>OX352761.1:16197276-17397276 GCA_947095585.1 Nephrocerus scutellatus
AAGGGACCTTTAATTTAAGGCCGAATCCAAACGTCGAATTGAAAAGCTTTCCGGAACGTTTGTCACCAATTCGCAAGAGGTGGTACATCGTGAAAAATACTTTTTAGTCTTCCTGGGATTCGAACCACGAACCTCCTGCTCATTTCCACTGAGCCACGGCGCCCACCTGCTTGTCTTATGGATATCGAAAAAGAACCTTCGACACGTTCTTAATCGAGTCGCTTGTGTTTAAAATTATAAGACACCAGGTGGCGGTCAGCCATCAGCAGAACAGGGGGAACAACACAAAATGCATCAAAATTTAAAGTGGCCGTAACTATCTCTGACTGGTAGAAATGCGATCACACCTCCTCGTGATGGCCGTCGGTAATTTTACTGCAATACAGGAATGATCGGGCTAGTCCCTTCGCTTAGCCCGAACCCAAAATCAGCCTCGGATACACCGATGAACGACGACGACCACGACAACGAAAACGGCTAAACGATTTAAGAATTTTATTATGGAACGTACGCTCACTGTATAGAGCTCAAACTGCTCAGCAGCTAGAAGATATGGCTCCACAACCGGTGTCCGGTCATGGCCTCCCGCAAAAAATCTCTCTACCGGCCCCGATTTCGAGCCGCTGTCATTAAGTTTGGCATCCATAAACCCCAGCGTAGGCTTGGCCGGCCTCGCTGTCGTGTTCCATTCGTCCTACCGCAAAGGACTTTCCGAGCAGGATCCTCTTCGCTCATGCGGACTAGGTGTTCTGCCCACCGGAACCTACCGATCTTAATTTTCTTTACAATCTCGACATCGCGGTAACGCTCATTGATCTCATCATTATAGAGTCTCCGGAGTCGTCCTTCCTCACATACGGGGCCAAAAATTCTCCGTAAGACTTTTCTCTCGAACGCGGCTAAGAGGTCAGAATGCCTTTTACTAAGCACCCAAGTCTTGGATCCATATATAAGTACTAGTATGACCTTTGTCTTATATATCAGCAGCTTGGATGTTATGGTTAAGTTAAGAGTTTTGATAGACTATAGTACGCTTTGTTGGCTTTAAGCAGCCGTTGCGCATATTTCTGGTTCCATGATGTTATCGGCTGCTACAGTTGACCCGAGATAGTTAAAGGATTGCACTACTTCAAATTCGCGCTCCACTATCTGATTGAGGGACCAATGTTGGATCTTCTACTCGCAGACGAAGTAGTGTACTTTGTTTTGCTCTCATTTATGTGTAGCCCCAGATTTCGTGCCGCCTCCTCTATCTAAATGAAAGCTTTCTGTACAGCTCCTCGGTTTCTACCAACGATGTCAATATCGTCGGCGTAAGCCAGTATCTGAATGGACTTATAGAGGATTGTTTCTGTCGCCGTTACGTTACAGTATCGGATCATTCTCTCCAACGCTAGGTTAAAGAGGACGCAGGCCAGTCCATCCCCTTGTCGGAGCACGTTTTAGATGTTGGATGGGCTTGATAGTGATCCGGATATTTTTACTTGGCTTATAACATTGGTCTGGTCAACCTACATAGTTGTGCCAGTTTATTTGGGATGCCGAATTCTCTCATGGCCTTATAAAGTTCTACTCTGGCTATGCTATCATAGGCGGCTTTAAAGTCTATTAAAAGATGGTGTAGTGAGACATTTTTCCATCACTTGCCTTAGGGTGTAAATCTGATCAGTTGTTGATTTGCCTGGGATGTAGCCACACTAGTATGGACCAATGATGACTTTAGCATATGGGGCTATTCTGTCTTGAAAGATAGAGGAGAAAATCTTATACGCGGTACTCAAAAGCGTTATACCACGATAATTGCTGCATTTTGTGATATCTCCCTTCTCATGTATGGAGCACAGGATGGCCTCTTCGCCAGTCTTCTGGCATAGCTTCTTCCTTCCATACTTTCACTATTATTTTATGAATTGCTTGGTGTAATGTGGGGCCTCCTATTTTTATCCGTTCCGCTGGGATCCCATCAGAATCCGGGGCCTTATTATTTTTGAGCCGATTTATCGCTCTGCTAAATTCGACTATGCTTGGTGGCGGCAGCATAGTATGATCTTCGGTCATTGGTGGAGCCTCCAATTCCTCAGTTAGCTGGCCATTGAGCAACTCATGAAAGTGCTCTTCCCATCGCTCTAAGATGCCTTTAAAATCGGCGATCAGATTACCCTCTTTGTCCTTGCAGTATGTGCAATGCGGTGTATATTGTGTCATACCGCGGACCCTTTGGTATAACTTCCGCGCCTGGTCCGGTCCTTGCTCTCTGTACTGTTCCAGTGCACGGACGAGATTCTTCTCCCAGGCTGCTTTCTTTCGCCGGTGAACTGTTTTTTCATATCTTCTGAGCTCTTTATATGCATCTTCGCATGCCCGCGTTCTATGAGATTGTTGCATTGCTCGGTAGGCAACATTCTTACGTTCAGTCGCTAGCTTACATTCGTCACCGAACCAGTCGTTTCGATATCTACGACTACTGCCTAAGATGGAGTCAGCAGTACTAATGACAGTATTCTTAAGGCGTTTCCATTTCTCTTCTACGCCCGACATCTCAGCCCCAGATCTTACTCTCCCTGCAACGAGCGGATAATTTAACTTACCAAATTTATTTGTCATATTTAAAAGTTCAATGTTTTAAAAATCACCTCCTGCCGGACTTAATTTTTGCTTAATTTTTACTCATATATAGATTTTCTAAGATTACATTAACTTTCCACTCAAACCATATGAATGGCAAAAGAAATCACATTTTTCTTCTAAATCCGATACTCTGTTACACTTGGACATTCCATTCCACAGTTAGAGATAGACCCGAATTTGTAATGAATGTTCGCAAAACCTTGTTACTAAATAAATACACGTACTATGAGTTGGATCATTGTTGATTCTATTCAACAGCCACCACCTTATGGATAGTATCATGCACGAATGGAGTGCGTAGAAGTGACCTCAACTAACAAACAAATAGACCTACAAACAGCACAACGTGATGTGGCGCCCAACAAAGGGAAAGTATGTTATGTTCGTTTGACAAGGGTAGCTTATTTGCTTAATCCCAAGAGTAAAATATAGCACATGTAAATAGTGTATTCCGTACAAACATACTCGTCGATATTCTCATACATATTCCACATATTAAGTCCAGTTATAAACTCACAATATGGTGACATTCTTCGCAAGAGTTTTAAGTTGACCTTTGACATCACCACCGAGCGACCAGCTGCCTGTTTTAGATACATATTTTGTTATAGTTTGTTGTCGGATATTAGGAAAGGATACACAGAAGGGAACTTCCTTTTTTTTGTACAATTTATGTGAAAATATTTCCACTGAATATTCAAACCGGAATGATACATACTGCACAGAAAAAGCTAAATACACCAACAATACTCGTACAAGAAATGAGATCAATATTTTGACATATTTTAGCGAAATAACTGCAATAAGGGTTGGATTGGACATACCTAGTAGTATCAACGAATTGAAACGTCCATCCTACACATTTATGACCAAAAGAGGAGCTTTATTTGGTGTGCAATATATTGCCTGACCTAAATTGAACATTCCAGAAGGTTAATGATAAAGGAGTTGTCGACATTGGCTGAACCTAATCACAGTTTCACCTTGTGAAAGGGATCAACAACATAACTTATTTACATTGAATTTCTGTGTTATAAGGAGGATAAAGAAAAGGCAGTCAAATATACGTGTAAATAAGTAAGAATGCATTCATTTAAGTAAAATTTCCTTCAAGTTTAGCGTAAACTTTCAAGATCTAGACACTGATCAAAAGACTGGCCTGGATTCTTGCTGATGGTCATTGCAACATTGCCAATGGAAATTGGCGAAGCCTCATTCTGAATGGCAAAGTACTTTCGCTTGGCTCCAAATCAATTCTAGGAATGCAAATTTGTTCCCCCTTATTATTTACTTCCTGTGATAATTTCTGCTTTTATACAGTTTCGATTAGGACTCCTGACTATTGGGCTTAGATTTCAAAGAAGCATGATAAATGCACCAACTTTCAATTTCAGTATATGTGGCGGCATTCCCGAGGGACATTGTTCGTGTAAAAATTCAACAGGAAAATCAATCTTAACTACGTCTAGATGAGAACCCGTCAACAATGACGGAATCTTTTTCAACCACCTAACTAATTCACCATTTTTCATCGGAGCACCAAACGAACATATGGTGTGAATATGAACTAAATCCAACCATAAACACTAATGTTTGTAAGTATCTCGACTCCAACGCCACCTAACGGGTACAAAAAACCTTAAACTTATCGGAGCACTAAACATATGGTGTTTATATGAACTAAATCCAAATCCACCGTTATCGGCTTTAAAGCAGTAAATGAACGGCTATGCACCTTTCGCGTGCGGGGCAGATTTAAAAACATAAGCCTCACAAACGTTCACGCAGCTACCAAGGATTCCCGAGATGATGAAGAATAAGAATTCTTTGAATCAAGCCAACGAAATGTCGAGTTTCAAAACTCACTACACCATCTTTTTATAGACTTTAAAGCCGCCAGAGTAGAACTTTATAAAACCATTAGTGAATTCGACATCCCAAATAAACTGACAAGACTATGTAGGTTGACCATGACCAATGTTATAAGCCAAATAAAAATATCCAGATCACTATCAAGCCCATTCAACATCTATAACGGGCTCCGACAATGTGATGGACTGGACTGCGTCCTCTTCAACCTGGCGTTAGAGAAAGTGATCCGAGACTCTGACGTAACGGCTAGAGGAACAATCCTCTATACGTCCATTCTGATACTGGCTTATGCAGACGATATTGACATTGTTGGTAGAAACCGAAGGCTGCACATAAATGAGAGCAAAACGAAGTACATGGTGGCCACGTGTGCGAGTAGAAGATCCAACATTGTACCATCAATTCAAATAGTGGAGCGCGAATTTGAAGTTGTATAATCCTTTGGGTACACAGCATGGAACCAGAAATACGCGCACGGTTGTTTTTAACCAACAAAGCCTACTATAGTCTGTCAAGACTCTTCAAATCCAGGAACTTAACCATAACATCCAAGCTGCTGGTATGTTAGACAATGGTCATACTAGTACTTACATATGGATCCGAGACTTGGGTGCTTAGCAAAAAGCATTCTGACCTCTTAACCGCGTTCGAGAGAAAAGTCCTACGGAGAATTGTTGGGCCCGTATGTGAGACAGGACGATTCTGGAGACTCTATAACGATGAGATCTACGAGCGTTACCGCGATGTCGACATCGTGAAGAGAATTAAGCTCGGTAGGCTCCGGTGCGCAGGACTCCTAGCTCGCATAAGTGAATATGATCATGCTCGGAAAGTCCTTTGCGGTAGGATTTAATAAACACGACAGCGAGGCCGGCCAAGCCTACGATGGAAGAATGGCGTAGACCAGGACGCCCGGAATTTAGAGATGCCAAACTGAATGAGATCGGCTCGAAATCGGGACCGGTGGAGAGATTTTTTGCAGGAGGCCAGCACCAGACACCGGTTGTAGAGCCAAATATGATGATTTAACGAACACGACTGCGAGGTCGGCCAAGCCTATGCTGGAAAGATGGCGTAGACCAGGACGCCCAGAGTTTAGAGATGCCAAACTGGATGACCGGTTGACTGACACGAAGTGTTACCAACTTCAGACTGTCATTGCTGTCAAACCAGTGATGACAGAGCGCTCAAATTTACACTAATGACCGTTCATTCCATTGTTTACAATCGTACATTTTAGTGGGGAAATATTCAGAAAAGAGTTATCCGCAATGGAATTCAAGCGTAATAGTGTGATTGCTCTGCATTTGGCTGGAAAACCACAGCCGCAGATTGTTAACCAGTTAAAACATCTGCATGTGAATAAAATGTTTGCGTATCGCATCATAAACCGTTATGACGATACTGGCAGCATTGCAAAACGCCATGGTGGTGGACCGAAACGCACTGCAACATCGCCGGATATTATTCGGAAAGTGAAGGCCAAATTGGCCCGGAATTCGCGCCGTCGTGGCAGAAAAAAGGCTCGTAAGGCGAACATTTCGCTTGAACGGATGCCGCACATATTGAAAGATCATCTTGGACTAAAGGCCTTGAAATTCCGAAAAACGCATGGTCTCACCGATGCTCAAAAAAAAGTTAGAGTGGAAAGAGCAAAGGAGTTGTTACGCTTGTACGAAAGTGGCGATTTGCCGAATTTGGTTTTCTTCGATGAGTCACCGTTCGTTTTTGAGCAATATGTGAACAAGCAAAACGACCGGATTTACTTGCCCGGCCGTTCTACTTAAAATTTGAACCAATGGATTGCCACTCGAAACCAAGCGCCGCCGATGTTGATGGTTTGGGCCGCCGTAACGGCGTAAAGCCGTTCACCGCTCGTTTTTTTTTTGACCGTGGCATCGAGATAAATCCTCAAATTTATCGGGATCATATGTTGGAGGGAGCGTTGAAGCCTTGGGCACAAAGACATTTCGGCCCCATAGCCTGGACATTTCACCAGGACTCGGCGCTGAGTCATAAGTCGCGCGTCACTCAAGATTGGCTGAGAAACAACGTTCCGCGGTTCATTTCCACTGCCAAATGGCCATTAAATTCACCGGATGCAAATCCGTTAGATTTCTCGGTTTGGGGTATTTTGAAGAGCAAGGTTGGGACAAAAAAAATACCAAAGTGTCGATCATCTCAAGCAAGCGCTTCGCCGGGAATGAGCCACTATACCGCAGAGCCACTTTCGTGCTGCATGCAATAGCTTTGTCGGCCGTTTGAAGACCATAATCGCGGCTAAGGGTAGCCAAACCAACTTTGATTCAATAAAATTCATCAAAAAATAGAAATTCTGTGGCGTTTTGTTTTGGTAACACTTCGTGTCAGTCACCCTGTATACTTAATATCTGAATCTATAAATTTAAAGCTATGTTTGTTATTTTTGCCGATATTAGTGTCGATTCTATAGTTTCTGGGTGGCTAGGTGGTCGATGGTTGGTAAGGATTTGAGTTGGCGGTGGTCAGTTAGCTGGTAGTCAGTAGGGGGGGGGGGTCCGTAGGATGGAGCATAGAATAATTAAGAATTAAGATTATTGGATGTTTATGTTCTTATTATAGGATTGCTGGATGATTATAGGGCGATTTTGGCATACATGATAACTATAGAATTATATTAGAGTGCTTATGGAATTGCTATAATATGATGATGATGGGGAAGTTTTCTATTTCAATCTGAGCGATCATTGTACTGACAAAAATTTACTCGATGTTTTTAATCAACCTAAGTAAATTCACTCTGTACTCTGTGACTTTTTATACCGGGTGTCCACTATTTCTTCAAGGATGATTTGCGAAATGATTTTTGGGTATATTCTAAGAAAAAAATCTTTCTACAGCAAGGATCTATCTCTAATGTTGACATGATTTATCGGCGATTTAAGAAAAAGCTTACTTTAGTGTACCCTGACCAATGTTAACGGAAATTGCTCTGTTAAATCTAATGGCAGAAACTTCATGCAGGACCTTGTTTTTATAAGAAATACTAGCCTTTATAACTGCGTTTAAATAAATTTGATATCTTGTTTGAGTCTTCAGATATCAAACTTGAATGCCTGTACCAGTTTTCTCGTCCATGCTAATTTTTAACTTTGTGGTCAATGTTGTATTCCATGTCATCTGATTTGTATAATTTAATCCCCAAAGTATGTACCATATATGTCTCTAAACATATTCTCTCTGTTCCAAAAAATCTTTAATATTATCATTTGTTTTAAATTAACACATTCGAAGAACGAAGTTTTACTTTTTTCCTTTTTAATTAAAATAAATGTTAGACCTTAATTTCTAAATTATCGTTATAATTTATTACGATTACATTAAAAGAGAAAATCGATGTGAATAGTTTAAATGCAATGAAACTATTGCAAAATATCTTAAAATTCATTTCCTTGCATTATTGCAGTTGCTTGCAATAATACAACGAACTTGTTCCCAGCCCATTTAACTTTGTCACTACGTATGGAATTGCAAAATTTTCCGCATCCAAGTGACTTTCCAATTTTATCCCGAAATTAAACCACAGTTATCTATGGTCCTACATCTTTGTGAAACAAGTCAAACTATGTACGAACGATAGGGAAAGTTTGCAGAGACAGAGCTAAAAGGATGAAAACCGTGTTAATGGGCGCTCCTTTGATGTCACCTTTAAACCTACATACTGTTCTCTTAATCCATAAACAGGAGCATACAGGAAGTATGCTAGGAAAATGTCAAATCCTATATATCTATAAGCTCATGCACATATGTGTTATGTCCTGCAGATATAAACTATGTAAACTTGATATTATCGATGCGTGACGAAAAACCGACAGGGTGTTACTTCATGTAATCCATTTATGACAACACGTTTGAGGTATTTTTGTTTATGTCTATTTATTTGATGTCAAGTCGAACTCGGACTCTTTTTTGGACACAACGCTTATGGCACCCTCCTATATAGAGAAATATCAATAGAAAAACTTGTTTGTTGTCTCACATGAAAATCACCTTGTATTATACCATCGTATACGTTCTTTGGTATGCACTGCATGCATGTAAGATCCAAGGATTTCCACCAAAAATGCTTGAAAATGTATTTCATGTTACAAAGGGATAATGCCATCGCGTATATCCTTCCGTTTTAAGCCATTTGCTCCCATTACATGTGCTGCGAGTGTCTTCTGGTTGTTTTGGTGTGTCACTGTGCCTTCCTTGTATGCTGTATAGGTATACCTACCTATGTATTGTACTTTGAATGTGCACGTTAGAAGTTTTAACATTCTGAACGCTTAGCCTCAAGATACTTGACGGAAAGTTTATGCTTCCAAGTTTAATGTAAAGTTGATATTTTATTAGAAGGATGTGTTGTATAGGTAGGTATGCAATAGTGATTCGCACGACTATAAAGAAAACCGACACATTGTATTTGTTGTAAATACATATACATACTATTGTAGTTGTAGTGGTGTAGGTCATATTATTATGATACACATTCAAATTGTTTCTACGTTGTGGTAAAGAGAATTCTTAACAACAACAAAAAAAAACTCGCGAATTTTGAAGCTTACTCACTAGGACATTGGATAGCGAAGGAAGCTATTTTTTTGCTTTTATATAAACTAAGCTTAGGTTAAGACTTTTAATTTAGACTTTAAATTATAAAGGAAGTTAAATTCACTTAAGACCGAATAAGTTTACCATTGATTATGCAATCATTGAGTTAAGTGTTGCGTTCCATTGTGTGAGGAGTCAGCTCGTCAATGAATTAACCCCAAATGAATTTCATTTATTTATCATTATTTACTTATTGTTATTTCATTACAAAGTAAATTTAATTAAACTAAACCTCTGGAAAGCTCATTGTTTACACCGTTGTCGACATTTGAAAATGCCGACGTCATTTTTGCTCAGACTCAGGCCCCCGACTGCACTTCTTTTCTTTGCAAATGCGATCATGAAACCACGCCTCCATTTTGGGACAATGATCGTCCTCATCTAGCAAAGAATTATTTATAATGAGTAGCCGTGCCCCTACTGCAACCACCTAAATGCAATGACAGAAGAGTAAGGGGGTCGGACGCATATGACATGCACGTCTCTGCACGCATTCGGGAGCGCAGAAGTGTAGGCGGGTTCTTGGTATAATAAAACAGACGGACACACAACACCAGCAATCACCAAATAACACAAACACAAGCGTAGAAGTTATGGTGACCGAAACCAACGGATGAGGAGCATTGACAACAATGATTGCAATGCCCATCTTCGGCGGGTGAAATTCGCCTACGACCAAAAATTGAGGCAAAAAATACTACAATGTCCCAAAGGTAGTAAAAGCTTGTGGTCTTTCGTGAAAAGAATCAAAAATACAGCCTCGTCGTCGACTCCAACGCTCATTTATAATGACATTCCAGTTGTAACCTTTATAGACAAGGCCAATATGTTTGCTGCGCATTTCGCAGCTAGCTCCACGATCTCAACACTCACAAATCTGCTGGGCCAGATGGTATTTCCCCATTAGTTCTGAAGAGGTGTTCTTCAAAGCTGGCATTACCACTGCGTAAGGTTTTCCATCTATCCTATTCTTCTGGACTCTTCGCGAGAAGTTGGTTGTCCAGCCCATACCCAAAAAAGGCGAGCCGTCGTCTCCTTCTTCATACCGACCCATATCACTAACATCCATTCTTTCCAAGGGCATTGAAACGCTGATCTATTTTCAGCTCAAGAAATATCTTGAAACCAACGAAATCCTTAGTGACCGGCAGTATGGATTTCGTGGGCAACGTTCTACAAAATGCGTGCTTATGGAGTCGATGATAAGCTGCTTCACTGGATTAGTAGCTATCTTTTGGACCGCTCAATTCAAGTTGTATTGGATGGTTTCAAGTCTAAAGTTCATTACTTAAATGCTGGCGTTCTCCAGGGCTCTGTTTTGTCCCCGACACTCTTCCTCATTTTTATTAATGATCTCTTATCTGTAACTTCTAATCCAATTCACTCTTTCGATTTGTGTCCTAAGCAAGATCTTGAAGAGTGTCCGGAATCGTCCTTCCCCACATATGGCACCAATTCAATTCTCCGTTAGCTTTTCGTCTCGAACGAGGCTAAGCTCTGCTCTGCCAAGCTCTGCCTTCTCACATCACTATAATACACTTGGACATTGCAACTCTTGGCAGCGAACAGAGCGTAGAATTCTCTTTTCACTGGACAAAATACTTGGACATAGCGGCTCAGCTGACAGTGACGTGAGCATAAAATCCTTGCTCTTGCGCAGAAGGATTACTTCGATACCGCTGGACCTAGGCATCAAACCACAGGACACACTACTTAAAATCTCAGACCTAAGTCATCTACCCATTTTATAATCCTTTCCATTTTTTTAAGAAAAATTAATATTTGAATTCAGAGTTCCAAATCAAATAAATCTTTTATTTTGTAACGACCCCACCTGTAAACGAGCCCTGGTCACACTGAAGATACCCCGGCTGGGAAAAACCTCGTTACACTTGTATGTAACACAAGTCACTGGTTGTACCAGTACTTACATACCGATCAGAGTTTTGCGTGCTTAGCAAAAACCAGCCAATAAATTTTTAGCTCTGTTTCAAAGGAAACTCTTAGGTAGAATTCTTGGCAACGTATGTGAGGAAGGATGCATCATTTCTACATTATTTACTTTGAGTTCTAAAGCTGTCTATGGGCGGGAAAGCTACCTAGCATGATCGAAAGAGAACATACTCGAGAAGTCCTTTTACGATAGCACCCTTCCTTGTAACTTTTTTAAAACTGAAAAATTACAAAATTCTACCTCCAGTTATACAAAAATAAATAAAAAAAATTTGAAACGTATACTAGAAACGATAATAATAATATTCAGCGCTACAGACCGTTACAGTCCAAGGCATAGCTTCTTGCGACCATTTGTGTTGTGCATGTATATTTTTGGACACAAATGGAAGGGACCTACAATTTAAGGCGGGATCCGAACGGAAAATTAGGAAGCATTCCGTGAGAAGTTATTATTCTCGGACGTTTTTCAGTCTTTCCCGGGAGGCAGGACCGTGAAAAATACTTTTTGCGATTCGAACAACGAACCCCCTGCTCAGAAATCCATGCACTATCCACTGAGTCACGGTGCCCACGAGATAGAAACGATAGATCGATCATATTTAGGTACACCCACCGTAATTTTATTCGATGCAATACTGCTTTAGTAAAGATTGTCTTAAAATAGTAATAAAGGTAAGCTTTGCCTTCAAAACGATGCAAAGATATTTTGAACTATCTGCACAATCAATGTCATCGGCGCAGTACTTAAGCTATGTTGCATGTAAGTACAAAGATATATCCGTTCTCTAGTTCCACGTCCTTTTGTCAGCAACATAAACACTCGTTTCAGGTCTAATCAACATAGATATGTCTTAAAACCGCTTTCCTGTAGAATGCAATCCTTCTTTTATTCGAGAGTGACTTCGATGTGGTGACCAGCTAACTGAGTAATTTGAGGGTCCACCAATGACCGAACACCATACCAAGCATAGACGATGTTAGCAGAGAGATAAATCGGCTCAAAAATAATAAGGCCTCGGGATCAGATGGTATTCCAGCAGAGTTGATTAAAACGCGAGGTCCCGCAATACACCAAGCAATTCATGAAATAATAGTGAAAGTATTGGAGGAAGAAGCTGTGTCAAAAGACTGGCGAAGAGGCATCATGTGCTTCATACATAAGAAGGGAGATATCACAAAATGCAGCAATTATCGTGGTATAGCGTTGTTGAGTACCGCGTAGAAGATTTTCTCCTCTATCCTACAAGACATGATAGCCCCATACGCTAAAATCATAATTGGTCCATACCAGTGTGGCAAATTCACAACTGATCAGATTTACACCCTTAGTCAGGTGATGGAAAAATGTCTAGAGAGTTTCAAAACTTACTACAACATCTTTTTATAGACTTTAAAGCCATCTATGATAGCATAGCCAGAGTAGAACTTTCTAAAGCCATGAGAGAATTCGGAATCCCAAATACACTGACACGACTATGTAGGCTGATCATGACCAATGTTAGAAGCCACGTAAAAATATCCGGATTACTATCATGCCCATTCAACATCTATAACGGGCCCCGACAAGGGGATGGACTGGCCCGCGTCCTCTTCAACCTGGCGTTGGAGAAAGTGATCCGAGACTCTGACGTAACGGCGAGAGGAACAATCCTCTATAAGTCCATTCAGATACTGGCTTACGCAGACGACATCGAGATCGTTGGTAGAAACTCAATAGCTGTACAGGTAGCTTTCATCCAAATAGTGCCGGCGGCACCAAATCTGGGGCTGCACATAAATGAGAGCAAAACAAATTACATGGTGGCCACGTCTGCCAGTAGAAGATCCAACATTGGTCCCTCAATTAAAATAGTGGAGCGCGAATTTGAAGTAGTGCAATCCTTTAACTATCTCGGGTCAACTGTAGCAGCCGATAACAGCATGAAACCAGAAATACGCACACGGTTTCTCAAAGCCAACAAAGCCTACTTTTGTCTGTCTTTAAATCCAGGAATTATACCATAATATCCAAGCTGCTGGTGATAAGACAATGGTCATACCAGTACTTACATATGGATCCTTGACTTGGGTGCAAAAAGCATTCTGACCGCGTGCGAGAGTAAAGTCTTACGGAGAATTGTTGGCCCCGTATGTGAGAAAGGATGATTCCGGAGACTCTATCTACGAGTGTTACCGCGATGTCGACATTGTGAAAAGAATTAAGCTCGGTGGGCAGGACAACTAGCTTGCATGAGCGAAGAGGATCTTGCTTGGAAAGTCCTTTGTGGTATGATGTATGGAACACGACAGCGAGGCCAGCCAAGACTACGCTGGAAGGATGGCGTAGACCAGGACTCCCACAGTTTAGGGATGCCAAACTGGATGACATCGGCTTGAAATCCAAAATTATGATGATTCCCGAATCTTTTAACCCAGACGTCTTCAATACAGCCGTCAATAACTTGCTGAAGAACGACCGTAGTGTTCATTAGATGATTAGATTATTTATTAAAAAAAAAAAATTATTGTTTGTATTATCTAATATATATATTATTATCTATATATATATAAAAATCAATTGCTGTGCGTTAGACTGACTAAAACTCGAGAACGGCTGGACCAAATTGGATACTTCCTTCTGCGAGTTTGTTTGTAATTGCTACGGGAAAGTTTAAAAGGTTTAAAAGCCCCGCTAGGTGGCGCTGGTATCGTTTTTTTTTTTTCGAAAATTCTTATTTATGGAACGTTTTGGCTCAAATTTACACCATATAATATTTAAATAAAAAGAAAGTCGTTGACAAAATTTGGACCCGATATGTGGCGCTGGTGTCGTTTTTTTCCGAAAATTCTTAATTATGGAACGATTTGGCTCAAATTCAAACCATATAATATTTTAATAAAAAGAAAGTCGTTGACAAAATTTGGACCCGATAGGTGGCACTGGGGTCGTTTTTTTCCGAAAATTCTTAATTATGGAACGATTTGGCTCAAATTCAAACCATATAATATTTTAATAAAAAGAAAGTCGTTGACAAAATTTGGACCCGATAGGTGGCACTGGGGTCGTTTTTTTCCGAAAATTCTTAATTATGGAACGATTTGGCTCAAATTCAAACCATATAATATTTTAATAAAAAGAAAGTCGTTGACAAAATTTGGACCCGATAGGTGGCACTGGGGTGGAAAATGTAGTTTTCCCTGTATATAATCTTCATAGAATATTCGAACAAGTGTACATTTGTTGCCTGTATAAGTGTCGATTCTATAGTTTTCTGGATTGATGAGTTGGTTAGTTATTGGGGTGTAAGTGGGCGTGGCATCAGTGGGAAGGAGGTCAGTGGGCGGGGGTCAGCGGGATGGGCCAGCCGGGAAACGCGGGTGTAAGTGGGCGGGAGTTCAGTGGGCGGGGGTCAGTGGGCGGGGGTCAGTGGGCAGGGGTCAGTGGGAAACGCGGGTGTAAGTGGGCGTGGCGTCAGTGGTTGTGAGTTCAGTAGGTGGGCAGTGTGTATGAGGTCAAGGGGTGGGTGGTCAGTGGGCGGGAGGTCAGTGGTTGGGAGGTCAGTGGGCGGGAGGTCAGTGGGTGTGAGGTCAGTGGGTGTGAGTTCAGTGGGCGGTGGGTTAGTGTGTATGAGGTCAATGGGTGGGTGGTCAGTGGGCGGGAGGTCAGTGGGCGGGGGTCAGTGGGATGGGGCAGCTGGGAAACGCGGGTGTAAGTGGGCGTGGCGTCAGTGGACGGGTAGCAAAGCGCCCGGGAACAGCTAGTCTATAATATTTGTTGTTATATTTGCAATATTTTCTTGGTCAAGGTTTTTTGTAGTGTTCCCGCCACCAAGATCCATTGTTAGAAGTATTTGCACTCGCGTCGTTTTAGTTTCGTATGAATATGATGTGAAACTTATCATCATCTCATCAATAGCTGCTTTGAAGTTGTTTTTGAAAAATGTCACCACAGATGGGTAAATACCAAACCAAAAAAGTCAAAATTATGAGATTTTTGTTGTAATATTATATATTTAAATAACTAGTACTACATAGTGCTACATATACATGTAAATGTAACCTAAATAAACATCCAAAAAAATATTATCCTAAAAATACATGTAACTAAGTGTAAACAATAAAACCAAAAACAAAACACACTCAATTTTGTTTTATAAGTAAACCCTTTTTATATTCCAAGGGGCCAGCTTTTTGTTACAGATTGGACAATTGAAGTTCGGGTGGATCGCTTTGAAGATGCATTCTGCGCAAAACAAATGCCCGCAAGGCGTCACATGTGGCCTCCGCTCTAGGTATGAATCCCAGCAAATGACACAAACGGGCGCGTTCAGGATAGGTAAATTTAATCTTCTCTGGTTTGCTTCTGCTAACGGCTGGCTTCTTCTTCTTGTTTCGCATGAAGAACATTGAGTTGTCAGTGATGCAGCTGCAGTACTCCTTTCAAACTGTCTCGAGAGTTCTTCGCCAATACGTTTTATAAGGCCTTCTGCTATTTTCAGAAGATCAGCTAATCGACCTAATACGTCTTCATTAGTTTGGCGTTCAGAGTTCTGCATTTTTACTTTCTTGCCGTTGCTTACAAAAATATATATAAATTGAGATGTGAGTAAGATCGTTCTTTTATAAGATATGTGTGATATTCCTTCGACTATTTGTTTTTAAAACCTAAAAAATAAATTAATTTTGAAGTACTTTTCAGAGATTTTTCTTAAAAGCAGAAAAAGTATATCAGTACAGTGACAGCACAGCGACAGTGTAGCCGACATATTGTTGTATAGAATTGCTACCCAATTGGTGGTGTTGGCCAGAAGTTACATAGCTGCTTATTGAGACTTTAACCTATGATCCAAAGATAGTTTTTTAAGCTTTCGGGTAAAGAAACGTTGACAGCACATATCTGCAATTTTTAATATGTATATGCATTATAGGTGGGCGCCGCGGCTCAGAGGATAGGTGGGTAGGTAGAGTGGTGGTCCACGCTGTGCTTGCGAGGTCCTCAATTAGCACTAGTATACGCCATTTTGATGCCACAAAACTCGAGGGTTCTAGCATGGATAAGGACATGGTTTTAAATCCAGCCTGTAGCGTTCAGGTATGAGATCAAGTCGATGATCCTGTAATCCGAAAGCTCTTTCAGGTCGTAAAAAAGTTCAACAGACTGCTCCACCTGAGCTTAGTATTAAAGAAGGAAAGAATTTATTCCTTGAGTAAGCTCATTGGGCAGCTAAACTTCTCCATAGAGCCAGTATCCATAGCGACGCCCATCTTAGCCAATTCGTCCGCCCTCTCATTACCCACTATATTACTGGGGCCCGGCGCCCATACTATGGTGATGTCCAGGAATTGACAGAGGATAAGTGCATGGCTTCTGAGCAGGAGGTTTGTGGTGGTATATGCACAACACAAATATATTCGCGAGAAGCTAGGCCTTAATTCGAAAGAGTAAAAGCCTTTGAATAATTGGGGGACTACTTTGCATTTGAAAAATCGTAATGAATCGAACCAAGAACACAAATGTTTAATTCCTTTTAATATGAAAACAGACTGTGAGTTCACATTTATTGATTCCATGCTTGCATGCTTACCATAATGACTTAAATTGTACTATTTATCATATTTGGCTCTACAACCGAGGTCCGGTCCTGGGCTCCCGCAAAAAGTTTCTCCACTGGTCCCGATTTTGAGCTGATGTCATCCAGTTTTGCATCCCTAAACTCTGGGCGTCCTCGTCAACGCCATCCTCGGTGTCGTTTTCCATAAAGCCTACCGAAAAGAACTTTCCGAGCAGGATCCTCTTCGCTCATGTGAGCTAGGTGTCCTGCCCACCGGAGCCTACCGAGCTTAATTCTCTACACGTTGTCGACATCGCGGTAACGCTCGTAGATCTCATAATTATAGAGTCTCCGGAATCGTCCTTTCTCACATACGGGGCAAACACTTTTCCGTAAGACTTTTCTCTCGAATGATTGTTGCTAAGCACCCAAGTTTCGGATCCATATGTAAGTACTGGTATGACCATTGTCTTATATACAAGCAGTTTGGATGTTATCTGGATTAAAAAGCCTTGACAGACTATAGTAGGCTTTGTTGGCTTAAGCAGCCATCTGCGTATTTCTGGTTCCATGCTGCTATCGGCCGCTACAGTTGACCCGAGATATTTAAATGATTGCACTACTTCAAATTCGGGCTCCACTATTTTAATTGAGGGACCAATGTTGGATCAGCTACTCGCAGACGTGGCCACCATTTACTTTGTTTTGCTCTCATTTATGTGCAGCCCCAGATTGCATCCCGCTCACTCGACCAGGATGAAAGCTTCCTGTACAACTCTTGGGCTTCTACAAACGAAGCCAATATCGTCTGCGTAAGCCAGTATCTGAATGAACTTATAGAGGATTGTTCCTCTCGCCGTTACGTGAGAGTCTCGGATCACATTCTTCAACACCAGGTTGAATTGGACGAAGGCCAGCCCATCCCCTTGTCGGAGCCCGTTATAGATGTTTAATCGGCTTGTAGTGATCCAGATATTTTTACTTGGTTTAAAACGTTGGTCATAGTCAGCCTACATAGTCGTGTCAGTTTATTTGGGATTCCGAATTCTCTCATGGCTTTAAAAAGTTCTACTATGGCTATGTTATCTTAGGCGGCTTTAAAGTCTATAAAAATATGTTATAGTGAGTTATGAATCTCTAGATATTTTTTCATCACCTGCCTAAGGGTGTAAATCTGATCAGTTGTTAATTTGTCTGGGATGAAGCCACACTGTATATTGTAGATACCCCAGCAGCAGTGAGGATCGAGCTAGAGTCCCTGTATCAAAGAAAAATGAGTTAAGTGCAGCGTAGTTTAAGACGTCACAAGCGTAATTATATTAAAATCCTGGCCTCAGAAGCAGAGGAAACAGCGAGCAGGTGCGATCGGAGAACCGTTTACAGAATCACTAAAGAGCTGACAGGTGGTCACCGTTCTAGCCAACACCCGGTGAAAGACCTAGATGGTGCCGTACTCGTTTCAGATGAGGATCAGCTCAAGCGATGGAAGGAGCTGCCGGAAGTAACAATTTCCCGAATTCGCACCTCAACTAACAGTAAAAATGAGATCGCTACCGCGATTAACGCACTAAAGAACAACAAGTCGGTAGGACTAGATGGTATATCCGCAGATCTTCTGCGTGTCGCTCCAACGACATCAGCAGAGCTTTTATATCCTAATAGCAATAGCCAAAATAGTACTTGAGCGAATTAGGGAACATCTGGAAGATACACTCGATGCCGAACAAGCAGGTTTCCGCACTGGATCCTCCTGTGTAGACCACATAAACACCCTGCGGATCATTATTGAACAGTGCGTTGAATTCCGGTGACCACTGCACCTGCTTGTTTATCGATTTTGAGAAGGCGTTTGACAGTGTCAACAGACAGTTTATCTGGCTCGCCTTTCGCAGGAGAATTATACCCGATAAACTAATAGCTATTAATAAAGCAAACTATGATGGCTCTAAATGTGCTGCATAGATGAAAACTGTCAGAGGAATTCAAGATCCTAAGTGGTGTAGGTTGCATTCTATCGCATATACTTTTTTGTTGGTGATTAGCGATGTACTTTGGAAGCTTTATCTATTGGAAATGGAGGAATTCGTTGGACTCTTACATCTCAACTCAAACAGGATTATAAAGCTGCACCAAATGACAACAAATGTGGAAAGGGAGGCAAATGTTGCGGGTTTTAAGATTAATATTGCCAAAACCAAAATCATCAACCTCGGCACTAACTCAGTAGCCCAAGTTAACATTGCTGGACAGCCGGTAGAGGAAGTAGAGAGTTTCCAATATCTTGGGAGTATTGTCTCGACCGAAGATGGAACCGAACAGGACATTGTCAACCGATTCGTAAAAGCAAAATCAGTGTTTGGAATGATGTCATGATATGGCTGCGACTATTCCGTTCAAATGTTGAATCTGTGCTGTTGTATGGGTGCAGCACTTGGAAGGTGACCGCTACTATCACAAAAAGATTACAAACGTTCGTTAATAGGTGCCTACGGAACATCTTAAGGGTTTTCTGGCCTAACCGTATCTCGAACTAACATCGTTACCAGAGAACGGGTCAGGAACCAATAGGCACAACAATCCAACGACGGAAGTTGCTGTGGATTAGTCATACACTCCGAAAAGGCAACAGTTCTATAGCAAACTACGCAATGCAATGTAGGACCCACAAGGGGATATAGGACATAAGTAAGATATAGGACATAAGGACATAATTTCACCACAGCGATTCCGCTTGGCGCTCTTTCACGACCCATATTTCTTTTCAAAATTCGCACAGTTTCGGCTACACTGACATTGAAAATAGGTTTTCTGTATTTCGAAGCGCTTCTCAAGTAAAAACATAACTATTTCATGCCGTGGAATATCAGACTGACGAACTGTCAAAATTCCATGCAAATCCACAGGACAAAGCCAGTGATTTAAAAATCGCCCACCCTTTATATCTATACGTATTAAAGGTGCTCGGGTATCGGCATTGAAAGTAGTTTGCTCCAAATTTTAATTAAAATCAATTTCCATTCGTTTAAGTAAATAGCAAATGATAATGATTTATTTAAAATAATTAAATTGCTTCCCTAATTAAATGCCAGGGTTGATAGCTTACGAAATTTTACCACCCATTAACCCGCTTATCGTTAGGTTTTTAATCAATTGGAGAGATTGGAGTCTACAAAAAGTGCTGATTAGTTGAAGTGTTCATTAAGGAAAGTCCCAACGAGAGGGAGTCGAGCTTTTAGAGAACGGTGGACGAAATACCTCGACTATGTCCATTGAAACACTTTGAAAAGTTGTTCGCATGTTTTGTTCTTTCTGTTGTGGTGGTGTCTGGGAAAACTAAACTTTAAGTTGTTTGTTTAGATGCTTGCGGCAGGAAAAACTTCGCCAGGCTAGCAAGCAACTTTTCCACCTGCCCATCAATTCGACCGTTTACCCACCCGCTTGTCCATCGTAGAGTGAAAAAGAAATGTCAATCAAATTGTGTGACAGACGACCGACCGACAGACCGACGAAAGGAAACTTAAACTGCTGTAATATGCGGTCTCCCCCCTAACCATCTCAAGACAATTTTCTTTTTACCATTAATTTTCCAGGAAACCAACCATAAGCAATGCGAACACAACAAATGCCTCGAGTAGGAATCTTGGTGGTTGCTTGCAGAGGATGAGGAGGAGGAAAGCTGTTGCAGGCATGTTCTACAAAAATAAACGCTTGACTATTACTCAGTTCGCTTTTCGCTTATAGTGTATACTATGAGGTGGGTCGGTGGGGTGGGTGAGTGAAAGACAGGTACAACACCAGCAACTGGAACTAGGATAAGAACAACACGAAAACATTTATGTATGTACCAGAAAAGGTGACGATGACGACTGTGACAACAAACCCGAGAAGCGGATGAAGTTCATTCTTTGTTTCCTCAATAAAAGGAAATTTCATTACTTCTAAGTTTGGTTGGTTCCTTCCGCCTTCCGACTTGAATACAGGAACGGATGTAAATGCTCGTACCAAAATGTGTGTGTGTGTGTGTGTGTGTGTGTGGTTTTGACATAATGACGATCATCCAAGTGCAGGTTAACGTAATGTACTTTTTTTTTTTTTATTATATTTCTCTATTTTGTCCTGCTAAGGTGTTGCAGTTATTTGTTAGTAGTTTTTGGAAGATAAAGAAAAAATTACAAAACTACTTGTTGATTCGGTTTTCACAATTGCGGATCTTATTCACATGAATGGATCTAGCCTGAAAAGTAAGCAGGGCACTAAGGGCACAAATGGCAAAGCCATTCCTATGGAACTGGTATATTATTGAGAGCTTCTAACAACACCAAGAAATTCTTTAACTAATAGTCAGCCTATGGTACCATAGGATCGAAGCCTTTACCGTTATACTACAAAACCCAGTTGGTGCTTTGGATGTCTCCCACTTTACAGTCCTCGACATCCGATAAGCTGTTCAACACTTGGGGTGTTTCAGTCTTCTGCTTTCAAGAGCCGCACATGAACACAGGAAGTGAGCTACTCTGTCTTCCTCTTTGGCGTCATAGCACCTTCTACAGAAGTCATTAAACTCACGGTCCATCCTCCTGGCGTGTACAGTTGTACACCAAGGAGACAGTGCCCTGCTAAAACACCTATAGTTATTTTCATATCCCATTCTTGCAAGGCTATCAGTGCTCTAGGGCGATCCATGTTCAGCTAAGGCCGAACCTGTTTCGCTATAGTTCATATGTGGGTGTGCACCCACTCGCCTTTGTTAACGCTTCTGCCTCTTTCCGAAGCAAAAGCTTAAGTGCTGGTAAAGGTCTTCCTTTGCCTGCCCTTTCCGGTAGCAGTTGAATCTTTGTGTCATATCTAGCCAGTTCGTCTGCCTTGCAGTTACCAACGATATCGACATCGATATCAGAGTGACCGGGGACCCAGACTAGGTGGATGTTGAAATACTTACTCATCTCCTTGATAGATGTGTTTAGTAGCTTATCGCTACCCTCGACGTCATGGAGAATAGCGATTTGATTGCCGCCTAACTGTATACATAAATTACATTATCGGTTGCCGGATATTATATTATGTCTCAGTCAGGTCACTGCCTCCTCAATCGATGTCACCTCAGCCTGATACACACTGCAATGGTCCGGGAGTCGAACGGAAATGTTTACATTAGGTTTCTCACAGTAGACTCCGGCGCCGACTTTACCGTCAAGCTTGGAGCCATCCGTGAAGAATTTGAATGCAATAGTTTCATGTGACGAGCCATCCCTCCATTGCTCTCTGGAGCGATAGATGGTCCGAAAACCCTTGTTCAAGTATAACACCGGCAGTGTGTAGTCTACGTTCGCCAGTTTTGCCTTTAGTGAGTTAATGATCGTCGAGTGTCCCGTTTGAATACAAATCCACTGAAGTGTCGCGCGGCCGTATTGGCTGCTCTCTGTCCGCCGTATATATCTACAGGAGTCAGGTGCAACATTTCCACTAAGGTGCATGTAGGTGTTGTCTGTAATACCCCACTTATGTACAAACAGGCTACACTTTGTTTTAATTACGTGGATTATCCTAGAGCCGGCCACCAGACACATAACATAAGGATTGGTCTTAATGCGGTAGTACTCGTATATAGCCAGTGTACCAGCTCCGGCTTTAATCTCCAACTTTTACCGATACCGCGTTTACAGGCGTATATAGCTTTAGTAGCTTTGTTAACTCTCTCTAAAATTTTGGTTTTTTATCCGAATTAGTTCCCAGTTCGCCTTATTTGTGAAAAGTAGACTAGTACCGTTTAGAGTAGGTGGAGTAACTGCTGGAATTTTATATTTATTTGTAAAGAGGATCAGCTCAGTTTTGGACGGGCTTACTCTTAGTCCGCTGCTTTTAGCCCATTTTGTGATGATTGAGAGAGCATTTTACATAACCTCTTTGGTCGTTATTAGGAACCTACCTGATACAGCTATGGCAACATCATTAGCGTAGGCAACAACGAACATGCCCCCCTTTCTAGCTCATTTAGCAATCCGTTGATTACTACGTTCCATCTCTTTCCTCGTACCGACCAATTGCGCTAACAACCATACTTTCTAAGGTCCTGGAAACGCTGATCAATCGTAAGCTTATGCAATACCTTGAATCCCTTGTACCTGTTGTTGCACTCGATATATCCAAGGCATTTGACAGAGTCTGGCATCAAGCTCTTTTGTCTAAAATGAATGCCTATGGAATTGATAAGGCCCTCCTCGATTGGACTCGTAACTACCTTTCCGACCGTTTAATCCAGGTCGTATTGGACAGTTTCAAATTCAATGTTCACCGCATAAACGCTGGTGTTCAAGGCTCTGTTTTGTCTCCGACACTCTTTCTGATTTTCATTATTGATATCCTCTACTAATTCCCAAATGTAGCGAGACCTCTTTGGGTCATAGTTCCCCATCATTTTCTTTGCTTGTCGCAGTCCTGGGAGCTTTTCCAAACTTACGGAAGCAGCTGCCTTACCTATTCTGCGTATCTCCGCCCGCATTATGCGGTATCCTATGCCACAGAATGGTTCTGGACCAACAAACGGAGTTTCTGCCCCTTTGTTAGCGAGCCTATCCGCTGATTCATTGCCTTATATGCCAGTGTGTCCGGCACCCAGTACAAGCGAACCATGTTTACTTCGCCAAGTCTGTTTAGCTTCATCCTACACTGCTCACCCAGCCTTGACGTGAAGTGAAATGCATTTAGGTCTTTTAGCGCAGCTTAGCTGTCTGTCTTGATTGCTATTTCCTGCCTCACGTAGTTTCTTTCCCGGTTAAAGTTAGCACATCTTTCGAAGGCATGTACTTCTGCCTGGAATATGCTCGGATACTGCATCATAGCTTCAGAGTACTTAGTTCTTGGGCCATGGACTCCCGCACCCCTGCTTTCTGTTTTCTTTGACCCGTCCGTGTACAACTTTATGGCACCCCGATGGATCTGGTATTCAGTTTCAGATCTGAGTTCCTTCTTGGTGCTCATTTTGACTTCAAAGTTTTTCTTGAATTCAAGCTTTTGCACCACGTTGTCACAAGGCATGCTGGTTAACGGAACCTGTTTGGTTAGTGATTACACTAACGCCTTTGTCCTAACGTCTACCTTGCTCAAACGTTACATGATTTCCTCGGATTCGCTCTCTACCACTGTATGTAATGGGAGTAGCCCAAGAATTACCTCCAAATCCGCCGTAGGGCAGGTTCTCATGCCCCCTGTAATTAAATTCCCTTCTCGTTGTGCTTAGCTTTGTTTTATTCGCCCATTCCACTGCTCGATAGGTAATCATTGGTATAACTATCATGGTGTACATCCAGTGCATTATCCTGGGACTAATTTCCCAGGATTTTCCTGCCACCATTCTGCACACCATGAGTGCTCTTTTGGATTTATTCAGTACTGCATGTTGGTGTTTATTCAATAGCAGTCTACTATCAAATATCAGTCCCAGGTATTTAACCTCTTTGCTGATAGTTATCTCTTCTCAATTGAGGGTAACTTAGTGCATCCGTTCTAGCGTCCTTCTATTGTTGAAGTTGGGTACCTATGTGGTTTTGTTTGGGTTCACCCTAAGTCACATTTCTAGGCACCATCTGCTCGTGATGGTTAATCCGTTTTGGATTAAATCACAGAGCACTTCCTCGAACTTCCCTTTTGCCACGATGACTATATCGTCCGCGTAGCTTTGGGCATAAGTTTCTGCCTCAGCTAGTCGCTAAAGTAGTTCATCTCCGAGGATGCTCCACAAAAGGAGGGACAGTACCCCTCCTTGTGGACATCCTCTTGTTGTGCTCACCATAATGGTTTCATCACCGACTATGGTTTCCGCTATTCTGGTACTCAGCAGTGATTGTGCTGTTTTACTTCCTTCTTTCCATAGTAATTCTAATCGCCTCATGAGATGCGTTGTCGAATGCTCCTTCGATATCTAGGAAAGCACATAGCGCGATTATCTTACTGGCAAGGGTCCCCTCTATACATTCCGTCAGCTCCCACAGTGTGGCCTCCGTAGATCTGTCCGTTCTGTACGCGTGTTGA
Source organism: Nephrocerus scutellatus (assembly GCA_947095585.1). Classification (NCBI taxonomy): domain Eukaryota; kingdom Metazoa; phylum Arthropoda; class Insecta; order Diptera; family Pipunculidae; genus Nephrocerus; species Nephrocerus scutellatus. The sequence goes on from OX352761.1 coordinate 16,221,927, forward strand.
CTGGAGTGTAATGGTTCTCTTCCCAGTGCTTCCGACCTTATATATATATGTAATTGCCGATAACCTTTTCGATAGTCTTTAGGCTAATTGGTCTGCACGACTTAGGATGGGTGGAATCCTTTTCCCTCACTTTCGGTATGAATACCACCTTTGCCCTTCTCCAAGAGGTGTGGAAGGAGATTATCTAATCCAGCTTGTATGACTGCAGGGATTAATCCGTCCAGACCGGGGCTGAAAGCTTTTTATTTCCCATTGATTTCTTTGTTCAGTACAGATCTCCGAGGCTTTCTTCCAGTCATTCTTACTTGCCCTGAGGTGGTTCATCCCCATCTCGTTTCTGGTCACTGCGCTACAGTGCGTTAAATTACGGTCACCACTACACCTGCTGTTCGTCGATTTTGAGAAGGCGTTTGACAGTGTCAACAGACAGTTTATCTGGCTTGCCTTGCGCAGATAAGGTTTACCCGATAAACTAATAGCTGTTATTAAAGGAACCTATCATGGCTCTAAATGTCATGTGCTGCATAGAGGAAAGCTGTCAGAGGAATTCAAGATCCTAAGTGGGGTATGACAAGGTTGCATTCTATCGCCGATACTTTTTTTGTTGGTGATTAGCAATGTGCTTCGCGTAGCTTTATCTCCTGGAAACGAAGGAATTCGTTGGACTCTTACATCTCAACTCAAACATCTGGACTACGCTGACGGCATTTGTTTACTCTCACACAGGATTATGGAGCTGCACCAAATGACAACAAATGTGGAAAGGGAGGCAAATGTTGCGGGTTTGCAAAACAAAAATCATTAACCTCGGCACTAACTCAGTAACTCAAGTTAATATTGCTGGACAACCGGGAGAAATAGAGAGTTTCCAATATCTTGGGAGTATTGTCTCGACAGAAGGTGGAACCGAACAATCAACCGAATCGGTAAAGCAAAATTAGTGTTTGGGATAATGTCCATGATATGGCTGGGACTATTCCCTTCAAATGTTGAATCGGTGCTGCTGTATGGGTGCAGCACTTGGAAGGTGAACGCTACTATCACAAAAAGATTACAAATGTTCGTTAATAGCTGCCTACGGAACATCTTAAGGGTTTTCTGGCCTAACCGTATCTCTAATGAACATCTTTACTAGAGAACGGGTCAGGAACCAATAGGCACTGCCGGAAGTGGTAGTGGATTGGTCATACACTCCGAAAAGGCAACAGTTCCATAGCAAACTACGCAATGCAACGGAATCCGTTATCTCAGGATGGTAGAAGCACGGGTCGTCTGAGAAATACATGGCGCAAAATAGTTGAGGAGGAGTCACGGCAATTGGGGAACGGGTGGAGAGAGCTGAAGCTAATTTCCAGGAGCCGCAAGTGATGGCGCGTAGACGTAGTAGAGACCCTAGGACCACAAGGGGATATAGGACACAATCAATCAAACCTCTTTAGTGTGTGTACATTAAAACAAAAAATTTTGGTAATACAGGGGTGGGTGGTCGACGGAGTGTTGAGTTATATAGATTTTTTTTTATTAGCGCACGCTTTAAGGGATTTGGAGAGTATTTGATATCAAATTAAATTATGCAACGTTTATTCGTATAATAGGTTGCGGGCTCTTTCGGTTCCATCCGTAATTTGTTGTGCATTTTAAATTCACAAGCTCATCATCACCTGGTAATTGGGATTGTTCGCTTGCACACGCACACACACATCCAAAAATCAAATCTGTTTAGTAATTTTCCGGTTAATGCGGCTCAACACCTCAAATCGAATCTAATTTCCTGCGTAATCGGTAATTTCCGCAACTACATAAAATGCAGTCTCACAGGCAGCAAGTAAAGCGCATCAGGCGCTCCGCCACTCGCTGTACTCGCGTACAATGCATCTCATCAAGCGCAGAATAAATTGCATCAATTCCATGCACGCACACAAACAATGCAATGGCGACAATGCCATTTGAGCTCGGCTGCCAATCATGTTCGCACCGCATAATTATCCAATTGTGCAATAACCAACGATTATTATTTAACAAAATATACTCGTCCTGCCAATCTCACTTAAACTGTAAACTGTGAGTACCGCACGCGTAGGAGAAGCGACGTTTTTTCATTCATTTCATACATCCTGCGGGAGGTTCAATTCATCAGACAGATACATATATTCGAGGAGCGAGTATTATGAAACGAATCAAGGACATGGAGTGCGAATGGTGGATGCGTTTCTGATGTGTTGTCCTTTGGTTGATTCATTTATTTTGGTCGACCATCGCGACCGATGATGTATGATGATGCACTCGCATATCATCAGTCCGCTGCATCATTCCTGTTTTACGCCGGGCACAACTACTCTCAACTCGTATGTCACATATGTCAAGTAGTGTCTGAGAGAGATGAACCAAACCTATCGACTAATGCCGCATGTTTATCTATGAGAACCACAATGACACTGCCACAGGCAGCCACACATATTTATGTATGGATGTATTTTAATTAAAGCTTGTGCGAGTGTGCGTGCGTGTACCTATAATTATGTTTGAACTCTTATATAAAACAATCTCTCACTATCAGATACTTGTATCTGGGATATAATAAGATAGGAGTAGCGTATCCCTATGGCACAGTACAGCAGCAAAATTGATAATTTCACGATTACCGCTAGGGATTCATCCTAAAATTGGTAAACTGCAATCATTGCATTCGTCTGCCATAGGCTATTTTTGAATGTATGTCGCTGCCGCTGACTTAAATCAAAACCAAGGTCTTGCAGGAATCAATTAATATTATGTACCATCATCTGGCAAGCGATGAAGACATCTTGAACTATTTATCTGTCAAGGTTCAGAAACCCCTTAGAAACTACCAGTGGGTGGCATAACCCGTTGGAATTATCCTATGATTGTCATTAATATAGCGGTTTGAAAGTTTCTGGAAAGGAAATGTGAATGCTGTTGACAACAAGGAGATCAAGGAGATCATACGAGTAGACAATTGGCACTGACCAACATTAATTTGTAGAGGATTTGGAATTGATATGACGCGTGCGGAATGAACCTAACTGTACACACCAAATCATTTTATTTATATTGATAAAGTGAAGTATACTGGAGCTCTTTGGGACAAGAGTCTTTGTAATAGTACACAACATACAAGTTCCCTCCTCCCGCACGCAAAGCTTCAGAGGCGTCTGTGATATTCACTGGTGGAATATCTCGACAAGAAGTTCGAAAATTGTTTATTAAGTCTGTTTGCGCTTGTTGGTCATCCGGCTCGAAGGACCAATCTTCACGGTTTTGGGTTAAATTACTGACCCTTACTTCGGGTGGGGAGAAACAATAGTTGCTTTTTTTAAGTGCAGTGGTAACACAATCATATGCATAAAATAAAACTACGTAGGAGTGGGAGACTTGCGGGCAAGTGCATATTTACTCATTACAGGCGTCAGTGAAGTTCACTGGTGGAACGATGATCTCGACAAGAAGTTCGAAAATTGTTTATTAAGTCTGTTTGCGCTTGTTGGACATCCGGCTCGAAGGACCAATCTTCGCGCTATGGGTTTAACTAAAGGCCCTTACTTCGGGTGGGGAGAATCAATGGTTGAGTTAAAGACTGCTTTCTACCTTTCAACATCTACTCGGGTGTCAAGCAAGGTTGCACCCTCTCACCATTGCTTCTCACAATTGTCATTGACTGGGTGATGAAAATAGTAACCCGTACTCCATTGGGTTTGCCATGGAATGTTTTTCACCGCCTAGAAGACATGGACTATGCCGATGATATCTGTCTCCTTATACAATCGCTAGGTGACATGGAGCGAAAATTAAACTCACTAGAACTCCACGCTAACAAAGTGGGGTTAAAAAATAACGTCTCAAAAACAAAACTACTTCGCGTTAAAGCTAGTGAAACAAAGCTAGTGAAACATGTGATCTCTCGATTGACGGACATCAGATAGAGGATGTCAATAAGTTTTGTTATTTGGCAGCTGGATGTAAAAAAATGGTGGTGCTGACTCGGATCTCGTGTAAACAAGGTGCGACACTCCTATAATATGCTAAATAATATCTGGAACTCGTCGCAAATCTCCTGGAATCTGAAGCTAACTATCTTCAGATCTAACGTTCTCTCAGTACTCTTGTATGGCTGCGAAACATGAAAACTCACAGCGTCAATTGCGACGCGCCTCCAAGTCTTCGTCAACAAGTGCTTAAGGAAGATACTGAGAATAAGATGGCCGGACATTATCACCAATCAAGACTTGTGGAGAGTAACGAAGCAGGAAGCAATCGCAATCACCATCAGACGACAAAAATGGAGCTGGATTGGCCACACTTTAAGAAAGCCAACGGACGATATTACGAAACTAGCGCTCGACTGGAATCCACAAGGAAGCCGCCGAGTTGGCCGTCCTAGCAAGACATGGAAAAGGACAATAGAAGGACAAGGAAGCAACATCTCAGAGAACCGAGTGGCGTCTCTTGAAACCTCAGGCGATAAATCGAGTTCGTTGGCGGGCGTTTGTAGAAGCCCTATGCTCCCCCGCGAAGTAAATGAAAGAAAGAAAGAGACAGAACTTTGCGATAAAACTTATCGGTGGCGCAAACATAGCGACATCAATAAATTCGCTCGAACACCGCAGGAACGTTTCCTGATCGTCAATGTTGTATCGCTTCTTTCACCACTGTGCGGTGCTGAAGAGAAATAGCCAGTTGCATGCCACCTCTCATTGAATTCAACCGCAATACTCGTGGCGTTCTAAATGCTCATCTGTTGACCCTCAAGCCCATCTTCGGTCGTACTGTTAAGTTTAGAGACTGTTTATTTAGTCGTACAACACTTGGTAAAGCATTCCACATTCCCACATAAAAATGATCCACAGGCATTCAAAATGTATGCACATCGACATCTCCTCTCTCTCTCTTTCCTGAATACCTTAGTGCGCACGCTGTGCCCACCATTATAAGGGTTTTAACCCCTTGAGCTTGTGCCGATAAAACAAAAATAAAATAAGAGAAAAAATGGAGGTGTGGGCACAACACGACTTTCTTTTACGGACAGGACCGGATTCTTCAGTAAAATATAATGCATTTTTTTTTAAAATTTTTTTTTTATTTTTTTTTTTTTCTTTTTGTTTTGATTTCTTTTGCACCTAACAGATTTCTCCTAAGTGCTATACTTTTTGCAAAAACTCGAAAAACTGTCTAAGTAAACTGTCACTTCCGGCTGTCAGATTTCCGTCAAGATTATCTGGCCCATCACAATTTATTTTAAAAATCTTAAATATGAATTTTCATCCCGATAAGTTCAGCCGTCTGGGTTGTAGAGTGGACACAGACAGAGATTTTTTTTATTTTCGCTTTTTCTGACGGGCAAATCTGCAAAAATCCCAAGTTCGAAAATTTTCATGATTACTATACTTCCTGTTACTATGTAAAAGAAAGTAAAAAACACTTCTACGGAATTTTCAGAAATTCGTTAAATTTACTCAAATGAACTATCTTTGACCGTGAGAACTACTCGTTCGGTTCAAATGCACCATTTTTACTTCACCCCCCCCCAAAAAAAAAGGTACACAAAAAAACATTTGGAATTTACGGTACAGTTGAAATCAACTAAAACCCGCAATGACGTCGATTACATTTTTAACAAAATGCACCCTGCACGGCACCATCAACTCTTTCACTCTTCCTGTCTCTCAAACTCTCGTTGCCACTGCAATTGCATAACATTTACAACGACCGTATCGTGGCTCTCGTTCCGATTGCATCAAGCGGAAGCTCAAGCAAAGAAAATCGCTTTTTATTGCCCGAAGCTAGAACACTAATTAAAATGCACTGACCGTGCTAATGTCCAGAGTCAAAGGGAATGGGCGTTTTTTTCGCGTCAATATCAAAATTTTTTATGCAATTTGTCCCCGTGCTGACCGCCACTGCTGTTTCATCTTCCATCACGCAATGCTATGTTTGTTGCGTGTGCAACGAGCGAGATGGCTCTGTGATGATGGCCGACGGATAGAAGACCGCTATTTGCTAACTGTGTCGCTGTCGTTTGGTACCATTTTTGATTTGGCTGTGCGCTCTCTGCACTTACGAATCACTTGTATAGCATTTATATTACGAAAGATAGGATCCATGGAATTTCGAGGAACGAAAAATAAACCGTCAATCGAAAATTTTTTGTAGATTCATTTTTGGCCCTGTGAATTTTTAAATGTTTTTCCAATGCAAACGACATACATTACTTACTTACTTATGTCCTATATCCGCTTGTGGGTCCTAGGGCCTCTACTACGCCTACGCGCCATCACGTGCGATTCCTGGCAATGAGCTTCAACTCTCTCCAACTCTTCCCCAATTGGCGTGACTCCTCCTCAACTGTTCTGCGTCATGTATTTCTCGGACGAGCCGTTCTTCTACCATCCTGAGATAACGTATTCCATTGCATTGCGTAGTTTGCTATGGCACTGTCGCCTTTTCGGAGTGTATGACCAATTCACTGCCACTTCCGTCGTTGTATGGTTGTACCTATTAGTTCCTGACCCGATCTCTGGTAAAGATGTTCGTTAGAGATACGATTAGGCCAGAAAACCCTTAAGATGTTCCATAGGTACCTATTTACGAACGTTTGTAGTCTTTTTGTGATAGTAGCAGTCACCTTCCAAGTGCTGCACCCATACAAAAGCACAGATTCAACATTTGAGCGGAACAGTTGCAGCTTGGTGTTTAAGCTGATCGCATTGCTTCGCCATATCATGGACATCATTCAAATTCACTGAATTTGACATTTTTTTGTCATTTAGTGCAGCTCCATAATCCTGGGTGAGAGCAAACAAACGTCGTAAGCGTAGTCCAGATGTTTGAGTTGAGATATAAGACTCCAACGAATTCCTCCGTTTCCAGTAGATAAAGCTGCGCGAAGTACATCGCTAATCACCAACAAAAAAAGTATCGGCGATAGAATGCAACCTTGTCGGACCCCACTTAGGATCTCGAATTCCTCTGACAGCTTTCCTCTATGCAGCACATGACATTTAGAGCCATCATAGGTTGCTTTAATAATAGCTATCAGTTTATCGGGTATACCTCCCCTGCGAAAGGCGAGCCAGATAAACTGTCTGGGGACGCTGACAAACGCCTTCTCAAAATCGATGAACAGCAGGAGTAGTGGTGACCGGAATTCAACGAACTGTTCAATAATGATCCGCAGGGTGGTCGACACAGGAGGATCCAGCGCGGAAACCTGCTTGTTCGGCCATCTATTCCTACCGACTTGTTGTTCGTTAGTGCGTTGATCGCGGTAGTGATATCATCTTCACTGGGAGTTGAGGTGCAAATTTGGGAAATTGTTACTTCCGGCAGCTCCGTTCGATTTGGGTTCATATCGTTAGCGAATACACGGTTAAGGACCAAGGACCGTAGAGAAATTCTCATTCCTTCGCTTGAGCTGATTCTCATCTAAAACGAATACGGCACCATCCAGGCCTCCTCGCACCTGCTCGCTGCTTCCTCTGCTTCTAAGGCCAGGTCGTTAATATAATTACGTTTGTCACGTCTTATTCTACGCTGCACTTCTCTCATTTTGCTTCGATACAGGGACTCTAGCTCGATCCTCGCTGCTGCTAGGATATCTACAATACGAGCTTTAAGTAGCTTACGTTCTTCAATCCGCCTCCAGATATCTTCGGTAAGCCACGTGCTGTGCCTTGCCTTGCTTCTACCAACAATACTTTCCGCTCCAGATGTGAAAACATTTTTCACAGTCTTCCAATGTTCCTGGATTGTTGTCGGCAGTGAGCTGCTTTCACTCCTTGCTATAATGGTCCCTTAATTGTTGCCGTACTGAGGGGATGTTTAGCCGGTCGATGTTATACCTAGGCATTCGGATGTTATTGCGGATTCTGTGAACTGATGCAGTACGTAACTGGACAGTAGCTACCATAAGGTTATGATTCCTTATCATACCCATGTCGGCTCCTCGTCTATTTCAGACATCTAAAAGACAGCTCCTAAAACGTCGGCTGATCGCCACATGGTCGATTTGGTTGGATGATGATTGTCTGTCAGATGACACCTAGCTGACCTTGTGGCAGGTCTTATGCTCAAACATGTTGCCTCCTATGACAAGGTGGTTACTGTTGCAGAAATCAACAAATCTTTCACCATTGTCGACAAACATAGTGCATAAATATAAGTTAGGGTGGAACGTTAGTTCTAAAAGTACACTCTTTTAGCAACGAATCAACGGACTGTGTACGAATCTAAACCGATACTCAAATTTGGACGATTCTAGTTGCTCTCCGAATGGCTTAAACCATACCCGAATCCATGCCCACAGGGAAGTTGTCAAAGTAACAGGGTTTACGTGGTTTTTGTGGTGAATGCTTTGCAAAGAGAACGCCCAACCGAAATCAAATTTGACAAGAACAATAAACTGAGAAATTAGTCAGCTTGTTTTCTCTTCAGCATCTTGCTGAGTAAACAAACGAAACCTTATCCGTCGATTACCGACGGGTAGCATGGTTACAGTGTCGGTAAATAAAACGCAAAATCAAACCATACCCCGGGTATAGTTTGCAAATAGAACGTCAAACCAAAACAACGAGAGAGAAATCTTAATTATATCCTGCAAATCGAAAAAAAAACTACTAAACAGTTAGTTCAACGATTTTTATAGTGTCAGTTGGAAAATTCAACTCACTCTTCAAGTAGAAAAACCAAACGATCAAGCTGACATCTATCGTTGGAATTTAGTTATTAAAAACGAGTCTTGTTTTTTTACTGCATGCAAACATAAGAGAAGAACAAATTCAGAATAGCTATCATTTTATTAAATAAAAGTCGACTGGACTTGCTCTGGCTTATCTTTAGCTATATTTTCCTTGAATTCTAAATTTTGCGTTTCATTAGTTTTTAAGACAAGTACTAAACGTACTAAATAATGCATAATCATAATGAAAATAAAAAAACTGCCACAGATGTGAATTTAGCGGAGACAGCAACAATGTGTTTCTACAACGATGGTATAACAATTCTTATTTTACTCAAACAAAATGAGTGAAAAAATGTGACACACCAACAAAAATTCAACCTACTGAGAACAGTTTCATTGCGGAGAATGAAAGAAAATTAGGGTTGTCGGTTACATTTTAAAATGTACAATATTTGTGCAGACGCAAAAGCATTTGTTTTCTTTAGATATTAAACGTACTTAGAAAGCCCTATCTACCTAAGGTACACGGATTTGTTTCAATTATGTTTCAATTCGAGGACCGGAGCATTGCCGAGGAAGCTAAGTTCGTCTTGAGGATGTGTTAAGTCATTGTCCTTTCTTCTTCGTTTGCGGGCCAAAGTCTTAGGGTGAACCCATAAATCAAACTCATTATCACCAGTGGAAGACGTTTCACTTCCACTCCTAATGCTGTCGTCTGCATGTACAATTTGAGCTACTTCGCTTTTTATGTTTCTCATAGCTGTGGATAAAGCTATGGGATCATGAAAATGGATTTTTTTGAATCGTGGTAAAGTTGATGCTGCCAGTGGAAATGAAAGTTCCATTTCTCCAAAAAGACGGTCAAACTGCTTCAAGATGTTTGTTTTTAATTTGGCGTCCACAAAGAGCAAGTGAAATAACTTGGCTTAATGTGGCGTATTTTTCTCCACTTATTTGAGCAGTCGTGGCTTCCAATGGTCTTAATAAAGTAATTATTTCCATAATTTCCTCTCTATTTTTTGTTGTTATCATGGGTGGTTCTTCGGAAGAGTCTATTAAAATTTGGTTGATGTATGATATTAATATTATGAAAAGTTCAAGCTATGATATGTGGAATTCCATCTGGTCTCTACGTCAAAACTAAGTTTTAGCATTTTGCCTTCAGATATACCAGCAAAAGATTGTAAGTGGTTAAAATGATCGTTTTCTTTAGCTTGACGCTTAAACCATGTTACTATCTCTTTGCATTTTGTAATAACGTCGCTAACCTCAGGCGTATTTACGAATTGTCGCAAACTAAGTTCAGTGTTGTGCGCAAAGCATGGAATATGATTTTTTTTTTCAAAAGTGTTATGTATTGCTTATTAGCACTTCGGTTAAGTGCGCAGCTGTATGGACTTGAGTCAACCTAAATACGGAAATGCTTCCAAATTTGTGTGCTTTTGAACAAACCATGAACTTGTCACATACAGCAAGCTGTTCATATTGCTATCGGTCCATATGTCAGTGGTGAGACACAGATTAAATACTTGGGAGAATATTTTTTTGGAACTGTCTGCTTCCTTGTCGTACATTTTTTCCATGTATACTTTTATCGTATTCCTGGATGGAAATTCATGCACTTTAGAAAGGAAATTCTGACTCAGCGAACAACGACCGAGCTCTTCAGAAAACGAAGGCGAATTGTGTAAATGCGAACTGAATTTTTTTTAATGCTATCATTCTTATATAAAGCAACACCTACATTGACTCATTAGGCGCGTTCGAGATAGCTGAGGGCTCAAAGATTTTCACTTTCTCCTCAGTGAAGAGAGATTGCATTCAGTCGATCAACATTCTCCGCTATCTGTCAGCTCAGCAACAAAAACTTCTAAAAGTCAACTGACAATGTGAAGTGAGAGGAGAGCTAATCCAAAATAATTTTGTCTCAGAAAATTGGAGATAACTTTCCGATTCCTCAGCAAGCAATCGTGTTCGGGATGCTGAGAACACGGAGTATACGGAGCCCTCCGCATCTCGAACACGCCTATTATTTTATCATTTTACACCTATATTGAATCTTCATTTTAAACAGTTTTCTTTTTTTGTCGATTAATCGAAAGGGAAAATACGATACAATTAAATCGTTAACCGAAAGAAAATAATCGATTAATATAAATTTTTCGATTGTTCATGCCATCACTACACTATCAAAGTAAAAGTGTCAAATAAGTGTTGATGAGTGATGACAGATGAGACGCAGTACGCAAAGCAGAGAGTAGTTCACAAAAATACTTTTGGGTGTGTGCCGTCGCCGTGTCGTTTAATCTGCCGCAGTAATTGGCATACGTCTGTTTATTCGCGAATTCCTCAATTTGTCAAATCACAATAAAATTCAAATCGCTCAAATACCAATTAGACAATAAGCGGGTTCCTTGAAATATTCCAATCAAATTCGTATAAAATGGGTCTTAAAGGATGTCAAATTCAACTGGATAATCCCTGGAATACATATTACGCTGGTCAAACTATCAACGGACAGGTTCAGCTAACTTTTGATTCGCCGAAAAACGTTCGTGGTAAGTGGAATGTGGAAATGCAAATTTATATTGAAACCCAAAATTTCGTTCACGAAAACACCATGAGAATGCACATTTAAATATAGTTCTGATATTTAATTCGCTCGAAAATGAAAACAAATTAATTACTCACATCATCTGAAACCGACAACTACGTCATACCAGCCTCCCATAATAGCTCAGTCAGAGTCAGTTTCCATTGGCATAAAAGTCATACGAAAAGTGAGTATGGCAACAACGAGTGACTGACTATGTATTGTGTTTGTCATGGCTCATGGGCGTAAGGCAATGTCGAAATTTGGTTTCTCGCCTGTGCCTCCTGGCGCCACTATGTTGCGGTAGAAATTGCATCAATATGGCATTTGCAAAGTGTTTAATGTGCTTGGAATTTCAAATATTTTCAGTCACTCAAACTCAAATATATAACTTTATTTCACGTACAAGCGGGAGCTGCACAATAATTTGTATTTTCATTTCATTAAGTGATAAAAAACGAAAGCGTGCCTGCACAGTCACCTCGTTCGAGTACAACTTCATGCAATTTATTTTAAACAAAATACTTTTTTGGTATTACTAAAATAAACTTATTGACAATTATTTATTACTAGTAGTTAATAAACAGACGACTTATGCCAATGCATTCATTTGAGGCAAATCGAAATTTGTAATTTATTCCCTTCCAGGACTAAGTTCCTAGTAGCTGCAAAGAGGCTACTAGGAACCAGGAAGTATGCTTTCGGTTATATAAAGAAAATTGCACTGTGGAAAACCGAACCGAACCGAACGAGTCAGAAATGATTGCAATGCCTACCTTAGACGAGTCAAATTTGACTTTGACCAGAAACTGAGTCAAAAAATACTTCAATGTCCCAAAGGAAGTAAGAATTTTTGTGATAAAAAATTAAAAATACTGCCTCGTCTTTCGTACTCGTCAAGTGGCTAGATTATAAAATGATCTCAACATTCATAAATCTGCTGGGCCTTATGGTATTTCAGCTGTAGTTTTGAAGAGGTGTTCTTTAACGTTGTCATTGCCACTGCGCAGGCTTTTCCATTTCTCTTATTCTTCTGGAGAGTCATCCCAAGGAATTGGAAAACAGCCTTTACCCAGCCTGTTTCTAAAAAAAAAGGTGAACCGTCATCTCTTTCCTCGTACCGACCAATTGCGCTAACCACTATACTTTCTAATGTCATGGAAACGCTGATCAATCGTAAGCTTATGCAATACATTGAATCACGTGAAATCCTTAGCGACCCGCAGTACTGTTTTCGTAGGCAACGTTCTACAGGTGACCTGATGGCTTATCTGATTAAAAAGTGAAACCTGTCTATTCATAAATTTGTTGAAGGTAAAGTTGTTGCACTCGATATTTCCAAGGCATTTGGCAGACTCTGGCATCAAGCTCTTTTGTCGAAAATGATTCGATTGGACTAGTAACTACCTTTCTGACCGTTCAATCCAGGTCATATTGGACGGTTTCACAGACGGCGACAGACCATTGCGGTCCAAGGCCTAGCTCCTCGCGACCATTTGTGCTGCGCATATATATTTTTTGACACAAATGGATTGGACCTACATTTTAAGGCCGGATCCGAACGGCGAATCGAGAAGCTTTCCGTGACAAGTCATTAGTCGGAACGTTTGTCGCCCATTCGCGAGAGGTGGGACACCGTGAAAAATACTTTTGGTGTTACTGGGATTCGAACCACGAACCTCCTCGGCGCCCACTAGAGTTGAATTTAACGCTTCTAAAACTCAATTATGTCTTCTGTCGTCCAAGCGCAATTTAAATCCACAAATGGATCTTGCATCGAAGAAACTGAAAAACTCGCAATTCTCGGTACGTGCGTCAACAACAAGCTTCGTTGGAACGGCCCCATATTTGCAATCACTAAGAATGCTGCGAAATGTTTAGGTTTCCTTAAACTGTGCAAGATGTACTTCACTCCTTCCTTCGTTAGCCGCACTATAATTATGTGGAATGAATTGCCCGATTCTGTGTTTTCGCTTTGGTATGATCTGCAGTCATTTAAGACACGCGTGCATAGACATCTCATCCTTTCCTCTCCCTAATTTCCTAACGCCCATGCTGTGCTAAGCACCATAAGGGTGCAAATCCCTGCAATAAAAATCCTATAAAGTCATCTCTGTCAAAATGCTTCAAACGGGCAACTTGTTTCAAACGAAGTTATGGGGTCATTTATTTCTTCATGAGCTTCGTCTTCAGACTCAGTCATCTCCGGAGTAGCGCTTTGTTTTTCAATTGTATTCCAATACTGTTAACAAGGCACTTTCATAAATTTTTAGAAATTCGTCAAAAGTGAACTATTTTTAGAGTTTTGTATAAATTGCCAGTGGTATATCATCATCTGCGCCGAAATCGGGAAGAATTCAGCTTTACGAAAGCAGTTTTTGATGGTTGTTGCTTCAAATTTATTCCAAGAGGCTTTGATGAAGTACATAGCTTCAAGAACATTAATAGATTTTTCCAGCTATGATGCTGAACTCGCAGTGTCGACTTTTGGCAGCTAGAGTGTTTTAATATTGAGCTTTATAATGAACCTTAAAATTTTGGAATATTCCTTGTTCAACATAATAGGAAATCCGGTTTAGACTTGCCGCTGGATAGGTAGCTGCATAGTTAAACTTTTTTTTTTCTTCTGTTTGTTCCAAGAGCCAGGTTTAAAAGGTATTATCGGTATTCTGTTTTCAGGCTTTTATCGGCAGCTGGTTATTTACTTAGAATTAATGATTCACGTTCTTAATTGTAGGCCCATTGTTGAATCTTTTGTTCACAGAAGTAATGTTTGTTGTGCTCTTATCAATGTGCAGTCACAGATCGATTTGAATGAAATCATTCTGTACAGTCATCTATTTTGCACTGTAAGTTCACTGTTCATGAGGTTGAATTCTTAAACAAACTGCGCATATATATTAGCGTAAGGTACGCCAACAGATAAGAAAACGATTCTCTCGTAAAAAATATGTGAGCCAACAAGAATTTTATTGAATTAAGCTTTACTCATAGATTTTTTTAATTTTTTCTTCCTTTCATAGACACATAAAAAGACTGTTTTCCAATGAAAAATACTCATGCCAGCACTATGAAACAAATTCATTAAAAAAAAACCAGTGAATCATATTGCTAGAAAGGAAAAATTTAATTTCTTCCTTTGGTTTAATGAAAAAGGCAAGTCAGCATTCGCTAGTAAAAAAGCTGCCCATATGGACTACGAAGAAAAGCTTGTTAAGTTTCGAATAATGCGAAACAGATCCAATGCTCTTATAAACAGACCCAAAATAATAAATAACCTCAAGATTCGGGATAGCAGGCGAACAATTTTTGATTCATATTCAAACGTTCGAAGCTTATAGTCGTTTGCTGCCTTGTTTTAAAGGAACTTTACAGACAAGACTTCATCTAATCCCTTTTTGTTCTATAATGGTATTCTTTATAAAATTGGTAATTCAGATAGCTAATCTCTTAGCTTCGCATTTTCTTGTGCGCCTAACCTTACAATATAAAACCAAAGACCACAAACTCTTCCCAATGTAGGTCCAGGTATGTTGTTTCAAAGATTCTGATGGTATTCCGCCATTAATTTTGAAAAAAATGTCATGATACTCTGTTGAAGTCGCTTAGGAAATTGTTTCATCTACATACATATAATTCATAATTTGGAAAAAGGCTAATATTCAACGAAAAAATGTGATAAATCTGGACCTACTAACTACCGCCCTATTGGTTTGTTGTCGGTTCTATCGAAGGTAATGGAATCCTTTCATTCATTTAAAACTCATAAGCTATCTGGGTACGAATGCTCTTTTATCCTATGTGCAGTATAGATTTCGTAAAAATCGCTCTTTAGGTAAACTCATGACTTGTACCATTCATTGTTGGAAGCATTGAAAATCTAGGCGAGTCAAGCTTTTTATTCATGGATATGCCATAGGATTTTGATAGAGTATGGCATGATTGTCTTATAAATAAGATTCGTTCGCTTAACGTACACATCTCTCTCATTCCATGGATTGCAGATTATTTATTGAATCGTATAATAAAATTTGTATTGAATGGTATCTCCTTAGCTTTGCATGGAATCAATGCTGGCGTGCCACAAGGGTCATTCTTGTCGACTTTGCTCTTCTTTATAGATACTTGTTTTCTTCTATAATCTGTATTTTCAATTCATTTACTGATGATAAAAAGCTATCGGCTTTAATCAAGATTATTACTCAAAAAGAATGCAATTTTCGCTTGATTGGTTCGAGAGATTTAATGAATACGACTATTCTGTTCGAGCATTCAAGTAATTCCTAATTGGTGCAGATCGATTAGGGTGAAATTTAGTCCGAATACATTCCAGGCTTTCCTTTTTGCTAAGAAGGCAGTTCAACATTAAGTGCCACCAGTAAGTAATGGTGCCCCTTTTTGCTAAGAAGGCAGTTCAACATTAAGTGTCACCAGTAAGTAATGGTGCCCCTTTTTGCTAAGAAGTCAGTTCAACATTGAGTGTCACTAGCAAGTAATGGTGCCCCATATTGCGGGATCTGATTGACTTAAGATGTTAGGTTTGAAAGTTTCAGGTGAACTTTCTTGGAAGGAACATATTTATGAAATTTCAAAAAGAACGATCCAATGTTTGGGCTTTATTAGACGTTGTAAAATCTACTTCACCCCATCTTAAGTATTAATATTATTAGAGACTTTTATGTTAGACCAATTTTAGAATTTAATTCATATGTATGGCGTGAGGCTCGAGCATTTGTATTGAATTCAGAATAGAGTTGTCCATATGATAATCGATGAAACCATTACTTCATCTCTTGATTCTTTGGAGCATAGACGAAATGTGGGAGTTGTAACAATTTTCTATAAAATTTTACTACGGTAGATGCTGTTCAGAAACTCGTTCTCTAATTCCAAGGCAAACACTCGCTTCAGTTCTAAACGGCCTTAAAACCATTTTCATATACAACAAAAAATTTCACATCATCCTTTTATCGGAGTATGACATCGATGTCAAATCAATTGGTCGACTCCGTGTTTCCCGAGAAACGTTTAATCCACTGGTCTCCAAAGTAGACGTTACACAAGTACCTGAAGGTTCAAAATTGTTTTAATAGAGGATCCAAGAATTTTTGAAGGCTCATTTACGTCATTATTTGTATTATCTTTTATATAAAAATGGCGTCTGTAATGAATGGGATTGCATTTCTCAGGAACCAGACAGACATCGCACGAAGCTGAAATTTTCACCATAGATTATGATTTTAGCGGTTTGAGTTTTTGTTTTGGGTTGAACTCGTTAGGTGGCGCTGTTGTCAAAATATAACGGTTTTTTTTTTCTCAGCAACGAAGCATCTTAGGAACTTCAGATTTTAACCGTAGGTTTGTTTCGTTGTTATTTGGGTTTTTGTGAAATTTGGACCCGATAGGTGGCGCTTTTTTCAAAATAGTAGGTGGTAATACCGCTATTTTTGACATTTATTTAGTTTCGTTATAGCACGCGCAAGCACACATCGAGGATGCAAAATTAAAAATAAAATTTATAAAGATATAAAGAGGTAAAGTTGATTTGTATGTAGGAGGTAATCTTCGAAACTACTGGACGGATTTCGAAATACTTTCACCAGTATTTAGAATGGACTTTCATGGTCGACGAAAAAACGGTCGAGCGAATGCGTTGACTGTGTTCTGCACTGTTCGCCGCGCTGCATTCTGTGCTCGGTTTTTTACGTACTATGGCTGCCCATAGAAAAGTCTAAGACTATGTGCTTAGTGCGTATTACTCTATGGTTATAAGTTATAGTACACCCCCCACCACGCGATGGTAAGAGAAAGACGGGTTCATGTCTGCGGGTAGCAAAGCGCCCGGTAACATCTAGTTTGTAATATTTTCTTGGTCAGGTTGTTTTTGTTAGGTTTTCCTGACCATGATCCATTGATTAAAGAAGCGTCGTTTCAGTTACGTGTTCGTTTTCTTTTCCGTATTGCATTTTTCTTAGAAAATAAATTGAAACCAGCTACAAACGTGAGGAATGTGATATAATTATAAATTACATTCCTTCGGTCTTTATTTTAATTTAAATTTTAATTTTAATAAGGTGGCCATATTGCCGTGACAAGTTATGCAAGTTATTCAGGGAGTTCTCCCTTGACAATTGGTTTATGTATATATAGTATATATAATAAAAACTAAAATTTTTTAATGTAAATTCTCTAGTCGAATAATCGGGCTTTAGAGGAAGTGGGTTAAAAAATTGATCACAAGATTTGGCCAGCTATCAAGCCAGCCACCGACACACGGGCACGCAAAGTTATTATATAGAGAATTTAATAAACAAATCTGATCTTATCACGTTTTGATATAATTTGTCGTCTATTTTTGTATACAAATGAACGATTTTTCTATATTTTTCTAACAAGTGCTTGGAAAATTAAACAAACTGATGTTTGTCTAGTTCTAGTCTATCTTCGCAACCACAATAATTCTCCGCATATCTTGACTGTGGCCGAGGAACACTTGTTGCTAGTATGAATTTCAAAAATAAATATCGCGGCATACCTTGTAACGTCAATGTAGGAATTTTACTGATGACATCATCGTAGACAAATATAGCTGTCGTCACAGCGTTATTATTAAGTTTAGCATTGTATGGTCTGCGATGTACTTAGAAGTTCAATTAAATATTCTATTCACTGTGATTTGGTGTATAAAGCGGATGTCCGTCCGTCCCAAACAGCTTGCACTTGTGTTGTATTTGTTTATTTCCATTTATTTGTCTAAAAGATATGAATGATGAGTAAGTGTACACTTAGTTCGTCTTGTTGATCTATGCTGGCTATAAAAATTAAAATATCATTAATTTATGCGAAAAGTTCAATCAGCAGCGTTGAAATTTGTCAATAAATCCAATTCTCCAATGTTTTGCATATTTAGATATTTATTTATTTATCAGATACAATGAATATTTCAAAATAATACTCTCAATTCTTCCACGTCAGATTGAATAAAAATAGAAACTCTGATTAGATGCAGATTACCATAAAATCAACTTCATAAAATGTTGATGCATCTGTGTAACATGGACAGGATGATTATTTTGAAAGATTAGAATTGCTCTTCGTTTTCAATAGGCGATGTACGCGTATGCAGATAAATGTGTCATATATGTTCACTGGGTTATTATGTCTATAATTAATCTGTACTTCTTTGAAATCAAAGAAATTAATAATTTTTATCAAAGAGCTTAGTTTTATTATACTCGTGCATGTACCCCACACAAGTATGCCAGTATTATGGAAACTTGTTCAAAGGCCGAATCCCGTCTGTAAAAAATAGTGATAGAAAGGAATTACAATCTTTTAACAAACAATTTCACAGGATTATCAATACTTGTAATATTTAAAATATTTTACTACTACTGTTTATAAACTATAATTTACTTTCGAGTGCTTCTAGAATGTAAAAGATGGATGAGATGAAGTCAGAATTACATATATCATTGAAAAATTATTAACTAGCACGGACCTAACTAGAGTACAATTTTCATATCTGGTTAGGTGCGCCTAAGACTACCTTGCATCAACTAGATAGAATACAAAACATTGCGAAGTCTGCTTGCCACTGTTTTATAGCTTCTTCCATCAGCGTTACATAAGAGAAGTAGGAGACTACCAATGTCAATTATAAACGAATTGTAAACATCGGACATCCCTGACCCTTGGAAAACGGGCAGAATTATTCCCCTACTTAAGCACGGTTAACAGGCAGACCAAGGATCCTCGTATCGTACAATTCACTCCTGTCTCTAACAGAAAAATACTAGAAGCTATACTACTTCCTCAGCTTCATTCGAAACTAATGTTAGCTGAACACCAACAAGGCTTTCGCAAGCAGCGCAGCGCAGCGCAGCACAGCCACAGCCCTTTCGGATATCACAACACTCATCTCGCAAGGACTTAACCAACAGCGTCCCTGTGACCGCACTGTCCTAGTTGCGCTGGACCTATCTAAGGCCTTCGACACCGTTGACCTAGGCATCTTACTACAAGACATCCTAGAGTCACAGCTTTCCAACACCACGAAACGTTGGCTTATCAACTACCTTAATGGACGGAAATCTTACGTCGAATTCCGGAACAATAAATCGCTATACAGGAAAGTTAAGCAAGGTGTACCCCAAGTAGGGGTCCTCTCACCAACTCTCTTCAACCACTACATGGCAAAACTCCCTGCACCACATACCGTAGTCAAATTGGTATCGTACGCCAACGACTGCACCATTCTTGCCTATGGCAAGGACATCCGCATCATTTGCAGAAGCATCAACGCCTACTTCGATATACTAGAAGACTTTTTTACCAGTCGAAATCTAATCCTGTCTCCAGAAAAATCGTCCGCTACACTTTGCACCACCTGGACCAAAGAAGTCAACCTACAGCTCGACACCTCGATACACGGCAGGATAATCCCTACAATCAAATATCCAAAGATCTTCGATGCGACAATCGGCTGACATTTTCGACTCATTCGGGAAACATTAATAAACGAGTCATGTCCATTAATAAAGTCCTCAAATCCCTAGCCGGCTGTACAGGGGGGGGGGGGGTGTTAGGACAAAAAACCCTACGTACCACATATGCGGCACCCACCTGGACACCTCGCATTTGCCACACACATTGCCAGAAGCTTCAATCCTGTCAGAATGCTGCTCTTCGCATCATCACTGGTTACCACCGCATGTCACATGAGGACCATCTCATCAAGAAAACCAAATGCTATAAGTGAAAGAGCACATCGAGCTTCTCGCCATACAATTCCTACTGGCGTGCCACAAGCCTAATCACCCGAATCGTGACCTGCTCACCCTCAACACACCACCCAGGCATATCCGATCCGATATTCGTATGTTCCTCGAAGAGACAAACCAGACAGGTCCGGCAGATTTGTATGGTTTGAATCTTTGTAGCGCCCAAAGCAGTTTGTCCTTATATATCAGATCGTTGGAGATAGTTGTATGGGTGTCTGCCCTATCAAGGCCGATATTGCTTAACACATGGGAGCTTCCCGTGAAGTAGGTATCTGAAAGCAGATTAAGCGAGTGTACGTTTAAGTAGTGTTTGAACGTTACTCGGTATTTGAGCCAGTCAGTCTTCCTTTGATTTTTATAAGGTGATTGGCGAGGGGTTTGTCATCTAAACTGAATGTTTAGCCGATACATTCCAGTCTACAATGATTTGGTTGGGAGAGTCGGTGACAAGAGTTATATCTAAAACTTTTTGTCGACTCCTGGTTACGAAGGTTGGTTCATTACCAGTATTGACTACAGTTAGGTTAGTTCTTAAAATATAAGCGAAGAGTAACTTACCCCTGTCGTTGATGTCGGAGCTGCCCCATACTGAGTGATGGGCATTTGCATCGCAGCCGATAATGAGACTGGAAACTGGTATGAGTATGTTCTTCATTAATACTCAGTGTATATGGACCGTTTCTGCAAATTCGGTGAATCTTCGATTTTCTGACGTTGATTTTCACTCCAACTTCCTAATACTAGAAATGATAATTGCTGCTATACTCGTATATCCATGTATGTGTTTGCCCATGCAACTGGGCATAAATATCTGCAAATTAATACAGAAAATATTAACTTTTGCGTTAACGAACTTAACATGTCTCTAAAAAAAAAAGCATTTCATTAACAATAAGACTTAGAAAGGCGGTCAATCAAGAACAACCAGTTCTTGAATTGGTTTGCACTTTAGTGGAATTTTATTGCCTTTTTTCGTGTCAACTGTACGCATAACCAGTCGAAATGCGGTAAAAAAGTTGATATCATCAATTAGCACATTATCTATACATATTGTAAGACGTAACGTCTCTCAGTCTGTGTCTGTCTGTCAATTTGTGCGCTAATCACTTGAGAACCAGTCATCCGATTTACGTGATACTCGTAAGTTAGGTAGCAAAAGGAACTAGCAGTGATGATATTTGTAAAAATTCATTCTCCCAAACAGCCTGAACAAGTGAAAGAAAAATACAATAATTCGTTAACCGACGCGAGCGGAGCCGTGAACACACTCAATATATTTATAGATTAACTTTAAAAAATTGACAACACCACGTGCGATTTGTTTTACGAGAAATTGGAATTTAGGGAGCTACCCTGAGCAGATAATGAAAAATACCCTTGAGAGACTTTTTAAGCCTTTAGTACATACACTACAAGCTAAGATAGTAAAGTGAGCTTCTCAGCTCGCCATATGGATAGTTGTAATTCAGTCTTAACACTGAATTATCTTGAAAGCCCAATAGTAACCATTTAATTCACGAAATTCGTTAAAAAAAAATTTGGGGAAAATTTTTGTCTGAGAAAATGGGAAAAATAATTTATCTTAGAAGCCTAATAGTATGCAACGTTAAATGTAGGTCTTTCATTCATAAGCAATGGGTCATTCAGTAATAAGCGTCTTCTGAAATAGACTAAAAAAAACACATTTTACTTTGCCAACGTTTAGGGTTAAAAAAATCGATAGCGATGCATAGATTGAGTATTTCTTTCAGTTTTCTCAGCGGTAGTAATCCCTATGAATGAAAAAATTACGCCATCGCAAGCCGAGCGCTAACCAATTGTTTTAAAACAAGTCCCATCAAATTTTGACTGGTAGAAGCCGAGATATACGATACGACAAACGTACACACGTTCGGCGAAAAAATTTGCATGTCCTCTGAATACAAGCTTCGCTCGCACTTCGGGCTCGCAATAAATAAAAATTAATTCTTTTCTTGCTTTGCCTTTAAATTCTATTGTCTTTTTAACCCTAAAACCTCATATGGATTTTTTAAAGGGGTTTTCAATAGGGACATAAAACTTTTGTATTTTAATGCAAACGTCGCCCTTAAACTTTTTTTCTGTTATCTGTTAATGTCGAAACGTCGGTCAAGGTTTACATTTTTGTCATGTGACGTTCACGAACGAGGAGAACGAGCAAAAATAAGCCCTAATAAAATTCTGAGCCGGTGGTCGCAACTTTAAGAGCGATTACTCCAATCTTCGGTCGTAATAATCATCCCACCAGACAGGCTGTTCGTGCTATAGTGGAGAAATTCACTATTTAATGTATTTAATGTGCCAGTGAGACAACACACCATATCGCAACGTAAGTGCTTGAGTTCAAAATGAGTCATATCAGTCTCTTAGTCTACAATGTCGCCAATTTGGCTTTTACCAGATCAAATCAACTCAAGAACTGAAGCCTCTTGATCATTTGAAACTTCTCCGATTGAGCTGCGCAAAAGTTTGAAGGAAATCCTGAATTTCATCAAAAAGTCATATTTAGCGATGGCTGAATAAATATGCGTTATTGGATAGCAACAAACCCACATGTGCTTCAAGAGACTCCATTGCACGTACAAAAATTGGCCGTGTGCT
Organism: Nephrocerus scutellatus; assembly: GCA_947095585.1. Lineage (NCBI taxonomy): Eukaryota > Metazoa > Arthropoda > Insecta > Diptera > Pipunculidae > Nephrocerus > Nephrocerus scutellatus. Next base: position 16,244,617 of record OX352761.1, read on the forward strand.
ATGAATTTCATGCCGGAAGTGTGACTGGGCCGTATTTTTTCGTCTTAACATTTGGGGATCTGCATTGCGATTGATCGGGAAACTACTGACTGCTCAAAACTTGGTTTGAGCCAGTAGCGCAACAATCAAGTTCGTGATGTAGGGCTTGCTCTACCTCCTAGAGGTGGTCCCCTGACAACTATGTGTATAAATCCTTATATATGTAGGCTATAATTGCAAGTGCGAACGGTCTAGCGTTTATAGTCTAGGTAACGTGGGTTAGAACCCTGCGGTACCGAAAAATGCCCGCTACTGAAACCGACACAACGCCTCGGATGAGTAATGATCGAATAATGACGACTTTGGGGTATTGTACCCGGACTTAGATTGGTTTCTGGAATGTAAGGACCCCCCTTGACTTAGGGAGTGAAGGACCTCAAAACGCTGAGTTCTTCAACTGGAACGTGAGTTTTTTCGATATAATTTGGACATACTGGGAGTGAGTGAAGTATGTTACGTACTGCATCAGTTCAAAAAAATATCATCTGAATGCCTAGGTATAACATCGACCGGCTAAAGATCGCCTCAGTACGCCAACAATTAAGGGATCATTTATCGCAAGCAAGTGGAAGCAATCAGCAGCTCACTACCGACAACCATCCAAGAACATTGGAAGGCTGTGAAAAATGTTTTCACATCTGGAGCGGAACGTGTATTGTTGATAGAAGCCAGGCAAGACACAGCACGTGGCTTACCAAAGATACCTGGAGGCGGATTGAAGAAAGTACGCTACTTAAAGCTCGTATTGTAGATACCCCAGCAGCAGCGAGGATCGAGCTAGAGACCCTGTATCGAAGCAAAATGAGAGAAGTGCAGCGTAGTGTAAGACGTGACAAACGTAATTATATTAACAACCTGGCCTCAGAAGCAGAGTAAGCAGCAAGCAGGTGCGATAACAGAACCATTTACAGAATCATCAAAGAGCTGACAGGTGGTCACCGCTTTAGCCAACATCCGGTAAAAGGCCGTACTCGTTTCAGATGAGGATCAGCTCAAGTTATGGAAGGAGAATTTCTCTACGGTCCTTAACCGTGTAATCGCCAACGATATGCACCCAAATCAAATGGAGCTACCGGTAGTAACAATTTCCCGAATTCGCACCTCAACTCCCAGTAAAGATGAGATCGCTACCTCAACATCTGGACTACGCTGACGACGTTTGTTTACTCTCACACAGGATTATGTAGCTGCACCAAATGACATAAAATGTGGATAGGGAGGCAAATTTTGCGGGTTTGAAGATTAATTCTGCAAAAACCAAAATCATCAACCTCCGCACTAACTTAAGTTAACATTGCTGGACAACCGGTAGAGAGAGTAGAGAGTTTCCAATATCTTGGGAGTATTGTCTCGACCGAAGGTGGAACTGAACAGGACGTTTTCAACCGAGTCGGCAAACCAAAATCAGTGTTTTGAATGATGTCCATGATATGGCGAAGCAATGCGATCAGCTTATACACCAAGCTGCGACTGTTCCGCTCAAATGTTGAATCTGTGCTGCTGTATTGGTGCAGCACTTTGAAAGTAACCGTTACTATCACAAAAAGATTACAAACGTTCGTAAATAGGTGCCTACGGAACATCTTAAAGGTTTCTGGCCTAACCGTATCTCTAAGGATACCAGAGAACGAGTCAGGAACCAATAGGCACAACCATCCAACGACGGAAGTGGCAGTGGATTGGTCATACACTCCGAAAAGGCCACAGTTCCATAGCAAACTACGCAATGCAATGGAATCCGTTATCTCAGGATAGTAGAAGAACGGGTCGTCCGAAAAGTACATGGCGCAGAATAGTTGAGGAGGGGACACGGCAATTGGGGAAGAGTTGGTGAGAGCTGAAGCTCATTGCCAGGAACCGCACGCGATGGCGCGTAGGCGCAGTAGAGGCCCTAGGACCCACAAAGGGATATAGGACAGGACATAAGTAAGTAAAAATTATCGTCATGCATGGTACGGACAATAGAATTCGCTACCGTGACATGTTGGAAAACTATTTTTGACCAGAATTGGATGGACTTGACATCAGTGATATGTGGCTCCAACAAGATGGAGCTAAATGCCACACAGCACGTCAAACAATTGATGTATGAAGTGGAAGTTCGGTAATGGTGTAATCTCTAGAAATGGTCCGGTCGAATGGACAGCTCGCTTATGCAATTTAAAGCCGTTGAATTTCTGTTTATGGGGTTACGTTAAGTCTTTGGTTTATGTCAACAGTCCAACAAGCCAACAACGTTAGAGGAGCTCAGAAACAATATCGAACTCGAATATATTGAGTGGTGGAAGGGTGGTTGAAAATTGGGTCCAAAGAATCGATCGCTGCAGCCGTGCTCGCGGTGTTCATATCAATGAGATCGATTTCTTTACTTAAATTTAAAATGTGTACTACACCTTAAATAAATGACCCGATATCCCAATTATTCTGTTTTTTATTTAAATACAAAATTGTTATGTCCTTATTGAGAAACCCTTTATCTTCAAATTCTTCTTAAGAACTTTTGTTTTTTGCTTTCCTTGCAGGTATCATTATTCGCTTTCTTGGAGAAGCAAACACCGAATGGTCGGAAACGAAACGTGTTACCAACAGTGAGGGCAAAGATGAGGATGAAGCTACAAATCTTACTGGTCATGAAGAATACTTTCAAATCCAATATTACCTATTGGGCGGCAAGAGTAGTAAGTCATAAAGACACCGTTATCCAGTCGATTGTCTTAGTAAACTTTTTCTCACGTACGCGTAGGTGGGGAAAATGTTTTGCCATCTGGTACGCATACCTATCCATTCACATGTGCTCTTCCACCGACTCTGCCCTCCTCTTTTGAGGGCGAATTCGGTCATGTGAGGTACACAGTCAAAGTAACATTGGATCGACCATGGAAATTCGATCAAGATATGAAAATGGCATTTACTGTCATCTCGCCGGTGGATTTAAATCTAAATCCACGTGTTAAGGTTAGTTACGAGAGACGTAAGTGGAGCACATAACATTCATTCATTTATGCATTTTTTTTTTCTATTCTGACATAGGAACCCTTTAAGCTCGAATTGGAGAAATCGTTTTGCTGTTTCTGCTGTCGCTCAGGTCCACTCTCGGTTGTTGTTAATCTTCCAGTTACCGGTTATGTGTCCGGCCAAGTAATTCCCATCACCTGTGAATGTGATAATGCCAGCAATGTGAATATTAATTTAGTGAAATTTATTTTCCGCAAAGTGGTTGCATTCCATACGAATCAACCGCGACGTGAAACGAAAAAAGATAAAATTACACTGTCTGAATTGAGTGTTGGACCTGTGGCTGGGTCAGAGTCAAGAACTTTGACTCAACAATTGGAAATTCCGCCATTGCCGCCATCGAGCTTGATGAATTGCGGAATAATCGATTTGGACTATCAGCTGCATGTAAGACAGACTGAAAATATATTTAATTGCAAATGACTTACATACTTAAAATTGTGTTCACTTAAACAGGTCGAAGTGGATGTAAGTGGCCCGCATAGGAATCTTACGGGTAATATTCCAATAACACTTGGAACAATTCCGTTGGCTTCATTCAAATCGCCAGCGCCATACACGGATGTACCAGCGCAGGATGATCCCTCGATGGCACCAACACAGCCTGTCAGTCCGGCTAGTCCACCAAATGGTGCTGGCGGTGCTTTGGGTTGGAATGTCGCCGATAGTGCTGGCGGTCAACTTTATCCGAATATTCGTATGTTTTGATTACAGTTTGTTTTTTTGTATTTTCTAAACACTATTAACTAACACTTCTAGCCCCTCCAACTTTCCCCGAGAGTGACTACAAGGCAAACACCATCGCTGGCAAAGAAGACTCTGAGCACACTCAACTTATTGGCGACGCAAGTTACGCACCACGGTATCCAACGTTCCAATTTAATCCAAGTGCTCCAGCACCAGGCATGTAAGGTACAGAAAAATGACATAATGGTGTGTCCTTTTAACGGTTCACTTTAAAAATCTTAATAATCTTTTTCCTTGACTTAAAGAAGAAGAACATAAACACTTCCAGTAAACAAATAATTCGAAATTTAACGCACAAATAATCATGATGTGAGTTAGAATAGGTTTTTACGGGCAGATTGATGCTCTCAAAGTTGTAAACACTCAAAAATGTTCATATTATATAGAGTTTTAATTTTATTCCAATGGCGGATATTGTTTTTTATTTAATACTATCAGGAAAAGAATATTTTCGGTTTTTGTCTTTTTTTTGTGACAACACTTACAGTTTGTTCTTATATATTTTATGAATATTTAAGCTTATTCACATATAGATTTATATGAATATTTACTTTTTCTAAATAATTGTTGTACTAAATACCATTGTGTTGTAGAAAATTGAAAGAAAGTTTTGTATTCAAAAAAACGTCGTGTTGCTAGGTGCTTCCGTCCAGTTTATTTGCTGAGTAATTTCTCAATTTCATTTGTTCACCCGTTAATTTTTTTATATAATTTCCCATTGATATATTCTGAAGGTTTTTAAGTTATCAAAGCTGTTTTATATTTATATAAAGTTTTAATACGCTGAACTTAAATCTCGATATGATATTTGATGCTATTTGATATTTTTTAAAAAATTTCATATTTTTGCCACATAAACTAATAGTTTATTTTCTTTATTTGTTTGTTTGATATCCTATAATACTCAATTCGTAACTAAATGAAGATAAAAATACGAGTGCCTAAAGTAAAACTATAAAGTAATTAAAAATACAAATTACCTAATCGCATCATACTAATGATATAGAAAAACTACTCTCAACTATTTTAGTAAAAATAAAATAAAGAAACAATGATGTCATCATGTGGATGAAAGAACCTTTTTGTCAAATTAAAAAAATGTATAAATGCGTTATTTGAAATTGTAATTTTTATGTATATGATTCTAATGCACTTGCCGCTAGTCAAATAATGTGGAAGTCAATACAAGCCGTTAACCGAATCCGGTGCATTAGATTTTATCTGCTTTCAAAAAAATTAGTGATGGGTACGTTCGAATGATATTAATTCCATACATCCCAATTACGGACAGTCCCCATAGCCTGACAAAATTCGTCGACAGAACCTTTTCATTAATTTAATTTTCCCATACAAAACTAATTCCTATAGCCGGACGCTGTAATAACGTGACGCGGACACTTTAATAACATTTTGATCAAAATATCTCTCATAAACGGACAGAATTAATAAAAATCACAAGCAAGAATTGTATAAAATTTGTAGTTCGCATATTATCGCGACTTGTGTTGATGACAACGAATGCGTATGCTCACCCTCTCCTGCATGCTATCCAGAAGCACCAATTACAACATCATACGCAAGGACGGAAACAGTGGAAGCGGTGGATGTCTTGCGTTCATCGTGCACAACTCGGTCAACTACAGACTCATTCCGACCCGGAAACCCACCGCACCTGCCCCACATTTCGAAACACAAACTATTTAAACGCCCACCATGACTGCTGGAACTCTAGTCTAACGAACGATCATCGCGGTACGCATATTGCTTAGCAAATCGACGATTCAAACTTTGGTACCATTCTCCCACCCGGATCTGACATCAGCATCGTGAGCGCCTCCCTATTAGCCAGTAAATCCTGGAGAACAGATATAGCGTTAAACTCTGACCATATCTCGATCATTATCATCGTGGATAAAGCCGATGAATTTGTGTCTGCTGATAAACGCACTTTTGTCAACTAAGCTAAGGCTGACTGGTCAGATTTTACCAGGTTTGTCGACAGACAATTGGGACAGTTACCACCCCCCTACCAACGCAAACTAACTTAACTTACTTTCTTTTTCTTAACTTTCCTGCCGAAGCAGTCACTCTCGCTAAGGAACGTGACTAGATTCGCAGCATGAACCCCGCGAATACCAGAATTGTCCAACTTCATTGCGAGATTGATCGCCTAGTCAACCGAAAAGCAAAATTTTTGGAATACCTACAATCTTGCGAAAAGGCTCAAAGAAACTTTGGTCCACCATCAAGGAGCTCTTGAACACCAGCAGACGTAGGGACCTAACAGCCATCAACAGCACACAACAAGATTGCCCCTAGGAAGTGTTCCTCAATGTTGCATTGTGGAAATTGCACAGCCTCGACCACGACAACACCCCACGTACTCTACTTCCCTCAGAAGTCGAATCAGCTATACACAGAGCAAAACCTACCTTGCTATTACTTCCGAGCTAAACGCTGCAAGATCCAAGTCTTCAAATAATAGTACATGAGTACCTACCTTGCTATTAACTCCCCAACCAAGAGTTCAAAGGTACTAAGTACTTTGGACTTTGTATTTTTACTAAAGTAGTGACTTAAGAGTACCTACCTTGTCACTACCACCAACCAGCTAGTTATTTTCATAAAATTCTAGGAACAAAGAGTACTAAGTACTTTGTATTTTGTACTTGTATTAAGCACTGTAGTCACATATTTAACCCTAATGAATGAATCTTCGTTTTCAGCTAAAGTAGGGGCTTAAGAATACCTACCTGAAAAAACAGCACTACGAACACCACGCGGTGCCAAAGGCATCACTGGTACCACGCCGGCTGGGAAAACCTCGTTACAGTGTTACGAAAATGGATTTTACCAGTCCTAATGGATCTTGCCGTATTTATATATAACATTAAAGAGAGTAGAGAGTTCTTGGAAGAGGAAACTCTTCTAATAGTTTTAAAAGATCGTTTAGTACTCCTTCGTGCCAGTGGCTTTCTTATTTTTGGTTTCGTTTAGTACTTTTGCTATCTCTTCTTAAAAGTTCGTTTAGTACTCCTCCGTTCCAGTGGCTTTCTTATTTTTGGCTTCGTTTAGTACTTTTGTTATCTCTTCTTAAAAGTTCGTTTAGTACTCCTCCGTGCCAGTGGCTTTCTTATTTTTGGCTTCGTTTAGTACTTTTGCTATCTCTTCTTAAAAGTTCGTTTAGTACTCCGTTCCAGTGGCTTTCTTATTTTTGGCTTCGTTTAGTACTTTTGCTATATCTTCCTAAAATCTCGATTAGTACTCCTCCGTGCCAGTGGCTTTCTTATTTTTGGCTTCGTTTAGTACTTTTGCTATCTCTTCTTAAAAGTTTATTTAGTACTCCTCCGAGCCAGTGGCTTTCTTATTTTTGGCTTCGTTTAGTACTTTTGCTATCTCTTCTTAAAAGTTCGTTTAGTACTCCTCCGTGCCAGTGGCTTTCTTATTTTTGGCTTCATTTAGTACTTTAGCTATCTCTTCTTAAAATCTCGTTTAGTACTCCTCCGAGCCAGTGGCTTTCTTATTTTTGGCTTCGTTTAGTACTTTTGCTATCTCTTCTTAAAAGTTCATTTAATACTCCTCCGAGCCAGTGGCTTTCTTATTTTTGGCTTCGTTTAGTACTTTTGTTATCTCTTCTTTTAAAATAGGCGGTCCTTCAGTTTCCCCATACGATTGTACTACGCCTCGTTCATTCCAGAAAAGCTCTTCAATGTACTCTTTCTATCGTTCTAACTTCTCGTTTGTGTTCACGAGGATCTTGCCAGTTTTATCTTTAAGTGTGGCGTATTTCTTCTTCCGTTCAATCCCAGAGATTTCCTTTATTTTTTTAAGGTTTTTGTCTTTCTAGATCTACCCACTGCTGTTGTAGGTTTGTATTTTTAGCTGCTCTAACATTGTTTCTGAACAGTCTATCGATTTCTTTGTATCTAGTGGGATCTTCTCTTGTCCATTAGGGTCAAAATTTCCTTTGTCATCCACTATTTCTTTGGTTGTTGATTTCTATTCTCTAGGTGTTTCCTTGCTGTCTCTCCTATAATAATATCTTTGATCTCCATCCACTTGCTGTTTATGTTCTTGTCATTAATTAAATCAGTACTCATTCGTGCTAAACTTTCGTTTACTTCCTCTTCAATTGAGTTCGTACTTGTTCGGTTTGTTAAGAGATCTATTAGAGATACAAGTCTTCCAACATTTATTCAAAGCCGTTTTTGCTTCGTTCCAGTTGGCTATCTATTTAAAAAAAAAACCAAAACCTGCCTGATGTTTATAAAATTAAATACATTTTTTCTTTTTCATTGACTGCTACTGATCACATGGACTTTTCCTTACCCTTAGGTTGTTTAATTAAAAATTGTAGGTGCACTGATACACGAGAAACGGAAACTTAAATTTAACGTTCTCGTGTCATACGATTGTAGCTCGAATACAATTACATCGAGTCTTCAAATCATTCGATTATGCTCATCACTAAAATAAAAATGCAATTATTTAAACGTAGCTAAGACATATTTTATACTTGGTATATATTCGGAAAAATAAATAATATTCAAACACTTAGCTAAAACTAATATCGATAGCTTACAAATTGGAAATATTTTATGCTTAAAAAAAATAAATAGACAAGTTGTCTTCAAATGGGCAATCAAAATCAAATCTTTTTAAATAAAAAATAAAATATTATTTTCATATAACGTTTGTATGTTTAATTTTTTTTATATATGTATGTGTAATAAAAAACTGCAATTTATACAAATAAACGTACTGCCGAATAAATTAAAGGATATACAACAGTTATTCAATTAACTCATTAGTGCCAGCATACACTTCCCTTCGATGGAATTTGCTCAAATCACATTTATGTTGTTGAGAGTGGTCTTCAGTTAAAATAACAAAAAAAAAACTAAGTGCCCACATGTTTGCCAGACTCAGGTCTGTTTAGGTTAAGCTGAGGTGACTGCAAATGCTTACTTACACCAGTAGTGGTACTTTGTTTTTACCACACGCCTTTCCCTTTTTTTAAGGACCCATTCTGATCTCTTAATAAATCGGAGTATGTCTCACAATTTGCCGTTTTCGAGATTTGAAAGGTTATTCATCAAACGTTTACCCAAGTGTTAGTGCCTTGTGAACGCTGATGCCAAAGAGGAGCAAAGATTATTATGTTCTACTGTCTTCTCTTCATCCTCGCCCATGCTGTTTCTCCAGTAGTCTTTATATTCGATACCCTAGAAGGCAAACTGACAACCGTTTTTAATTTACGTCTTTGTAGGGAGATTAGCCTGGTTGAGCGCTTCAAGTCTAGCTTTGGCCAAACTTGTCTTGATATATTACATCCATCCCTCGTTTGTTGTGGCTTCTGCCTTTTTTAGTGTCGCAATACGCCTCCCGATATCTGCCTTTTTCCGGTATCAGCTGGCGAGTCGTACCGCGTCTGTCTAGCTCGTCCGCCCTGCAGTTCCCTTCCACCGAATAAATTTCAAACGAGCTAGAAATTATTGCAATGGAGTCAAATACGCCTACGAAGTTGAGGCAAAAATACTACAATGTCCAAAAGGTAGTAAAAGAATCAAAAATTAAATTATATAATTTTTTAAAAAAAAAAAATGCTTTTATTTAAGCTCCCCTTAAGACCCCCTCAAAACACTCAAGGCCACCAAAAGACACCCTCAATAATCCACTCACAGCCGTCTCAGGACCACATCAAGACTCCGCTCATGACCCTCTTAAAATGCCCTCAAGACCATCTAAAGACCCTCGAACCCTCCCCCCCCCAGAGACCCCTTCAGGACCACCACACGACCCTTTCTAAGAACCCCTTGAGACCTCACTCAAGAATCCCTTAGAACCCCCACAAAACCCTCTTAAAAACCTACTCCGGAACAACAAGGAACCCCTCAAGACACCTCCCAAAATCCTTCAAGACCCTGCTCAAGATTCCCTTAAGAACCCCCCAAAACCCCCTAAGACCTATCTCAAACCCTCTCGAGTCCCCTTTAAACGGCCTTAAAACCCCCACAAAGCCCTTTTAAGAATATACTCCAGACATTCCCAAAATCCCCTTAAGATCCCCTCCAGACCACCGAAAGATCTTTTCAAGACCCCACTAAAGATCCCCACAAAACCCCCTCCTTTCCACGACGATTGGTTCTACGCACCGAAAGGACCCCAATACCTATCAAGACATTGGTCCAAAGATCGTCAACAAAACAACAGGTTTGAGATTGGATCACTTGGATCCACTTGGATAATACAGACTCGTCGATTCAAACATTACAGTTGTCAGCTGACAATGTCAATCTGTTTGCTGCGCATTTTACGTTTATCTCAACGCTTCCAAATTGTGCATTGTACCTCCGCATGTACCTCCGAGTATTGAAAACCCTATAGGACGGATTTACATTTGTATTCGCTAGAATTTGCTAGAATTGTAAACGATCTCAACACTCACAAATTCGCGGGGCCAGATGGTATTTCTCAATTAGTTTTTAAGAGGTGTTCCTCCAAGCTGGCATTACCCTTGCGCAAGGATTTCCATCTATCCTATTCTTCTGGACTCTTCCCGAGAAGTTTGAAAACAGCCTTTGTTCAGCCTATACCAAAAAAAAAGGCGAGCCGTCGTCGCCTTCTTCGTACCGACGCAAAGAACTTATATTCATTCTTTCCAAAGTCATGGAAACGCTGATCAACTTTCAGCTCATGAAATATCTTGAAACCAACTCGAAATCCTTAGTGACCGGCAGTACGGATTTGGTGGGCAATGTTCTACTGGTGATTTGATGGTATAACTCACCGAACAGTGAAACGTCTATTACTTCTAATCCAACTCATTCTTTCGCTGACAACAGTAGTCTCAGGTTCTCATATAAGTTTAAGGAATGTCCCTCCACTTCTCATGTGGAATTCAAACAACTTCGTATGTTAAGCACGTTAAATTCTGACCTGGACATTATAATAAAATGGGGAGTAGAACATAACGCTTCGAAAACTCAATGCTGTCTCCTGTCGTCCAAGCGAATCTAAAATTCAATGCCATTATCCATGAATGGCACTTGCATCGAGGAAACTCGCCAATCTCGGTATATGTGTCAACGACAAGCTTCGTTGGAACGACCAAAGATTCACCGCCGCCAAAAATGCTGCGAAATGTTTAGCTTTTCTTACCAGGTGCATGTTTCACTCCCTCTGATCTGGCTTCTATCTACAAGGCTTTTATCCGCCCTAAAATTGTGGGCGCCGTGGCTGCTGAGCAGGAGGTTGGTGGTTCGAATCACAGCAACACCAGAAAAGTTAGGCCTTGGACAGCAATGGTCCGTCGCGCCGAATTATTATTATCAAACGAAGAGTTACTGGTCAAGTATTGTAGGGAGGATAATTCTAATGACTACGATGAAAAAAATCAGTCCCGTCATGAGCGGGGGGGCATTCGAAGCTCAAAGTTTAGCAGTGTCAGGTTGGCCGATAACGGTTCAATGTAATACCGCATAACACACAAAGTTATGTTGGAAACAAGCTGTGTTTTAGTGATTAGCATTTTTTGTATCACATATTTATTAAAGAAAACACTTGTCAGACCATAACAATGCTTTATTTAAATTTGGTAAGATATCGGAAAAAAATATAATCTAAGTAATCCTATCGAATCGCAAACCAATTTAGAAAATTTACTGATTCATTCAAATAGATTGTTTAAAAGTGGTTTTCTTAAAAACCCCGACCAGCAACTAAAATTTCTTTGAATTATTCTTGTCCCTTGGTTGACAATGGATCATAACTTTGATTGCACCACCCTGTGCGTAACGAGAGGTTTCGAATGCCTTGGCCGTTTCGGTAATATCAAAATGATGTGTAACCAATGGTTTGACATTCACTTTTCCAGAAGCGACCATAGCTAATGCAGCTGGATAACTGAGGAAAGGAAATAAGGTTTTAATTATTGTCTTATTGTCATAGAAAAAAAAACTCACTCATTGCAATAGCGGAAAACTCCACGTATGTCGATTTCCCTTGCACACGCACTGACGAGCGGTATTTTAGTTTCCGGAGGACCCATTCCGACGACGACTAGACATCCGCCGGATCGAGTAGCCTAAAACATAAGTAAACATAACACTAAGGCATAAGTAAAGCCAACAGTTTCGCGCATACTTACAAATATCCCTAATCGTGTCGTTGATTCGGCGCCGCAACAATCAATGCTCTTGTCCGGCTCTGAGCCCATGATATTGTGAATTTGTTTAGCGACATCTTCCTCTTTTGCGCCTTTTTCCATTAGAAGGGTGTAGTGTGCCCCAAGACTCTTGGCAACATCCAACCGCTGCTGCATCAAATCTGTTATGATAATTTTCGAAGCACCCATTGCTTGAGCGGTAAGTAATGTTACCAAACCAATTGGGCCAGCTCCCAAGATTAGCACTTCCGATCCGAGACTAATTCCTGCCCGTCGACACGTGTGTACTCCCACAGATAAGGGTTCGAGCAAAGCTCCTTCCTCCATAGAAACATGTGGTGGTAGTTTAAAACAGAAATCCGCAGCATGACGATAGAATTTGGTCAGATTACCATCGTATGGTGGTGTTGCACAAAATGCCATTTCTGGGCATAAATTGTATTTGCCATTCTTGCAATTATCACAGAGTCTACACGCTACACCAGGTTCAATGGCGACACGATCACCTACAACCAAGTGCTTAACCTTGCTTCCAACCTTTGCCACAACTCCAGACGCTTCATGACCAATTATCATTGGCTTTGTTACAATAAAGTCACCAATTCGTCCATGTGTTAGATAATGTACGTCCGAGCCACAAATGCCGACTGAATCCATTTCCAAGAGGACATCTGAGAAAAGGAATAAGATCGCTTGATCAGTTTTTAATTACTTGGATTTTTTTTGTAAACATACCATTATCAGATATTTCGGGTATTGGACGTTGTTCCTGAAAAGAAGATGAGTTAGTTTTTATTAAAAATAATTTATTTTTTATGCAGATTGGAGGTCTGTTTAATGCTTGCGCTAGAATGAGAAGCGACCAAACGCCTGTCCTCGCTAGCAGAGAAAATTAAATAATTGACATGTTTTAAATTTTGATGACCCATTGAAAGAGCGTTAGCAACTCCACTTACTCTACGTGTTGCCTTTCGAGTCCCCAAAACCAAAATGTTTCTGTCAGTAGGAAATATGTCAGCTTTAGGCATTAAGGCCCGAATCCACTTATCATTGCTAAAACTCCCCTGAAAGCTAAGAGGGTGGCCACACAGGCATTGGAATAAAAGTCATGCCAATGAACGTTGTGGCTACACGTAACAAAACATTTGTATGTGTTTGTGTGTATGTTTGTCAATTTGTTGTTGTTTATCTGTATATAACATTTATGCTTGCGCCGAAAGTCAAGTCTTCTGCTCGTGTAATTACTTCAGATAAGTAACATTGACATTTAACTGAAGAATACCAATCGAACAGTCTCACACTACAGAAGTGAAAAGTTGTACTCATCAGGCCAATCGATGACAACTATTTAATTTTATTAAAAATTGGGCGAAATTGGGCAACTGAAGTAAGTGATAAGTGAAAGATAAGTAACATTGACATTTATCTGAAGTAAAGTATACCAATCGAACAGTATCTAAACTACAGTAGCTCAATTTTAGTGGAGAGTCGCTCTATTAACTAAAGTAAATAGTTGTACTCTTCAAGCCAATCGAACGCGGCTTTCTTGTCAAAACTATTTAAAGGAACATCATTATGTGATGCCAAACTGCAAGATAATGGGTGTCTTTTTTATGTTGGAGTAATCGGAATTCCGAAAGATGAAGATTTTTTCGATCTGACAGCAAAATATCAGAGAAAAAATTATTGAATTTATCGGATAGGTAATTTCTCCGTTCTCTCCAAATATAATGTGCCCATTATATTTGTAGCATATGTTTTTGCATTTGTTGGATTATATGAACAAAATTATTTTATCGCAAGAAGCAACTTTCTTTTAACTGAATTGATTAAAACTATGGTTAGCGAGTCGTAAAAAAAGTTACCGAATATGACAATTTGGTATTCGGTTAACGAATCAAATCAATTGCATTCGCCTCAACTGGCAATCTAAAGTCGAATGAATCTTCGCACTATTATGGTTGCGGAAAACTCATCATTGAACTTGATTTCTTCTTTCTGATACATTAGTTAGACTAAAATTCAACAAATGCTAATTTCAAATATGTTTAGCACTTCCAAAAAAGTAAAAACAAGGGCAACGTTTAGAAGCTACCAGTTTTTGTTATTTGAAACTGAGAAACACCAAAAATCTTTTTCACGGTCCCACCTCTCGCGAATGTCTGACCAACGAGAGAAGTAATAATAATATAATTATAATGCCACATATAGATATTAAACGAATCAGTTATTTATAATAAAAAAGCGCCACGTGAGAAATAGCCAATATCGACGATGAAAGATAAAGACGGCGTCGCTCAAATCAACAAAAAAAACAAAAAACAACAAAATCGTCGAAATTTCAGACGAGTTCGGAAGTCGTGTTTACTTTTGAAAGCGTTCCGTTACGAATTTTATTAACAAATCTTAACAAAATCGTTGACCAAAACGTTGAAATTAAAAATTAATTATTTTGCAATAATAGTTGAAATAATCTCATAGTTTCTTATTGTAATTACTAATTGGACTTATTTGGGCAACATATGCCCATCAATTTTTATTAGAATTATTCTTTAACTGAAAATAGTTAATTCGTTGATAAGTCGTCATCGATATTTTTGTAATGTGGCATGGCCTTTACCGCTTATGCTAGTTTTAGGCTAGGCGCATATTGATCGCAACGCAGCAGAGCACAGCGAAGCAGAGGAAAATTCTGCAATTTTATTGAGCGGAGTAGCTTAGCATCTGTGAGTTAGGTCAGTTCGCTAAATTTTCTAATCATGATCGAAAATATTACATTTGATAAAAAAAAACTCTTATTTTCAACTATATACTATTATATATAGAAAACAAATTAAAATTTTTCATTTTTTGCGTTTCGCTTGGCGTTACATATTCCTTATGCAATAAGCGATAACAAGAACAAAAATTCGCTGAAGAGGTGTAGTCGAGTCGAACGTTCGACTCGCTTATCACAACAGGGGTGCTATAATCCATGGGTTAACAACATTTCAATTAAATAAAGGTCATCGTACTGAGGACAACAATATTTTCAATATCGCTCTTCACGAGGAAAAAAGGAAGTATAATAATTCATATTCACTTACAAAAAGATAATTAAAATGCTGATTTGTTCAGAAATGCTCATGCGCCAATAAAGTTAATTTACTTTCCACATCATTAGTCTAAAGATCGGCACACTTTCTCACCTTTTTCGTTATTTCTATACACACTTACATCTTCTTATCAATCTAACTAAATTAGAAATCAATAAAAAATTATGTTCACTTTTATTTAAAGACACATACAATGTAATGAAGTTGTTTTGGCATATCGTTATTTACATAAGAGTAGTTTAATAAAGATCATAACAACTAAGTAAAATAAAAATAAACTGCTAAGTGTCTAAGAAACGAAACATCTCTTTACGAGTGTTTTCTTCTTTTTGCTTGCATATCTTACATATCAATGGTATGGCTATTTTTCAAGGAAGTTCAAGTGTACAAAGTATTCAAAGAGAAGAAAGAAATCCTTTTAAAAATAGATAATTTGACAAGGTTAACTGTTAGACAAATGTCAGAAGCAAGTTCGTTTTTTTTCGCATTTAAAAGTTCAAGTTCAAGTACAAAAGTAAAAATATAAATTTTATGTTTCCTTAAGAGTCCTTCATAAAATATTTTTTTTCGCTATTAGTCCACAGACTTAAAGACTATATATGTTACCCTTATCAATAGTAACCAATTGGTACAATTGATGAATTTTGGTTTATTAAGTGAAACATATGAATTTTTTTTCTAAATTTTTTTTTTTGTTGGATAATTTAAGATTTAGGGTTGGCACCGCTGCAGTGAGAACTATTGTGATATCGCTCGATGTGATAAGAAACAGTTGACAGTTACACATTGCTTGTTTACATTCGTGCCACCGCCAGGAAAACTCATTACCAACCATTTATCAATTCAATGACAATAACAAATATGATAATTTAACGCAATTATTTAAAACGCACTTACTAAACGCATATCCTCGATGCCATAAAGAACTGCTGTTAGATTATCCACTGCCATTATGCACAAAAGGTTTCCTTAAGACTCGGACAATGAATTAATATTAAATAAAATTTTGTTTTCGAAGAACTAAAAATTTTGATTTTTTATTACTCAGCGATTAAATTTGGCATTAAAATATTGCTAGCTTGAATAGAATTGAATAACCAACCCTATTTGAAAATTAGGTAATTTCCGCTTGAACTTCACAATTTGACTAATTGCTACCAACTAAATGTAACCGCTCAGTTTCGTTCTCGCACTGCGGTCAGCAGCGCATGTTATATCAACGTCAATCTTTTTATAAATAGTGTCCTATATATTATACTTCATTAGGTAGTAAATGTATTTTTGCAATCAAATTTAAACAATATATTGCATATACACTGCGCGACTCTTGAATTGAGGCACCCTCGCTACCTTCCATTTAGGTTTCAATACACTTCAAAAATGTTAACTGAGAGCACCAAAACCAATTGTATAACTCATATGATTGGACAACTTGCTTTTTCAACAATATTAGCCGTATTTTATTTGCCGAGGAATAAGGAATATCAACAACAATTGCACTGTCGAATTCCTTCTTTGGAATTGGGAAACCTGCTGTTTTGATGGTTTTGGCTGGTTTTGACATTTGAATTCCTTATTCGGATTCCAAATAAAATACAGCTATTGCTGATGAAGCTTCACAACTAATCACGTCGTCCATTTTGCTAGGAATGATAAGTTTCATTCCTTTCTTCTTTAAGAAGAGCAAAATTCGTAAGAATAAGTGGTTTAATAAAAACTGCCAGTCAGCAGTCGCTAGTTACCTTGTTAAGTTTCGAATACCCAGAAACAGAGCAAACGCTTTAATAAACAGGGCCAAAATAATAAATGACCTCAAGATTCGGGATAGCATGCGGAAATTTTTGGGTTCAGATTCACAAAGTCGAAGCTTTTCGTTGTTTCCTGCATTGATCCCATGCGAAGCTGAAGAGATACCAAGGTTCCTTATCGCCTCCGCTCTTCTTGATATATCTTCGTACCAATGACCTTTTGTTTTCTACATTCTTCCCATTCATTTGCTGATGATACAACGCTATCGGCTTCCATTAAGTTTGTCAGTTAAAGAGAATACAATTCTCGGTTGATTGGCTCGCGAGATTTAATGAATACGGCTATTATGTCGAACATTCAAGTCATTATTGATTGGAACAGATCTACTAGGGTGTAATTTAACCCCAATAAATTCCAGGCTTTTTTTGTCTCGGAAGGCAGTTCAAAATTGCGTGCCACCAGTAGTTAATGGTGCCCCTATTGAGAGATCTAATTCACTTAAAATGTTAGTTTTGAATGTTCCAAGTGTACTTTCTTGGAAGAAACATATTTATGAGGTTTCAAAAAGAGCAAGCTAATGTTCGCCCACTCTAAAGTATTAAGATTATATAAAACTAGTATTAGACCAATTTAAATGCATGGGTTGGGGCTCCAATTTTTATTATCTTGATAGAATTCAGAATAGAGTTGTCCGTATGATAGATGATGATACACCATTACTGCATCTCTTGATTCTTTGGAGCATATACGAAATGTTGGAGTTTTAACAGTTTTCTAGAAATTTTACTATGGTAGAGGCTCTTCAGAAAGCCGTTATATATTCGTAGGTCCTTTTGTCAGCAAGGCAAAAACTCGTTTCAGTTCGAAATAATATAGATTTGCCTTAAAATGGAGTATCGCTCTTTTCTAGTGAGGGGTGTTCTTAGCTCTCAAAATTTCTGGAAGCTATATTTTTTATATTTAATTAAGATGTTTTAACATTTCTCTAATAAATCCAAACTTTGCAGGCCTCCTTCCATGGAGAGCCAGATCGCCGACAAAAATCAGATTTTGCATATTCTTTTGTATAAAGGGATTTGCACCCTTATAATGCTTAGTACAGCGTGGGTGTTAGAAAATTGGGGAAAGGAAAATATAAGATGTCTATGCACGTGTGTCTTAAATGACCTCAGATGCGGAAACACAGAATCGAGCAATTCATTCCCCATAACAATAGTGCGACTAATGAAGGAATCTCTGGATTGGTTAGTACGTCCGAAGATAGTCCTAATGGTAGACCCGTGGGCTCGAGTTAAAGCACGGGAATTAGGAATGGGCTCAAAAATGGGCGGGATGCATCTGGATATTTCTTTTGAACACCGATTGTGGAAAAAGCGATAAAACAGTGATAAGCAGGAGATATTCCTACGAGAACCACAAACTCATACAAACTTATTTCCTCCGAAAGCCGAATGAGACTGAGAAACAGAGAAACTAAACTATAAATGATGTGCGTCTTTCCAATTGCACAACCAAACACAAGAGCAAAAATGTGTAGTACGTTTCCATTATTTAACAAATTTATTTCTTTATATTAAATTTTTTTTAAATTTTTTATTTTATTTTTTTTTTTGTTTAAATATCTTTTGCACTTAACAGATTTTTCTTAAATGCTATACTTTTCGAGTTGTTTGCAAAAACTCGAAAAACTGTCTAAGTAAACTGTCACTTCCGGTTCTCAGATTTCCGTCAAATTTATGAAAAAAGCTTAAATATTAATTTTCATCCCGATAAGTTTAGCCGTCTGGGCTGTAGATAGGGCACAGACAGACAGAGATTTTTTTTTCGATTTTTCTCACTCAGCAGATATGCTAATGGGTAAAAGTCTGCAAAAATCCCGAATTCGAAAATTTTTCTATACTTCTATACTTCCTTTTACTATGTAAAATATACAATCCAAAAGAAAGGTAACAAACAGTACTTTATAGTCAAATTTTATACAAGCAAACAAAAAATTTAAACAGATTGAAAAGATTAGTAGTTATAATCAAGTGTCGCGCAGTGTTATTCTGATTGTACTCGGATGCTCCCGACCGCAACAAGTAACAATGCATACTGCACCGGGGATTGCAGCCTTCTATCATTCATAAATTTTCCTAATCAAGCTTATGTTAAATTCTGTTGGTTTTTCTGTATCAATACAAGTTTGGACGATCCCATAGAACAAGAAAACGCATCGAAATATTCATGTATGCAGCTGGTAGAGCCAGTACAATGTACAACTAATTATCTAATTATTTCTCAATATTTATATTTGGGGGAAAATGGCAGATTACAATATCTTATTCAATGAAAAGAAATCTAAATGCTTGTGCCAATGAACAGGATAATTAATTCGAATCAATTTTTCGACATAAATTTTGAAATATTCGGCCAATAGAACTTATTATAAGTAACTTAACCTTAAGCAGAACAAACTATGTATTAAGTATTTAAGTAGCTACCTAATATTTACATAACTGTGAATTAAAATATACTGAACTATTTCCTGGTTATCTTATCTTGTCTATTAAACTGGTGCACTTATTTGTGCACTGTGTTACGAAGTTTTTCGTTGCAAAATTATCCGCATATACTTACCATTTTTATATTTTATTATAAAGTATAAACCAGCTCTTATGAGGCGCTTCGCTTCCTACAGTCTATACATAGGCTTCTAAACCGTTCCAGGTACATGCTTCGTGGCCCAAAATGACCAAAGTTTCCAATCCTTTCAAAATATGGTGGTTTATGATTTCTTTAAATACCAAATAAAAAATATATAAAAACATGAGATTTGTAAAAACAATTCATATGGCTAGCACTTGACGCAGTCGTCTGATCACTCATTATGGTATAAATCCCAACGCAAAGTTTAAAAGCGATCGGTACAAGGGTTTGGCAGTACATGTATGTGTGTATCATTCAAAATGATACGGAGGAAGAAAAGGCCACTTCAATGACTGTATGGCAATCTACAAGCTTATCCAGAACATTGCTCCATGGACAAGCCGATTTTACGGTAACTATAATTATCAACTTACGCATATTCCGTCAGGTCATGGCGGCTGTCGTAATTATCCTCACTGTTTTAGACGCGATAGCTAACCTTTCTTGTTCGAACCTAGAAGAAGGCACAGAGCATGCGATTTTCCATTTCAGATGTTTCAGAGAGTGGCGAAGCAACCTGCCAACTTCACAATTCTTTTTAGAAGGAATGGATTAGAGCACGAGTGGACTGAATAAACTGCAAAGAAATCGAAAGAATACAGAGATCAGCGGCAGCACAAAATGCAGAAGGCATAGAATACTAGAAATCTGCTAACCAGCCCCGCGATGTAATACCTTACGGCAATCACGTGGGAAGAGTGGTTGAAGTGTGTTAGGTGGGCTTAGTACGAAGGCATATTCCTGGCTCGATCATTCCGGCTTACGAATCGTGCATGCTAGTATCCCAGTATCGAGGAAGATTCCTATATATACATACATATGTGTATACAAACATACATATATTCGTATATATATAGACTATTATAGACTGGTTCCTGGACGTTTTCCTTCCCACCACCTTTCCGTCTCTCAAATTTCTGCTGGCCAATGGTGTACCAATCACAAATGCAACACGTTGTAGCCCGTAGCCCCGTCACTACCCTGGAAGTAGGGAGTTATGGTCGGTTTACGCCAAACTGGATGACATCGGCTCGAAATCGGGACCGGTAGAGACGTTTTGCGGGAGGCCAGGTTGTAGAGCCGAATATGATGATGATGATATGTGACGTCACGGGGCTGCGGGATACATCGGGTTGCATTTGTTTACTATAGGCTTAAAAAACTTTACATACGAAACACCTACCTTTCATATTTTGGAATCGATAGCAAAGCGTCTAGCAGCTAGTTTTTGATAAAATTTTTGGTTTTTTCTTTCTGATCAAAACTAAAAAAAAAATTGAGGTGTGGGCACAACACGACTTTCTTTTAAGGACGGGGCCGAAATCTTCAGTAAATCTATATTAAATTTTATTTTTATTTTTTTTTTGTTTAAATTTCTTTTTCCTAAATGCTATACTTTTTGAGATATTTGCAAAAACTCGAAAAACTGTCAAAGTAAACTGTCACTTCCGGTTGTCAGATTTCCGTCGAAATCATCTGGCCCCTCCCAATTTATGTAAAAAGCTTAAATATGAGTTTTCATCCCGATAAGTTCAGCCGTCTGGGCTGTAGAGTGGACACAGACAGAAAGACAGACAGACAGCAATTTTTTTGTTTTCGCTTTTTCTGACTCTGGAGATACGGTAATGGGTAAATCTGCAAAAATCCCGAGTTTGGAAATGTTCGTGATTACTATACTCCCTTTTACTATGTAAAAGCAAGTAAAAGCCATAAAAATAATTTTTTTATCTAAATTTTCTAGTCGGAGGTTAAAAAAAAATCGGGTTAATTTTGAAAAAAATTATATGGGAGCCCTGAGGATCACTTCCAAATTTTTACTTAAAGTATTGTCACCGCAGATACACATGTGTGCAAAGTTTGAATAAAATCGGGTTTTAGGAACCGGGTTAAAAATTTATCACAAGATTCCATCAGACATCCAGACAGATAACCAGGCGCGCAAAGTTTATATAAAGAATTTTAAAAAGCAACTCGTGTTGAACGGCTCGTTTAAAACTCGTACGTTCGATTATCATTATTCTGTGTTGCGCAATGATAATAAAACCTAAGCTTTTTATGATACGTGACACAAAATCCAAATCAGCTCTGAAGCATTTGTTAACCATTTCTAGAGGTGCAGCTTTGCGGTATTTATTTATTTGATCCATTTAGACTGCATAATATTTGCTGATCATGAAAACAAATAACTACCTAAAGGCCATTTCTTTGTACTTCTATATAGGCTACTTAGAACTCAAGACTTGTCTTATCAATTATTTTCATGTTAACATCAGTGGCTATACAACCGGTGTGTCCGTTCCTTGCAATCCGCATCTATATCATTTATTAATTATAATTATTTAACCATTACCAGCAAGTTAACCTACTGGAAACACATTCGTAGTTTGTACTGTACTGTACGTACGTCCTAATATGGGCTTGAGGGAAAACTGATTAGCATTTAAAGCGCCACCAGTGTTGCGGTTAAATTCATGGAGAGGTGGCATGCAACTTGCTATTTCTCTTGAGCACCACTGGTGGAAGAAGCGATAAAACAGTGGCAAGCAGGAAACGTCCCTGGGGTGCTCAAGCGAATCTGTTGTCTTCGCAATGTTTTTGTCACCGATAAGCTTTAATGCTCGCTTTTGTATTGTAGGTAGCTGGTGCAAGGTGATCTTAGGTGCACCTGACCAGATATGCCACTTGTACTCATTTTCGGGGCGAATACACTACTCTTAGTTAGTAGCCACATCAGAGGGATTAAAATGTTTATTGCATGGGGTTGGAAAACCTAAACATTTCGTAGCATTTTTGGCGACTGTGAATATGTGAATTGGATTGTAAGTAATGGACATGAAATATGTCATTGATTCACGGTCCTCTTCGAAGTTGGATTAGTTATACGACAATCAACGTCCATCATAGACTGATGTGCCAGTATTAACTCAATGGTTAGAGAAGGACCTATCTTAAATCCTTGCCGATCTTTGGTTTTTCGACAACCGGTTGAGATATGCAACTCCACAGAGAACGCATCATCGCACCCGGTAACATCAGGACGGTCTTCTGATGTACCAAAGATTTTTGGTAACATCAGGACCTGTACTGATGTTACCATGCTAGCGCTCTACCCGCATTTGGGTATAGTAAACCACCAGCCACTACGTAGGCCAAACCAGAATAATACTGGTCCTCGGCCAAAGGTTGGCCCAGACTCAGTTCACCGCCTTATCTGTAGGCAGCCAACCCCCGTAGTACCAACGCGACCTTGGTGAGATCTGACATCAAGGAACTCAGCTCTTTCAGAATGAGTGCCTGGGCGATTGCAGAGCAGACCCTGGCAGCACGTTCGTCCGGAACCTCGTATCCAATCATTTGTCACTAGGATACCACCTCTAATATCCTAGGCCGCCCGGGATAGAAACCATCCCAGGCACCAACGCTATTGTATGGTAGGAGCTCTTCATGCTTTAAAACAGCGCCCATTCTGACATATTTTAAAGAAGCCCCCTGCCACTATAATCTACGGAGTTAAACCAAGTATCAGACTTATAATAACCAGACGATTAAGTAAGATACAGCGGCCCCCTCGGAGGTGTAAGTAATGGACAAAAGATCATTAATAAAAATCAGAAAGAGTCTCGGTGACGGCCCTGGGGAACGCCAGCATTTATGTGATGTACTTCGGACTTTAAGCCGTCCAACCAAGTTATCTTCAACGGTTCAAAAGATAGCTTCTAATCCAATGAAGCAGTTGTAATGACGAAAATTTGTGCATCGAATTTACATCCACTGTGTGCATATGAATAAGCCAAAGAAACATCAAATGGCCATTGTGCGCACGCATAAAAGTAAATCCCAGCATGACAACACAGCCAATGCATCGAATAAAATCCAGCATAGCAACACAGCCAATGCAGCGCATTACGGAGATGGCAAAATGGCGAATGGAAAGATAAACGATGCACGAGCGAAAGGGAAAACAACAAAAACACGAGAGTGCTGAATGAAGCTGCTATCTGCAAAGTTAACCAAGAGGCAAAACACACAAAGAAGTGTTCTCTTTTTCTTGGCATCAGTAATCAGTGACACGGTTCACATCGGCGATATCGACAACAGCAGCGGTAGGTACAAGTAAATAAAAAAAATAAAAGGGACATATGTGGAACGCAGGGACAACATAAAAACCCACAACAAAGTATACGACGGAGGAATCTTGGCGACGCTCTATTGGACAAACAGCGCGATCAGGTGAGCCCAATCTCTCTAACGTGATAGTCTAGTATTCCCTTTCTTAATTTTGAGACTCCAGCCAGCCTTACAGGACTCCATTTCGAAATGTAGAAAATCTTGCAGTGACTTTTTGAAATTGCCGCGCAGTAATTTTAAATGCAACACTGTTCCCGTCAACTGCCATCTTTTAATAGACTACTGTCAAATTTTAAGCAAGCTGCGTCATTTAGTTTGTGTTTGACAGCCATTGAAAGTAGACAACCTCGTGAGTTTTAACGAAAATGGAAAAAAATGAATTTTGTGTGCCGAAAGAGTTTTTGCCCCGTTTCGTAACCGTGGACGAAAACCACAACACAACAGACACCAAGGAACAATCAAAACAGTGGGTTTCTCCGGGTGACGAGCACCAAAAAAGGCCAAGGTGGGTCTATCGGCCAACAAGGAAATGGCATTTTTTTTAGGATGCACGCGGTGTCATTTCCATCGATTACCTTGAAAAGGGTAAAACGATCACCGGATCAGAGCTTTTGGACAGATTCGATATTGATTTGAAGCAAAAACGACCGCATTTGGCGATGAAAAAAGTGCTGTTCCATCAAGGCAATGCACGGGCGTACAAGTGTGTAGTCACCAATGTTAAAAATTCATAAATTGGGCTACGAACAGCTACCCAATTTAGCATATTCTCCAGATATAGCACCCAGCGACTATTTCCTGTTTCCAAACCTGAAAAAAATGGCTGTGAGGTAAGAGATTTGATCATCATCAGAGATTGATCAATGAAACAAATGCATATTTTGAGGGCCTTGAGAAAACCTATTATTTGGAAGGAATAAAAAAATTGGAAAACTAAATGATCGAGCTTAAATGTTGAGAAATAAAACGCTTTTTTGCCCAAAAATTCAAAAAGCCACTGACTTATCAAACTATCCTCATATATTGACAGAGTGTTTATCAGGATGAGAAGTAAGGAACAAGTCAAGGGTGTTGGAGGAATGATTTGAAATGTCAGCAATTCTTTTAGGCTCATTTACAAGCTGAGTGAGGTTATTTGTCTCAGCAAATCTCTCAACACACCTTTCGTCGGGTGTTGTTTGGTCAGAATGGCGAGCCAACCAGATTGGTGTACATTGAAATCGCCCGCAATAACAATTTCAGTAGGATATTGTCTGAAAATTCTTAAAACTGAATGAGACAGTTCTTCGAACTCGTTATGAGTTGAATAACTGTCTTAGTTGGGGTTTCTACAAATAAGAGTTTTGCTTTTGTACCTTCACTTTGAGCCATATGAAATTAAATTCCGGATTGGAACATTGGCTGAATTGCGAAAAAAGTTGAAAAGCAACATCACTACGGACAAAAATGTCCGCGTCGGGGGAAAAATAGAGGCACTAAGTTATAGCCTGGCAGAATTCTCATATACTCAGTGCCAAAAATTCTAGACTATGCGCATGGACATGGGCGTACACAGCGAAGAAATTCGTTCCCAGCCCAAGTATGCTAAGATCCACCCTGAAACTACACATAACTACAAAAACAAACATCTTAGTTTCCCAGATTACCATTGAAGTTGTTAGCAAAGTAAAAGGATACATTCAATTTATTTTACATTAAGAAATGATTTTTCTTTATTTCCATAACAATAAAAATCACAAAATATTATTAATTATATTAGAATTTATAATTAATGCATAAATAGTTATATAATTTATTGTAAAATCACATTTTTGTAAAGAAAAGCGAACAGAATGATTGATGTAAAAAATCCTAAGTAACCTAAGAAAGTGATATTCATCAATTTAAATGCATTTAGTTTCTTAATATTCTCAGTTTATTTAAATTTTTTTTATATATATATATCTCTTTATATATTATTTCTTTATAATTTTGATTTTTTAATATTTATTGAGTTATAGTTTGAGTGTTTTTTTTGTATACGAGTTGTATATTGTCTTTCTAATGCAACAAATATTTGCTTTCTAAGATGGCATAATAGATACGTACATACACAGTAATTTGGCTTTATCGAATGGCATTCGAATTTCGAATAATTGAGTTGCAACTTTTGACGTTCACATTAGTATTAACATTTATTTGATAAACAAATACACTTTAATTATAATTATAGTTAGTTTTTTTTCGTTATGAAAATATATCAATTGGTATATGCATTGGTATGTACATATTATATTTATTCAGTATGTATATACATATTATATATATTATACTGCTCTGGTATATATTGTATTTGTGAAGGATTTAATTAATGCAGTTATTTGACAGTCCAGACGAAACAACTCAAATAAAACATTTACGTAGGTGATTTTCGCAAGTGGCTTGGGATATGGAGAGAGAAAATATATATTTCCCAACACCAACACATGTGTAAAATTTCTGAAAACAATGATTGGAGTTTTGAAAAAATTTGTAGGAGGCCCCTTGAACGAGGTGTCAAAACCCCAAAATTTGACAGAAAAAAGTTTAAAGATTTCGATACAACGCTAAAAGAAAAAAAGTATGGAACCCGCGGTATGATGCAGTATACACCGTGTTGCACATACTGCAAATATTAAGAGATTAATATGATCGCCGATCTGAAATGCATCTTATAGCGGTGCGAAGAGCACTTTCATGAGTTGCTAAATGGCCGCCAGCTAACTGAGGAATTTGAGCCTCCACCAATGACCGAAGTCTATACTATACTGCCACCACTAGGTATAGACGAACTCAGCGGGCATCCTGTACCCCATACACAATAAAGGAGGTATCACAAAATGCAGCAATTATCGTGGTATAAATTTGTTGAGTACCGCGTATAAGATTTTCTCCTATACCCTTCAAGACAGGATAGCCCCATATGCTAAAGTCATCATTGGTTCATCCCAGGCAAATCAACAACTGATTAGATTTAAAACCTTAGGCAGAAGATCCAACATTGGTCGAATTTGAAGAAATGCAATCCTATCTCAGGTCACATGTAGCAGCCGATAACAAAGGTGGAACCAGAAATACGCGCACGGTTGCTTAAAGCCAACAAAGCCTACTATAGTCTTTCAAGACTTTCAAATCCAGGAACTTAACATCCAAGCTGCTGGTATATAAGACAATTGTCTTACATATGGATTTTAAATGTGCAACTTTTGCACATAAAGTTGTCCAATTCCAAATGAGCGAGACCGCTAACTAACCAGAATACTTTAGGCGCATTGAAAACCCAGAAGCATAAATTTGCAAACGACTTCCTCTCTGTCGTGTCTTGACCATAGGCCATCATTATTCCTCTCACCGTCACCAGACAACGATATCGCTAGTCCACAAGCCAGCTACTCAGCCTAAGCCGACATCTCTTTCACCTCTCCGCATAACCCGCAGTTATAATACCTAGTAGTTAGATTTTGGTGTTTATAGTTATTAATATAGTTTTAAATTCAATGTTAGATATATTAAGTTAAGAGACAAAACTGAAACAAAAGAAAACTACGAAAATAAAGAAGAAAATAGCAAATTGTAATAATTTGCTACCTTACCGTGGAAAATATCGTTACAAGGAATATACCTACAGTCATAGCTGTCAACGTTTGAATTTCTGCCAAAAATTAGTGTAATCGTTAATATCTGTAAATATTGGTCCAGCCAGCCAATTTTTACCCAAAACCATAGTTTTTCTCCATACAAATTTTTTTAGTTTCCAGACATAATTTGCACAATATAACCCCGTAAGGTTGGAATAATTGTATACATTGTATACAAGAGTATGCAATTGTGTTATGGAATATAATATATAAAACATACATACTCCAAGCAAAGACAATAAATATTTTATTATCTCTACAATAAGCATGTTGTAAATTATTTCTATAAAAATCTATACAATCACATTTCACATTCTACAATCAGCAGCAGTTTCTAATTTTTAAATTGTGTAAGCGAAGGGATTATGTATGAAGAATAATTTTATACGTATATGTATGTATAATTATATAAACGAATTAGTTCTTATAGTATCCATTCATATACATATAGTGTATGTAGAATGGTTTTCTAGAATGGAGTAAAATGTAATGGGGTCTTATGTACAATAAAGTAAATTTTTGTCTTTACAAAATCAGAATTTCTTAAAAATAAAAAAATAAATAAGTAATAAAAATAACTAAAGATAAAAACTAAATTTTGTACAAAAATACTGTTCACAACTAAGCGACTAAGCGAAAATTTTAAACAAATTTCTAACTTATTGAGCATTATGGGTCAATATACTTGGTTCCAATAGAGAGTGGCACTCTGCTATAAGGCAACAAATAATAACACATTAAATACTTAAAGAAGAAAATTGCAAGTCCATAAGCTCAGGAGTCGAAGGCTTTTGCTTTAACCGAAGACAGCACTATGCTGGCCTCGATTAAGTGTAGAAAAATTAAGCAGAGCTGAAGAGCAGTAAGACCTCAGTAGAGAACGGGATAATTTACAATATTCCCCCTCCATACATACATTCATCCATACATCAAAAGTCATTTAACGAAATCGGGAATATAGAGAATTAAAAAAAAAAAAAAACAAACTTCGTGGTCCTACCCATCCAGAGGGGAACATTTATGCCTCAATGTGATTGGGCTTTTAAGGTCTGGCATTTTTAAAAAGGGTGTGAGGATCCCAAAATCTGCCGTAGTCAAGAAGATACAAGAAGATTTATTCACAATATGTAATAATATTTGGCGCAACAGACGGTTATTAAGAAGCTTCCCAAGACATTTTGTAATCTAGAACGTTTGTCAGACATTCGCGAGAGGTGGGACCGTGGAAAAGATCTTTGGTGTTTTTTTAAGATTCGAACTTCGGACCTACAGCTAAGTAAAGGGTTATCCATTTCGCGGTTTCAAAAGTATAGGGCTGGAATTCGACATCTGTCAAACTAAGTTGTTAAAAAAAATTTTTTTTTTCAGTTGAAAGTCTGACATTTACGAAAATGGATCGCTTAACTATCGCACAACGCTTGAAAATTGTAAAAACCTACTACAAAAATGGTTATTCTGCCACAGCCACATATCGTGCTTTAAGAAGAGATTATGGTTTACATAATCGTCCAACTACGCAAGCAATTGGCAAAATTGTGAAGAAATTAGAAGAGACTGGATCGGTTACAGATATTGTAAGGCCTGTGCATCATCATTTCGCTCGTACCGCTGAAAATATCGCTGCTGTAAGTGAAAGTGTTGCCCAAGACCCGAATGTGTCGATTCCTCGTCGTTCTCAGGAATTAGGACTGTCTTACGGCACATTATGGCGTATTTTGCATTTGTATCTACACCTACATCCATATAAAATCCAGCTCACATAACAACTGAAGCCAGCTGACCATTCACAACGTCGTAGATACGTCGAATGGGTGCTTGAACAACAGGCGGTGGACGGCGATTTTTCGAACAAAATATTCTCACTCGGTGGGTATGTTAACAAACAAAATTGTCGTATTTGGGGTTCTGAGAATCCTCAAGTAATTGAAGAGAGGCCATTACATCCACAAAAAGTCACTGCTTGGTGCGCTCTTTGGTCCGGAGGTGTGATTGGACCTTACTTCTTCGAAAACGACAATGGAACGACTGTCACCGACTGTCAATTCGGAGGTTTATGGTCATATGCTAACCGACTTTTTTTTGCCTGCTATTGAAGAATACGACTTAGAAAATATGTGGTTTCAACAAGACGGTGCCACATGCCACACAACTCGAGCGAATATGGCTTTATTGCAAGAGACATTTCCTGGCCGCGTAATTTCTCGTCGTGTCGATATCAACTGGCCACCAAGATCATGCGATTTGACACCGCTTGGCTTTTTTTTGTGGGGCTACGCGAAAGACCGTGTTTATGCAGATAAACCTTTAACTCTTGAGCACTTAAAAACCAATATTCGTCAAGTTATGGCTTAGATACCGCCCAATATGTGTCAAAAAGTGGTCAAAAATTACCTCAAAAGAATTGATGCTTACAACAATTCGCGTGGTGGTCATTTAAATGATGTAGTATTTCACACATAATGTCAACGTTCAAACTTTATAATAAAAAAGAAATATTATGATAAAAAATATTTTATATGTGTTTTATTTACGTTTACTTTTGAAACCGCAAAATGGATAACCCTTTAGTTCAACGGACTAGAGCCACGACGCCCAAAATTTTTATACTTATGTTTGCTTACAATTATTCTTAGAAACTTTTACTTTTAGCCATGCCCCTGTTGATCATGATCCTTTTTTTTCAGAAGTCCAAGTGCAGATTGTATTAGAGGGATTTGAAGAGTCAAATCCCTTTAATAAAATGTTTGGATTGAATTATTCAGGATGAATTTTCAGAATAATTGTGTTTGCTATTAAAATTTTTATCATCACAAATAAATAAAAAATCAATTTTACGTAATGAAAATCAATAACGGCTTTTAAATTTTTAAAAAGTTTCTTCTTCGACATTTCATTTTCCGTTTAAAAGACCAACATCAGCCCTGGAATTTGATATGTTCAAGAGTAAGCATAGAGTTCACAAATTCATTAGTTGGCATCACTGCTAAGCAGAGGCTACAAAAAAGCAGAAGAGCATTATCGAATGCGCAGTTTTGAGCGCAATCGTGCAGCTGTTGTTTTTTTAAATTCTCTATATTAACTTCACTTGCCCGTGTGTTTGTGGGTTTGTGGATTTGTGTGTCATGGAATCTTGCGATTAATTTTTGACCCACTTCCCAAAGTCCTATTTTATTGAATTTTATTTTTGCAGACATGCATATCTCCGATGACAACACTTTCTATTAAAATTTGAGGACCCTCGGGCCACGGGGTCGGTGGGCTCCCCTACAAATATTTTACAAAATTTTACTCGATTTTCTTAAAATTTTATACACATGTGTATCTCTTATATACAACACTTTTTGTAAAAATTTTGGAGACCCCGGGCCCGGGTTCGTTGGGCCCCATAACTCTTTTTAAAAAAAAGTATCCCGATTTTCTTCAAATTTAATACACATGTGTCTCTCCTATAGACAAAACTTTTTGTAAAAAATTTTGAGACCCTGGGTCCCGGGGTCGTGGGGCCTTAAAATTTAAAAAAAAAATTAACCCGATTTCCTTTAAATTTTATATACGTATGTATCTCCGATGAAAAACACTTTTTGTAAAAAATTTGGGGACCCCGGGTCCCAGGGTCATTGGGCCCCAAAAATTTTTTTAAAAAAATTAACCCAGTTTTTTTTTAATTTTATATACGTGTGTATCTCCGATGCGCAACACTTTTTGCAAAAATTTTGAAGACAGGGCTTGGAGTGTCATGGGGCCCCAACAAATTTTTTAAAAAACTTAACTCGATTTTTTTTAAATTTTATATACGTGTGTATCTCCGATGGACAAAATTTTTTGTAAATTTTTTGGAGTGAGCCCCTGAGGTCCGAGGGGTGCCCATATAAATTTTTTAAAAATGAGTTCGATTTTCTTCAAATTTTAACACATACCCATCTTCTATTAGAGAATTTACATGAAAAATTGTATTTTTATGGGTTGTTTTTTTTTTCTTTTTTCTTTCTTTTCTTTCTTTTTCACTAAGCAGATTTCTCATAAGTGCTATAATTTTTGAGATCTTTGCAAAAACTCGAAAAACTGTCAAGGTAAACTGCCACTTCCGGTTGGACGATTTCTGCTTTGTATAAGAAAGTAAAAATTTAATTTTGACGTTCTGCAAATCAATAACGGCTTTCAAAATTGTATAAAGTGTTAATTGTTTCTGGTTTGACATTTATTTTTCCTTCTAAAAGACCAACATCAGCCCTGTAACTTGATATGTTGAATACTTATATGGCCCATTCATAAATGCATGTATTGAGCAAGTTATACTAAACAGAGACTTCACAAATGCAGTACTTGGCATCACTGCTAAGCAGAGACTTCCAGCCCTATTCACATCGCTTCGCTTCATGTGATGAGATACCTATCGCAATTATCGCATCACTTCAAGTTTAATTTGGTATTTGTTGTGACGTGCAACACATATATTTATTTACATTTGACATGTACATAATAGGCTGCATGTTTGTGGACTTGTGGCATGGCTGCTTGATGGTCTGGCAGTCGAAGTGCGCAACCCAAACAGAGCAGACGCAGACGAATTGACCTTTCATTGAATAAAGAAAAGAAAAGAAAGAAAAAGTGAATTGTATTTGTGACGAACACAACAGTATTCTCTTAGTCGATTCATGCTATACGATAAATAACAGCAGCTACACCTATCTGGCAACACTAAACATTATTTTTTTCTTATATGTAGTTGACGTATTATCTTTTGTTATGGAGCCATTGTGTTTCAGTCGTTTGTTATTTAAAAGAGATTAATAATTAAAAAAAAAAAAAAAAAACGAAGCGATAGTTATCGCACCAAACGATAATTATCGCTTTAATTGACTAACAGAATACCAAAATGAGATTATCACATCATGTGATAGGTATCGCGATTATTGGGATAGGGGTGTTCAAAAATGCAGAAGAGCATTATCTATTACGCAGCTTTGAGCGCAATCTGCAGCTGTCAAAATGGAATTGCATTTTTATTCCTCTTGTTTTTTGTGCGGGATTTTTGAAAATGAAAGAAAACAAGCATCGATAAGTTTCAACACAATGACAGTACAAGTGTTTAAATTATTTTAATACTAAACATTTTAGATTTTAGATAAACGCGGATGTGAAATTATTAATTTCAATTATTAATTGTGAAATGAGATGTTAAAGTTACATTTTCATGTTTTGTACTGTACTGTACTACCGCCCACCATCAGGCGCGGAAGTTCTACCAAAGAGTCCGCGGTATGACGCAATATACACCGCGTTGCACATACTACAAAAACAAAGAGGGTAATCTGATCGCCGTTCTCAAAGACATCTTAGAGCGATGGGAAGAGCACTTGCTTTAGGGCCTGCTAACTGAGGAATTGGAGGCTTCACCAATGACCGAAGACCAAACTATGCTGCCGCTTAGACGAAGTATAGACGAAGTTAATAATAATAATATTTGGCGCGACTTCTCGCGACCATTTGTGCTGCACATGTTAATTTTTGGACACAAATGGAAGGGACCTACAATTTAAGGCCGGATCCGAACGGCGAAATGAGAAGCTTTCCGTGACAAGGTATTAAAAATTACTCTCGGAACGTTTGTCACCCATTCGCGAGAGGTGGGACACCGTGAAAAATACTTTTGGTGTTGCTGTGATTCGAACCTGAACCTGAGCAGCCATGCGCATTACCACTGAGCCACGGCTCCCACATAGACGAAGTTAGCAGAGCGATAAATCAGCTTAATAATAAGGCCCAGCGGTGCTGATTAAAACAGGAGGTCCCGCAATACACCATGCAATTCATGAACTAATAGTGCAATTATGTGACATGAAAGGAGATATCACAACCTGCAGCAATTATCGTGGTTAAATGTTGTTGAGTACAGCGTATAAGATTTTATACTCTGTCCTTCTGGACAGGATAGCCCCATACGCTCAAGTAATCATTGGTCCATACTAGTGTGGCTTCATTCCAGGCAAATCAACAACTTATTAGATCTACACCATTAGGCAGGTGATGGAAAAATGTCTAGAGTTTCAAAACTCTCTACACCAAGTTTTTATAAACTTTAAAGCCGCCTATGATAGCATAGCCAGAGTAGGACTTTATAAAGCCATGAGAGAAGTTTATAAAGACATCCCAAATAAACAGACACGACTGCGTAGGTTTACCATGACCAATGTTAAAAGCCAAGTCAAATTATCCGGAACACAATCAAGCCCATTCAACATCTATAACGGGCTTCGACAAGTGGATGGAATGGCCTGCGTCCTCTTAAACTTGGCGTTGGAGAAAGTTTTCCGAGACTCTGACCGAGTGGGCGACACAACATCTGGGGCTGAACATAAATGAGAGCAAAACAAAGTACATGGTTGGCACGTCTGCGAGTAGAAGATCCAACATTGGTCCCGCAATTAAAATAGTGGAACGCGAATTTGTAGTAGTGCAATCCTTTAACTATCTCGGGTCAACTGTAGCAGCCGATAACAGCATGGAACCAGAAATACGCGCGCGGTTGCTTAAAGCCAACAAAGACTGTCAAGACTCTTCAAATCCTGGAATTTAACCATAACATCCAAGCTGCTGGTGTATAAGACAATGGTCATACCAGTACTTATATATGGAGCCGAGACTTGGGCGCTTAGCAAAAAGCATTCTGACCTCTTAGCCGCGCGCGAGAAAAAAGTCTTATGGAGAATTGTTGGCCCCGTATGTGAGAAAGGACGATTCCGGAGACTCTATAATGATGAGATATACGAGTGTTACCGCGATGTCGACATCGTGAAGAGAATTATGCTCGGTAGGCTTCGGTGGGCAGGACATCTAGCTCGCATTAGCGAACAGGATCCAGATCGGAACGTTCTTTGTGGTAGGATTTATGGAACACGACAGTGAGGCCGGCCAAGTCTAAGTGTTATTCAAACACATGCTTTGTAGTGGCCTTAGACTTGCGTCTGGGCAGCTTTTCCTGCTTTGCATTGCGTTTCCATTGTAAAGTTTAAGTTTAAGTCCGTTTTAGTATTTTTCACTAACAGTGAAAGCCCCTGTATGTATGTATGTAGATGGTGAATATAATAAAAAGTAATGCAAGTGGTATCCAAGCACCCTAACTGTTCAGACGACATTTTACTGAGTACAACTTTCTATAGCCCCTACCTATGGCCGAATTGAATGGTAAATCGACAATTTTTAGGAACAATAAAATACAAAATTAATTGCAAAATAATAATAAAGAATAAAAACTTACTAACTACATGTTTTTTAAAAACCTTGTCGGACCCTTTGAATATATATCGATATCACCTACCAAAATGAAACCGTCACAGCTTCTGCCTAGTCTCTAAAGCGCAATAGCAAAGTATTCAATCGTTGTCCAATTCCATTATTGACCTCTTGACGGTTTGCTGACGAGTATGTTACATAAATCAATCAGAACTGGCTAGCTCCCATCCTAAAGGGACAACTCGTCAGTCGATGTATTTATATGCGGATGTTTGAACATTTCATCCGGGGGCAAGCGTATATCGGTCAAAATAACAACCTCATATGGGCTGCAATCGGACAACCGTAGAAAGCCGCACAACCATCCGTAGAAGCCTTTTTCAATGTCAGCCACTTCATTTAGCCAACTGTTAAATTGTAAACTCAATTGAATACAACCGGCATAACAGCCCAGGCCAATTGTGCACACTATAATGCCGACCGGATACGATAATATTAGTATGGGCGACATTACCAATTTGAGCAAATAACTTTTCTCCTCGTTGAAATAGTTGAACATATTGTACCACGTCAATGTTCCAATGTAAAACGAATAGACACTGGAAATGATAGTTACAAAGGGAAGACATATCAGTGACAGGAGGAAAATATGCAAGCCGGTCGTTAGCGAGCACGTGCAGAAGAGATTTTGCTTCTTATTACTCTCCACTGCAATGGCGACAGCATTGATTTGTTCCAGTTCCTCGCGACTAATGTTGATTTGTAAATCGACGCATTGTCCCTTTTTGCGACCTCGTTTGATGGTACCTGTAAAGGAGTTGGCAAAAACATTGGGTGAATATTTGAAGCAAGCAAAGCAACAAAATAATTAACCTACCAGTCATTGATAGATAATTGCTATCCATCGATCGACGTGTGTTGTAACGATCCAAACTGTGGTGATCGTCTGTATTGAGGACACTCGTTTCGCCCGATTCCAAGTCCTCATAGTTAACAATTTCCGGTGAATTTCTTGCACTGCGCACATTCAGCAGATCCGTTCGAATGTTTACACGTTTCTTTGACGATGATCGTGTACTTAGGCAATCTTGGGATTTACTCAATTTGACATCGAGACTACTCTCTGAATAGCTGCTTGGCGTTACTGTGGAACTTTCATGACGTATTGCCGGATTTGTCGTCTGTGATATACTCTCGAAATTTTGTAATTCGTTGTCCTCGCCCTCGTATATGTGGTCTGAGCTAATACAGTTATTGATGACAGATTTACTATTGATGGACTGCTGAGGGCTTCTCATTGTGATTGATGTCTTGTTGTTATCGGTGTTTTCATAATTTGCCGTTCGTGGGATTTGTGGCAGTGGTTGTTTGTTTTTCAAAATAAGCGAAGTCTTTAGGAGGTCATCTTCGAGGCCAGGTGAAGATGGTGACAGTTTCTGTCGATTCTGTAAAAAGATTTTAAGGGATTCCTGTTTGAGTAGGTACAGGTAATGTTAAAAGTTTCAAAAAATTAACTAATCATACAAAACCGATGTCCCACTCAACAAACTGCTCTAATAATACCATAATATCATTAGATGATATCATCTCCTCGACTAAAGTAATGCTGGGTATTCACAGGGAAGGTGCTTGGGTGACTCTTTATCATCCGAACAGAACCTACGTACATTCTGTCTCTGAGCCCACACCAATTTTGTTAAGGTGACATCACAAGCCACAATGACCTGTCAGAAAGCTCGCCAACTTCCTAATGCTATCCCTATTATAATTAAGGAAAAGGGCCTGATTAAATGTTTGGATTGCCTAAGCCACGGGACGCTTTCCCAGTGGGCCAGACGAAGTTTGTGTTCCCAACAATTTATCAGTGCTGTGCCGGCAGTCCAGTTGACACGACAATAGGGTTCAGGTACTATGAACGCAGATTCCGAGCCAGCCTTAGCTAGTTCATCTGCAGATTAGTTGCCTACAATTCCATGATGACTAGGGACCCAACCCAGTGTGACTTTACTGTGTCTGGCAAGAGAATGCAGTGTATCGTAAACGTTTTTGACTTATATCGAGTCGATCAAATTGGACGACAGCGCTTTAAGGGCTACCTGGCTATCTGAAAATATATATAATATTGCGCCATTCATTCCTATATTAAGGTTAATTCTGGCGCAGATCTCAGTGGCATGGAGTTCTGCCTGGCAAACCGAGGGACTTTTTCCCACTGGTATCGAAACTTTGGGGTTGGGTCCAAAGACACCAGGCCCAGCTCCAGTTTCTATATTTGATCCATCTGTGAACCAGACCAGACCTCTAGCATCCAGCGCCGAAACACCATTGCACCAGTTTACCCGGTCCAATATTTCTACCTCAAATTTCCTTTCGAAACAGTGCTCTTTGACCATAAGGTCGAGGATAGTGCAGAACATGTCTCTTTCAGGAATTGAGTCAAGAATTTTCAGGTGAACCACATAGTCACCCGGTTTGTACCCGTATTCTACTTGCAGCTTAATAGCGCATCTAGCAGCCGTCTTCCTGATGCAGATTTGCAAAGGTGAAAGCCCTACAACAGCTTCCAATAACAGACTTAGAGGAATACAAAGATCAGTAGCAGTAGGCATCACAGAAGCATCTTACACATACGACCACCAGTCATATTTATCAAATACGCGAAGTGGAAAGTAGAACGACTTAGAGAAAACGGGTCTGGTCACTAGACCGAATGAGCACTGCAATATTCTGCAATCAGTACCAGGAGAGATGAAACCATCTTCTACTAACTTCTGCACGTCCAAACTAAACTTCAACTCTAACTTTGCTGCCGAGTTTCCGACTTAAGGATTAGAATAACGGGGGGAGTAACGATGTAATTTGACATGTTATTCAACACTGACAAATACAAAATGAAGGATGGAGTCGGTGCAGGTGTCTTCTCAGATAAACTTAATCTGTCAAAGTCATACAGGCTTCATGACTTGACTAGCATATTTCAGACAGGTATTTAAGCGATAAGGGAGGCTTGAATGTCCTAAATCTACGAATTTGAAGGATTGACATATGTGCAGATAGCCAATCTGCAATCAAAGCATTTATGCGATCGTTAATAACTTGAAACTTGTAAGACAGTGTCAAGAAGAACTGGCTGCGATAAGCTAATTCCTGGATATAACCAGAGTATGTGGAATCAAATTTAGAAGTGTATACTTTTTTCATATACACAGTAAAATTCATCCTCAGTATCTCTCTGACCCTTCGATTTATCATCTTATGAATTGTTAAGATAAGTAAGTTACAATTTAGAACTTATCTTAAAGGTCATAACAAGGGCAGTGCATCAGATATTTTGTATATCAGATGAAAGCAAGAATGAATGTGGCTGCAGTCCGTTATACGAATACACGGGCACCTAGTTTGTGAGATGCATTGTTTTCCAACTGGACCGCAGCAACTAGAGCACATAGAAAATTCTAAGTTTCTATATGTTTATGTATAAAAAATTGATTGTCCACTTTTGGTGTCAAAAATCAACCAACAACAATCACAACCTTTCTACATAATCTACACAGAAAAAAAGTGCAACGAAACCTTTATCACCTGAAACTCACCAGACTGTCATAAAATGGATAGATAGTATTCTGCCCATAGCCGAAATTAAAACGATGCAACCACAAATCATACAAAAAAAAAGAAGTTTATAGTTTTTGGCAACAGTAATTATTTGTTTAGAAATTTAAATAAATTTATGCCTTAAACGAGGCTTTGGTAAGTGTACCATTATCGACTACAATGCAACGGTTTATGTGCCAAATTGTCCAACCGAGACATTGAGACCATTGACCTAATTGTGAATGATTTGCAGTTAGTATATTACCTGAATGTGAATGAGTAACATTTGAACGTACATTGTGGGGCAAAAATCACTTCATACGAATGGCAAATCAAAACTTAAATTTTTATGATAATGTTGACAATGAGTGATGGCCTCAAATACTCTCTACTCGTTCCAAAACTAACATAAATAAAACTTAAATCATTAACCCGTTTGAAATTACTGTTTGACAGGTCTTTAACATCTCAACTCATAAAATGGCTCAAAATAACACTAACACAAATAAACGCGTTTGAAATTATTGTTTGACAGATCTTTCTCAATTGTGACAACAAACTCAAAGCTGACCTACTGACCTTACCTTTTCACACTATATAAGCAGATTTCGATATTATAGTCTACAAAATTATCTTTCCTTACATTCGGGGCCAAAAATTCTCCATTTTCTCAAAGAGGCTAAAAAGTTGCAGTGCTATTTTCTAAGCACCCGCCACGGTAGTGGTACAACCATTACATTGTACAACAGCAGTTTGGAATATTGATATGAAAAGGTTTATTTTTAATCAACTGTGCACTTATTTCTAATACTATGCTCTTATCAGCTGCTTTAATTGGTAGCTAAAGTCTTATCTAACTAACTGTTAAGCTAATGTTAAAACTTTTGTACGTGCATTGTTTCTATCTTATCTATCATGGATCGGAGGTAGGCCAATTCTTCCCCTTGTCTTAGCCCGTAGTAGATGTTTATTAGAATTGATAATAGCCTGAAAAGATTACCAGGTCAATATATAGGTCAATCCACTTAGTCCTGTCAGTATACATTTAAATGTTGAATACTTTTATAAATTTATTGAGAGGAACTCTGTTTGCTCTTTTTGTCACGAAAGAATCTATGGGCGTGTTTTTTATGCCGAAGTAATCGAAGAGATAATTTAACTGTCAAATCTGAATGAGTTTTTTTCATTTTCGAGAAAAGCTTTTTTCGCTGAGTCGTTTTCTATAACGCTCCAATAATTTTTATGTGGCTTTCGTTTCATTTTTCCCCTTTTTTGGCCAAGTGGAGTCGTTTTTAGGCATCAAACGAACAGAAAAAGTGCACTTGTTCTTTTTGTATTTGGATTTGTGGTTGCTGTCACATATCAAAAGTCAAAATGACAGCATGAAGACAGTTTTTTGTTGGTTTGTT
Source organism: Nephrocerus scutellatus (assembly GCA_947095585.1). Lineage (NCBI taxonomy): Eukaryota > Metazoa > Arthropoda > Insecta > Diptera > Pipunculidae > Nephrocerus > Nephrocerus scutellatus. The sequence goes on from OX352761.1 coordinate 16,284,137, forward strand.
TTGATAAAGGGGTATGCTCGATCGAAAAACCACAAGTAGAAATTTTTTTAAATTTTTATTGCAATTTTTTAATTCAAACAAACAAACCGAGTGCAATTTTGTGACATTCAGTACAATTTTTTTTGGAGTAATTTTTTCCATCAAACGAAAGCCACATAAAATATGATATTTTTACTCTAAAAAAATGCAAATATATTTTTGAGAGCTGTAGTTTTTTGTTAGTTTCTTCAAACATGAGACATATCGACTACTATGGAGCATTCAGGCGAGAAATTAAACTTCTCTCTGATACTAAAAAACACAACAGATAATTTTTTTTATCTGACAGATCTGATCAGAGAAAGAAATTATCGAATTTATCGGATATGTAATTTTTCTTTTCTCTCTGATTTTTCAGACATAAATGAAATGAAAAGTTTAAAAAACTGTAACTGTAACGGAATAAAATAATAAATAAATGATTGGACCACGGTATCGAGGGCTCCCAATAAAAAATTTTTAAAAAATTTACCCGATTTTCTTTAAATTTTATACACATGTGTTTATTCCGATATACAACATTTTTTGTAAAAATTTGGAAGCGGCCATAGGGCCAAGAGGTTCCCCTATAATATTTAAAAATCAACCCGATTTTCTTTAAATTTTTTACACATGTGTATCTACGATGGACAAAACGGTTTGCAAAATTTTTAGAATGATCGGGCCCTGAGACCAGACGAAAAAAACGAAATCGCGATATCTTCAATACAAGTCGTTATTTCATTTCTATTCCAATAGATTCCAATTGATTGAGTTACGTGAGTGTCATTTGACAGCTGATCCATTTGCACGGTTTTTCTTTTGCGATCTGTCAACGCATCCCGATGATTCCGACCGATATGCCATTAGACTCTAAGCGCTTGCAGTTTCGGGAGCGGTTTGCATTACAATAAACAAATCACAAGGGCAGTCAATGAGTGTTTGAGGCATTTACCTTGAAAATCCATACTTCTCGCGTGGTCAATGGTATGTCACTTGTTGCAGTGTCGGAAAACCATCAGCGTTGTTTGTTAACGTGCCAGACGTTGAAGTAAAACTTCTTTGATGTTTTGGGAAAAAAGACATCCAAAAGACCATCAAAAGACCGCCACAACACCAAAAAGAAAATTTCCGAAAGACCCTTAATAACAAAAGAAACTTAAAAACCACAAAAAAACCATTAAAGACCTCCAAAAGATCCTCAAAAGACCCCTAAAAGACTCCCCAAAAGACCACCATAAGACCGTCAAAATACCCCACAAAAGACCCTCAAAAGCCCCAAGAGACCCTCAAAGGACCTCCAAAAGTCTCTCAAAGGACCTCAAAAAGACCCTCAAAAGACTCCTCAAAAGTTGGGGGTTGGGAGACTCTCAAAAGAAGCTTTAAAAATAGTCAAAAAAACCAAAAGACCACCATAAGACACTCAAAAGCCACAAAAACCCCTCAAATAACCCCCAAAAACTCTCAAAATACCCCCAAAAGATCCGCAAAAGACCCTCAAGAGACCCCCAAGACACCCGAAAGGGGCCCCCAAAAGACCCTCAAAAAACTTAAAATTACCCCCAAGAGACCATCTAAAGCCCCAAAAGACCTCAAAAAGACCACAAAAATACCCCCCAGAGGACCATCAAAAGACTTAACCGAATTTCATACAAATCAGTTGAGAAAATTTAAAAAATGTAACACAGCAATGTGACTCAAAATCGCAACACAAACGAAATAGTGATGTTTAAGCGAATTTATTGAACGTGGGACAGGACAACGTCTGTCTGTTCAGCTAATATGAAATAAAATAAACTTTAGGCGAATAACTAGAAAAATATTTGTATTGATTTTCTACAATGTCCTTCCGCACGATAATCTAACAGACGAATTTTTTTCTGTTGCAGCAACCATATTGCTCTGTAAGTTTTCGGAATTCGGATGAACAAAAGTGCAAAGATGTCATATGTCAGCTGTAGTTAGGCTATATGACTGTTGAACAATGAATTATTGATATAAACGTTTTGATATCTAGTACAGTGTATGTTTCGACATTCATTCTTTCTGTTGAACATAGGGTGCCGTAAGGGTTTTTAGAAAATACTAGTGTTTTCCGATGCAAATCTCTATGTCAGTCAAAAAGTAATCTGTCAGTTCGCATCGAAACTTTGATGGAAATTTTTAATTTCTCAAGCTGTTAAACTGTTATTACTCTGTTGTTCACTTTTGTTAATTTTATGCCACGTTTTCTATAGTTATTTTATATGAATGTAGCTATATATGTATATTACTACAAAATATATAAATACATATATTACTACGCAATCTGGAATCTGGCTAATAGGGTCTGGAGTTTTGGGAACCAAGCCATTTCTCAAGCGATTCGTAAGATACTCGGAATGTAGGACTAATATTCGACTATAAGATTTGTTGCTATGGAAATTCTGGGATCTGGCCAATATGGCCTGGAGTTTTGGGAACCAAGACATTTCTTAAGCGATTCGTATGAAACTCGGAATGTAGGACTAATATGCGACTATAATATTTTTTCCTATTGAAATTCTCAGATCTAACCAATAGCGTTTTTAGTTTTGGGAACTAAGCCATTTCTCAAGTGATTCGTATGAAACTCTGAATATAGTACTTAGATCCTACTATAAAACTTGGTCCTATGGAAATTCTGTTCTGGGATCTGGCCAATAGGGTTTGGAATTTTTTGGAACTATCCCATTTCTCATCGTCATCTCATCTCATCTTTAATCGTTTTTCAGTAAATTTAAATATAAAAAAAAATCGGCCACAGCGTCAAAGCGTCAAAAAGCGTAAAAGTTAAACGCTCTCTTTTATTTTTAAATTCTCTATATTAACTTCGCGTGCACGTGGCTGGCTGGCTGGTCAGATTTTCTGATCAATTTTTAGCCCACTTCCCATGGCCCAATTTTATTGAAATTTTGCACACATGTATATTTCCGGTGATAATACTTTCTAATTTGAGGCCCCTCGGGCCTGTGTCTTCTTGGAGCGATCGGCCCCTTGGGGACCCCAATATACAATTTTTAAATATCGCATCAGATCACGGCAAAGTCTGAGCTCTGTGCTTTGTGAGCAGCGCTGTTCGCTGCCGCTGCGTAATTTGGTGGATGATTTTGCCACAAGACGAGCACGCAGTGTGTGTGTGTATCTCCGATTAGAGAATTTACAAGAAAAATTTTAATTTTTATGGGTTGTTTTTTTTAAATTCTCTATATTAACTTCGCGTGCCCGTGGATGGCTGGCTGGCTGGTGGGTAGAATCTTGTGATCAATTTTTTACACACTTACTAAAGACCGATTTTATCCAAACTTTGCACACATGTGTATTTCCCATCACAACACTTTCTATTTTTATTACTTGGAGCCCCTTGTGCCTCGGGGTCGAGGCTCCCATACAAATTTTTTACAAAATTTACCCTATTTTCTTCAAATTTTATAAGCATGTGTATCTCCGATGGCCAACACTCCGATGAAAACATTATTTAAGGGATAGGGGGCTCCCAAATTTTTTTTTACATTTACCCGATTTTATTCAAACTTTGCACATTGTGTATCCCCGATCAGAGCGTTTACACGAAAATTTGTAATTTCTATGGGTTTTTTTTTTTTTTCTACAATAAAATAATCATACTCGTATATATTATTGTGCTGTTTTTCATTAATAGAGAAGATATTGGTTTTACATTGCGGCAGTATTAATATTCCCAATAATGACAAAAAAAAATCTGCTACTAAAGCGATTGTATGATTATAAATTAAAACGACCACTTATACTCGACGTGGCCTTAATTGGAAGCAACATCATCCATGCATTAAGTCATCCGTACAATTATTTATGCACACCGCATAAATAATATATATATAACATACATACCTGCACTGCAACAATATGATCAACATAGTTCTGCGTTCCGTTGGTTTTCTTAGACGTTTGTCTTTTGCGTGGCGGTATAAAAACTGGGCGTTCCTTGATCACATTCACTTCAGCTAAGGCTGTTTTTCCGACCATCTTGACCGTCTGCCAAATTAAGTCGGCAGCTCCTCTCTAATTGCAGTGTTCCCCTGCCCTTGTGTCGCAGCTGTCTTTCTTTGTTGCTAAAGATAAACAAAGGGTAAACCGAATAGCACTTTTCTAAACCGACTAAATTACGTGTTAATTGTTAATTAAGCAACATGATTAAAATCAACTAAATCAGAGAATGTTAGTAACGACCTGATACCTGATTTAATTAATATATGACTGTGAATTCGGAAAATTGTTTCCAACTAACGCAATGCAACCGAAAATTAATCGTAATGCGCTTTTCACGTTGACAGAAACAGAAACCGACAAAGTATCCTGCAGACAGGACAATGGGCTTCTTTGCAATTGAATTTATTTCTCTCTCTATCTCTCGCTAACTATCTCTTTTCCATTTTATTGATTTTTCATGCAGTTCTATGCCGTACTGTGTCCTTGTTCCGATTTGACGTTAAAGCAACTCAACACACATTCATTATTATTATCCTTACTGCTAGATAAATGCAATAGCAGTGTTAACTGATAAAAGCGGAAGGATTCCAATATGACAACAACACTGCAAGTATACTGTATACAGCATAACATACACAAGCAGCTACAGGACATGTTTGATTTTTGTTGTTGTCACAACGTGGCATACTTGCCAGGCCATAGGCATGAGCTTTTGAAGGATATCATTATGCTTTGATAAATAGTACTCGAAAGCTCGAAAAATGTAACGAATTATTAACTGTAACTGTTTATTACGAATGTTTTTCATTATGTAGTTAACGCTATTTTACAGTTACCAACACAAATTTTTTCTCCGTAAATCGGAAAACGGAGCTGGTTTATTGGTTGTACTATGTTGTGTGGATATTTCTGTCAAATTGTAACCGAGAATGTCAAAATTTTAAACTTTTGAAACTATGGTACAACAGTTAAACTGTGAAACTGAAACTGAGTGTGTGATTTTAATAAACCATGCACTGGAAAAGAGATAGTCGTCTCCAATAACTCAAGTTTTTCGCTAAGGTTAGGGTATAAGGGAATATATTGTACAATTTTTTAAACTTACGTATGATTTACATTTGTGGCGTGCGAAAAAAATGAGCAGGACGGCTGTTAAATGGAATGTGTAGTTTGCCAGACGAGAGAAGTAGTATATTTTTTAATGTTACCAAAATGCTATAGATAACAGTTCCAATGTTACTATAAACGAAACGAAGGTTGACAAATCATTGGATTAAAGTTAGGCAGAGTTTTGTACTAAAAAACAATAAATTCACGATATTTTAGCTGCATTTTATTTGCCGAGCGAATTCGGAATTCGAATGTCAAAACCAGCCAAACAGAAGGTTTTCAAATTCCAAAGCTGGAATTCGACAGTGCAATTGTTGTTGTAATTCTCAATTCGGATTCAAATAAAATACAGCTGTTATTAGGCTGTTTCAAACGAAGACTTTTTTGTCTGCAAAAAAAACTAATTTGGTTTCCAAAATTACAAAGATGTGTGACAGGGACACAATTGTAATGTGCCTATAAAGAGCATTTTTTACTCCACATTTTATTTAAATAATGACCTATGATATACATATAAGATGTTCATACTAATAGAAACGCGGCATTTATACGATGCAATGCCATCATGAACGTTGAGAAATTAAATTTTCAAAAAATCCCTCTGCTTTTTATATCAAGATTTATGGCTGGCACCGCAGATTGCAGTACAGCAAAATGTTTTTATTTTTCTGAAAGCTGTCTATTCTCTTGTAATTATAGCTGTTTCTATTAGCACATATTGTTTTTGAAACAAAAAGGACGTTAATCTGTTAAAGTCTCCGCATTTGTTTTTTGTTTTTGTGCGTGCTTATTTTTTCGACTTTTTTAAAGTCCTTTTAACCACCTTTCACATGACTTAGAGAGCTGAAATTTTGTAAGTGTCACAGTCCAAAATAGCATTTTTTATATTCCGCGTACGTCGCGTGTCTCGTGTGGCGCGTTTTTAACCACCTTCCGTACGACCTGAAATTTTGTGATGTCAGGGGCCAATTATGATATCCCGCGTTTGACGCGTGTCACGAGTCGCGTGTGGCGCGTGTAAAGCGTTGAAAAACGAAAATACTTTGAAATAGGCCCGACCTCAAAAATAGATATTTTAGCGATTATTACCAAATAATAAAGGACTGTGTGGCGTGTTTCGATGTATACATAAAAGTTTGTACCCGAAAAATTAGGTTTTTTTTATTTCCTTTTTTTACTGAAAATTCCTTATTCGTCATTATTTTTGTCATGTGACATTTCCCCAAACGAAACCTTTGCTGTTGTTCGCAGTCTACGACGACTGTCTTATTTTTACAAATATAAGGTCTGTTCCCGTACTCAAAAATAGAAATAATTATTTCTAATGCTAAAGTCAAGAATTCAGCTGCTGTGCAGCTTTTGCTGAACAAAAAAAATGACAGGCAGTCGGTTTGCACGAAATTGCGGCTGCATTTTAAACTGACTTACAGTCTGTTTGTAGAAAAATTACATTTGTGGATTTATTCAATTTAAAGTGGCTTCGTAAACTGCGCAGTCGATTTTTTACTTCATTTTTATCCGATACGCTGCGCAACTTTGGCTGCAAAACAGAATTTTTAACCAACATGCATCTTAAACTGCGCAGCGGCTGAATTCTTGACCGCAGCCCTTGTTATGACTTTTGGTCAAAAGCGTTCCTATACTCGAAAAAAATAAAGTGAGCGGAAAAATAGAGAATAGGTTAATTTCCTCTACATGTGAATTTTAACAACTTTTACTACAAAAATGTCTGTGAGTAACATGTTACCATTCTGTCAAAAACGAATTTATTAACAACTCACTTATGTGGCGTTCAGTTTTTCCTACAATTTCTGAAACAGAGCCAAGACTCTGTATCGGTGATAATGATAAATGATAAAATTATCATGATAAAATGTCAAATTTAGTGAAAAAAGAAAAAATTTTATTATACATGAGAAATTATTTTCATTTTCATTACCACAGAATCTTGGCCCAGGTGCACTTATTTTGGCGGTAATCGAACAAAAATCTGCACTCCCACGGCTGTAAGTTGTTCGTTTTCTCTAAAAAAAACAATCTAAGGTAGATCGAAATTCCCTTTTAACAAATCTTAATAATTTGTGAGATTTTTCCGTTTTCTCACTAACTACAACAACAACACACATTTCGTGTTCGATTTAACGAGAAAAAATCTGTCCTCGAGCGCAGAGCGCAGATTTCTTAAACAAAAAAAACGACATAAATTACTTGTGAGTGTTGAAATTTGGCATTAGGGATTTTGACAGTTTCTGCTAAGACAACAATTTTGTTGTTTTATCGTTCCCGTACTTTTTGATATTCTTGCTCCATCTTATAGTTGTGATGTAAATTTACCAAATTTTTGTTACCAAAAGTACGGGAACAGAAAACAGACCCATAATGAGACTCTTTACTAGTGCCCTAACAAAATCGCTTTGAAATTTGAATGGTGTGCATATAGAACGAAAAGCCGGTTAACGCCAGGATCCAGAAAAGTCAACTGTAAGCACTACGCAGCAATTGCCAAGAGCAATAAATTGTTATCAATCCAAACATTGAGGATTTTGTTTCTGTTTCGGCAATAATTACATTAATACAAAACAAACCCCTCATTAGAATTACATTAGAACTATTTAAGGGCTGGCAAATTCACTTTTATTGTTTGTTTGGGAAAAATGTCACAGCGACAACGTAGTTATTTGGGAAACATCCAGGGGGAACAGTTAAAGTTAGTTAAAGTTCAGCGTGAATTGGAATCTATGTTAATCAAAGTCAATGAAAGCATTAATGCTCTTAAGGTATTAATATAAGTTGCCTGTAAATGTAAACTAAGTAGTACTATATCTCAAACAGGTAGAAGAGCTGCAACTCAAATCGAATGCTATCAATCAAATGAAACGTGAGATTGTTGACATTGGGCCTGCGGAAGTTGTCGAACAAATGCCCGTCGCTTCTACGTCGCTTATGGCTCGTCGCCAAACGTTGACGAGCCATAATTTCCACGACGCTCCCGAATACATAAATCAACAGGAAATCGACCTTGACTTGTTTGTTAGTCCGTTAATAAAGGATTTGTTAGATGAAGATGTGGAGGAAGATGAAGAATAATATAAAATGTACAACTGTATTCCATTTAGTTATGTAATTCTTTGTTAAGTAAAACTAATTTAAAGCAAAATATCCCATTGTACATCTAATTTCAATGTAGAAATATATGTTTTGAGAGAAGTGCAGCAAGCGCATTTACATTGAAGACTTCCTAAAAATTTGATTTTGCTAATTAAAAAAAACTGAAGAATGCGTCAATTTCTTGTTGCTTAACAACTAGTTGTGATCAGAAAGTATAAAGAGACAAATAATAAAACTATTCCGCATTTGACAATCCACTGTGAGGACGAGATTTCTTTATGGTCGTCACTTTGTCCGCACTCTCATCGTCGGATGACGAAGATTCACCTGAGTCTGATGAACTTGACTCGCCAGACGATGAGTCGGAGCCAGATCCGGACGTTGAAGTTGAAGAAGAGGATGACGAGTCGTCGTCGCTATCAGATGATTCACTGCCATTGTTACCAGTTGAATCACTCGAGGAATCTGAGTCGGAATCAGAAGAACTCGAATCCGATGAGCTAGATGAGTCGTTTTTTGATCGTTTGGCTTTTGAATGTTTTTCTAATGAAGAATTGTTGCCATCTTTTGTGGCCGAAGCCACTGCCAAAGCGTCGTCTTTTGAAGCACGTTTTAGAGCTAAATTTCGATTGAGCTGTTTTGTGCGTGAAGTCCTGTGTACGAATTTACGTTTCTCCTTGCACTCATAGCTCCAATGTCCCAATGCAAGACATTTCTGGCACCTTACACCGTTGGGGAAGGCCGCAGCTAATCTGGCATTTCTAAACAGCACATAAAGAATGGAAAAAAAGGAAGCAATTCGATTAAATTTGTGTACACTCATATTACATTTTAAGACACTTACTCTTTCTTGATAGAGAGCTTCCTTGCCGCTAATCCCACCAGCGTCATTACATAGAGTTTTCTTAATTTATTTCTCGAATAAATTTTGATTGATTTTAATTTGTTACTTGGGAGGTCAATAATTTACAAATACAGTACACTTATAAAATTTTTGAGTTTAAAGACGTAGTAAATAGGCTTCCAAAGTAGCCAGCTGCCATTCAAGATCAAGTATTCAAGTGTCAAATAAGAGACAGTTATGAATTTTGTAATACAAATGTACTAGATTAAAAATTTTCTGGACACTTTCGTTTCATAGGGCGTGTTTTTTTTTTATTTCAAAGAAATCTTAAAATTCAATTTTTTGTTTATCAAAAGAAATTTCTCTGATAAGAGCTTTCAGACTATACAAATTATCAATTATGTTTTTTTGGTACCAGAGAAACGTTTTATTTTTTACCTAAATGCTCCACAGTAGTTGGCATGGCTCATGTTTAAGAAACGAACAACAACAGCTGTCAAAAATGTTCCGTATATTTTTGCAGAGTAAATAAAGAACTTATCCGAGAATTTTTGGAGTGTCAAAAAACCATTCAGAGAAATACCTTTTTATCGGAGAATGAAAAAAAAATCAGATCTGAATGTTGACAATTGAATTATCATTATCACTCCGATCATTCCGACAAAAATACACAGCCATACTAGGCACATTCGTAAATATTATTATCCATCTATTTACAACTGGTAATATTTTTTGTTTGGGATTGATAACTCTTACCAACATAAAAAAAAATTAAAAATTGCTCTGAATTTACTCAGGATCTATTTAATTCTATAAATAATACCAGAAAAGAGTATGTATTGTGCTCTAACAATGGAAAAACTTATCACTTAAGATTTACAAGATTGTATTGATTTCTAACATAACGAGCAATCTTTTTTTGTCAAATCCAAAATCCATACAATAATGTAAGTTTATTTTATTGTGAGAGCACTACATTTTAGCGAATGTGGCAATTTGGTATTAGGTTCTCAAGCGAGTAAATGGCATTCGCCTCAACTGTCAATCTAAAGTCGGATGAATCTTTGCACTATTATGTTTCCGGAAAATTCATCATTCCATTTTCAAGAATAATAAGAATAATAAAAATATTTGACAAACACCCAAGAGTACAAACTAGTCACGTAAAAGCTTCTCAAGTCGCCTTTCGGACACGTCATAAAACTGTTGGTCCCTTCTATTTGTGTGCAAAATTATACATGCACAACACGAATGGTCGCGAGAAGCTAGGCCTTGGGCCGCAACGGTCTGTCGCGCCAAAATATTATTATTGTTATGTCACATAGAGATATAATAACGAACGATATCGGTTATTTATAACGAAAATATGCCACGTTACCTATGGAGTCGTTTTATTTCCACAAATGCTTTGTGAATTATACCCTCCAGTTATCCACTTCCAATATTCATTTCAGGTACAATTGAATATATAAAATTCTCAATTACTTTTTAAACATGACTATCTTTCTTCTTCACTTAAAAGGTTAATTTTTGATTTTAAATTTTAGTATTTGACAAAAAACAAGATTTTTATGTTGGAAGTTCGTTTGTAACGTTTAAAAATGTAAATTTTGCATAATATACAAACTATTACATGTATTTAGAAAGTATTAGAAAGTTATGCGGAAAACCATGATCGGCACAAATACCTGTAATAGTTTTCAGCATGATGGTCATACAAATTATAAAAAATAAAATTTAAATACTGAGTTTTCTGTAATTTATTTGATTATACATACAAATAAATTGTGCGTGTATCAGTGTACACGTGTTAGAAATAAAACTTTTTCAGGTTATATATTGAGAAATGGCTTAGTTCCCAAAATTCCATTTTCTAATGACCAGAATATCCATATGAACAAATCGTATAGTCGCATATCTTAGTCCTACATACCAAATTTCATACAAATCGTTTGAGAAATAGCTTAATGCCCGAAATTCCAGTCTCTAATGCCCATATTCCTGCTAAGGTTTGAAGAGGTGTTCTTCAATGTTAGCATTGCCACTGCACAGACTTTTCCAAATACAGAAGGAAGCTCGCACTCGGTGTTCGGTCTGGAGAATGTACACAGCTACATTTACGGCAGAAAATTCGAGATCCAGATTGACAACAAACCCTTAATGGCGATATTTGGCAGGACGGAATTCCAGCATATACACAAATCGGCTCCAACGTTACGCTCTCTCAGTGATGGCCTACGATTTCGCAATCAAATCAGTGAAAACTGACCAATTCGGTTACGCAGACGTTTTGTCAAGATTCATCAAAAGCAAGCTACAGCCAAGTGAGGAAATCGTAATTGCATCAGGCAAGACAGACGATATATGTTGAAACAAGCTAACAATTTCAAAAACACTGCCAGTCAATATTGAGTACATCAGAGAAGCCACAACTCAATGCCCGACCATCAGCAAGGTTGCAAAAATGATTAGCACAAATTCTTGCCAATCTCAAGCAAACCATATAAAAATAAACGCAACCAGAGATTTCTTCATGGTCCGAAACCACCTTTCGCAAGTCCAAGGTCAACCATCCATCGATCAACAAAGATATCGATAAGAAAGTCAGAACTTTGTGGAGCTTGTGCTGTTTCCAGAAATTCACCGATCAAATGTGACTTAAAACCTTGGCAAACTCCAAATGAACAATGGTCACGAATTCACATTGACACCGCTGTACCAGTAAATGGAGACTTCTTCTTTGTAATCATCGATGCCTACAGCAAATTGCCTGAAGTCTTCAGAACCAAAACAACAACCTCAGCAAAAACTATAGAATTGCCAAACGATGTTTTCTCCCGCTTAGGTGTCTGCAAAACAATGGTATAGGACAACGGTGCACAATTCACGTCACAAGAATTCAAAGAAGTCAAATAGAATTGAACACATCAGAACCGCGCCTTACAGTCCACAGTGGAATGGTCTTGCCGAGAGATTCGTTGATCTAGTAAAAACAGGTCCAAAGAAGGAAAAAAAAGGTAAGGAACCTTTCATCATGCCACGAATTCAAGACGTACGAGATGAAGACAACAATCAACCAATCGACAACAACTTGAACGAAAGTGACGAATTTGTAGATGCACAGGAAGAAGTTCAAGAGGAGCCAGCTCCAAGACGTACCGAACAAGCTAGTGTTAGCATTCCACCACGATATTTGGATGACTTCGTCAGATTTTAAAGGGGGAAATGTGTGAAGAACCATTTCTTTATTCCTCTCCTTTTATTTTATCTCTCTTTTTTTTTGTTTTATTTTGCTCTCACCAAATAAGTCTCCACCTTCAGTCTTGATTTTTATTTCAAATAAATTATTTCATAGAGTTAAGTTAAAATAAAATATCATTTAGGTGAGGGTCTCAATTTATATTTCATAGAATTGGGTTAGGTAAGGTTAGGTTGCGGTGGCAGCTAATGCTCACTTAGACCATACGCGGTTTTTTGTGTTACCACAGGATCTTATACCTTTCCCCTTTTCAGAAGATCCATTCAGAGCTCTTAATGAATCGAAGTATACCTTGCACTTTGTCGTTTTCGAGATCTGACAGGTTATTCATTAACCGCTTACCTAAGTGTTTGTGCCTTCTATGCATTAGTGCCGGACAAGAAGATGTTCTATGGTCTCATCCTCCTCCTCGCCCATGTAGCTTCTGCAGAAGTCATTATATTCGACACCTATCCTTCTCGCGTGTTTCCATAAGAGGCAGTGTCTTGTCATTATCCCTTCAACCGTTCTTAGTTCACGTCTTTGTAGGGAAATAAGCGCAGTTGAGCGCTTCAAGTCCAGCTTCGGCCAGACCTGTCTTAAAATATGGCAAGTGTCGGTGTTTTCCCACCTTACATTTGTTATTGTTTCTGCCTCTTTCCAAAGCTCAAATTTCAGTGTCGCGATAGGACTTCCTACCTCTGCCCTTTCCGGTAGCAGCTGCAGAGTCGTACCACGTCTAGTTAACTCGTCCGCCTTGCAGTTCCTCTCAACATCTGTGTGGATGTTCCTTATATTGAACTCCTCACTCATCTCGTTAAGAGAGGAGTGACAGCTCAACGCATCCTTAGATTTCAGTGAGACCGCCTCCAACGATTTTATAGCCGCCTGACTGTTCACATAAATGATAATCTTCTTTGAAGATAGTACATTATGCTTCAGCCAACTCATAACCTCTTCAACCGCTATCACCTCAGTCTGGTATACGCTGCAGCGATCAGGTAGACGGACCGAGATGCTTACTTTCAGCTTGTCACAGAAGACTCCTGCTCCTACTTTGCGGTCTAGCTTATAGCCATCCGTGAAAAACTGTATTGTTTCATTTTCGGTTACGGATCCACTCTCCCAGTCTTCTCTGAAGGGTATTGTGGTCCGAAAACCTTTTTGAAAGCATAACACTGGTGTTATGTAATCAAGTTTCATCAGCTCTTGCTTTAGCGATTTAGTTATGGTGGAGTGCCCCTTTTGAAGACTTTTCCACTGATTGACAGCTAACAGTCGCGTAGCTGTAATTGCCGCTTTCTGTTTGCCAAATATATCTAGTGGGATAAGGTGGAGCATAACTTCTAGAGTGCGAGTTGGTGTATGCTTATAAGCATACAGGCCGCTCTTTGTACCTTCCCCAATATACTTTTATACGTGGTTTTTTCCATGATTGGCCACCTTACCATACGCTTACCGCGCACAGTAGTATTGCTAATAGAGTTAAATTCTACCTCATTTAGTTTCTACCTCATTCGTGTTTTACTACCGAGTTAAAACACTTTTGTAGATGACTTTCGGTGGAATCAAGCTCTCTCTTTCCAATTCACTAAAAACGCTGGACATGACTTTCATGCCCATGCCTGTGTGGCCACGCTTTAAATCCACTTTAAGGCATCACTTTGGCTATTCAATTGAAACAAACTTTTTACTCTAACTGTACAAGCTAAATCGAAACTCATATGAACACATTTGACAATAAAAATACATTTTATTTGACAGGACAGCTAACGAGAAGGAGATGCCTCTTACAAGCCAGCTGTGCTGTATTATCATTTATCAGAGTTTTTCCTATTTATCCGAAGGTTTCTGGTTGTGGTTGTTTTGTTTCTGGGAAAACGCAAGTGCAACGTAAGTTCATGCGCGATAAACAAATCTGCAATTCAAATTCAACTTGAAAAGAGAGCAGCACCGATTTTCCACATATCTACAACATTGTCACTGGAAAATCGTCGAATCGACTTTTCATAAGTTTTCATTCCTTTGTACAATCGCAGTTTTCAGAGGACCCTTGTCGTAGCAATAACCAAAAAAAAGGAAGCGCTCTTCTCTCTGCACTTTCCTAACTCAGCGCAGCTTAGAAAAGTAATTTGTGAAAATTTTCAATTGTAAATCTATTTGCATATAAAAGCATCAAACAGAAAATTCGCCATTCGGGTTTCTAGTTTCCATCTATCGGCTATTTTGTTGCTAGTAGAGTCGTTTGTGTTAATAATTTGATAAAAATTATTTCCAGCAGGCAGACAGACGAGAAAAGTGTTTTTTCCTTTCCTGTATAACACATTTCCATATTATGTATACATTATTGTAAAATTCTTTCAATCTATTTCACAGGCCAAGTGATTTATAACAAAAAGTGATTTTTTTCTAACAAAAAAATTAAAAAAGAAACGAATTTTTCAAAAAGAACGACAGAAGTAACTACGTCGTCAAGCTCCCCCTGAAAATCGCAACGCAATAGTTTGTGTGTACATAATATATATATATATAATACTCTTCTTCCACGAAGCGAGAAAAAAACTTCTTCAAATAGTGTTTCATACTCTCACATTTTTGGGAACATCAATTTGTCTTCGGGTGTCTTCTGTACCCCTTTGGACAATCATCTCAGTGATTAGTAAAAACTTGAAAAAGAGAATTCCAAGAAAAAACCATCATCATGTTCTCTGGTCTCACAAATCAAGTCTCATCATGGATGGGTACCGTCAAAGGTGATCCACAAGATGAGGACGTCCCAGCACCACCACCAAACTCCAATCCAGTAGAACCAGATACCACAGCTCAGCAAGAGTATAATCCAAATGCTGGAGCTGGTGGCGAACAGCCTGTTGATGGGGAGGACCCAACTGGCAAAAGGTATGCAATTTTTCTTTTTTAGAAAATACTTATGTTTTAAAAAATTTCTACAACTTTTTATGTCATTTCCTGAAAGAAAGAAAATGTTACTGGGCGATGCAAGTCTCTATCTTAAATAAAAAATAATAAATTATTCCAATTTGTGGGGGATGCAAGTCTGTATGTCCAATAAATAATAATAATAATAACTTATTCCAATTTGTACAGGGATGATGATAGGGCAAAGAAAAATCGATCTCCTATTTGACTGAGTGTGCGTGTGTGTGTGGCTATGAATATAAAGATTGTATGTATTTTCTTCCTCTCTATGCTCCATGCTCCATGTGAATGTGTCATGTTTTCCAAGTTGCAATACCCGCAACAAACGGACAGCAATTCAATTGATTTTTCCCCCATTCGCCTGGTCTGGTCTCTGGTAGCGTATGGAAAAACTTGCAAAAATATTGTTTGCCACTAGGACTCTCTCTCTCTCTATATCTGACTATCCCACTAGTGGAAAATCTCATTTTCTCTAATTGCTTTGTGAAAAGCGCTTTTTCTCATTTTCTTTGCATACTCTGCTACTAGGATTTGACCTCCACAACCACATTGGGGGAGATTTTTTCTTACTACGTTGATTTTTTCTTCGTCTTTTTTTCCCTTTTTGTCTTTTTGTGTGTCCAGTGGTGCTGATTGCATGCACTAAGGGTACTTTTACCACACAACTACTTCGTAAAAAAAGTAATTAATTGCTTCAGTAATTCGCATGCTCCTTTTCAATATCAACCTGTTCTTCTTCTGCTTTAGCTAACTAAAAAATTTCATTTCATGTATGACCTTCATGTTATCTTGCTTAGCAGATGGAATTTTTTTATGATTATGTAAAAATATCAGCAATAAAAGAAGTTTTATAAAGGGTTTCACTGTATGGATTATAGTGAACCATAATTCACATATGTCTTACAGGATAACTCTTCTCCTTTCTGTGGAATTTTTTTTTAAAAAAATCGAATCTACGCATATTGTTTTTAATTCGTTAAAAGTAATTCCTATCACTAAAACTAAAATAAAAATTCAACCTTGAGTTGTAATACTTCTGCTATAAATTGTGATTTTCCTTTAGTTTTCATAAAATTGTATTTTCAATATATTATTGTACTCGTATATATGAATGCAATTGCCCTCCAAACATAGCATAGCACGATTGCAAAAACTTTGCTATGGGTGTTTAAAAAAGCTTCAAATTTGTCTCTTCAGAATTTCATTATAAGGGATATCTTTTACCTTTAAGATAACCAAATAACATTTGGTTGGCAGTGTGGTTACGCAACATCCATAATTGACCTAAAGTCGAGTGAGTAACTTTATTGAATTGGGAAAGCTGTCTCTGTGCAGAACTTTTTTCGACATTTCTAACGAAGGTAGAATTTCTTAACTAGAGAAGGGATAAGTAACAATCAAGTTTAAATGATTTGCAGTTCTTATTTACGCCAGCTTATGTACGAGTATCCAGAAACTTAAAGAAAGAAAGAAAATCCCCTCCCTCTGAGCTTTTTTAGGGATTTTAGGGATTTTCGCCTATTTCTCGATTATTGTTGCTTGCTCTTGGAATATCTATCTGACTATCTATGGAATACATGAGAAACTGGCACAATTCTGAGCTTTGCAAAGAGTTGAGTCATTAATTCACATATCATCGAATGCTCTGAACCGAACCGATTCCATTGTCGAATTGCACAGCATGGTGCTTTCTAAATACATACATTGATGCAAATTCGTCGTTGTTCGTATCTCGTCGTTTAAGTCAAAAAAGGGCGATGTAGAGAGAGAGAGAGAGAAAGAGAGTGTGTGTAGTGCAATTGTTTACCATGGATTACAAAGAGAGAACCCACACCACCTAACTACCCCATACCTTATCGAGATTGCACTTAACACTCAAGATAGAGAGAGCGTATTTCATCTCAATGTCTTTTGGAATTCAATCGATTATGAAAACGTCATATTTGCCCTATATATTGCCCTATACAACCCTAACTGCAAAATTCTTTGAAAAAGAGTTCATCTTTTACGATAGATGCTGTGAAAAAAAAACAATTTAATTGATTTCTGCATGATAAAGCCATAATAATCCAAAATAAGTTATCTATTTATATAATTAAATTTTCTATATAGCATTAAAACTTAATTTAGGTGTCATAAAGCTCGCAATTGTTGTTCAATATGTTAGCGAAACATTTCTACTTTCTTCTTCAATTCAGTTCAATAGAAAGTTTTTACGCAACTTCGTTTCTCTTTCTTTTTCACTAAGACAATCTATAGAAATTTTCTCCTGTGCTGATATTATTCGATAACAGCTTGCAACATCTATTTGCACCTAAAGCCATACTACCAAAGTCCTACTAAACCCTTGCAATGTCATAAATCGTTGGGTGTGCTCTTTTATTCATCCCATATGATTAGTGTAAGTAATTTTCGTTTATTATACAGATATTATATCCTAGATATCTGGAATTAGTTTGGATTTCATTTATCTTATTCTTGTATTTATATTACATCGCTTCTGACCATTTAATATTATCATATTGAAGGCTGTAATTGCATAGGGTTTGATAAAAATGTATACAGCTTGAATTATGTAAACTTCCTGTAATGATGACTTTTTAACCCACTTACTTCAACTGCTTCCTTTGAGTAAATCCTTAGTACATATTGAATTATATTGCAGATACATGTATAGTTCTAAAAATTTTGTATAATGGTGGTTTAAAAACATTGTTATTAGCTCGCTTTCGTGTATGTCTGTCTGCGCGGGTGGAATTTTGTAATTGAGTTTAAACTAACTTCCCATTCAGCTAGAGACTAGAAACTTTAAACATAGCTCACAACTGGATGAACATTGACAAATCACAAAAAAAATTAATTCAACGCGAGTTTGCAATTTGTTTCAGATCAAAGCAAACTACTACTCTATGGATGCAGCCTTAATCATAACAATGAAAATTTGATTAGAGTACTAGATAGATTGAAACGTTACCTACGCACAATACACGTTTTAAACGTTTTATAATAAAAATCTATTTATATTAGCTAACATGCTGATATTCACCTCAACCACAGTGATAGTACACAGTCAGTGTATTATCACCTCTAGGCCCTTCAGACCATTGTGAGGTATCAGCTAATTTTTCGTTGTCAAACCACACAGTTAACGAGAAAACTCCTAACAGAAAAGTATGGCTACACGAGAAAGCCGACTGGGATGGCCTCAATAAATTCTTTAGAAGCCATAACTGGCCACTTAAAGCTAATAGAGGTGTGGATGCCATTTCTGATACGATCGCCAACATAATCCAGGAGGGTATGAGACAGTTTATCCCTTCCAAGACAAAGTGTATAAAACCCAAGGAAAATGCTTGGTTAGGCTGCAAAGAGGCTGCAAGGAACCGGGAGGTAAAAAGAAAACCCCACTGTGGAAAACCGAACCAAATTTAGACGAGCCGGAAATGATTGCAATGCCTAGCTTCACCATTATTATCATATTTGGCTCTACAACCGGGGTCCGGTCCTGGCCTCCCGCAAAAAGTCTCTCCACCGATCCCGATTTTGAGCCGATGTCATCCAGTTTTTCATCCCTTAACTCTGGGCGTCCTGGTCTATGCCATCCTTCCAGCGTAGGCTTGGCCGGCCTTGCTGTCGTGTTCCATAAATTCTATCGCCCTCCGGTGCCTACCGAGCTTAAATCCCTTGACGATGTCGACATCGCGGTAACGCTCGTAGATCTCATCATTATGGAGTCTCCGGAATCGTCCTTTTTCACATACGGGGCCAAAAATTCTCCGTAAGACTTTTATCTCGAAGGCGGCTAATAAATCAGAATGCTTTTTTTAAGCACCCAAGTCCATCCATCCATATGTAAGTACTGGTATGACCATTGTCTTATATACCAGTAGCTTTGATGTTATGGTTAAGTTCCTGGATCTGAAGAGTAGACAGATTAAAGTAGGCTTTGATGGCTTTGAGCAACCGTTCGCGTATTTCTGGTTCCATGCTTTTATCGGCTGCTACAGTTGACCCGAGATAGTTAAATGATTGCACTACTTCAAATTCGCGCTCCACTATTTGAATTGAGGGACCAATGTTGGATCTTCTACTCGAAGACATGGCCGCACCTTGTACTTTCTTTTGCTCTTATTTATGTACAGCCCAGATTTCGTGCCGCCTGCTCGATCTGGATGAAAGCTTCCTGTACAGCTCTTCGGTTTCTACCGACGATGTCAATATCGAGGATTATAGAGGATTGTTCCTCTCGCCGTTACGTCAGAGTCTCGGATTACTTTATCCAACGCCATGTTAAAGAGTACGCAGGCCAGTCCATCCCCTTGTCGGAGCCCGTTATAGATGTTGATAGTGATCCGGATATTTTTACTTGGCTTATAACATTTGTCATGGTCAACCTACATAGTCGTGTCAGTTTATTTGGGATGCCGAATTATCTAACAGTTCCACTCTGGCTATGCTATAATAAGCGGCTTTACAGTCTATAAAAAGATGGTGTAGTGGTTTTTGTAACTATACACCTTTTTCCATCACCTGCCTACGGGTGTAAATCTGATCAGTTGTTGATTTGCCTGTGATGAAGACACACTGGTATGGACCAATTATGACTTCAGCGTATGGGGTTATCCTGTCTTGAAGGATAGAGGAGAAAATCTTATACGCGGTACTCAACAACGTTATACCTTATGTAGGGGGCACGGGATGCCTCTTCACCAGTCTTCTGGCATCGCTTCTTCCTTAGCCATACTTATTAGTTGCTTTGTGTATTGCGGGAGCTCCTGTTTTAATCAGCTCCGCTAGGATACCATCTGATCCCGGTGCTTTATTATTTTTGAGCCGATTTATCGCTCTGCTAAGTCCGCAGTCGCAATAGCACAATTGTATGAGTTAGTATACGAGCTCCTCCCTTATCCAGCATATTCCCCAGATTTAGGCCCATGCGACTATTTCTTGTTTCCAAACAAGGTAAGAGATTTGGGTCGTATAAAGAGGTCATCGCTAAAACAAACGCTTATTTTGAGGGGCTCGAGAAATCGTATTATTCGAAGGGCATCAAAAAATTGGAGAAACGTTGGATGAAGTGTATCGAGCTAAAAGGAGACTATGTTGAAAAATAATATGTTTTTATGCCGAAAAGAGTGTTCCTTATTTCATTTTTCAGGGACTTATTGACCCACCCTCGTATAAATCTTTTTTCTTACACCAAATACTAATTTGTTTTGCTTAGAACGTTTAAGAATACACGTATTATACGCAGATGTAACAAAAAAAATTAAACAAACCCAATTCGGTTGGTTGAACAACCGATCGATCTTCGAATTCCAAAGGAAATCAACATAAGAAAAGTGATCATGCCGATCCCGTCAATCTAATAGACACGCGCAATTTGCAACTACTTTGGACATTAACTCTCACGATTTCACTCTCCGGTTCCGAATAGCATTGGTCTGCTGAAATGCAAACCCCTCTCAAATGTGAACAGGCTATTTTACTTTCTCTTATATAGTAAAAGGAAGTATGTATAGCAATCATGAAAATTTTCGAACTTCGAATTTTTGCAGATTGACCCAGGGGGGAGACTCTCCTGAGTCAGAAAAACAAAACAAAAATCGCTGTCTGTCTGTGTCCAGTCTACAGCCCAGACGGTTGAACTTATGATGATGAAAATTCATATTTAAGCTTTTTACATAAATTGTGAGGAGCCAGATGATGTTGACAGAAATATGACAACAGGAAGTGACAGTTCACTTACACAGTTTTTTAAGTTTTTGCAAATAACTCAAAAAGTACTTAGGAGAAATCTGTTAGGTGCAAAAGAAATTAAAACAAAAAAAATAAAAAAAATTTAAAAAAAAAAATTTAAAAAAAACAAAAAAAAATTTAATATACATTTACTGAAGATTTCGGCCCCGTACGTAAAAGACAGTCGTGTTGTGCCCACACCTCCATTTTTTATTATTAGTTTACATTACCGGGGTAGTACTGTCTATTTTGCTTAATTTGTATTATTTGTTTATCAGCGACCGACCTAAACAAGTGAGTTTTACAACACGTGTTCTTGTTTGGGGAGTTGAGGTACATTTTATCCTTGTTTCTCCTTGTTAAAAAAATTCTGTCTTTCCAAGTATGCCGATTAAGATTCGTCGTTTTATTGTATCTTTTAATGTATGTATTCTGTTTACTTTAATTAAAAATAAAATCCTAATGAACCTTATTAAGGACTTCTTTTTTCGTTGCTATATTTCACTTGGTATAGATTTACGAGACCCCTTCATACGCCTTGATACATTATAACACGTGTGCATGCATACCTATAGAATTTTGTCTATCTGTGATATGTATGATATTTATGTGGAGATTTTTCATCCATCACTGCACTAGAACTGCATTTTGAGTCCTTGAAAACCTCATTCGCATCCGTCCTGTGTGTGTGCCGCCTGTTTTGCACGAACGACCGAACTAGCAAATAAACGACCGAGTGAGCAGGCAAGCGAGCGAAAACAACACCAATCACCGAACGAACGTAGCGGTAAAAATGTGTCGACAAAAAAAAACAACAACAACAACAACAACCAAACTACAGAACTAGGTTAAAGGAGCGCCGTATATGCTCCATCTTGCCACATACTTTACTCAATGCTCTGATGGGGGCTATAGAGCAAAGAGCACGTTGTTCGCCGCGGTTAGTTTGACTGTACGATTAAGTTCACACATGCAGCATACTTTCTCCTTCTTTCCCCACCCATTTATCCATCCAGCGTGCCATTCAATGTTCTTGTGCCTATCGAAACTTTCTTATGCCATATAAATTATGTTGCTGATGTGGTCCTTTGGCACTTCGATTTTCGACGAGACATGGTATTTCGCACTATTTTTTACTCGTTTGAGCTTTGAGCACGTTAATGAGTCATAGAAACAAAATGTGAACCACTACTATACGAGTATAAGAAAGACACTGATTGCCTTTATGGTTGACTGCGTTTGAAATACATAAACTTAAGATTGTCGCATGCGGTGGAAGTGGTGGTTAAGAAGATATTGTTACGAAATGTAGGCTTTGGATTTTGCAAATAAAAACACAAGTTTTTTTTTTATTCACAAATAACAACTTTGATGTACCAAAAAGCAAAAGTTCACAAATTACACTGCTGATTACTTATTTATTTAAGATAGTAAACCGAGCTTCTCAGCTCGCCATATGGATAGTTGTAATTCAGTCTGAACACTGAATTTTCTTAAAAGCCATTTTATTCACAAAATTCGTAAAAAAAATTTTTGGGGAATTTTTTTTCTGTGAGAAAAAAATGTTTCTTATTTTTTTGGAAAATTATTTATTTTTTAAAAAAACTTTTAAAAAAAACTTTCTTTAATTTTTTAAAAAGTAAAAAAAAAAAATTTTTTTTACACGCGTCTCACGCGCCACACGCGTCAACTCCTCTCTTAACGAGATGAGTGAGCAGTTCAATATAAGGATCATATGGGTTCCGGGCTAGTATGTAACGTTAAATGTAGGTCTTTCATTCATAAGTGATAGGTCATTCAGTAATAAGCGTCTTCTGAAATAGACTGAAAAAACCACATTTCGATAGCGATGCATAGATTTAGTATTTTTTTCAGTTTTCTCAGGGGTAGTAACCCCTATGAATGAAAAAATTACCCCATCGCAAGCCGAGCGCTAACCAATTGTTTTAAAACAAGTCCGAACAAATTTTGAATGGCAGAAGCCGAGATATTCGACACGACAAACGTACAAACGTTACAAACGTGCACACATTCGGTGAAAAATTTTCATGTCTTCATGTCTTCGCCCTTCGGGCTCGCAATAACACTTATATACCACTACTATTCGTTTGGTTGAATTCCAAATAATCACTTAACTAACTTCGAAAAAGTTGTTCTATTTATACCAAATCTACATTTTCGAGAAGGTTCTAATCTTTCAGATCATATTGGTAAATTCATATATAAATCACACCATATACAAGTACATACAAATTCAAATACATCATATAACGTAGACTTTGCCGGTCGTGTTCCATAACTCCAACCGCAAAGGACTTTCCGAGCTGGATCCTCTCCGCTAATGCCCACCGGTGCCTACCGAACTTAATTCCCTTCACGTTGCCGACATCGCGGTAACGCTCGTAGATCTCATCATTGTAGAGTCTCCGAAATGGCGGTCAGCCATCAGCAGAATAGGGGGAATAAAAATACTAATGACAGTATTCTTAAGGCGTGTGCATTTCTGTTATACGCCCGACATCTCAGCACTGGTACTTACTCGCCTTGCATTTAGGGCGAGTCCTATCGCTTGACCCTAGTTGTTTCTGGTCTCTTCGTTGCGAAGGGCAGCCGTGTTGATTCTTTTGTGATGTTGATGAGTGCAGTCTTTTGTGATAATGCAATTCGCGCTCGGAGCACATTGGAGCATTAGTGTTCTCGTGTAAGCTATGAGTGCCAAAGTACTGCACTCATATCCCCAGAATGATTTTTACATCATACTGAGGGCAGGCATGAAGTTCCCTTGTCGACGGATTCAAAGAATTCTTCTTTTTCATCACCTGGGGAATCCTCTGTGGTGGGTGAACGTTTATGAGGCGTATGTTTTTAAAGCTGCACCACACGCGAAGGATACATAACCGTTCATTTATTGCTTTAAAGCCGATAACGGTGGGTTTGCTGACTAGAAACCCCACCCCGAGCACATGATGTCTTGCATGACAGCTGTAATATATGCCATATTCTGATTTTTGTAAGACACCATTCCCCGTCCACCGCATCTCCTGGATTGCGGTGTCAGCATTATATTTGGACAGCTAGCTGCTATCAGCTCGAGCTCTTACAGTGAGCGTACGTTCCATGAGAAAATTTTGAAATCGTTTAGCCGTTTTCGTTGCTCTGGTCGTCGTCGCTCATCAGTGTATCCGAGGCTGATTTGGGGATCCGCGTTAAAGTTTTTTTTACGAGCGAGATTATTGGCCTCACTCCATCCTTACTTTGAACGGACTAGCCCGATCATTCAACTTTTCCTGTATTGGAGGAAAATTACCGGCGGCCACCACGTGGAGGTTTGAACGCACTTCCACCAGTCAGATCTAGTTAGGGCCACCTGCAAATTCTGATGCATTCTACATTTACTTCGCGTCCGGATGTGTTTGTTTGTAGCTGGCTGACCAATCTTATGATAAATTTTTAATCCCTTTCCTAAAACCCGATTCTGTTCGAACGAACGTTTATTAAAATTTGGAATTGATCGGTCCTAGTCCGAGGGGCTCCCATATACATTTCTTAAAAATTATCTTCATTTGGAAGACGGCCGCTGGATGCGCTATTAAGCTGCAGCTAGAATACAAGTACAAATCAGGTGACCATGTGGGACAATTCTTGACTCAATTCCCGAAAGGGATATGTTTTGTACTTCATCATTGTCAGGGAGCATTGTTTCGGCAGGTTATTTGAGGTAGAAATATTGGACCGTGGAAACTGTTCCAGCATTGGACGCTAGATGGCAGATACTGGTTCACAGATCGGTCGAAAATGGAATCTGAAGTTGAAGCTGGTGTCTTTTGCCCCGACACCAAAGTCTCGAGACCTATGGAAATGAGTCCTACGATTTTTCAGGCTTAACTCCATGCCATTGAGATATACTGGGAAAATGTCTCAGGGTTGAGACAAACTAAAATCAGGCCTTATTCCTACAAGGAAATCCTTAATCCTAGACAATGAAGCATTAGTGAGCTTTCTCACAGGTCAGTGTGGCTTGCGGTATCAACTTTACAAACCTTATCTAGGCTCAGATACGGAATGTAGGTATTGCTCGGAAGATCATGAATCATCCGATCACATTCTCTGTGAATGCCCAGCATTACATTGGTTAAGGAAGCGAATTTTCCATAAAAAATATCAACTCTGTTATTAACGACGTTCTATCCTTCATCAGGGAGGTGGTACGTCTCTTAGATAAGACACACCCTGTTGATACATAAGATCTTTTTAGGTCGCACTGTCAGCCATATGGGCAAGGGTCTATACAAAGAAAAATCCATGGGTATACCTTTATGCGCATATTTTGAATTCTTTTCTTTACTTCGTATGTGTTTTTAATTTCTCTATATTAACTTTGCGTCGGCATGGTTCTGTCGTTCGTTCGTTCTGTTGTGGAATCTTGCGTTCAATTTTTAACCCAATTCCCAATACCCGATTTTCTTGAATCTTTGCACCCGTGATACCCGTCGGTGACAACACTTTCTATTAAAATTTGGTAGTGATCGGTGCCCGGGGTTGGGATGCTCCCATACAAATTTTTTTACAAGCATGCCATTAAGCGGCATCAAATCACGCCATTCTATAATGACTGTGTGACTTGAGTTTTATTAGAGAATTTACACTACGCTGCACTGCATTCTTTTTGATGCGATATTGGGTTTCTAGCTCGTTACTCTCTACTGCTGAGGGCGCTGCAATTCGAGTCTTGATAGCTTTACTCTCATCGATCCGTCTCCATTACATTGCACTGCATTCTTTTTGATGCGATATTGGGCTTCTAGCTCGGTACTCTCTACTGCTGAGGGCGCTGCAATTCGAGTCTTGATTGCTTTACGCTCATCGATCCGTCTCCAGGTGTCTGCCGATAACCATGTGCAGTGTTTATTCTGCCTTTTAGCGACGTAGGTGCGTGCCTCAAACCTTTTTCACAGCATTACAGTCGTCGTCCACGTTCTCCTGCGGTATGCTGTTGATTATTTCTACTTCTAAGGCAAGATGGTCCCTGTATTGTTGACGCACTTCGGGTTTCCTAAACCTATTAGTATTGAACCTGGTAATGTTGAGCAAGTTTGAGCGGTTGCTGTTGAAGGATGCAGTGCGAAGGCGTGTAAAAGCTAACATAAGATGGTCATCTCTCTCTTGACGAAATCGGCTCCACTTCTGTTACGGACGTCTAAAAGGAAATTTCGTAATCGTAACCCAACTGATTTTTTGGTAGGTGTTATATTTAAACAGCGTACATCCAATGATTAAGCGATTGATATTACAGCAGTCCACATAACGCTCTCCGTGCTCGTTCCGTTCACCAAGACCGTGAACTCCCATCACTTGCTTAAGCATGGTATTGTCGTTTTCTAACTTGGCGTTAAACAGGATCGTCACGGGGGAATTCTTCGACTAATATTCATAGCCAGCGATTTTCTTCCTTCCGCAAAACCGGTTGCTTTGTCGGCTTCTGTCGTTTCTGTAACTGTGAAAATACCCATGTCCTGTCAATAATTAGTAGATAACCAAGATCGTCTTCAGTAATCAAGAACTTACGTTTTTCATTCATTGTCCGTTGGTTTGCGCTGATGGGGGGCTGATCTCTCAGCGTCGCTGCCATATGGCCAAGATCTACATGTCTCTGAACATAAGAGAAGATTTTTGCAGCGAAGAAACCCTTCCATTTATACCGTAGCTATAGGTCCCAACATCTACGTTGGGTCGGTCGGTGCATGCTTTACTAATGCACAGCAACCCTGCGTTTTATGTACTTTTATAACTTTATTAGATCCTTCACTCATGTGCGATCCTTGTAGCAGAATTACCTGCACGGTCAGCATAAGCCGTTTTTTACATTTGGCCCGGGCCATCAATCTTGTTAAGCCAACTTTAGATGTAACCATCTTTTCAAAAATGTAGTCTACCTACAGATATTGAGATATTGAGAGGAAATTGCAAAAATTCTTCTTAAAATCTTCTTGATCGCTACTAATCTAATGCCTCTTTTGCTTAATAACAATTAGAATTAAATCCAGAGAAAGGAATAAGAAGGCAACCGTCTAAGAGTATAAGCTGGTAACTTACTCTTTTTTTTCAATAAAGGGAGTTAATCCTTGGCAATAAGTTTAAAGATAAAAAAAAAACAATAGTCTTACACACTGTGTCAGGCGATATAATCTTAAATTAACCTTCCAAATGTGTAACCTTCTAAATGAGAAATGTACAACCTTGAGAAGCATCTGATAAATCTATTTAACTTTTGCCCCTTTTGGTCGGAAATAATTGCGGTATATACATTTAGAATAGGGAAATGTTTTATGGAAACTTCGGCCACCTATCTGCCTAAAATTTAATTGCATTTCCACATGCAAACATTTTCTGATTATTGTTAGGTACGCTCTTTTTTGCCCTTTCCTATTGGAAATAACGAAATGTGCAAAGTCTATTTTTGGCGCGTAATTTCCTTGCAATTGCAAATGGGATTTAAAAATTTAAATTGAATTTTCATCCAAATAAATGCACTCAATGGTATTCCACATGCACATTTATTGATTTTATGCTTTATATACCCATATAGTTTTACAAATATATAGTTGAACAACTGGTGTCAGATTGTGTGGATAAAATTAAGATATGAAAAAGGGAATTGATTACCCGTCGTGTTTGTTACACGTGTAATAACGGTGTAGCTTTGGTGAAAATACAAAAGGGAATTTGTATCCAATTTCCAAATTGTAATAAAATTTCTGAGCCCCACCTCTAGCGAATGTCTGACAAACGTCCAAGAGTAATAACTTGTCATGGAAAGCTTCACAATTCGCCGTTCGGATACGGCAATAAGTTGTAGGTCCCTTCCATTTATGTGCAAAAATATACATGCACAACACAAATGGTCGCCAGAAGCTAGGCCTTGGACCGCAACGGTCTGTCGTGATGAATATTATATAATTATTAATAATCAAATTTCACTACCAAATGGTCTTGCAAAAGAACAAATTATGCAAAGCCCACAAGAATACCTGACATTGCAAATAATTCCGCAAAAACCCTTGAGTTGTTTCTTACCTCTCGCCTTATAAATACTCCGTCAATGTATTATCGCCTCAAGGCTCATCAGACCATTGTGTGCTAATTTCTCGTTAATAAAACAGATGGCAATACGAGAAAGCCAATTGGGACGGCCCAAATAACTTCTTTGGGAGTATTATTTCGCGATAGCAACGTGGATGCGCCGCTGATGCAATCACAAACATCATCCCTATTGGTATGAGAATCTTTATCCCTTCCAGGAATAGGTTTGCCAAACCAAAGGATGATGGATGGTATGACTCGAGCTGTATAGAGGCTTCTAGGATTAGTGAGGTATGCTTTCGGTTTTACAAAGTAAACCCTACTGAAAAAAACCGAGTAAATTTTAAAAATTGTTGGTCATTCGTGAAAATAACCAAAAATACAGCCTCGTCGTCGATTCCAACGCTTTTTTATAATGACATTCCAATTATCAGTTCTAAGGACAAGGCCAATCTGTTTGCTGCGCATTTTGCTGCTATCTCCACGCTTCCAGATTGTGCATTGCTGCCGCTTGCACCTCGAGTATTAAACACTCTATGGGACAGATCAGATATTCATTCGTACTCGTGCAGTTACTAGAGTTTTAAACGATCTCAACACTCACAAATCCGCTAGGCCAGATGGTATTTCCCCATTAGTTCTGACGAGGTGTTTTTCCAAGTGACATTACCATTGCGTAAGATTTTCCCTATTGCACTCTTCCCGAGAATTTGGAAAACAGCCTTCATCCAGCCTATACCCAAAATGGGCGAACCGTCGTATCCATCCATCCATTCCATTCTTTCCAAAGTCGTGGAAACGCTGATCAATTTTCAGCACATGAAATATCTTGAAACACGCGAAATCCTGGTGATTTGATGGTATATCTTAACGAACAGTGGAACCAGTCTTTGCATTAATTTGGTGAAAGCAATGCTGTTGCACTCGATATTTCCAAGGCATTTGACAGACTTTGGCATCAAGTTCTTTTGTCAAAAATGCGTGCCTTTGGTGTCGATGATAAACTGCTTCATTGGATTAGAAGCTATCTTTTGGACGTTGTTTTGGACGGATTCAAGTCTGAAATAAACCACATAAATGCTGGTGTTCCCGACACTCTTTCTCATTTTTATTAATGATCTCTTATCTGTGACTTCTAATCCAATTTACTCTTTCGCTGACGACAGCACTCTCAGCTTCTCATATAAGTTTGAGGAACGTCCCTCCACATCTCTTGTGGAACTCAAACAACTTTGTATGTTAAGCACGTTAAATTCTGACCTAGACAGCATAATTAAATGGAGAGAAAACAATCGAGTAGAATTTAACGCTTCCAAAACCCAATGCTGTCTCCTGTCGTCCAAGCGAATCCCAAATTCCATGCCATTATCCATGAATGGCATTTGCATCGAGGAAACTGAAAATCTCGCAATTCTCAGTATTTGTGTTAACGATAAGCTTCGTTGGAATGACCACATATTTACCGTCGCCAAAAATGCTGCGAAATGTTTAGGTTTTCTAACCCGGTGCAAGAAATTTTTCACCCCCTTCTGACCTAGCTACTATCTACAAGGCTTTTATTCGCCCTAAACTTGAGTACAATTGCCTTATCTGGTCTGGTCCGCCTAAACATCAACTAGATAGAATACAAAATCGTGCGATAAAACTTATCGGTGACGAAAACATTGCGAAATCAATAGATTCGCTTGAACACCGCAGGAACGTTTCCTGCTTGTCATTGTTTTATCGCTTTTTCTACCAGCGGTGCTCAAGAGAAATAGCCAGTTGCATGCCACCTCTCCTTGAATTCAACCGCAATACTCGTGGCGCTCTAAATGCTCATCAGTTTACCATCAAGTCCATCTTCGAACGTACAGTTAAGTTCTTCAGCCCTACAACACGTATGTGGAATGCTGTGCCAAGCTCTGTCTTTCCACTATGATCCACAGGCATTCAAGGTACAAGCTCATAATATTCTCATCTTTTATCCTACTTTTCATTACCGCCCACGCTGTGCCAATCATATAGCCGAGCATTATAAGGGTGCGAACCCCTTTACGCGAGCGCAAATTATAAAAAAAAGTTGTGATCTATTTTATAATTCACTGCACTCAGATTCTGTTACCATTGCATGAATGACTAAAATCTTGAAGTTGGGTTTCGTAGAAATTATAGCATTTCTCGAAAATGCAATTGCCTTTGTTATATAGCAACAGCATCTCCAACAAGCTGATAATCTCTTTTACCCTTCTCCCAGTACTTTTAAAACTGAATAAGAATCTTTTATTTCATAGTTGTTCTTTGGTCAAAGTCAAATGTACAGCTTGATGGGCTTAACATCTTAGCTTTATGTTTATTTTGTTTCTGCAAAACTACAATATACAAGGTGGGGCAAAGTAAATGTCATAATGCCATTATTGCCATTTTGTTAGGTATGAAAAAAATTGGGCTCTGTTTATTTAGAGGTGTAAATTGTTGACCTTAAGTTGAAAAAATGATTTCGGTCAAATGTGCACCTCTTCAGTTGATGTACATTTGTGCTCGTTCACAACACATTAGGACATTACTTTTTACCCACTTTCACATTATGACATTACTCTTGCCCGACCTTGGATATGTGCTTTTAGAGAGTTTTTTTTGTAAAGCCAAAGAATTAGACTGTGCTCCTAGATCTATTTTTTAGGCTTAAGCAAGTTGTTGTTGTTCGTTTGAATGTGAAACACAGAAAATAACCGTATTTTTTTCTGTTTTACCACCCTGGCAGATTTTTATTTGCAACATAAATTTGCTGATCTCAATTTCAGTCGCAGTTTTATTGCCAAATCATTAAATGTAATGAATGAAGCTTGTATGCGGTTATCCACTAGAGACTACAACCCACAAAAAATCATAATTTTTTAACTTACCTACCTTTGGGCAGGCATGTGCTGTGTGTAGGTGATCAGCCAACTGCTGTATGCTGGGCAACAGACAGTTGGCCAAACCACAAGAACATGAGTAATCGTTTTTATGGTTTATTTTGGTGCAAACCACATAATTGGCATAAGTTCAAATCTCCAAAAGGCATCAAAATTGTTTATTAGGTCATTCTCAGTTAGATAAATTGGGTTTATTGCTGCAGTTTTGTCATTGCTCAATTTGCCTTTTTCTTTTTGTATCTTTATTACATCCTGCATCTATGTTAATAGGATGCAAACATTTTTATTTGATAATATGAGTAAGAGTGGCGCAGTCGAAATTGCTTTGAATGGCTTTTTATCAGTGTCCAAAGATGCACTTAGACAAATTTATCCTCGAGTCAAACTTTTTTAATACCTAGAAACGGGAAATTTAATTAAGGCAAATATAGAATGATAGGCATGCGCTGTTGTTGTCATGTTGCCTTGTGACCGATGGTATTGTTGGCATTAATTGTCTTCATAATCCATTCAAATTATTACACAAATGCAAATGTATTTTAATGTTTCACAAAGATAAACTGCGAATGCCCAGCTAAGGGATACACAATGGTTAACCACAGATGATGCCAAGGCGATAAGGATGATTGGGGCTGCGGACAAAATAAAGCAATTAACTTTATCCAACGTTGACAAATTCAATTATTTACGAACAACTAACTTAATGTGATGTAACTTTTAGCAAGAATTTCCAGAGTTTGTATTGTTGTGGCAACTAATTTGTTTGAAAGTTGGAAATGTTATACATAAACTATATGCTCTTCACAGATTTATCATCGCAGTATGCTAGGGTTTTGCTGCTTTTACTTGGCAAGTAATAAAACAGTTCGCAGGTTCGCACACTCTGATAACCAAAACAGAACAGGTAAAGAATGTAAAGAAATTTTAATTTTGATTGGACGACGTTAGTTAGGTTAGGTTAGGCTCGGGTGGCTGTCGGAAGGAAGCCGACCCACTTAGACCAATAGATGGTCCATTCAAAAATTCATTGGTAAATACACCAAGCCTTGCTGCATACTTGCCTATAAGAGAGTGCCCAGTAATTACATCAATCGTAGTGCTTATATGCCTTTTGTTTAGAGAGATCAAAAACTTGCAGCGTTTCGAATCCAGCTTTGGCCAGATCTGTTTTGTCGCTACACAAGTTATACCATTTGTCCATCTAAGGATGGTTTTGTCAGTAGCATCCTGCTCTAACATGAGTTTGCATGTAGCAATCGGGATATCTAGGAAACGATTTTTAGGTAGAAGTGGCAGCGTAGTAGTGAGTAGGCGAGTTCATCGGCCCTGCAGTTCCCCAGGATGTCCCTATGCCCCGGCATCCAATACAGGTGCAATTTGAACTGATCTCCCTGAGAGAGAGAGAGAGAGAGATAGAGAGAGAACGAGAGAGAGAGAGAGAGAGAGAGAGACCGGCAGTCTAGTGCTACAATAGAGTTTGTAGAGACTGATTCTAGAAATCTTGCTTGACTATCCGAGAAGATGCGAATATCCTTAGTGGATATGACGTATCTCTTTAGCCAGACAGGACTTCTTTTATCACCATGACTTCTGCTTGAAAAACAGTGCAGTCTATACCTCCTGGTGAATTCCCTGAATGAATTCAGAATAGAGGAGTGCCCGAATTCATTTCTTATCCATTGGGAGGTTGCGTTGAAGCGAATAGCCGCGCTAGCAGCAACTTGTCTGCTGAAGATGTCGTGTGGTATTAGGTTGAACGGTATGTCTAGTGCAGCGGATGGGGTGGTGCAGAGAGCTCCGCTCATACATAAACCAGACGATCTTTGGACATTGCTAAGTTTGTCGCGATTTATTGCTTTGTCTAAGGCAGTCCACCAGACCACCACACCGTACAAAAGTGTAGGTCTTGTTACCGAAATATAAAGCCAATTCGTGATATAAGGTTAAAGACCACATTTGTTACAGATGGCTTTTTTACAGGAGAAGAGTGCCTTTGTGGCTTTACGAACTCTTTCTTGTATATTAGGTTTCCAACTTAGCTTTCTGTCCAGAATGAGACCCAGATATTTAGCTTTATCAGAAGAGGATAAGCGTGTGCCCTTTATAGAGTGTGGGTCAACATGTGGAATTTTATATTTTCTAGTGAAGAGGACAAGTTGGAGTGAATATTCAATAGAACTCACTAACGTATGTAGAGTATTAATTCGGTTTTTCTCAGTAGGGTTTACTTTGTAAAACCGAAAGTCACGGAAAGCTTCTCAGCTCGCCTTTAAGATACGGCATTGTATTTTCCGTCCATTTGTGTGCAACTTTGTTGATCTTAAAAAAAGCACATCTGCCAAGAGCACGTGTGGTGTGTGTGGCATTCAAAGTACCATGAAATATAATCATCGTTGGACAAACCACGTCGTTGCACAAAGGTGTATAGCCAGCCAGCTTATAAGACTTTAATCATTTTCACGTTTATAAAAAAAAAATTCTGACGAAAAAGAGAGAGAAATAAATCCCAACAATTATTAACTTTATCCACAAAATGATTGTGGTCGGTCAGGTCAGGTCAGCTCATAGCGTACTCCCGCTCCCCATCCATGTGGTTTTTAATATGAATTTACAAAAGTTCGCTTTTACTCATTTTAAGCCCAACTTTATTATTGCGCAAAAGTTGGCAAAAAGTGGCGGTAAACCAACTACAGTTATACGACTCCCGCATTTGAGTAATAAATAATTCTGCTGAAAAGACAAATGGAAAGCGGCGGTGTCTAACTTTTTGTGTTCAAAATGTTATATTTATAATAGCAAATTTCCTGCAAGAGACATCTACTGCTTTTGGTGTAAATGGAAATGAGGTTATGTATATTATGTATGAATGTGGCTTTTGATTGTTTTTCCTTAGAAACGAACTAACCTCCCAAACTAAGGGTGGGCTCGAATTCGCGAATGCAGTCTTTCTTGATGATGCAATCCGCGTTCGGAGCACCATATCAACAAGATAGTGGTCCAAGTCGACGTTAGCACATCGATACGCTCACTACCTATTCTGGCGTTTATATCCCCCAGAATGATTTTTACGTCATAAGCATGGAGTTTCCGTTCGACTGATTTAAAGAATTCTTCTTTTTCATCATCTAGGGAATCCTCTGTAGGTGCGTGAACGTTTATGAGGCTTATGTTTTTAAATCTGCCCCGCACTCGAAGGCCGTTAATTTACTGATCCACCAGTCAGAGATACATATGGCCACCTGAAATTCTGAAGCAATATGTGTTAAGAGCCCATCCCATAGAAGCCGTTGCGTCCGTTGTGGCGAAGTAAGCAACTGATAGATCGATGAAATACACGCGTTCTTATTGGAAGTATTCCATAGGCAAAGCATGTGACGGAAACGACGCAAAAAGTTGACCAACTTTCAGCATTTGTTGTTATTTTCCTGTATCACGACAACGTGTTTCACCTCTTTGCGTCACATACGGCAAAGCCAACGAATACGTCGACGCAACTGACGCAACGGATTCTATGGGCTGGGCCCTTTAATCGCCCTATTCTGCTGATGGCTGACCGCCAAATGTCAAAATCGGCTGTAGTAAATTCGTACAACAACTATAAACGAGTTTCGCAAACTAGTTTATAATAAACGAATTCCGTAACTCGTTTGATCAAAATAAAACGAGAAAAGAGACATAAACTAGTTTAAGTATGCCAGTGTGTCAATTGCAAAGGTATTAGAAATCCCTTTTATGATTACTGGGGGTTGTTGTTGGGGACAGCATGCAGAACATCGGAACTATGGAAGCTTGTTTCTATTAGTTTTTTTAAATTTATTTTGTTATAATGTACACACACTCCAGGGATTTGCACCCTTACAATGCTTAGCACAGAG
This sequence comes from Nephrocerus scutellatus, assembly GCA_947095585.1. NCBI lineage: Eukaryota > Metazoa > Arthropoda > Insecta > Diptera > Pipunculidae > Nephrocerus > Nephrocerus scutellatus. The sequence goes on from OX352761.1 coordinate 16,318,970, forward strand.
TGGCTTTAGGAAATTAGGGAGAGGGAAAGATGAAATGTCTATGCACATGTATGTCTTAAATGACTGAATATCATACATATGCGCAACTTTTTTATAAGAATGACAACTTTCAAAATGTTCATTAAAGTGCACTTGAAATTACCTTACCTCACGCAATATTATTGCTTTACATTTAAAAAGCTCGTGATAAAAAACTTAAAGCCGAAATTGCTTGCTTGATTGATTATTAATTGAAAACGTGGAATTTTTTTTTTGTTTTTAACCCACACGATTGCTAAAGGTACCTTGTACGGATTCATAGCAGAGAAACAGAATCAATCATTCCCCACATTTATTGAAATTTTTAAATTCGAAATATTGCCGCGGGGTTTTTCGTCGTACAGGGAAATTCAATTTGTGATAGGTACGTTAATGTGTGTTCGAATATGGTAATATACATATGTACGTTGAATTGCAAATGAAACAATTATCATGTGCACCAATGCATAGCAGACTTGTAAATAAATTTTAATATTAAACATTTCAGATAAATCTACTTTTAAAATAAAAATTCATTTCAAAAGGTAATCAGTTCTATCTATATATAGGTTCCGATTGTTAATCAGTTCCGATGTTTTTGGTGTTTCCTTAAGCAGATGCAGACAGGGGAAAACATTGTACGTACCTCGTTTGTACTTCCCGATTTTAAAATAAATAATTCAAAAAAATACGATTAAATAATGGCAATACTGCAGGCTTAAAGTATTTGCATTTATTACTTGTACTCGTAGCAAAATACAAACTGAAATTGATTACTGATGTGCCAACGCACGCGGTAAATAAAACCACTGAATTTTGCGATTCTAATGCCACCAACACCAACTAACAGAATGTAGCCAAACCACAAAATTTTGAAATCAACCCTCGTACATTTGTGTGCCTTATTTTGAAATACGTGAAAAGGGTTTTAAAATACATTATAACAAAAAATTCAGATGGGATCATTTGATAGCATTTACTTCACATTCGTGCATTAAGTTTTAGAAGAGCATATCCTCAAATGCCTTATCTTGATAAATATGAAAACAAATACATAGATCTAGTTAAGATACCACTTACATGACCTACATTTCTTGCCAAATCATGCTTCCATTTATGTATTTGTTTTTTAAATTTACTTGTAGTTGTAAATACGTACATTTGATACTTATCGCTCCAAATTATGTAAATTGCAATAATGTAAATATTAGGTATTGTTCTGTATGGAATAAAATGGAAGAGTTAAATGATTGTGTGTATCTATATCGCCTTTTTGTTGTCCTATTTTACAGAGTAGCATTATAATACAATGTATTCTCGAGAAGGCGCATAGTGTTTTTTGCGCATGACCAAGAACTTATACATTATTACTATCACAACTACATTATGGGTAGATTACAAAAAAAATGAAATTAGATAAAGTTGCACGTTGGAAAGGTTAGAATATAACTATCGTCTTAAAGAAACTAGGGAAACGAGGGCAGGTTGAAAAGTAATCGGCCTAGGCAAAAGATGGCCCTACCAGTATTAAAGTGTGGCGACATAACTACGACGTGGCGACCAGCAGACGAACTATATGACTGGTTGCGATTGACATTTTTTCCTCAAGAAACAGATTCCGCCATCCCTTTTAAATATTCTTACGTATTTACTGAACAGACCTAATTTATTAGATATACTTTTGGTGACAAGCGTTCGATGCAGACGCTTAGAATAATACATAATTAATAAAGTTTTGTAATTTGGATTTTGATAATTGTCTTTAATTTCGCAAAAAAAAAACAGTTCTCTATAATCAAACATCCATAATTGGTGACCCCTTAAACTAGCTTTATATAATTAACCACAACGGCACACGAAATGAACAACACGTCCCCAACTAATTCAGATGATAAATAACCCTTCCGGAAATGTAAACCCGGAAACGTCCATGAACGTATTTGCAGATTCAGTTGCGCAGATCCAGGAAATAGCAGCACTAAAAAATGTGAAACTTCCAACTTTCTGGAAAGTCAACCCATCGCTTTGGTTTGTACAAGTTGAAGCGCAGTTTAACAATCATCGAATACTGTCAGACAACAACAGATTCAATGCAGTTATAGCTTCAAAAGAGCCCGAGATCCTGAACGAAGTGTCGGACTTGGTGCAAGCACCCTCTGCAATAAATAAGTATGACACCTTTAAGTTGCAAATAATCGCTAGATTTTCAGTCAACGTAGCAGCAGCTCATGACCGGCCTGGAGTTGGAAGATATGCCTCCATCCAGTCTTCTCAGAGAGATTAGTAGGCTAGCAGCTGAAAAAGTTCAAAATGAAATGTTAACAACGCTCTGTGTCCCGTATGCTCACTCATTTTATGGCCATATAATCGGCTAACTATGGCATTTCACCTAACGCTTTAGCTGAGATTGCTTACAGGATAATTGAAAACACGTCAGCCAACGTGGAAAGCACTTCAAGCGATGTCCAGCAATGTTTAAATGACATCGAAAAGTCACTGTCCACATTGACTACGCTTATGCAGGATATTTTAACCAGTCGCAATTCGCAAAACAGACGTCGATCGTACTCTAGACCTCGTGGAACCAGAGACATTTCATACTCCAAAAACACATTTCCTCAATCGTCACAAAATTTGTACAGATATCATAAGAAATTCGGTACCGAGACAAGGAAATGTCAAAAACCTTGCAGCTATACTCAACAGCTAATTTAAACTAAGATTGCTGCTGTCCTCTGAGACGGGAGGCAGCAGTACTAAGGAATATCGTCTTCATGTCTTCGATAAAAACACCAATCAAAAATTCCACGCACTGGATGTACACCATGATAGTTATTCCAAAGATTACTTATGGAGCAGTGGCATGGACGAATGGAACCAAGCTAAGCACCACGAGAAAGGAATTGGAAAAAGTTCAGAGGCTGGCCTGTGTTTTAATTACAGGGGCCATTAGAACCTGCCCAACGGCGGGTATGGTGGTAATTATTGGGCTACTCCCACTACATATAGTGGTAAAGAGCAAATCCGAGGAAACCAAGTTATGTTTGAGCAAGGTAGACTGCTTCACGGACGTTAGGGCAAGGGCATTAGTGGATTCACTAACAGATTCTGTTAGCAAGTATGCCTTGTGACAACATGGTGCAAAAGCTTGAATTTAAGAGGAACTTTGAAGTCAAAATGAACACCAAGAAGGAATTCAGATCTGAAACTGAATACCAGATACATCCGGGAGCCATAAATTAGCATACGGATAAATCAAAGAAAGCAGAAGGCACAGGTGGGGGTGTCCATGGGCCAAGAACCAAGTACTTTGAACCAATGGGCCATGTCATCGAAAGATGTGCTTACTTTAGTCTGGAAAGAAACAACGTGGGGCAGGAAATAGCCATCATGACAGACAGCCAAGATGCACTAAAAGCCCTAGATTCATTCCACATCACGTCAGGACTGGTGGAGGAGTGTAGGGCGAAGCTAAACAGACTTGGGGAAATAAACAAGGTACGCTTGTACTGGGTGCCAGGACACACTGGTATAGAAGGCAATGAACCAGTGGATATGCTCGCTAACAAACGCAGAAACTCCGCGTGTAGGGCCAGAACCTTTCTGTGGCATAGGGTACCGCATAATGCGGAAGAAGATACACCGAATAGGTAAGGCAGCTGCTTACGCAAGTTGGGAATCTCCCAGGCTTACGACAAACAAAGGAAATCATGGGGAAATATGACCAAAGAGGTCTCGCTCGATATTGGGACTTAGTAGAAGTAATGTAAGAACCATTACGGGTTTCCTAACAGGACACTGTAGACTGAAGGGGCACCTAAACAAATTGGAAAGATTTGTAGCGACAGTAGCGAATGACAAAAACATGAAAGGTTGTGTTGACAGGAAATGGCCTTGATAAGTCAAATCCTTTGCGGGCACCAGTACACAATAATAGTAATATTGAAGGCAACGAGAAAGCAGATGAAGTATCTAAACCAGAAGTTACTTCCTAAAAAACGAGTTACCTATCTACTCGCCTTATAACATAATTGGCGTTGTCTGTATGGATATGTGGACACATCCCCCCTACACCAATATATGTATCGAAGCCATACTTACACCATATGATCGTTTGGTGCTCCGATAAGTTTATGTTTTTTTTACCCATTAGGTGGCGCTGTAGTCGAGATATTTACGAAAATGTGTGTTTATGGTTGGAATTGATTCTTATTCATACCATATGATCGTTTGGTGGATGTATACGAAAATTTGTTTATGGTTGGATTTGGTTCATATTCACACGATATGATCGTTTGGTGCTCCGATAAGTTTAAGTATTTTTTTTTTACCCGTTAGGTTGGGCTGGAGTCGAGATATTTACGAAAATTTGTGTTTATGGTTGGATTTAATTCATATTAACACCTTATGTTCGTTTGGTGCTCCTATAAGTATATGTTTTTTTTACCCATTATGTGACGCTGTAGTCGAGATATTTACAAAAATGTGTGTTTATAGTTGGATTTGGTTACTATTCATCCCATATGATCGTTTGGTGCTCCTAGAAGTTTAAGTTTTTTTTTTGACCCGTAAGGTGGCGCTGAAGTCGGGATGTTTACGAAAGTTTGTGTTTATGGTTGGATTTGGTTCATGTTCACACCATATATTCGTTTGGTGCTCCGATTAAAAATGGTGAATTGGTACAAAAAAAAGCTTCCTTAACTTTTGACGGGTACTCACTGGTTAGTACAATAAAATTGCAATAAATGTAGAGTAATATAATCCAAATTGTGCCACACCAATAATGACAACTAATAACCAGTTTGATCTGTAAACCGTCAACAGTTGAAATGAAACCTCCATTTCTTAGTCGATCAAGCTTTTTCGTAACGGCTTGATTATATTGAAATATGTTATATGGAATAAATTAAAATTCAATTTTTAATACATATACGAAAAATTGTTTGCCAAAATTGCACACAAGTATAAATAAAAAGTTAGTGCATTTTAACATCATTGAAATAGTCCGGTGGCAAGGGCAGTTCTTATAAAATTCAGTCAAAAATAAAAAACAAAATGTTTTCTTTTTGCCAGGTTTTGTTTTTAAAATTTGGGTAAAAACCTAAAACTAAAGCCCACTTCCGTTTCTCTTGAACAAAGTAATAAATTTTTATTTTATCTTTGTGTCGCACAATCCCTCCTAAAAAAGGGAAAAAGGCCAAACAATATCCAACGTAGTGCAAAATATACCAAAGTGTTTTGTCAACACACAAGGACTAAGAGCACTCACTCTTTGTTTAAATTGTGGTAGTAAATGGTTAAAGAGGGTGGTTGCTTATCATAATGATACTGTTGGGAATAACTTATTACCTTTTTTACTTAGTTGGAATGTTTTGCTTTTTATAAATTTACTCAGTGTTGGGTTATCAGGTAAGTAGGATATATAATCAAATGAAAAATGTTTAAATTGGTTACCAAAATTACAAAGGCACTCCCTTTTTAATATTTCTATAGAGATTTAAAAGAGGGGCACGAATAATGTATGCGTATTTTCGTTTATTTACTATAAAATACAGAAAAGGCGAAGTTCGTACATAAAAAATATTTTAGACCAATCTCAAAATCTCGAAATCAAATAAAAACCTGTAACAGAATGTTGAAAAGTATTCACGGTTACCTCAGAATTATCGTCGGTATTTAAATTTGCCCAATGTATGGGTGTTAATTATAATATAACATAATACTATGCCAGATTTTGAAATACCTACAAAGATTAAGTTGTAGAGTTCGTCGTCGTGTTAAGAGTTGTACTGTACTTCACTTCAACATGGATGCTTTAATTCTATCAGAACTATCATCAAACTAGTGGAAATCTTCTCCTCTAGAAAACATAAATCTGCTGGTTAAAGCCGTTATTACTAAAAAAATTAATTTGTAAATGTTTATTAAATAGAAAAGTACTGCTCTCTGATAAATTTGTAATTGAATAAGCAACAATGATCATTAATTACAACGTACGTTAAACGTTTGCCAATCAATTTTGCAGCGTCAATTACTTGAGGGTTAATTATGCAATCCTTTTTTGCTTATAATGTTCACTGCAAAAATCAAATATCGATTTTAACTTCCTCCAACTGAGGAGTAATACGAGTAGCTTTAGCTTTTCTATTTCTATCCAATTGCAATGGTGGTGTCCTCGTCGTATTTTATCCCTACCCGAAATCGTATCGAATAGTGAACTCAATTATATCCTAAATAAAGAATTTGCCTACTTTTAATTAAAATTCTATATTTAGATACATTTAGGATCAATTATTATTTTATAAGATAAAGATAGAAAAACATAATTCAATTATTCTTTTTTAAATTCTCTATATTAACTTCGCTTGCCTGTTGCCTGTCGATCGGTCGGTTTGTCTGTCGTGAAATCTTGCGATCAATATTTAACCCACTTCCCAAAGCCCGATTTTATTGAAATTTTATACACACTTACATGGAACTCTCATATGTCATACATTACCAACAAAGCTAATAAAGCATACTTCACTTGCCAACGCATGTTTAGCAAAACGTGGGGAATAAACCCGCAAATGACTCTATGGCTATACTAAAGCATTATTAGACCCAGGCTCTCATACGCAGCCCTGATATAGTGGCCAAAAACAGAGCAATCTCTACTACACGCTCAAAACTAAAAAAAATTCAGAGACTAATCTGTCTAAGTGAAACAGGTGCGATAAGGACTTGTCCAACGGCAGTTCTTGAAAAGCTCCTGGGACTTCCACTACTTCACTTTTACAAAAGCGAGGCTGGAAAGAGAGTCACAACACATAATATAACAAACCAAATTAAAGCAAATAAACCAGGACAATCAACCATCACTAACAAAATCAACATAGATAGTGGTATTGTCCTTCGATCAGACTCAATGATAAAAACGGTGTCGTGACACAAGAACAAGTGACATAAGGCCATATTTTCAAATTTTTAAATATTTAAATTTTAATTTTAAAAATTTTGATGACCCCAGGGTCATGGGGCCCCAACAAATTTTTTAAAAAATTAACCCAATTTTTTTCAAATTTTGAATACGTGTGTATCTCCGATGGACAATACTTTTTGTAAAAATTTTGGAGTCCCCGGGCCTCGGGATCGTGGGGCTTGATACAAAGTTAACATAAAAATTAACCCGTTTCTCTTTTATACACACGCGTATCTCCGATGGACAAAACTTTTTGGACATTTTTTGAGCGAGGTTGCCCGTATAAACTTTTTAAAAATTAGCCCGATTTTCTTCAAATTTTAAACATTTGTTTATCTCTGAGGGACAAAACTTTTTGTAGAATTTTCGGCGAGAATGGGGCCTGTGTCCCGTGTGTGGGCCCATATAATTTTTTTTAAAAATTAGCCGGAATTACTTTAATCAATAAACATATGTGTATCTCCGATAGACCGAACTTTTTGTAAAAATGTTTGAGCGACCCTGAGGCCCGAGGGGTGCCCATATTTTTAAAAATTAGCCCGATTTACTTTAAACTTAATACACATGTGTATCTCCAATGGACAAAACTTTTTTAACATTTTTTGAGCGAAGGGGCCCTGAGGCTCAAGTTTTTTTTTTTAAATTAACCCCTTTTTTTCAAATGTTAAACACATGTGTATCTCCGATGACAACACTTACTATTGAAAGTTGAAAGTGATCGGGCCCATAGTCGGAGGCTCCCATACACATGTGTATCTCCGGTGACAACAGTTTTTTAAAAAAAAAATTCAAGTAAAGGTCAAAAATGGTATTCAAAAGTGCTTCCGAGTGAGTGACTTGAACCGGTGTAAGCACCTTTGATACCAGGTGGAAGAAATGCATTAAGCTAAGAGGTGATTGATTGTGACGATAAATGAAAACATTTTGTAAACTCCCGAGTCGTCTTTTTTGGTCAGGCTCTCAACTTTTCAATGCACCCTCGTATAATTGTTCAGTTATAGTGGGTAGGTAATAAATTGTTTCTCTGTTCTTATTGAGAAGTATTAACTCAGATTTAATTTATTACATTTAAAGAAAATTCAATTTCCATACCATATCAACATTATGGACGGTACTGAGATCGTAAACATGGAACCCTTCGTCCTCATGTCAATTATTATCTAGCGAGCGTGGGTATTTTTCAAATTTCAAAGTGTCCAGCTATCACTCAGGAAAAGTACAAGAAGCATTCGTTTAATTAAATGCCAAGTTAGTGCCTTCGTATAGCAACGCATTCTCCGTCTGACACCGATATCCTTTATCGCGCTATGTGAGTGTGAAGGGCAGCACTCCAAAGTAAGGTGTGAGGGTGTGGGTTCTCGAGTAGTTGCGTTGAGTTTCTTTTTTTATTCCACATAGCTGGGTCAAGGTTTTTCGATTTTCTATCATGTCATACATATTGTTTGCAATTTTGAAATTACTGGCTTAACAATGAAAACGCAATGCTTATTATTGTTGTTGGTGAATTGACAGTGGAAGTCTGACTCATTTTTAAAACGTATTTATTTTTAAGTTTATCGATATTTGTTTAAAAAAACAAGACATTTCTCTGTAAAATATAAAATTAATTTTTCTATCTTTCTCTCTTTTTTTTGCAGGTAACTTTCTTTGGATTTTGTAATCCTTTGTATCTGAGTAATTGTTTATGTGAGTTAAGTTATATTTAAATACATATACATTTATTTTCTAAATGAAATAAATTTATTTTCTAAATGAAATAAATTTAAATAATTTATTTTTAAAAGGTTTTGCAACTTTTTAATGTTTATTGTAAGTAGCAATAGGTATCTATGTATATCTTATAATAATAATAATATTCGGCGCGACAGACCGTTGCGGTCCAAGGCCTAGCTTCTTGCGACCATTTTTGTGTTGTGCTTATATACTTTTGGACACAAATGGAAGGGACCTACAATCTAAGGCCGGATACGAACGGCAAATTGAGAAGCTTTCCGTGACAAGTTATTACTCTCGGAACGTTTGTCAGACATTCGCGAGAGGTGGGACACCGTGAAAAATACTTTTGGTGTTACTGAGATTCGAACCTGCTCAGTAGCCATGCGCACCTGCTCAGTAGCCATGCGCTTTACCACTGAGCCACGGCGCCCACCTATATATTTCTTATTGTACATAAATATTGTAATTAGGTAGACTGAGGCAAAAGGTCTAAATACTAAAAATATATCTATTCTAAATTCATCATCAATATCATATTTGGCTCTACAAGCGGTATCCGGTCCTTTCTCTCTCTCTCTCTCTCTCTCGAACGCGGCTAAGAGGTCAGAATGCTTTTTGCTAAGCACCCAAGTCTCGGATCCATATGAAAGTACTGGTATGACCATTGTCGTATATACCAGCAGCTCTTTCCATCGCTCTAAGATTCCTTTGAGATCGGCGATCAGATTACCCTCTTTGTGTTTGCAGTAGGTGCAGGGCGGTGTATATGGCGTCATACAGTGGACTCTTTGGTAGAACTTCCGCGCCTGGTGCGGTCCTCACTCTCTGTACTGTTCTAGTTGACGGACGAGGTTCTTCTCCCAGGCTGCTTTCTTTCGCCGGTGAACTGTTTTTTCATATCTTCTGAGCTCTTTATATTCATCTTCGCGTGCCCGCGTTCCATGAGATTGTTGCATTGCTCGGTACGCAACATTCTGACGTTCAGTTCTCTAGGACTACTGCCTAAGATGGAGTCACTAATACTAATGACAATATTTTTAAGGCGTGCCCATTTCTCTTCTACGCCCGGCATCTCAGCCCCAGGATTTACTCTCCCTGCATTTAGGGCGAGTCCCATCGCTTGACCATAGTTGTTTCTGGTCTCTTCGTTGCGAGGGGCAGCCGTGTTTTCTCGAATCTGATTCACGGATGATGTCTCTCTTGATGATGGAATCCGCGCTCGGAGCACTTCAAAAGATAGTGGTCCGAGTCGACGTTGACACCTCGGTACGTTCGTACCGTCATCAGTTTCTATTTGGGCAGGGTTGCGGCTAGCTGCTGTGCAGCTCGAGCTCTATACAGTGAGCGTTCGTTCCATGATAAAATTCTTAAATCGTTTAGCCGTTTTCGTTGCCGTGGTCGTTGGCGTTCATCAGTGTATCCGAGGCTGATTTGGGGTTCCGTAATTTGGTTTTTCTTACGGGCGAGGTTATTGGCCCCGCGCCAACCTTACTTTGAAGGGACTAACCAGTTCATTTCGCTTTTCCTGTATTACCAGCGGGCACCACGTGGATGTTTGATCGCGCTTCCACCAGTCAGAGATAGTTACGGCCACATGTATTTTTGAAGCATTCTGTGTTATTCGCCCTACTCTGCTGATGGCTGACCGCCATCAAAATTATTAAAGTACTAGTGAGTACCCGTCAAAAATGACGGAATCTTTTTTCTACAAACTAACCATTTCACCATTTGTCATCGGAGCACCAAACCAACATTTGAGGTGAATATAAACCAAATCCCATAAACACAAATTTTCGTAAACATCTCGACTCCAGCGCCACCTTACGGGTCCAAAAAAAAACTTTAACTTGTCGGAGCACCAAACGATCATATATTGTGTGAATATGGCTTCGATACATGTAGTGGTTTAGGCCGGTAAAGCGTTATATCTATACAGACATACAAACAGACAACGGCAATTATGTTATTAAAGTATAATCGATACACCTATCCCAACGGTATTCCGTTTTTCGTAGAAATTGAATGAATTCAAATATAGGATAAGGTTACCAATTAATATAACGTCGAAAACAGTTTAAATCGAAATTCATCGCTGAATAATAAATCTAGTTAGGAAATTTGTCGATGAAATTTTTTAAAAAACATAGAAAACTTAAGTTTTAAGTTTTTAGACGGTTAGAAATTTTACAAAAACCTGTGGATTACGCTTACCACTAATTGGATTTTCTTTAAGCTAACTGACATATCAAATACATACTTTTTTCTTAAGTTTTCATGGCATGTCTAGCTAGGTATCGAATTGTAGCAGACGTTAGCGTTCAGTTTATATTGTAAACTGTCTTACTGCATTCGTAAATTAATCTTCAAGAGTGTTATGATATAACAATGAAACAAAATTTAATTAACCTGTGGCATTTATTTGAAGATACAACTTGGTGAGTATTAAATCACATTAAAAGTAGAAAAAAGTGGTTTTGCCTTTTAGATTTTTCCTTAATTTATTTGTGTTTTTTTTTTTATTTTTACTATCGAAGAAATGTCAAAAGTAATGTTTTATTTATTTTATTTTATTATTTATTTTATTATAAATTGGTTATGTAGTTTTAGTTAAGATAATATGTAGTAGAATCTATAGACTTAAATTTTGTAAATTTTTTTTATATAATAATACGCAGTTCTAAATAAAAGTACGAACTCGGTAATCGCAACTCCTGATACACGCAATCTTAGTCCTACATACCGAATTTCATTCAATCGCTTGAGAAATTGCTTTGTTCCCGAAATTCCAGACCATAATGACCATATTCCAGAATTTCCATAGGAACAAGTCTTATAATCGCATCTTAGTCCAACATACCAAATTTCATGCGAATCGCTGGAGAAATTGTTGGCGTTGTTCCCTTAACATGGGACATTTAATATGGGACATAACATTGGACACTTAACATGGGACATAACATTGGACACTTAACATGGGACATAACATTGGACACTTAACATGTGACATAACATTGGACACTTAACATGGGACACAACATTAGACACTTAACATGGGACATAACATTGGACACTTAACATGGGACATAACATTGGACACAACATCGACATAACATTGGACAGTTAACATGGGACACAATATTGGACACTTAACATGGGACATAACATTGGACACTTAACATGGGACATAACATTGGACACTTAACATGGGACATAACATTGGACAGTTAACATCGGACACAACATTGGAAATTTAACAGTGCAAATTTACCATCGGACATAACAGTGGACTTTTAACATTTTACTTTTTGAACATGTACCTCTTGTAGTGAGACGTTGTGACGTCTAAAAATTGATAATCCATTAAGCAAAAAAGTTAGATTTTGAATAAACTTAAATGTTGTGTATCGACAAGAGTCATTTGCAGAGATTATAAGGTACACAAGCCGACAATAACAAGACTAAAACAAAACGAATTTGTTATTCTTAAATATGCCGCAAATATGAAAGGTAGTCCAGGGAAACGACAAACTCTAAAATTGTATGAATACCCGGAATACTCGCGCAAGTCGCATTGGAAAATACAGAAAGTAATGTAAATGTCAGTAATGGTTGGATGACCCCTTTTAAAAAGCGATATGGCCTCCGTCACCTGAAATTTCGTGGAGAGATGCTTTTTAATAAGTCCGCTTTTGTCGACCGATTTTTAATCCAGTTAAGAAATAAAATTGAGGAACTGGATCTTTCAACAGAACAAATTTATAATGCCGATGAGTCCGGGTTAAAGAATTTGCAGATACCAGACAAAACACTGGGAGCTTCAATGAATCATCTGCTTCTGGACGCAAAATTAGCAAGGAACGAATAACATTACTCGTCTGCACAAATGGATCTGGTTCAAACAAAGTAAAACTCCTTGTGATTGGTAAAGCACAAAATCTTAGACCATTCAAAAACTTAAACAAAATGCTCTCTGTCTACAAGAACAATTAGAACACATGAATAACTTTTCTGTGGTTTGAAGAATGGTTTCACAATACGTTTGTTTCCTGAGGTAGAAATAAAACAAGGAAACGTAAAAAAGCTTCGTTTTTCGGGTTCAAACTTTTATGTATACATCGAAACAAGCCACACAGTCCTTTATTATTTGGTAATAATCGCCAAAATATCTGTTTTTAAGGTCGGAGCTATTTCAAAGTATTTTCAAGGGATATCAAAATTGGCCCCTGACATTGAGCCGATTACAAAGTTTTAGCTCTCTAGGTCTTGCGAAAAATGGTTAAAAAGACATCAAAAAACGAGAAAATAGCGCAATTTCAACCCATCACACGCGACACGCTTCTTAGGCGGATATAAAAAATGCTACACTCACAAAATTTCAGCTCTCTAGGTCGGGTGGAAGGTGGTTAAAAAGGACCCCAAACTAGTCGAAAATACACACAACAAAGGGTCATGTCAAGTTTAATAAAAGTTTTTAAAAAGTCTGGATAAAAAAAAATTGATTAAAGGAATTCAACTTAAGACATGATATCTGCCTTCTAGCTAGTGCATGGCAAAAAGTGTCATCAAGCTCCATACCAAAGTGCGTGAATGTGTTAATGAGTGGACTGAAGAGGAAAACATTCCTCGATCGTGCAGCACTTGCAACACCGCTCTAAGAAATTGCACCAAATGACTCCTTTACAAATGAAGAGCTTAATGAATGGATACACTAAAGATTATTTGTCCAAAAAATGGAAAAGAAAAAAAATGGAAAAATATTAGCTTTTTGTTTCAAATCCCAAAAAATTATCATATTTTATATATGTATTTTTCATTGGTAGGTGCAAAGACTTCAGTTAATGCAACAACCTCGATTTCTATTAGCTACGATAACCGAGTCTGTATTTATTTTTATTTTATTATTATTTTTATTGATATTTTTATTATTTTTATTATTGATTTTCTTAATATTTTTACATATAATTGATTTTATTATTTTTTTTTTATTTTATAGATTTTTAGATGTTGCCTTGCCTTTGTTCTTTTTTTTAATTCTATTTTTTTTTTATTTATTATTTTTTTATTTAGGGATAGTTTCGTAGATACACTTTTTTCCGAAGCCAAGTGAGTATTATTGAAAAACAACACAATGAAATTACTAACCATAATACATAAAAATCAATATTACAAAAATGAAATGAAAAATTTCAAATGCTGAAATAGGTGTACATCAGTTGGTCATACATATCAAGAATAAAAATAGACACGAAATATTAGGTTAGATTAGGTTAAGGTCGGTAATAAAACCGACCAATAATGGTCCATTGTGATACCACACGGATCGAAAAAAATGTTTTCCCCTACTCGTTAGAGCTTCGTATGAAGCGCAAGAGACTAATAATGCCAGTATTTTCCAAATCACTTAGGTCATTATAAAAGAATGCTCCCAGATGGAGCTTACGTTTATAAAGAAGGGCTTGGGGCATGTACAGAGAAGTTGTATACTGGACTCTTCTTCTTCCTCGTCCATAGAGCTTCTCCAGAAGTCGTTTGAGAATACGCCAAGCCTTGCTGCTTGCTTAGCTATTATACAGCGCCCAGTAATGACATCTATTATAGCAATGATGTGCAATCTTTTTTGAGAGATCAAACACAGCTTTATAGATTCAGCTTGGTCTAGATCTGCTTTGTCGCTAGACAAGTTATTCCGTTTGACGACCTAACGGTTAGTTTTCTCGGTAGCATCCTGCCTTAACATTAGTTTGTTTATATGTAGTGATAGGTATGCCTAAGGAACCATTTTCAGTTAAAAAGGGCTGTGTAGTTCCATGTTTGGCGAGCTCATCAGCCTTACAATTTCTCGGAATATCTCTATGCGCTGGCACCCAACACAGAGGTGAATGTTGAACTGATCCGCCATCTCCTTAAGAGATTAATTTCTAAAAGAGTTTAAAAGTTGAGGGAACTCCCATCACTCATTGTCTTCAGTTGCGCAAATCAATTTTTTGCAGGTCACCCCCATTCTGAGCGCATCATCTCTACAGCGGTGACCCTGTGGGCTGTAGCGTCGGTGGATCAAGCTCTCGCATCTTAGCGATTACAAGCTTTTATGTTGAACGGAATTGATCGCACTTGTAATACGAGGGTGGGTCAATAAGTCCCTGAAAAATGAAATAAGGAACACTCATTTCGGCATAGAACATTTTATTTTTCATCATAGTCTCCTTTAAGCTCGATACACTTCATCCAATGTTTCTCCAATTTTTTGATGCCCTTCAAATAATACGAGTTCTCAAAATAAGCGTTTATTTCAGCGATGACCTCTTTATTCGACCCAAATCTCTTAACTCCAAGCCATTTCTTCATGTTTGCAAACAAAACAAAAGTCGCAGAGGGACAAATCTGGGGAATATGCTGGATATGGGAGGAGTTCGTAGCCTAACTCATGCAATTTTGCCATTGCGACTGCAGACTTGTGCGCCGGTGCGTTGTCCTGTTGAAAAATAACTTTCGAATGCGTTTGTTGTCGATTGTGAGCAAACGCGACACGCATCTTGCGGAAAGCTTTTCATGTCCAAATATTTATATAAAATCAAAATCACTAAGCCATGTGATAAGCCTGTGACCTCTTCAAGCTCTGACACTTTCACTCGCCGATCGTCCATTATCAAACCACGGATTTTGTCGACCATTTCTGGTGTGGTGAACTTAATTGGGCGACCAGAACGTTCGGGATCACTTGTGCTTGAAGGACCGCACCGAAATTGAGTAAACCTGTGGTGAATGGTTCCAATAGATAGCTTTTGTTTCTTGTTTGGTTTGCGTGATGGTTTGTTCTCGCAAAAAATAGTGTTTAATGAACACTCACTTCACTTTTTTCCATTTTAATGAAAATGCTCGTAGGCGTCTATATAAAATGGCTGCCACAACAAAACTATTTTCTTTGCTTTACGAATACTTGTGGATTTCTGGGAAAACTTTATAGCAAAGGTAACAAATTCAACATTTTTATCTATGTACATTTTCTTGATTGTGTCAATGTGGCTGTACTGCTTATATAGTTCGTCTCGTCGAATCTGCAATACCCGCCAAAGCAAATGGGACTGAATATCTTTCGAAGTATTTTTCGAATGAAACGACAAATGATATCTTTATCCTCCTTCCTCAATGACACAGAGCTAGGACTAATTAAGGATAATTAATGTGAAATGATAAAACATCACTTTATAAGGTTTTTCTACTGAATTGTTGCGTAAGCCTAAATAAACAGCGATTGGCAAGAGCAATTCTTTATTTCTTTTTAAAGTCGTTACAAGTGAACTTAGTGAACAAAGATAAGAAAAGTTCTTTCAATATGGCGGTATTGGGTCTCCCTTTTTGCTGGCAGTAATCCGTGAATGCTTTGTCTTTTCCTTTTATCTAAATAATAGGTTAACTGAAAAGTCACAGCATGCTGGATTTTGCCAATAATATGAATTTCGTCAGCGGATGTCAGTAATTGCAGAGACTTTAAAAAAATTAAGACTGCAAATTCATAAAGGAAAGGAGCGACGACGGAGTTCTACTCTATTGTATTCTTCAGACTTCAGGTTAAGTATTCTGATATCATCAATCGACGATTTTCTTGCAACTACGTGACCTGGCCTACTTTGTTTAACACAATTTGCACAATTGAGCAGTATTGCGGTGGTATTTGCGTAAAAAATTGTCCGTCTGTTCTACGTCTACCCAATTAAATACAATGAATGGTTCGGAATACTTTATTCCTTCGGTTTACTCAATTTAATTTCCTTGTAGCTGAATACGCTGTTAATGGTTTGAAAGAGTTATAGTATATATATGAAAGCGTAATAATCATGGCGCATAATTAATTACATTAATCAGACTTCGTGTATTTTTTCCTTACATCCTTTTGATGATGGTTTATTTAATTACCTATAGGAGGGAGTATATAGTTTTTCGGATTTTTATGTGCCTTAGAATGATGAATAGAAGAACGGATAAGTGTGCATGTCTGTTTAAGCTACATTGAGACGTGCTATCCACAGAAAATTGAATGGGTACAAGTGCAGATGACAAGTAATAAAGAATTTGCAATAATCCATGAATGTGAATGTTTCTCTTACATGCACAACGTGATGTCAAGAAGAAGGACGAACAAAAGACAACGTTGCGTATTTTTAACATTCGTCTAAAGTGAGAATAAAGGAACGTTGTTATTTATTCAGAAGTCCCCTGTTACCTTATGAGTCTATCTACCGTCGTTTTCATATCGAATAGGTGTGTAACGTTAATATTAATTCTCCCTTGTCCTAAGACGAACCTATAATTAAATTATTGCCCGCTACTACTTTCCGAGTCTATTTCAATTTTGTGGTTTTTTTTAAAACTTTTATTTAACTTGACTGTCCCCCTGTCTTGTCTGTATTTTCGACCACTTTGAGGTCCTTTTTAACCAACTGCCACACGATCTAGAGAGCTGAAATTATGTGAGTGTCGTAAGTCCAAAATAGCATTTTTAATATTTCGCGTATGTCGCGTCATGTGTGATGGGTTGAAATTTATTTTTCGACCACTTTGAGGTCCTTTTTAACCAACTGCCACACGATCTAGAGAGCTGCAATTATGTGAGTGTCTAAGTCCAAAATAGCATTTTTTTATATTTCGCGTATGTGACGTGTCGCGTGTGATGTGTGATGGGTTGAAATTTATTTTTTCGACTTCTTTGAGGTCCTTTTTAACCACCTTCCACACGACCTAGAGAGCTGAAATTTTGTGAAGTCCAAAATTTTGTTATATTCCGCGGGGGGGCCCCAACAAATTTTTTAAATTTTTTTTTAGTCCCTGAGGCCCGAGGGGTGCCGTATAATTTTTTTTTTAAAATTAGCCCGTTTTTCTTCAAATTTTAAACATATGTTTATCCCGATGAACAAAAGTTTTTGTAAAATTTTTCGAGCGATGGGCCCGGGGCGGGGCCACAACTTTTTTTTTTAAAAAATTAGCCCGATTTACTTAAAATTTTAAACATATGTGTATCTCCGATAGACGGAACTTTTGTGCAAATAGGCCCTGAGGCCAAATTTTACTCGATTTTCTTCAAATTGTATACACATGTATATCTCTGATATACACTTTTTGTAAAAAATTTGGGGACCCCCGGCCCGGGTTCGTGGGGCCCCATAATTTTTTTTAAAAAAATTAACCCGATTTTCTTAAAATTTAATACACATGTGTATCTCCGATAGACAATTCTTGTCAATTGTCAATTCTTGAATATGATTAGTGAATATTTCTTTGAAAACATGGATGACATTGATTCTGATGTTCCCCGTCCACCGCATCTCCTGGATTGCTGTTACGTCAGCCTTATATTTAGACAGGGTATCGGCCAGCTGCTGTGCAGCTCGAGCTCTATACAATGAACGTACGTTCTTAAATCGTTTAGCCGTTTTTGTTGCCGTGGTCGTCGTCGTTTATCAGTGTATCCGAGACTGATTTAGGGTTCCGTAATAATAAGTTTTTACGGGCGAGGTAATTGGCCTCGCGCCAACCTTTGAAGGGACTAGCCCGATCATTCCGCTTTTTCCTGCATTGGACGAAAATTACCGTCGGCCACCACGTTGTGGTTTGATCGCACTTCCACCAGTCAGAGATAGTTACGGCCACCGGCAATTCTAGAGCATTCTGTGTTATTCCCCCTATTCTGTTGATGGATGGATGACCGCCACATATTTACTGTCGCAAAAAATGCTGCGAAATGTTTAGGTTTTCTAACACGGTTAAAGAAATATTTCACTCCCTCTGATCTGGGTACTATCTACAAGGCTTTTATTCTGTCTGGTGCGCCTAAAACTACCTTGCTTCAGCCAGATAGAATACAAAACCGTGCGATAAAACTTATCGGGGACGATAACATTGCGTAATCAATAGATCCGCATGAAAACCGCAGGAACTTCTCCTGCTTGTCACTCTTTTATCGCTTCTTCCACCAGCGGTGCTCAAGAGAAATAGCCAGTTGAATGCCACCTCTCCTTGAATTCAACCGCAATACTCGTGGCGCTCCAAATGCTCATCAGTTTACCCTTAAGCCCATCTTCGGACGTACAGTTAAGTTTAGAGATCCGTTCTTCAGCCGTACAACACGTATGTGGAATGCTTTGCCAAGCACTGCCTTTCAACATCACTATGATCCAAAGACATTCAAAACACAAGCTCATAGACATCTCCTCTTTTCTCATCCTCTTTCTTAACGCTCAAGCTGTACCAAGCATATAGCCGAGCATAGGGGTGCGAAAAAAATGTGCATCTAATTTTGCCAATGACTGTGTATATAAAGAAAAAATAGACAAACTAAAGCTAATTTAATTCGAAGCATATGCTAATTGTGTTGTTCGGTTCCTTGTTGTTAGAAGATAACAGGAGTTTGCCTTGCGTTGCGTTGCGTTTGTATGGGAAAACGGACAAAACTGTGTCAAGATATATCGTACACACTCTTGTATATACAGAGAAGAATTGTTGTATTTCTTTGTGTTTTCTGTTGTCCATTAAATATGCGGCAAAGCAAGCAGGATTGCATAATTGAATTAAAAATCCATTCGGAAAACTTCAAACAGAACGAAGAGATAACAGCTCCGTAACGGCGAAGAAAACTCGAGAATTTGTTTTGCATATACTTTTCCAAGAGAATGCTCATTGTAGGAAAAGTTTTCTTAGCTTTGCGTCTGTTCCATTATTAAGTACATATGTAAAAGTAGAAGGATGATAGTACACTCAGAGAAAAACAATGCGTTTACTGAAACCAAATTTTTTAAAGAAAAACTAAATTTTAAAAGATATATAATATGGCTGCTAGAAAAACATTTGCATTTGAAGGGGTTGTGCAATCTATTTGTTAAGAGATATAAGAGAACTAACAGGACCAACGTGAAATTGCCGGTATATTGCCTGATTTATACGAAAAAGTCATAAAAAATTGGGTTCGACAGATTTGCTCGTGCAGGATATTTGAATATCTGATTTCAGTTATCTAATTTTTATAAAAAAGTACCCGATTTTCTTCAATGTACTCTGATGGACAACACTTTTTGTAAAAATTTGGAAGGGATCGGGCCCCGGGGTTGGAGGGCACCCATACAAATTTTATAAAAAAGTACCCGATTTTCCTCAAATCTTATACGCATGTGTATCTCCGATGGACAACTTTTTGTAAAAATTTGAAAGTGATCGGGCCCCGTGGTCAGGAGGCACCCATACATTTTATCCCATTTTATAAAAAAAAAGTGCCTGATTTTCTTCAAATTTTATACGCATGTATATCTCTCTATTTTAAAAAATTTTAATTTTTATGGGTTGCTTTTTTAAATTTTCTATATTAAATTCGCGTGCCGTGACTGCCGAACTACTGACCGGTCAGATCTTGTGATTAATTTTTAACACACTTCCCAAAGCCCGATTTTATTGAAATTTTGCACACATGAATATTTCCGGTGACAATGCTATTCCATTAAAATTTGAAACTGAATGGGCCGCGGAGTCGGGGGGCTCCCATACAAATATTTTTCCCCATATACAGCAGCATCGCTCCTTGCTTTACGATTGGGGTTGTTTTGTGGTTGAGTTACAGTTCTTCGTATGTGTTGTGTGTGGAATTAAGTATACTTTTGGTTATTAGAGAATTTACATGAAAATTTTTTTATGGGTTGTTTTTTTTTTCTTCTTTTATGAAATGATTGCAATGCTTATCTTCGGCGAGTCAAATTCGCCTACGACCGAAAATTGAGGCAAAAAATACGACAATGTCCCAAAGATAGTAAAAATTGTTGGTCATTCGCGAAAAGAATAAAAAATACAGCCTCGTCGTCGGTTCCAACGCTCATTTATAATGACACTCCAGTTGTCAACTCTAAAGACAAAGCCTATATGTTTGCTGCACATTTTGCAGCTAGCTCCACGCTACCAGATTGTGCATTGATGCCGCTTGCACCCCCGAGTATTGAACACTCTATGGAACAAATCTTCATTCGTACTCGTGCAGTTGCTAGAGTTTTAAACGATCTCAACATTAACAAATCCGCCCATTAGTTCTGAAGAGGTGTTCTTCCAAGCTGGCATTACCATTGCGTAAGCTTTTCCATCTATCCTATTCTTCTGGACTCTTCCCGAGAGGTTGGAAAACAGCCTTTGTCCAGCCCATACCCAAAAAAGGCGAGCCGTCGTCTCCTTCTTCGTACCGACCCACAGCATTTACATCCGTTCTTTCCAAGGTCATGGAAACGCTGATCAATTTTAAGCTCATGAAATATCTTGAAATCAATGATATCCTTAGTGACCGGCAGTACGGATTTCGTGGGCAACGTTCCACTGGTGATTTGATGGTTTATCTCACCGAACAGTGGAACCGGTCTTTGCATCAATTTGGTGAAAGCAAAGCTGTTGCAATCGATATTTCTAAGGCATTTGACAGAGTTTGGCATCAAGCTCTTTTGTCAAAAATGCGTGCATTAGGTGTCGATGATAAACTGCTTCATTGGATTAGAAGCTATCTTTTGGACGTTGTTTTGGACGGATTCAAGTCTGAAATAAACCACATAAATGCTGGTGTGTCGGGAACACCATCTCATTTTTATTAATGATCTCTTATCTGTGACTTCTAATCCAATTTACTCTTTCGCTGACGACAGCACTCTCAGCTTCTCATATAAGTTTGAGGAACGTCCCTCCACATCTCTTGTGGAACTCAAACAACTTTGTATGTTAAGCACGTTAAATTCTGACCTAGACAGCATAATTAAATGGAGAGAAAACAATCGAGTAGAATTTAACGCTTCCAAAACCCAATGCTGTCTCCTGTCGTCCAAGCGAATCCCAAATTCCATTCCATTATCCATGAATGGCATTTGCATCGAGGAAACTGAAAATCTCGCAATTCTCAGTATTTGTGTTAACGATAAGCTTCGTTGGAATGACCACATATTTACCGTCGCCAAAAATGCTGCGAAATGTTTAGGTTTTCTAACCCGGTGCAAGAAATTTTTCACCCCCTCTGACCTGGCTACTATCTACAAGGCTTTTATTCGCCCTAAACTTGAGTACAATTGCCTTATCTGGTCTGGTCCGCCTAAACATCAACTAGATAGAATACAAAACCGTGCGATAAAACTTATCGTTGACGAAAACATTGCGAAATCAGTAGATTCGCTTGAACACCGCAGGAACGTTTCCAGCTTGTCACTGTTTTATCGCTTCTTTCACCAGCGGTGCTTAAAAGAAATAACCAGTTGCCACCTCTTCTTGAATTCAACCGCAATACTCGTGGCGCTCTAAATGCACATCAGTTTACCCTTAAGCCCATCTTCGGACGTACAGTTAAGTTCAGGGATTCGTTCTTTAGACGTTCTTTACACGTATGTGGAATGCTCTGCCAAACTCTGTCTTTCCACATCACTATGATCCACAGACATTCAAGACACCAGCTCATAGACATCTTCTCTCTTCTTCTCCTTTTCCTTAACGCCCATGCTGTGCCAAGCATATTGCCGAACATAATAAGGGTGCGAACCCCTTTTTGCCTGCGCAAATTATAAAAAAAAAGTCTAAGTTGTGTAACAGCGGTGCTTGGTATGAATGCAACATAAAATCACTCTTCTTCCATCCGTGCTCATACGTAACTCAAGGTGATGTTTGTATTCCCGCAAAGAAATTCAAACGATAATTGACTTAGTGCTAAATAATATTAAAAAGAGGTGGGTGGGTGTTGTTCTTTCCGCTTCACCGTCATATCAACATAGAAAGTCAACTTATGCCTTTAATATTAAAATTTTCCATTTATTTGAATATGGCTGCTGACTTATGATTCGATTAAAAAGTAGAAAAAATCTAAATTATTGCAAATTAATTTTTTTTTTAGAAAGGTGGTTTTCTTACAGAAGGTTGCTTTTGAATTGTGAGTCCATTATAACATTGAAGAAATTAGCTTTTTGCCGCTCCGGACTAAGGTATAAAAAAACGTAACCAACATAGAAAGAGGTTGTAAAAAAAAAACCGTTTTCAGTGTTGGTGACAGATTTTTAACCACCATCGCTTCGTTCGATGTGTTTGCACAGCATTTCCTGTAATTTGTTCTGTTGGAACACTTAATGGTGTATCAAAGAATGAACTATATAATACCTAGCCTCTTCGTTACGTACCACTAGACAATACATCAGGTACCACCGCTTGAAAAACACTGCTCTACTCATAACAACGTTACTTACTTTGACTAATGGACAACAATGTATCAATTATTTTGAACGCAACACCACAAAATTGCTCCAAAGACTTTACACCACCCTTTAATCAACTACATATA
The DNA here is from genome assembly GCA_947095585.1 of Nephrocerus scutellatus. Taxonomy (NCBI): domain Eukaryota; kingdom Metazoa; phylum Arthropoda; class Insecta; order Diptera; family Pipunculidae; genus Nephrocerus; species Nephrocerus scutellatus. The sequence goes on from OX352761.1 coordinate 16,341,991, forward strand.
ATAAATCAATATTTCCATTCATTAATCTAATGTGTAAGCATGTAACTTCCATTGGTTAACTGGACTATGTAATTTAGTTTGCCAAGTTAGTTATGTGGTTGTGGTTGCTATAAGTTAGTTAGCCATACATTATATTGTGTACTTCTCTTGGGTGTACACACAAACTATGTCAATGATTCGATTTGTAGTATATTAAGAATTTAATAAAATCCAGACAAACAAACGACGGAAAGCACACATTAAGGTACCTCTTGTCCTTGCATTGAGAAATGTCGTAGGATGCGACTTTGCTCTTCTTGTAACAACAAACAAAGGGACGAAAAGAACAAAATGGAGTAGACATATACAAGAAGAACAAGTGGAACACACTCACTGTCATAGTAATAAAACGCATATGAACAACCTTAGGATATTCTATTGATTTTAAGCATTAAGTGGTTCGAAGGTTCATTTGTGTAAACCTTCAGCAAACATTCAGCAGCGTACAAGGATGTTCGAGTTGGTGCTTGTAAATGTGACAAATGTCAAGAGCTCACTTAGATAAGCATGAGGTTTTATTTATTTTCTTGATAAAAAGCTATAAGCATTACAAACCAAAAAACATTCATTTTTATATACATACAGGGTGACTGACACGAAGTGTTACCAAAACAAAACGCCACAGAGTTTTTATTTTTTGATGAATTTTATTGAATCAAAGTAAAAAATGTTCACAAATATTTAAATTTTTGAATTGCATTAGCAGTTTTCGATTTGGCCACCCTTAGCCGCGATTATGGCCTTCAAACGGCCGACAAAGCTATTGCATGCAGCACGAAAGTGGCTCTGCGGTATTTTGGCCCATTCCCGGCGAAGCGCTTGCTTATGATGATCGACACGTTGGTATTTTTTTGTCCGAACCATGCTCTTCTAAATTTCCCAAACCGAGAAATCTAGCGGATTTGCATTCGGTGAATTTGGTGACCATTTGGCAGTGCAAATGAACCGTGGAACGTTGTTTATCAGCCAATCTTGATTGACGCGCGCTTTATGAGACCATGCGTTTTTTGGAATTTCAAGGCCTTTAGTCCAAGATGATCTTTCAATATGTGCTGCATCTGTTCGAGCGAAATGTTCGCCTCACGAGCCATTTTTCTGCCGCTACGGCGCGGATTCCGATTTGGCCTTTACCTTCCGAATGATATCCGGCGATATTACAGTGCGTTTCGGTCCACCACCATGGCGTTTTGCAATGCTGCCAGTAGCGTTATAACGATCTATGATGCGATACACAAACATTTTATTCACATGCAGATGTTTTACTAAGCTTGAATTCCATTGCGGATAACTTTTTTCTGGCTATTTCCCACTAAAATGCTTTTGTACGCTTGTAAACAATGGAATGAACTGTGATTAGTGTAAATTTGAGCGCTCTATCATTACTGGCTTGACAGCAATGACAGTCTGAAGTTGGTAACACTTCGTGTCAGTCAACCGTTATATGTATATATAGATTATAGTACGTACAAAGCAATGCAGCCCACAGCACACAGTCATTATGGTGCGCGACGGTTGTCTCGTCGACTTTAGGTGTTTAGTTAGTTGCCACGAAAGGCCATTTTATTTAAACGGAATAATATAATATAGGTAATATAGCCTATGTTCACGCTGACAGTCCATTCTAAATATTGGTGAAAGAATTTTTGAAATCGGTCCAGTAGTTCCGAAGATTACCTCATACACACAAACTTTACCTCTTTATAATGTTAAGTATTGTTTTAAAACGAAAATATTTCTCCATGCACATTCACTTCACCTTAAATGCATTGCATAATTTTAGGCTTATATTGTTTGTGCGTGCGTCACTCAATAAGTCTCCGGTGTAACTAATAGCTCTTTCGATGGTACAGTTAAAATTTCTCTCTCGGTGTTTTGGTTTGGCATTCTATTTGCAAACTGAACCCGGGATACTTCAACTTAATTTATCAACATACTCTCCTTCCAGAGTTATAACACTCAGTCCAACACTCTTCTAACTTTTCGATGACTTTTTTTTGTAGAACTTTGCTCTCTTTGCTCTCAAAATAGACCTCCGTTTCGGCAATCACTTCTTCATTTGTGTCTGCAAAAAGCCAGTAGTCGCTGTTTGCTTGATCTGGAGAGTATGGTGGGTGCGGAAGCAATTAGAAGCGTAATTTATTCAATTTATCCATCGTTTTAATTAACTTATGACACGGGGCATTGTCTTGGTTAGTGATGAGCAAACGCAAGACCAAGACCATTTCATCTCGGTCTTGATCTTGCAGGTTGAGTCTTGGTATTGGTCTTGCATTCGTGCCATTAGTCTTGTGGTTGGTCTTGCAGCCTGATTCTTGGTCTTGCGGTCTTGCTGATGAAATTCTTGCAGTTCAAAGTTACGAATACGAATCCGAAGATAAATAGGCACTAAATTAGAATTAAGGATTGCATACTTTTAGGCTGTAGGATTAATTAGATTATTTGAAATATAAAGGACTTTAAGTTTAAATCATTATGTACTGATCAAAAATGTAGTCAAACCGTTTTGTGCGGTTTGTCCGGTTTGTGTGTAAGAAAATGCGGTTTATTTTTAGAAGATTACTCATCACATGAGGGTCAATGGGATGGGACTGCCGAAAAACACCGGGTATTTCCGCTAGTATGACTTTATAAATGGATGTATGTATGTATGTAGTTTTGTTGTAGCATAACTATGGAACGCCTTGCTCAATTTTAACTTAACTTCTTAGTTGGTACACATATTACTTAAAATACACCACCATCATCTCTATGAGTGTGGGTAAGGAGGGGATTATTTAATACTAGCGTGTGGCGCTTGTAATGGGTAGACATTTTTTTTCGATTTCTTTGAGGTCCTTTTAAACCACCTTTCATACGACCTAGAGAATTGAAAATTTGTTAGTATCTATATCCCAAATAGCATTTTTTATATTCCGCGTGTGACGTATGTCGCGTTTCGCGTGTGGCGCTTGTGATGGGTGGAAATTTTCGAAAAATTTTGTGATGGGCGGAATTTTTTCAACTTCTTTGTGGTCCTTTTAAAAACAACCTTTCACATGACCTAGAGAACTGAAATTTTGTGAGTTTTGAAGTTCCAAATAGCATTTTTATATTCCGCGTTTGGAGTGTCGTGTTTCGAATGTGGCGCGTGTGATGTTACTAGTGTTTTGAGGTTCTTTGTAATGACCTTTCACACCTTTAGAGGGCTGAAATTTTGTGAGCAGCTCAATGTCGGGGGTCAATTTTGAGAACACACGCGTGACGCGTGTGGCGCTTGTAATGGGTGGAAAAAATACTTAAAAAAAATAATAACAAATAATCAAAAAAGGATAATTTGACCGGTTATTACCAAATAGTACCATGTAAAAATAAAAGGACTGTGTGGCGTATGACTGGTGTCGATCTATACATAAAATCGTGTACCCCAAAAAACGAAGCTTGTTTTGCTTTTACTTGTTTTTATAAGACGCTGCTGCTATACTCGTTTTATACAATCCGTGACCCTCATGCTCATGCTTGGGAAAGGATGTTTTACTATGTTCAGCAAGTCAATAACAAAAAAGTAGTATACCTTTCTGTAGAACGCCCTAAATAAACGATCCCCGCTTTTAAATTTTGCCAACCGTTTTTTTCTTCTAGCCATACCAACGTCATCTATTCCATAAGTTAATTTAAAAAGTCATTTCCACAGCAAGTGATTATTTAATTTATCCTATCTTGCGTTAGGGTGAACCGTTTAGAACTTCGCATAATCTTATCGGAACGAAATTGAGAATGATATTTCAACTGACTGCATTATTTACTCCACTGGGGCGTAGGGCATCAAAAAACTAAGGATGTTATGGGTTTGGCATCTGACTAGTTGATTAGTTTTAATCCACACCTTTTTTAATAACAATAAATATAGACATGCAATGGGCAAGTACTGTAAAATTTAATGTCACAGAATACTTTGACGAGAGTTACTCTAGTCAGGAAGAGAAAAAGAAAGATTCTTACGCCACCAACCATTAAAAAAAATGCATGGACTTCCAATGCAATATTACGTAAAATCAAAGTCCTACTTTGGCACCCCCTTTACGTAAACGAGTATAGTACGTAATTCTACCCAATCGAATTTTCACTCAGACATTGTGGCGGCCAATATCGAGTTGGTATTTTTTTAATGTCGTTGTCGTCGTCCTGCAAACTAAAACTGAGTTTCTCTTTGAATATTGAATTTCATCTATCAAATATATGTGTGGGGAGTTACGTAAACCCTTAGATTGACAAAGGAGCCAGCTACATGTAGAGATCACCACTGTTTGAACACAAATGTGAAATAAATTGATTTTGTAAAGATGATGAGAATATCGTTTGATAGATGGCTTTTTCCCCCTTATCCTCATTTTATTTTCAGACAAAGACGCAGATTATGTCATTGGGATAATGTTCCGCAGAATCCCTGTTTCTTTCTTTTCAATCAAACAAATATTACATATTCATCTGTATGATGAAGAATGGAGTCCACATAAAAGCTTTTGTTATGTGTCTTTTTATCTGACAGACAGTTACACTCATATGATATTATATAACTTAATAACTAACCAACTCCAATTACTTAATAACGTACAAGAAAATTGTCTGTAATTCTTTTGTAATCATTGTTGCTTTTCAATTACAGCGGAATGTTCTCAAATGTTAAAGGATGGCTAGGAAGTGCATCGATTCCTTCAATGCCGGCCATGCCATCAATGCCGGCCATGTCAATGCCAGCTATGCCAGCGATGCCAGCAATGCCATCAATTCCAGGACTTCGAAAAGGTGCTCCTGGTGAGGAAGGTAATCCAGATGGAACACAATTCGAACAGAATCCATCTGAAGCTACAGGTGCAGTTAGTGGTGATGATGAAGACAAGTCGAGGTATATTAGGTATGGGCCAAACATTTAATGACGGAATAATGGTATTGACTGATTTTCTTTATTTATATGAGTTTTCATTTCCTTATGAAACAATGAGTTAATTTTCTTCTTTCTATAGTTTGAGTTAGTTTTTGTTAATCTCCAGTTGTTTAGTTTGTTTTTTATGTAAAAAAAATACAACAAATTGATAAAAAATGCTAAGTTAAAGAGCTTATATTTGAGTTTTTAGTTTAGTTTACCGATGGTTGTAGCTCTTTCAGGAACTTTGTTAAGTTTGTTTCTATTTTTTTTTTTATTACAAAGATCAACATATAAATGGATCTTTACTTTAAATAACACGTTTATATATTCACTTTGTTCTTAATTCTTTTTTTTTTATATACCAATATAACAATACAGAACGTATTTATGTTAGTCACAAATAATAGCTGATAGCTGTTAACAAAGGAACAACAATTTATTTCGATAACTTTGTTGGCATCGTTATGCCTGATGAATATTTTTTTTTTTGCGTTAAGCGTTAAATAATTTTTTTCACTAATTAATTATCAAAGTTATATGAATATTTTAATTGATTTACTTAGTTCTACCCCTTTATCTTGATCTTTTATACTACAATTATGCTAACACACTTTGTTACTTACTGTTACTTAACTAATAATAATTTATCTTTGCTAAATTTTCCGTTTAGTCTTTGTACTTTGTAACAAAAAATGCATTTCTTCCTGTTCTCTTCTTCTCCTTCCACTTTTCTTTATAATTTAGTTCTTTAATAAACTTGAACTTAAGTAGATTAATTTTTAATCCTTAATAGTTGTCCTTTATTCATTTTAAAAGTGAAAACAAAACAAAAATTTATACTCGCGCACATATTTGAAAAAACATTCGTAAAGGGCTAACAAAACTTTTTCATATTGGTAGGTAAGTTTTGTACACATATTGGGTGGTATTAATAAAAACTAGCAATTGCTCGAAGTGTCGTAGCATAGTAAGTTGATAAAGTAATTGCTCGAATCCGTATGAATACGGACTTTACTTTACTTTAGCAACGTCGAATATTCGAAAATAGCAATCATTGCTTGAAATTTGTCAGCAAAAACTTTTTTTTATTCAAAGCGTGTGTACTCGTATTTTGAATTTGAAAAAAATATAAATCCAATCTTACGCGTTTTCCACTATTTTTTGGCCGACATACCAATAAGTAGCTGACGGTAGTTTGGTGAATGCCAACATCTTTGCCGACACCAACTTAAAAACATTATTTTCTTATTCTAAATAGATATATATATGTATATATATCAGATACAGATAACGTATCATACCTGGAAGCCCTGATCTCCAATATAACGTAAAAAAATGGAGGTGTGGACACAACACGACTTTCTTTTACGGACGGGACAGGAATCTTCAGTAAATGTATGTTATTTTTTTTTTGTTTTTTGTTTAAATTTATTTTGAACTTACAGAGTGTCCTAAGTGCTATCTTTCTTTCTTTCTTTTACTCCGCGGGGAAGCATAGGGCTAATACAAACGGCCGCCATCGGACTCGATTTATCGCCTTATGTTTCAAGAGAACGCCACTGTGTCCACTGGGATCTTGCTTCCTCTTCTATCGTCCTTTTCCAAGTCTTGCTAGGACGTCCAACTCGCCGGCTTCCTTGTGGATTCCAGTCGAGCACTAGTTTCGTAATATCGTACGTTGGCTTTCTCAAAGTGTGGCCAATCCAGCTCCATTTTCGTCGTCTGATGGTTATCGAGATTGCTTCCTGCTGCGTTACTCTCCACAAGCCTTGATTAGTGATAATGTCTGGCCATCTTATTCTCAGTAGCACTTGTTGACGTAGACGAAGCAATTGACTCTGTAACTTTCCACATTTCGCAGCCATGCAAGAGTACTGAGAAAACGTTAGATCAAAAGATCGTTAGCTGCAGATTCCGGGAGATTTGCGAGGAGTTCCGGATATTATTTAGTATACTTTAATAGTGTCGCGCCTTTTTTACACGAGATCCGAGTCAGCACCACCATTTTTTTACATCCAGCTGCCCAAATAATAAAACTTATCGACTGTCTCTATCTGATGTCCGTCAATCGAGAGATCACATGTTCCACTAGAGTTGACGCGTAATGGTTTGGTTTTTGAGACGTTTATTTTTAAGCCCACTTGGTTAGCGTGGAATTCTAGTGAATTTAATTTTCGCTCCATGTCACCCAACGATTCTGATAGAAGGCATATATTATCGGCATAGTCCAGAAAAAACATTCCATGGCAAACCAGATGGAGTACGGCTTAATTTTTTCATCAGCCAATCAGCGAGGATTTTGAAGAGAAATGGCGGGAGGGTGCAACCTTGCTTGGCTCTCGAGTTGATGTTAAAAGAAGAGCCAGGATGGCCTTTAAAAATGACAGGGTATATTAAGCCGCAGTACACCTTGATGATGTTGATAAGTTTTTCCGGAACACCATAACTAGACAAAATTTACCACATCATTATTATTTATTATTATTTATTTATTTAGTCTAAGATATAAGCAGACTTAAAAACTAAAATTTACACGAAATTATATTATATTAGAAATTGATTATTTAAATAAATCATTTATAAGTTTTATTTTGACATGGACAAAATCAATTAGATTGCAAATGGAATTGAAAGCAACAGAACATTTAACAATCGGATCATTTAACAAAAAGTTCCTGTTGCAATGGGTAATGTAAAAAAGGTCGTAGGGCGCAAAGGCCTTTCAGGAGCATACAAATAAAATAAGGATAAGATATCAGGGCAATCAATGGAGTCTGTAAAAACGTCCCTAACAAAATTTAACAAGCAAATCTCTCTTCTAGGTGAAAATGGTTGAAGGTCGATAAATTAACATCTAGCCTTATATGAAGAATAACAATCACCCCAGTTTATATGATTTAGTGCATATCTTTTAAAAGATTTTGAATTCTCTCAAGTCTAATACAATATAAAATAATATTAGAGTTCCAAATAACGCAACCATATTCTAGAATGGAGCGCAACAAAATCCAAAGATGCCCACGCTTTTGCAGATATATATTCAATGTGTTTACTTAAAGTTAAGCCACAGTCCATCATTACGCCTAAGTCACAAATTTGACTCACTTTAGGATTGGAAATCGTGCCAAGACTATATGTATTTAAATGCTTGAGCAGGCCTCTATAAAAAGATATTGATTTGCATTTTAAATGGTTAATACGCAAGAGATTTGTATTACACCAATCACTAAAGGTATCAAGATCTTCTTGTAATATTTGAAAGTCCTCCAAACAAGAAATTTTGAAAAAATATTTAACATCATCAGCAAATAAGAGATATTTTGATGACCTTAGATTTATATTTATGTCAATAATAAATAAAAGAAACAAAAGAGGACCGAGATGACTGCCTTGTGGTACACCTGACAAAACCTGGAACGATTTCGAACGAAAATCGTTTAGACAAACCAAATTCCATCTATTACTTAGATATGATTTTATCCAATCCAGCATTGGGGATCGAAATCCAATAGCTTTTAGTTTTAAAATTAAAAGGTTATGATGCACAGAATCAAAAGCTTTTTCCACTTGACAGTTTTTACGAAACGCCGAGTAAATATAGTTCGAAAATATGACTAAATTCCATGTTGTTCCTATATTATGTGCGATTTAACGATGGAAAATAATTTATCTTTAATAATTGCTTCAAATAATTTAGGAATACTAAGCAATTTACAAATAGGTCTGTAATAAATAACCGCTTTGGATCCATTCTTATGAATGGGTGAAATAGAACTTGTTTTCCAACTAGAATGAAACAGACCCGTCCTCAGTGACTCATTAAACGTATAAGATAAAGCAGCAGCAGTGCTTCAAAAAAGAGTTGCAAATAAATTGACCATCAGCTTTTAAACTTGGCTCCAAATTTTTTATACAATCAGCAACATCTTTCTGAGAGATGTCGATAATATTTATATCACAAAATGGTTCTATAAAATTATAATAGTAAGCGCCTAGCTACACGTACCCCCCACCAGGTTACCATCCCCTTCAAGTCTTCTTGGAAAATGAAGGAGTTGGCGGAGGTGTCTTTACAAAAAAACTAAATCTAAGTCTCTCGTTCCGTCTTCCTGATCACTGTAGTGTTTTCCAGGCGGAAATTATGGCTATTAAGAAAGTCTTGTCTTGGCTGAAGAGTAATGTCATATCTGTTAAGGATATCCACATTTTCTCGGATAGCCAGGCTGCGCTAAAGTACATGGAATCTGTCTCCACTAATTCAATATTGCCCCGGAACTGCCGATCGTCTCTTGAGGAGATGGTGGAGTAGTTCAACATTCACATGTGCTGGGTGCCGGGGCATAGAGACATTCCTCGTAACTGTATGGCCGATGAACTCGCCAAACATGGAACAACACTACCCCTATTGCCTGAATATGGTTCACTAGGCATGCCGATCGCTACGTGCAAACTCATGTTTAAACGGGATGCTATAATAAAAACTAACTATAGATGGTCAAACGGTACAATTTGCATAGCAACGGAGCAGATCTGGCCCAAGCTGGATCCGAAGCGCTCCAAGACTTTGATCTCTCAAAACAGACTGCACATTAGTGCCATTATAGGTGTCATAACAGGACACTGTCTCATAGGCAAGCATGCAGAAAGACTGGGAGTATTTTCCAAAGATTTCTGCAGAAGCTGCATGGATGAGGAGGAAAACGCTCTACATCTACATTGCGCGTGCCCAGCCCTCTCGAATAGGTGGAAGCAGCTCCATTTGGGAGCGTTCTTTTTCAACGATCGCAACGATCCAAACCAAATTGACATTAATAGTCTATTGCGCTTCATGCGAAACTCCAACTGGTTCAACGAGTATGCGTGGGATTGTTTAGATCCTTGTGGTATCACAACGGACCTTGATGGTCTAAGTGCGTCGGTCTTGACTGACGGCCACTTCAACCTAACCTAACCTAACCTAGCTACACGTATTATGGTAGAGATCACTTTGTTTATGATTTCAACAGGGTAATTCCTCAGCTATGAAAATATATGCTCAGATTACCTTTCTTTGGGAGTTCGTGCAGTGTTCGCTTAGATAACTCGACATCGACTTGAAGGAATAAGTTCTGCGTAGATGTTGTCATTACCTGCGCCTTTATCTGGTTTCAGTGAACGAATTGTTGTCATTATCTCCTCCAACGAAGAAGTACCGATGCTGATAATAAGTAGCCTGTTTGGGTTCATATGATGTGGGTGGAGACGTGCCTGGCGAGGTACAATTCAAAACATTCCTAAAATGTTCTGTCCATAGGGTTAATTGTTGTTTCTCCATAATGATCAAAGAACCGTCTTTTGTCTTTACAGGATACTTGATGTGTTATTTCTTATTGGCGATCTTACGAGTGTTTCCTTATATACGCATTCACTGTTTTCTCCCATTTAGACTCTAGGGTTTGGGATTTTATCTCAGAAAGTGAATGTTGTATGCGGGATATAAATTGCAGTTTCACATCTGTGTCTACAGCTGGCTTAAAATGAATAAAGGACACGAATTACATATTTCATTTATTCACATTTTCTAGTTTATTGTTTTGTGTTATCTCTAAATCGCTTTCCTATTAATAAATATAACCATCTACATATATAATACCAGATATGTATGTATGCTCACTTATTCTCTTTTTTATACGAAAATGATGAGATCGTTTCCACGATAAAACAACGACTAGGACAAAGATTAAGTTAAAACAATTTGGTTTTTTTTTTGTAAAAAGAGCATTTAATATTTCTCCATTTTGATTTTTTTATCCCTTTTTCTATTCCCATTGTTTAGTTGTTGTTCAGCCGCGTCATCGACAACGATAGATAAAAGATACTCTTAATAATAATGAATTTTTTTTATCTGAATCTATCTGAAGACACAAATCGTTATAGTTATCATAAATATGTTTAGAGTGCATAGAGAACACACAATATATCAAATTCCATCATTTATGTACGGCCCATTGATAAAAATTAAATTCATCATTAAATTTGATTATTGTTGGTAGATAGTCTGGTCATATGTGGTTTATATCTGTTTTGTTGTAGTGTAATCGTATTTCTTTAAACCTTTTTAGTCGTTTTATTAAACTCTCTTTTGTTTCTTGTTAGCGACCGCCGTCCCTCTTCCCCTAGTTTTTGTCATTTTCCTCTGTACATCCTTTGTAAATGCAATAACGCTGCGAATAATCTTATATCCTATTGTACGGGTACAATGGATTTTTGAATGTTGAATTTAAAAACCCAATGTCTGTGGTGTTGAAACTATCTTTTTTACTATACCTTAGACCTTAGAGTAGAATTAGACGTATCCATACGAACAGAAAATCAAACAAATTCCTTTAAAACCGGGGTCTGAGGTGTGATATTACACTTATCACAATCTTAGACAACTACTGACTTATAACTTAGAATGAGCAGCTTAATTCCTTTTTTTATACTCGCAAAATAGTTTTTTCAGCTTAGTTTTTGAAAATTCTTTTTTTTTTGTATTAAATTTTGAATGTTTGTAACTCAGAACAGCTATTTAAATATAACTGTATATTTAATATATTTCCTTTTAATATTTTTTTTAAAGTTTTGCATGTTTTTTTGCGTATTATAAAATAATTATTAATGACAACTTCATGACATATTTTCTATTGAAATAATTAATTTTCTAGTATTATCCTGTTTGATGTGTGTTTAGTCCATAAACTACATACTTTTGCCCTCATTTACAGACTTTTTGGGTATTGGAACAAAGTCTATTTGTTTTTCTCGGTATATAAGATAAGCGATTCGAACATCTTGTATGACTCGCAGTCGCAAACCAGTCGAACTACTGTTTTCATTGAAAATGGTAATATAGTAGGAAGGAATTCTCCGTAAGACTTTTCTCTCGAACACGGCTAAGAGATTATAATTCCTTTTGCTGTTGTGACCGGCACAACTATTCGATCCCTGACCACACACTCGCTGCACTGTACCCACATCTGCTTTTTAAAATTACTTATTTTATGATCGGCACAGCCTGTCACATTGCCAGTACATTCGTGTACCGAATTTCCGAATTCACATCCACCACTAATCTGCAGAGTACTCAAGAACTCAAGTCTTGGATCCATATGTAAGTACTGGTATGACAACTGTCGTATACACCAGCAGCTTGGATGTTATGGTTAAATTCCTGGATTTGAAGAGTCTTGACAGACTAAAGTTGAAGTAGGCTTTGTTGGTTTTGAGCAACCCTGCGCGTATTTCTGGTTCCATGCTGGTATCGGGTGGTACAGTTGACCCAAGATAGTTCAAGGATTGCACTACTTCAAATTCGCGCTCCACAGTTTGAATTGAGGGACCAATGATGGATCTTCTACTCGCAGACATGGCCACCAGGTACTTTGTTTTGCTCTTATTTATGTGCAGCCCAGATTTCGTGCCGCCTCCTCTATCAAGATGAAAGCTTCCTATACAGCACTTGGGTTTCTAACAACGATGTCAATGTCATTTGCGTAAGCCAGTATCTGAATGGACTTATAGAGGATTGTTCCTCTCGCCGTTACGTCAGAGAATCGGATCACTTTCTTGAAGAGGACGCAGGCCAGTCCATCCCCTTGTTGGAGCCCGTTATAGATGTTGAATGGGCTTGATAGTGATCCGGATATTTTTACTTGGCTTATAACATTGGTCATGGTCAACCTACAGAGTCGTTTCAGTTTATTTGGGATGCCAAATTCTCTCATGGCTTTACAAAGTTCTACTCTGGTTATGCTATAAAAAGATGGTGTAGTGAGTTTTAAAACTCTAGACATTTTTCCATCACCTGCCTAAGAGTGTAAATCTGATCAGTTGTTGATATGCCTTGGATGAAGCCACACTGGTATGGACCAATGATGACTTTAGCGTATGGGGCTATCCTGCCTTGAAGGATAGAGGAGAATCTTCGGTCATTGGTGGAGCCTCCAATTCCTCAGTTAGCTGGCCATTAAGCAACTCACGAAAGTGCTCTTACCATCGCTCTGAGATGCCTTTGAGATCGGCGATCAGATTTCCCTCTTTGTCTTTGCAGTATGTGCAACGCGGTGTATATTGCGTCATACCGCGGACTCTTTGGTAGAACTTCCGACCGCGCCTGGTGCGGTCCTTGCTCTCTGTACTGTTCCTGTTCACGGACGAGATTCATCTCCCGGGCTGCTTTCTTTCGCCGGTGAACTGTTTTTTCATATTTTCTGAGCTCTTTATATTCATCTTCGCGTGACCGCGTTCTATGAGATTGTTGCATTGCTCGATACGCAACAATCTTACGTTCAGTCGCTAGCTTTCATTCGTCATCGAACCAGTCGTTTCGATCTCTACGACTACTGCCTAAGATGAAGTCAGCAATACTAATGACAGTATTCTTTAGGCGTGTCCATTTCTCTTCTACGCCCGACATCTCCGTCACAGGAGTTTCTCTCTTTTCTTTAGGGCGAGTCCTATCGCTTGACCGTAGTTGTTTCTGGTATCTTCGTTGCCGTGTTGACTCGAATCTGATTCGCGGATGCTGTCTTTCTTGATGATGCAATCCGCGCTTGGAGCACCATACCAACAAGATAGTGCTCCGAGTCGACGTTGGCACCTCGGTACGTTCGTACCGTCATCAGATACGGGTTGTGGCGGCGGTCTATCAACACGTGGTCTATTTGGTTGCGAGTGGCGCCATCAGGAGATACCTATGTGGCTTTCTGGAATTTTTTACGCGCAAACCTTTTACTCGCTTGCCGCCATCTCTATGACTCGTTGTCCATTTTCATTAGTATTCTCGTGTAAGCTATGGGTGCCAATCTATTGCCTGAATACTGGCTCCCTACCTATTTTGGCATTCATATCCCCCAGAATGATTTTTATGTCATACTGAGGACATGCATGGAGTTCCCGTTCGACTGATTCAAAGAATTCTTCTTGTTCAGCATCTGAGGAATCCTCTGTAGGTGCGTGAACGTTTGTGAGGCTTATGTTTTTAAATCTGCCCCGCACGCGAAGGGTGCATAGCCGTTCAATTACTGCTTTAAAGCCGATAACGGTGGGTTTCATTCTTTTGCTGACTAGAAACCCCACCCCGAGCACATGATGTCTTGCATGACAGCTGTAATATTAATATTCTGATTTTTGTAAGACACCATTCCCCGTCCATCGGATCTCCTGAATTGCTGTTAGAATTCTATTTGGACAGGGTATCGGCTAGCTGCTGTGCAGCTCGAGCTTTATACAGTGAGCGTACGTTCCATGAGAAAATTCTTTAATCGTTTAGCCGTTTTCGTTGCTGTTGTCGTCGTCTTTCATCAGTGTAACCGAGGCTGATTTTGGCTTCCGTAATATGGTTTTTACAGGCGAGGTTATTGGCCTCGCGCCAACCTTACTTTGAAGGGACTAGCCCGATCATTTCGCTTTTCCTGTACTGAAGGAAAATTACCAGCGGCCACCACGTGGAGGTTTGATCGCACTTCCACCAGCCAGAGATAGTTGCGGCCACATGCAATTCTAGAGCATTCTGTGCTATTCGCCCTTCTCTACTGATGGCTGACCGCCAATTTTTGTGTTAAGGAGCATTTAAACGGGCAAAAATGTATGCATTTTAGAAAAAGTCAGAGAAGAAGACAACGCAATTAACCGGGAGGGAACATTTCCGTATATTTTGTGTGAAATTTTCAAAGGTACATCTCTTCGCATTAAAACGCATTAATATAGACCCCCACCCAAAGTATGCTTGATTTTAAACGCAATTAAGCGGGAAACGCACTTAAGCGGGGCTCAATTAAACGGGGAATACTGTACCTCTTAAGTATAACATGCAAGTTACAATCAATAAAAACAAATGTTAGTCACTGTCGAGCTTATTACCCGAAGTACGGTAATTTACCCGATAAATTAAAATAATAATATAACTGACAAACGCTAAACTTTTAAAATGAAAAACAATAGAACTTATTCCACAACTCCAAAAGATGTTAAGGTGGCCTTTAATTGTAATTCATTCCATTACAAGTGTAGATTTGTTCAGTGACATTCCATTAGTTGTTTAGCTGGAGTTACTATTAAAGCCATCAAATATGCAACAGCAAAATGCATTCTGGTAAGTTAGGTGGTTAGCGTTTTTTCTATATAATGTATGTACGTGTAATCATTCGAATACATTCATCATCATGTCATTATCAGATGTAAAGTAAAAATAATAATGTTAGAAAAATGACCCAAAACAAACCCCATGCACCTCTTCTTAAGCACGAATAGTACCTATGTGTGGTGTTCCTAAATAGAGAAACGTATTTTCCAAATTAAAAATTTCAGAAGTATTTTCCCGAGTGATTGACACGAAGTGTTACAACGCAATGGAATTCAAGCAATCGTGTGATTGCTCTATTTTTGGCTGGAAAACCACAGCCGCAGATTGTTAACCAGTTAGAACATCTGCATGTGAATAAAATGTTTGGTTATCGCACCATAAATTGTTATAACGATACTGGCAGCATTGCAAAACGCCATGGTGGTGGACCGAAACGCACTGTAACATCGCCGGATATCATTCGGAAGGTGAAGGCCAAATTGGCTCGGAATCCGCGCCGTAGCGGCAGAAAAATGGCTCGTGAGGCGAACATTTCGCTCGAACGGATGCAGCACATATTGAGAGATCATCTTGGACCAAAGCCCTTGAAATTCCAAAAAAACGCATGGTCGCACCGATGCTCAAAAAAAGTTAAGAGTGGAAAGAGAGAAGAGGAGTTGTTACGCTTGCACGAAAGTGGCGATTTGCCGATTTTGGTTTTCTCCGATGAGTCACCGTTCGTTATTGAGAAATATGTGAACAAGCAAAACGACCGTGGCATCAAGATAAATGCTCAAATTTATCGGGATCATGTGTTGGACGAAGCGTTGAAGCCTTGGGCACAAAAACATTAAGGCCGCAGAACCTGGACATTTCAACAGATTTCGGATTGGCTGACAAACAACGTTCCGCGGTTCATTTCCACTGCACAATGGCCACCAAATTCACCGGATGCAAATTCGCTAGATTTCTCGGTTTGGGGTATTTTGAAGAGCAAGGTCGGGACAAAAAAAAATACCAAAGTGTCGATCATCTCAAGCAAGCGCTTCGCAGGGAATGAGCCAATATACCGCAGAGCCACTTTCGTGCTGCATGCAATAGCTTTGTCAGCCGTTTGAAGGCCATAATCGCGGCTAAGGGTGGCCAAATCGAAAACTGCTAATGCAATTCGAAAACTTAAATATTTGTGAACATTTTTTTACTTTGATTCAATAAAATTCATCAAAAAATAAAAATTCTGTGGCGTTTTGTTTGGGTAACACTTCGTGTCAGTCACCCTACATTACGCTCCATTTTAAAACTCTGACACTTTTCAGTATTTTCTTCCTATTTTACTTACAAGCAAGCAACTTCCAGCAAGAGAATATGTCATGAAAGTCGTGCGTGCATGCGTGCGTTTGCTCGCCTCTATATGATTTGTGTGGTTTTATAAAGTTAACGCTTATAGTTGAACGGAAACTAAATGTAGAACTTTTTTTCAGCGCTTCAATTCAATTGTTAATGCTTCAAATTTATCTTCTTTTCTCTTTTCTCTGTCGTTCTTTTTCTTCTCCATTTTCTTTCTTTTATTTTTCTCCTTTTCTTTATCTCTCTCCATCTCTCTCTGTTTACTCTTTTCCATCTGTACAAATTTATAGTGCTACTGAAGGTGCCGATTCTCATCCAGCTTCTGGTGGCGGTACACCAACCGGTGAAGATGGCCAAATTGGACAGGGTAAGGGGGAAGTAAAAAGTATGTGTCAAGAACAAAATTCACATTATTGGTAAACGAACATTTAAATTACTAAAAACGAGACACAAGACAAGCGAGCTTATAAATTGTTGAATTGAACAACAAACTAGCAAATATGTACTTTTTATTTTCTAACAAATCGATATCAACTTTTGCGAATAATCATCATTTTAATGCATTTAGAAATTAGCTCCAAATCAGTGTTCATAGATATTAAAGTCTTACAGTTGAATCGCGATAAGATGAACTGCTGTAAATAAAGGGTGGGAAGGTTCGTTTTTAAATCATAGGCTATGGCAACACTTTCTTTAAACGATTTACTTGAAAATTTGACATCTCGTCAGTCTGATATTCGGCGGCACAAAACAATCATGTTTTCTATTGAGGAGGAGCGTTTCGAAATACAGAAAACTTATTTTCAGTGTTGTCAGTGTTGTGTAGCCGAAACCGTGCGAATATTGAAAAGAATTATGGTTCGTGAAAGAGCGCGGTGAAATTGGTGAAGAAAGTTCCTGAAATGGCTCGCCTTTTATAGCCAGAACAGACGCTACATGCTGCTGCCGCTGACCTTTTATATAGGCTCGTCCACTACCAGACTTCCATCCCATTGACCGCGATCTACAGTATATCCTCCTTTAGAAAGATTTTCTTCAACCCAAGGACAAGTTTGTGCCCTGACTAGCAATGCTGGCTTGTTTGCTTATTCCGGCAGCCATTCTGTCCCTTGGCACGTAACGTCAACCACTCTCTATTACGAGGAGGTGTGCATAGGGAGTTTCCTTTCACTGAGCCTAGGACCACCGAAGTGGCGTTCTAGGACTCTCCAGTACTTTAGAGAGCAAAAGCGAAACGTAACTCTTCAACAATTATCCATAATTTACAGTTGCACCGAAAAAACAAAAAAACAAAGCTGACGAAAACATTGCGAGGTAAATAGATTCGCTAGAATACCGCTGGAATGTTTTCTGTTTGTCACTTTTATCGCAAGTAGTCGTACCACCAGCGATGCTCAAGAAACATACCCAGTTGCATGTCGCCTCTCATTGAATTCAACCGCAATACTCATGGCGCTCTAAATGCTCATCAGTTTACTCTCGAAGCGATCTTCTGACGTACTGTTAAGTCAGCATTATTACGCGTGCGGCGTGCCTATATTACATAAGAGTTGTTAGATGCTTTTTTAAGGTTCTAATGGTTGATCCTCTAGCGTACTTACTTATAGTCTTCTCTTTTCAAAAAAAGGATATTGCTTATGCAGTTTCTTTAATTGATTTAATGGATAAAAAAACGTTTTTTTTTTTAAAAAATAAATCGAATCGACGCAATAAAAAGTATTCTCTCGCATAAATTCTTAAAATTGCCAATTCATCGTAGGTGGTAACTGCTTAGTTTATTTGTTTGGCTAAGGTTTGCAAGACGTCAAAGTAGCACCTGATCAAGAGACATATTTCATCATCGATTCATGCTTCAAGCCAGGTTCACCATCTCCAGGACAGTGCAAAGCATATTCCGGAAATTGAGTAATACATTAAAAAGGTGCTATATTGATGACCTCTGCATCACTAGGGGGACATTTTCATCCTATTTGTGTTTTCCGCTCTTATTAATACATATTCAAGTACACATTCAAGTAAAAAGATTGTGAAGTACAATCCTCTTCTTTACCTACGAGAAAATCTACTGCAGAACATTCGTTCAATTTACCGCGATTCGACTGTACATAACATTACATCTTCACATCCTTATAATTTGTTTACCCAATAACCATATTACCTCTTAATTTACTGAGAACAGAAAAATAATGCTGACAATTTTGTATTTTTCCACACATTTTTTAGTTACAACAAAAGTAACACAGGGTGCCAAACATTTTGGATCATTTTTGTCTTCGGCTATTAACAAGGCAGGCGCTAAAATTAAGGAAACCGTTAAGGATAATGTAAGTATTTATTACAATAATAATATAAATAATAATAATGTACAGTAATAATTTCTGCTGCCAATTGCTGATTTATGTCAGTAGATTTTTGGCCTGAGTTATTAACTATTGATGCTATTTATTGGAAGTTAATGGTTGCACTCCTTGTGTGGGAGAGAAATTTCCCATTCATCTTGGAGCGTCGTTAATGCAGTAAATGTGTTGTTCTCTTATTCATAAATTTTGCCCATCATAAACAATAGCTATTAAGGGATAAGGGATTTATGTAGATACTGAAGGGTCCATTAGGCAGGTTCGTATGGACAGGGCATAGCCAAATGGAAACTATTGCGTTGTGCTATGTTCTGATGGCACTTTCTGCAAAACAAGGTTGTAAGCGGAGATAAATGTATGCTTCTCTAGGATTTCTAGTAATCAATTAAGTACTTGAGTTATTTTATGCAAAGTTAAGTTAATTTTTAAATAAGCAGTGAACAAGAGTGTCTTTATGTAAAAAAAAAATCGGTTCAGTATAACCAGCGCATTTGTAAATGTAAACCAATAGACTGGACGAAAATGATAGTTGTACGAGCATTTTGTTAACATTGATTTTATGTGAATGCAATTAATTAAATTAGAATCACCGCTTATACTATAGTAAGCGTGTTTTTATAAATCGATCGAAGAAAAGAGCAATTTCATGACTTGCTTAATTGACAACAAAAAAAACCTTGTAGACTCCACCAATAGCATCATCCGTGCTTTGCTTTGTTCCTATTCAAATTAAAAACCGATCAGAATTTTACAGTAGGTCCTTGAACATGAAGTTCAAGCTGCTTATCCCTACAAATAATGTGTTTTTCATTGAGAGCGCCCCATTTAAATTTTTAAATAAAACAGCTTGTGTTTGAAATAAAAAATTAAAACAAACCATAAAAATGTTTAGATGTAAATTCTCTATTAGGAGATACATATGTGTGAACCGGGTTAATTTGGAAAAAATTAATATTAGAGCCCGTTCACTTTAAAATTTTACAAAGAGTTTTGTCCATCGGAGATGTTTAAAATTTGAAGAAAATCGGGATAACAACTTAGTTATGAAACATACCAACATAAGTAACAATATATGTACTTACTTACTAATTTAAGTAGCACTAATTTTAGTGTCGTTGTAGAAGAAAGCTCCCATATGGAGTTTACATTTCTGGGAGAGGGCTGGACAAGTACAGAGAAGATGGATAATGGGCTCCTCTTCCTTCTTATCCATGCAGCTTCTGCAGAATTCCTTCGAGAAGACTCCGAGTCTTGCTGCATGCTTGCTTATAAGACAGAGTCCCGTAATGACACCTTCAATAGCACCGATCTGCGATCTTTTTGGAGGGATCAAACACATGGAGCGTTTCGGATCCAGCTTAGGCCAGATCTCCTTTGTCGCTATGCAAGTTGTACCGTTTGAACACCTACGATTAGTTTTGTTAGTAGCATACTGTTTAACATCAGTTTGTATGTAGCAATTGGTATGCCTAGAGAACTACCATTTTGGTAAAATGAGTAGTGTAGTTCCTTCTTTGGCGAGTTCGTCAGCCATACAGTTTCCCGGATAATGTCTCTATGCGCAGGCACCCAACACAGGTGGATATTAAACTGCTCCGCCATCTCCCTAAGAGATGATCGCCAGTTAAGGGCTAAGGTTGAATTTGTAAAGACTGATTCCAGTGATTTCCGAGAATATACGGATATCCTTAGCGGATATGACGTTACTCTTCAGCCAAGATAAGGCTTCACTGATCGCCACAATCTTAGCCTGGAAAACACTACAGTGATTAGGAAGACGGAAAGAGCGGCTAAGGTTTAGCTTTTCTGGGAAAACACCTCCATCAACTCCACTATCAGTTTTAGACCCGTCTGTATAAAAATTAATGTGTTCATCTTCCTGGAACGCGCCTTCCTCCCCGAATGATCTGGAGGGGAAGGTGACCTGTAAGTTTTTATTGAAATGGAGCTTTGGAGTGATGTAGTCTATGTTGTCTGGAATCCTGACTAAATTCAGGATAGAGGAGTGGCCGATTTCATTTCTAGTCCACTGGGAGATAGCCTTGAGACGAATAGCCGAGCTAGCAGCTACTTGCCTGCTGAAAATGTCGAGAGGTGTAAGGTCGAACAGAATGTCCAGTGTAGCGGATGTGATTGTACGAAGTGCTCCGCTCATACATAGACTAGGTGATCTTTGGTCCACCAAATAGTCACGCCGTATATAAGAGTAGGTCTTACTACCGCTTTATATAGCCAATGAGTTACATGGGGTTGAAGACCCCATCTGCTACCAATGGCCTTTTTACATGAAGAGAGTGCCACTGTGGTTTTTCGAACTCCCTCATGTATGTAAGGTTTCCAGCTTAGCTTCCTATCCAAAATAAGACCCAAATAAGGCTTTATCGGAGAATGCTAAGCTCGTACCTTTAATAGAAGGAGGGTCAACATGTGGGATTTTGTATTTCCTAGTAAAGAGGTCAAGTTTAGTTTTGTGTAGGTTTACTCCTAAACCGCAGCGATCTGCTGCTTGTTGTGAGCAATTTGCAGGAGTTCTCTTAGGAGGAGGTGTTAGGGTACTTTCGTTAGGGTAAGCGAACACTCGGCAGCCCTCCCTTCTCAGGCATACAAACAGCTCGTTCACCACTAAGTTCCATAGAAAGGCGGACAGAACCTTGTGGGGTTCCTCTGCTGAAAGATCTTCTGACAGACGACACCCTTAGTTTTGAGTTAACAATCCGACTTGTGAGTAGAAGGTTAATCATTTCACCAAGTGAGTCGTCTACCTTCAAAGCCGTCAGTGAATCTGTGATCGCAGATCTGTTGACGTTTTTAAAAGCGCCTTCAATATCTAGGAAAGCTACCATAGTGTACTCCTTGTAGTGTAGGGAATATTCAATGGAACTACTAGCGTAAGCAGAGCTATTTCCACAGATTTACCCTTGCAATGCGCATGTTGATCTGTGGACAGAAGTTTCTTATCAATGCTAGTACGTATGTGAAGGTCTACCAGTCTTTCCATTGTCTTTAGGAGGAACGATAATAAACTGATTTGTCTGAGATCTTTTGGATTAACGTGCGAGCATTTGCCCGCTTTAGGTAAGAACACCATTTTATCCTCTCTCCATAAATCCTGAATTTGGACTGGTGGTCAAACACTTCACAGCACAAAAAGTTGACCAGCATCCTTTAATTGTAGATAGCAGCCGTTTAGCTTAGTGGTATGAATTTTGACACGTATTTACACGTGTTGCGCTTCCTGGTTCCCAAGTCATGTACAAGACCTTGGCCTACACCCTTACAAGATCAAATTTACTCAAGAACTGAAGCCTCTTGATCATTTGAAGCACCGAAACTTATGCTATGTTATGTCCTTATAGAAAAACCCGTTATAAGTCCAATATTTTCGAACGGATTTTGTTCTCATCTTCCGAATTAATTTCATTCTCAATTCAATTGCAGACAATCCTTGGTGAATTCAACAAAGAACAAGAGGCCTTCATCAAAGGCCAAGGTGGCGCCGGTGACTCTGGCACTGCTCCATGGGTTGGTCACAGTAACGAAGCGAAAATCAAAGAGGAAATTCTTGGCCTATCGCAAGATCGTCGTAACTTTGTGCGTGCACCGCCAGCTGGTGTAGACTTTTCATTTGAATATGAAACCGCATATCCGACTGCAATTGCCATTATGGCCGAGGATCAGGCGCTCGAGAAAATGCGATTCGAGCTTGTACCTAAAATGTAAAAGAACAAGAAAGAATCCTTTTAGTGTTTTGTTGAATATATTTACAAAATAATTTTTTTAACTCCTATTTGTACTTTTTTTTTTGCACACACATAGCATCACTGAAGAGAACTTCTGGAAAAATTACTTCTATCGTGTGTCACTAATCATTCAAGCGGCGGAATTGGGTACATTAGGGGCTGATGGCGTAGGAGCAGCCTCCAGCGAAGACGGTGAGTGGTGAATTCTGATTTTTTTTTTTGTATTGTCCACTGTCTCTCTATTTCTATCTATCTGTCTAAATCTCACTCTTTGTATTGTTTCGATGAACCTCGTATGTTTTTAGTTAATTTGTTACATTTGATATTATAATTTTCCTTTAAAAGAAATATTTTTGTTTTCGAATTTTCAAAAATGATGAAAATTTCTTTTTTTTATTCCGATTAATTTTTCTTTTTCTTTTGTCCGATTAATTATTTACCTAGCAGTCTTTTCATTTGTTTTTATAGTTATTTCAAATTGTTATTAATTGTTTAATGTTTTAATTTGAAACTTTTAACCAAAATCTACCCGCCTTTTAATTTTTGATACTCGTAAATATCTAATAATCCTTTAATTAATATACCCATACATAAAATGCCAGAAAAATATATGTTTTCTAGTTGTTTACTATTTTGACAAATCTTAAAAATATATATATCTTAACTTAACTTTTACTTGAAACTAAAACTTAGCGTATTATTTGGTACAATTGAATTTTTACTTAAAACTTAGCATTTTATTTGGTACAATTGGAAATTATTATTGTGATGTTTACGTCATTTTGATTTCATTCGTCCTTGTTATTTTATTCAACAGTTTTATTATCAAATAAATAAGTTAATTTTGAAATAAAAATGCAAAAAAGTATTAAAAATTCAAGTTTTTCGCATATGCAAACGTTATACTCATATTACTACGAAATCCTACTTGTAGTTGGTCACGTTTTTGAAAAGCTTTCTTTGGCTCTTGAAATTTTCAATTTTCCTTTTTTTTTTTTTGTAAATATCAGTTAATATTCAATAATAGGTAAAAATCAATTAACAGATAAATACATTTTATAATTCAGTTGTACGGATATTGTGAAATTAGATAAATCAAGAAAGAAGTATACAAATCTTCATTGGAATTAAATGAACAATAAACGTATGTCATGAAATCAGAATTCCGAGCTAATTTCTTGTTATATTTGTTATATCAATGATTTAAATAGTAATAATATTTACTGAGAAAATTAAAAACAAGAAATAAAATATTTGGTGGGTCAGCAACTAGGTTCTTCTCATTGTTTTTTTTTTGTTTTTTGTATTTCTCATACACCACAGAATGGGTTTAAATCTTGCCATTTTTAATGAACTTTATAATGTTATTTTTCTTTGGTCACTTCATAAGAAAATTATTTTCTGCTAAAAAAGATTTGCACCGAAGTGTTAATCCAATTGTATCCGAGTGCACGGAATTTGGCTAAACCTCCCAGTTCTGAAGACACATTTCTTTATTATATTAATAACTAGCTTGACATGAACCCTAGGGATGGGATGTGTATGTGTACTATAGCCTATAACTATATAATTGGTTTGTAAATGTGAAATGTGAAAAGTTAAATTTTACATTTACATTCCCACACCAACTTACCACAGGGTGAGTAGGTTTATGATAAGCTAAAAGAACATCAAATGCTTAGCATGGTTCTCTTAAATAAATGAATTTTTATTTTATTTTATAATTTAAGTTTTTAATGAAATATGTATATAACATTTCAATATTCAGATGGTATGGTAATATGGAAACACACACCTCAAAACCACCTAAAGACCCCCTCAAGAACACCCTCAAGACCACGTTAACATCACGTTTACTTACTTACTTATGTCCTATATCCCCTTGTGGAACCGTCAAGACTCCACTTACTACCCTCTAAAAATCCCCTCAAGAACCCCTCAAGACCACCTAGAGACTCACTCATGACCCCACTAAATATTCTCACAAAACTTCCTTGAAACCCCCTCAAGACTACTTAAATACTCCCTCAAGACCCCCTAATGACTCCACTTACGACCCTCTCAGAACCCCCTCAAGCCCTCCTCAAGACCACATAAGAACCCCTTAAAATCTTCCTAAGACCACACTCAAGACCCTCTCAAACCACTTCAAGTCCCATTTTAAACCCCCTTAAGACCCCCACAAAACCCTCTTGAGATTCTACTCAAGACACTCCCAAAATCCCCTCAAGATCACCTAAAGACCCTTTCAAAACCACACTAAAGATCGTCACAAAAACCCCTCGGGACCCCCTTCAAGACTACCTATAGACTCCCTCAAGATCACCTCAATACGAGACTTACTCACAGATTTGTAATGAAAAAAACGTGACAGAATGACATATAAACCGACAGACAGAAAGACAAAGGCATGGTTATATAAAAGCATTTAATAAGGCCCACTATGGGAAACTTTTGTAGCCGCCCAATATGGAACAGACACTAAATGCTGCTGCCGTTAGCCTCGTCTTCGACCACCAGAGACCAGACTACCATGCCGTTGACCGCCACCTGTAGTTCATCCGCCTTTAGGGAGATTTTCTCCAATCCAAGGACAAGTTCATGTCCTGACCAGCAACACTGGCTTTTTTGCTTATTCCAGCAGAATGTAATCATCGTCATATTTGACTCTACAACCGAGGTCCGGTCTTGGCCTCCTGCAAAAAGTCTCTCCACCGGTCCCGATTTCGAGCCGATGTCATACAGTTTGGCATCCCTAAACTCTGGGCGTCGTGGTCTACGCCACTCTTCCAGCGTCGGCTTGGCCGGCCTCGCTGTCGTGTTCCATAAATCCTACCGCAAAGGACTTTCCGAGCAAGATCCTCTTCGCTCATGCGAGCTAGGTGTCCTGCCCACCGGAGCCTACCGAGCTTAATTCTCTTCACGATGTCGACATCGCGGTAACGCTCGCAACGACTTTAGTGTTCATTAGTGTTCTCGTGTAAGCTATGGGTGTCAATGTACTGCCCTGAATACTGGCTCCCTACCTATTTTAGCATTCCTATCCCCCAGAATGATTTTTACATCATACTGATGGCAAGCATGGAGTTCCCGTTCGACTGATTCAAATAGTTCTTCTTTTTCATCATCTGGGGAATCCTTTGTAGGTGCGTGAACGGCTTATGTTTTTAAATCTGCCCCGCACGCGAAGGGTGCATAGCCGTTCAATTACTGCTTTAAAGCCGATAACGGTGGGTTTCATTCTTTTGCTGACTAGAAAACCCACCCCGAGCACATGATGTCTTGCATGACAGCTGTAATATATGTCATATTCTGATTTTTGTAAGACACCATTCCCCGTCCACGGCATCTCATGGATTGCTATTATGTCAGCCTTATATTTAGACAGGGTATCGTCCAGCTGCTGTGCAGCTTGAGCTCTATACAGTGAGCGGACATTCCATGAGAAAATTCTTAAATCGTTTAGCCGTTTTCGATGCCGTGGTCGTCGTCGTTCATCAGTGTATCCGAGGCTGATTTTGGGTTCCGTAGTAATAATTTTTTACGGGCGAGGTTATTGGCCTCGCGTCAACCTTACTATGAAGGGACTAGCCCGATCATTTCGCTTTTCCTGCATTGGACGAAAATTACCGGCGGCCACCACGTAGAGGTTTGATCGCACTTTCACCAGTCAGAGATATTTACGGCCACCTGCAATTCTAGAGCATTCTGTGTTATTCCCCCTGTTCTGCTGATGGCTGACCGCCGCAGAATGTAATCAGCAGAGTATAAACTCCATTGCTGAAGAAATAAATGGAATGAAATCATTTTCGAGTATTAAAGTCATGAATTTATCTTTCTTTAGCTTAAAAGCATTTACTGTTTAAAATTTAATTAAAATTTTACTGTGCTATAAAAAAGGTTCCTAGCTATGTCACCTTTCGAAGATATATTCCAACAACACATACAAAATAGCGACTCCATAATGTCGAATCCTTGACGAACTTATTTGCTGACCCAACAACAAATCATAGAAAAAGTACAAATTTTTAACTACGCATGATTACTTTTTGAATCGGAATTCTTATAAACAATTAACAAATAATGCAAATAGCATTTATTACTGTGATATGAATAGTTCTCAATTATTACATATTTTAATTCAAATTGCCATTTAGATTCAAATTTTTCATATATATCAAAAGTTTTTTTTTATTTGAATGTTTCCAGTTATTCAGCAATATAATTTAGTAACCGAAACATTAATAACTTGGAATTTGCATGTGCGAAACTTCAATAACAATAACATTTGTATGTTCATCTTAGAAATCAATCACGACCACTTGAGAAATTCTAATTTTCCCACTTCACTCAAAATACTCGATACACAAATTGAGTCAAACCATTGGCTAGTTAGTGCAGAATTGATTTTATTTTCTTATTCAATTCGATTATTTATATTTATCTACAATGCGCTTTAGTTGTTTTTATCGTCCTATTTACTTCACCATAACTAAATTTATATATTATTCATATACCATACATATATTAAAAAAAACAAACGTGTTGCGCTCTCTTATCGTCCATACGCAAGAAATTTATATTAAATGTTATCCAAATTTTTGTTTTGTTTTTATTCTTATATATAATTATATATAATAAAGTTGAACACACGGTCATATTCATAGCGTACTTTTAAATAAAACAAAAAAACACAATATATTGTTGTTAATCCAAGAACCAAAACAGCAGCAACAATAATTTATTCCTTCTATCAAATCACCACGATAGTCGATCGTCGATCATCGCCTACAGCAATTTATCAAAATGTCTTTTAAATCATTAAGTACTTAGGTTTTTATGTATTTGAAATTTAATTATTTATGATTTTCTTGTTTTATTTTTGTATTCTTTTTTCGGTTTCGGTTTGCTTTTGATTGTTTTTGATTTGTTTTGAACACTCACACAAAATTGAATCAATACACTTCACCACCAATATGGGATCAACTATAATGAAACATAAAACAAAAACAAAAAAACTACTCCTATTATACTATAATACTTCAAAATAATTTAAAAACAACAAACAACTGAAGTTAAAATGCACATTCCCGAAACAAATTCATTGAATGCGACTACAACGACCTCCCAAAAAACACCAACATCAATGGCAATGGGTAGCGTCGCTGGCAAAACTAATTCGCTAATGCCCCTTGCTAATGTTAATGAAGAACATCAGCAACAGTGGGGCAATGTGAAATCGATGCAATCGCAATCGCAATCGTTAAAAGTTAAAAATTTGTCTGAGTCGGAATTTGTTTCGGATACTTTTCAAACTACAGAAACGGATTTAGAAGAAGTTAAGGATGGAATTCGTAGGCTCGGTATCGATAGTATGACGCAGCAAGCTCCTCTTGATGGTAATAATGGTAAGAAGACTTTTTTTTTTTTCATTTGTTGATTTAATTTCGGTTTTTATCCTCTTCTTTTATTTATATAATTTACTCGTAGTTATTTATTACAATTAATTTAATTTTGCGTTACTTATTGTTTGTTGTTTTTCTTATGCATTTGTTGATTATTATTATTATTTATTTATTCACTTTAAACATAAATTGGATAACTACTTACAAATACATGCACATAAATGTGAAATATAAAATTTCCTTCTTCGACATCAAAAATGCAAATTTTTGTATGTTCCTAATAAGATATAATTTTTATTTTTCCTTTTTTTTATGGCATACTACTTTTTTGTTTCATATTTTCATTGATGACATTTAACTTTTTTTCTCTATATCTCTATCTCTCTCTCTCTGTAAACATCCTCTGCCTTTTTTTTATCTATTTATTAACTCTTTGTTTTTAATAAATACACATAATAAGGAAAATCTGAAAAGAAAAAAAAGCAAAAATTAACATATCAATGCCATCAAAACATTTAATTATGTCACGCAATGTTTCAAAGTTAATTTACCAATGCAACACTCATAACTATTGTACATTTATTAAGAGCTTATTAAAAGTTTATCAATAGTATTGATAATATTTGGGTCGGAACACCTTTGTGGTTGTTGTTGTTGCTGTAGCAACTATTATTTTGTGTTAGTCCAAACATTGGGTTGTAATGTTTGTGTAGCTTTCGGAACAGTCCAGGCCGAAAAATGCGGCTGCTTCGACAGGCTGTGTCCATAGAGATAGCGGTGTGAGTAACGGTGTGAGTCGGATGGGACGG
The DNA here is from genome assembly GCA_947095585.1 of Nephrocerus scutellatus. Lineage (NCBI taxonomy): Eukaryota > Metazoa > Arthropoda > Insecta > Diptera > Pipunculidae > Nephrocerus > Nephrocerus scutellatus. The sequence continues at coordinate 16,370,675 of OX352761.1, forward strand.
GCAGCTGAATAGATAAGCTGTGTTATGTGGTGATGCTGTCACGTAAGCGGTGTATGAAGCTATTCAGAAAAGAGCTTCATCCTGATCTCAGTTGTTCCAGGGTTGATCTGGTTTGTCTGGGGAGGTTTTCCTCGCTTTGATGTATAGGGGGGAGGGCGACCTCCATACACGATGTTATTTTGGCGATCATCTAGTGCGGCTCTGACTGACGCTCGATGAATTGCATATAGGGCTACTTTATAGTCTGCTGGATCTAGAGGTGTATGTGCGATGAATTGGTTTGTCTCTTCGCGGAGCATAAGAATATCAGATATGCCTGGGTTGTGTGTTGAGGGTGAGCAGGTCACGGTTCAGGTGATCGGATATGTGGCATGCCAGTAGGAATTGTTTGGCGAGAAGCTCGATGTGCTCTTTCACTTTTAGCATTTGGGTTTCTTGATGGAGATGGTCCTCATGTGACATGCGGTAGCAACCAGTGATGATGTGAAGAGCAACATTCTAACAGGATTGAAGCTTCTGCCATTGTATGTGGCAGAGGCGAGGTGTCCAGATGGGTGCCGCATGGTTAAGGACCGATCTGCCAATCGCTTGATATGTGGAACGAAGGGTTGTTTTGTCCTTACCCCATGTACTACCCGCTAGGGATTTGAGGACTTAATTTCTGGACATGACTTGTTTATTAATTTTTCCCGAATGAGTCTTAAATGTCAGCAGATTGTCGAATGCGACTCCCAAGATCTTTGGATGTTTGATTGTAGGGATTGTCTTGCCGTGTATCGAGATGTCGAGCTGTAGGTTGACTTCTTTGGTCCAGGTGGTGAAAAGAGTAGCGGACGATTTCTCTGGAGACAGGATTAGATTTCGACTGGTAAAAAAGTCTTCTAGTATATCGAGGTAGGCGTTGGTGCTTGTGCAAAAGGTGGGGATGACTATTTATTCTTCCAGAATTCGACGTAAGATTTCCTATTTCCATTAAGGTAGTTGGTAAGTCAACGTTTCATGGTGTTGGAAAACTGTGACTCTAGGATGTCTTGTAGTAAGATGCCTGTTGGTTAAGTCCTTGCGAGATGAGTGTTTGGAATGAAGCTGAAGAAGTAATATAGCTTCTAGTATTTTCGCCCGTTTTCCATTTTCCTATGACTGTCATAGCCAATTTTAATTTCAATTTTACCAAAAAGACATTTCATATTCAAAATTAAATAGCAAAGTTTTTCGCATTCAAGTTAAGTAAAGTTGTAAAGTTGTAGTAAGCATAAACGTAAATGATTTGATGTATTGAAAACAGTGTTGTTCATTTTAAATTCTAAACCAATTGGTATCAAAAGTTTCAAGTGCACATCAATGACTTCCTTCAGACTGTCATTTGTATGTTTTATGTTCAAATAGTTTTATTTTTATTTTATCCTTTCCGCACTCATTTGAAGAAAAAAAAAACAATCAAAATGTCTTACACAGAAAGTAGAGAATTTACAGAGGAAGTTTTGTAAGAATATCCATAATTTTAAATATAAGGCAACAGCAGAGTATTCTGTAAAAGTTCTGCAATTTCTAAACGACAGTTGCTGTTACAAATTTTTGTCAATAAATTTGATAATTTTAATTTTTTGACTGTTTAATCGAATCCTTTTAATAAGGTAGGTATACGATACGATTCGTCGATACAGAGACGCCAGGTTGCCATTACATTATAATGATGTCAACTTTGAGTTTATGTACATATTGTTACGAAATTTAGGCCTTCTAGAGTTCGTAATGAATGGACTATAAGAGTCTTCTTTCTTTCCTTTACTCCGCGGGGGAGCATAGGGCTTCTACAAACGCCCGCCAACGAACTCGATTTAACGCCTGAGGTTTCAAGAGACGCCACTCGGTCCCCTGGGATCTTGCTTCCTTTTCTATTGTCCTTTTCCATGTCTTGCTAGGACGGCCAACTCGACGGCTTCCTTGTGGATTCCAGTCGAGCGCTAGTTTCGTAATGTCGTCCGCTGGCTTTCTCAAAGTGTGGCCAATCCAGCTCCATTTTCGTCGTCTGATGGTCAGCGCGATTGTTTCCAGCTGTATTACTCTCCGCAAGTCTTGATTGGTGATAATGTCCGGCCATCTTATTCTCAGTAATAATATTAAACACTTGTTGACGAAAACTTGGAGGCGCGTCGCAATTGACTCTGTGACTTTCCACGTTTCGCAGCCATACAAGAGTACTGAGAAAACGTTAGATCTGAAGATCATTAGCTTTAGATTCCGGAAGATTTGCTAGGAGTTCCAGATATTATTTAGCATACTATAGGAGTGTCGCGCCTTGTTTACACGAGTTCACACATCCGAGTCATCACCACCATTTTTTGACATCCAGCTGCCCAAATAACAAAACTTATCGACTTCCTCTATCTGATGTCCGTCAATCGAGAGATCACATGTTCCACTAGCGTTAACTCGAAGTAGTTTTGTTTTTGAGACGTTAATTTTTAAACCCACTTTGTTAGCGTGGAGTTCAAGTGAGTTTAATTTTCGCTCCATGTCACCACCAGATTGTCGATAACAATTGTGAAAAGCAATGGTGAGAGGGTGCAGCCTTGCTTGACTCCCGAGTAGATGTTGAAAGGTGAGCCAAGATGACCGTTATGAATGACGCGGCATGTTGAGTCGCGGTACAGTTCCTTAATGATGTTAATGATTTTTTCCGGAACACCATAGCTAGACAAAATCTGCCACATCATGTTTCGGACTACGCTATCAAAAGCGCGTTTAAAATCTACAAAAACCATATACAGAGGAGAGCGATACTCAACTGATCGTTCAATGATGGACTGGAATGAGGACTATAAGAGTACCAGTACATAATGACGTAAATTTATATAAAACTCTCCACATGATCTGCAGGACCAGACGGCATAATTCCAACCAACCGAACAGCAAAGGACTTCGGATATTATCCTTTTCTCCAAAGTTGTGTTGATCTAGTCCGCATTCCAGGGACTTCATAATAAAGTTGAATTTAACACTTCCAAAACTCAATGCTTCTCTTCTGTCGTCTAAGCGTAATTTAAAACCCCAACTTTTATCCATGAATCATACATCAAAGAAACTGAAAAACTCGCAATACTCGGTATGTTCAAATTAAATTCTGAACTCGTTCTGTATTCCACTGGGCAGCGTAGACTACGCCATTCCACAACTCGAATTGAACAAAAACTTCCAGGTCACCATCTCCTCCATTGGAGGATGAATACATACATTTTACACAGACGGGTCAAAAACGATGATGGGGTTGACTTTGGTCTTTTCTCAAAAAGGCTAAATCTGAGTCTCTCTTTCCGTCTTCGTAATCACTGTAATGTCATTCAGGCAGAGCTTACATCGAGTAAAGAATCTTTATCTTGGTTTAAGAGAAATGCCATATCCGCATCTTCTAGGATAGCCAAAATGTGTTGCTTCAGAGTACTTGGTTCGTGGCCCATGGACTCCTGCACCCGCGCCTTCTGCTTTCTTTCATCCGTATACCATTTTATGGCTCTCGGATGTATCTGGTACTCAGTTTTAGATCTGAATTACTCATAATGTTTCAAAGTTCTTCTTAAATTCAAGGTAAGGCAATCTGCTTGTGAGTACCAATATTTGGATTATGTGAATATGCAGGGTGCGGCAGTCGAAGCTGTAATTTCGTCATTTATGAATGTTTGTATTAAATTTTTTAGAGAATGTTAAAAACATTTCAAATTAGAGTTCTGTTGGAATGTCCAGGGGTTGTTATCGAATTTTTTATCTGTCCAAGATAGCAATGCATAATTTAATACCATTTCCCGGTACACCTCATAATCCACCTTGACGCCCTAATCAATAAAGACTAGCAGGGAACGACCATTTGGGGATGCCCAAACTATCACAGAAGCCGGAACTTGTTGGATTTTGTTTGATTCGTGCCTTCACCATTTCTGGCGATGTTGCTGTTTTTAGAAGGCCCCCTCCATGACGTTTAGCGATGCACCAGTATCGTTGTAAGGGGTGATGGTCCGATACGCAAACATTTTAACGGCTACTTTCGAGGCTAGGTTATAGTGTATGAAACAGTCACTTTAGTCTATGGGCGTGTGAAAACAACATAACAGACTAACGTTTGTTAAAATATGAGCGCGCTGTTGTCAGAAGATACAGCAGCGTGAACTTAATAACATTTCGCACCCTGAGAGAACGCAGGCCACACAATCCTCTCGCCGGAGCCCTTTAGAGATGTTAAATTGGCTTGATAATGATTCGGATATTTTTACTTTGCTTATAACATTCGTCGCGGTCCTGGTCAATTTACAAACGCATGTCTTTCATGGCTTCACAAAGTTCTGACTAACCTATATGGTATAGTGCTATACGAGGGGCGACCAATAAGAACTAAGGGAAGTTTACATTACCGTCGTCTGCTGTGATCTGTGCGACGACACCTAAACACATACTAAATTTCAGTCTAGTTCTTAGGTTAGTTTTTCTGGGCAGTCAGTTGTATCACTCGTTTTTCGTGTTTCTCAATAAAATGGAAAAAGAGCCATATCGATCCGTAAGAAATAGAAAGGGAAGTTGGATGCTCTCTATGGGAACACTTCACAATCTGTGGGGACACTTCACCATCTATGGGGACACTTCACCATCTATGGGGACACTTCACCATCTATGACAACCGTTCAACGAGTTTAAACGTGGTCGTACATCTACATGAGGGGCCATGCCGCCAGGCAAACGCTGTTACCGAGGAAATCGTTGAAAAGATCCACGATATGATTCTCGCTGATATCAGAGGCTGAAGTAGCAGAGGCCGTAGGCATGTCGTACAGAACGGTAATTAATATTTTAAATGACAAGTGTGGAAAAAATTTCAACCGATGGGTGGTGCCGCGATTGTTCACAGGCAATGTCGAAGCAGTGTTTGGACGTCATTAAGCGAAATTCACATCAGTTTTTGCGTAGAATCGTCACCGTTGATGAAACCTGGATATATAATTATACGTCAGAGACCAAGCAACAGTCAAAACAATGGATTTTTTCGGGTGAATCTGCTTCGAAAAAGGCAAAGACGGTCCGGTCGCATCAGCCGGAAAGGTGATGGCCACGATTTTTTGGGATTCGAAAAGAATAATTCTCATGAATTTTTGCAGAAAAAAAGAACGATCACAGAACAGTACTATAGTAAATTATTGGACCGATTCGATAAGAAATTGAAGGAGACACGTCACGTTGGCTAAGAAAAAAGTGCTGTTTCACCACGATAACGCAACGCACCAGAACATTCATCCCGGAATGTCGCGGCCAAATTGCATGAACTGCGCTACGAACTACTGCTGTACCTCACCGACTCACCCGAATTGGCTTCATGTGATTGTAGGGAAAAACTTTAGCTCAAAAGAAACGAATTTTGAAGAGTTTGATACAACTGGCTGCCAAATAAAAAAAAACTAAGGGCGCTCCTAGAATGAAAAACTTAAGACTTGAAGAGTTACAGAATTTGGTATGGATTTTGGTTTTGGCAAAAAAAAATATTTCTGCTCTTTATGTTGGTAGATCTTAGTTCTTAAGTTTGCAAACTTTCGAAGAAATCCAGAATGAAGTTCGCAACATTTTAAAACGGCTGTGAAATATTATTTGTTGTTGTTCTTATGTCTTCAATATAATAACAATGAAGCTTGTCGCAATTTGAAACTTTGAGCGAGCTCTTTTAAGGATTAAGTCTTAAGCCTTAAGTTTTTCGTTGTGAGAGCCTGAAATTTAGTATGGTGTCGTTTGACAAGAGACTAGACGACGGTAGTCAACTTCCTTCAGCACCGCCACCTGTTTTCAAGCACGGGTACTTATTGATCGCTCCTCGTATCGTATAGTGCTATATAGTATTCTGGCTCTCCAAATTTAACTGTTTCGCTGAGATGCCATCACATCTCAAAGTAAATCACCAAGGCGAATATAATAATAGAATAGAAAACAACTCAATGGAAACATTATCTCATCTAGAATACTTTAAAAGCAAGTATCGCTGTTTTGTATCATAAATCTACCAGAAAAAAAAAATTTTCTAATTCTAAACTAATTCCACTGCTCCCATTTGAGGTAGTTATTCACTGTCCTGCCACACACATCCCCGAGGGGGCCGCTGTATCTTACTTAACTGTCTGGTTATTATAAGTCTGATACTTGGTCTTACTCGATAGATTATAGTGGCAGGGGACTTTGTTAAAAATTGTCAGAATGGGCGGATTTTTTTAAGCATTAAGTGTCCTACCATACAATAGCGTTGGTGCCTGGGATAGTTTCTATCTCGGGCTGCCTAGGATTTGGGGAATCCTAGTGGCAAATGATGGGATACGAGGTTCCGGACGAACGTGCTGCCAGGGTCTGCTTTGCAATCGCCCAGGCACTCATTCTGAAAGACCAAGGTCGCGTTGGTACGACGGGGGTTGATTCCGCCCACAGATAGCGTTAATCTCCTTGGAGGTTAGCTGAGTCTGGGTCAACCATTGGTTGAGGACCAGTCTTGTTCTGGCCTTGGCCTTCGTAGTGGCTTACGGTTTACTCTCGTTAAGAGGACCGCTAAGTGTAGTATCTAACCATGAGAAGCTTAATGGCGCAAGCTAGGCAAGCGCGGGGCTCACGCTCCAACTCAAACCCGGTGTCCTGCCACACACCGATCATTACATTCACTTGTCACATAGTGTGTTGCAGATGATGATCGATCTTGCAAGTCGACTCTCTTTTAAAAAAAGCTTTTCTCTTTTAATTGTAGATGATTTTTGTTGTTGTTCGAAACCGTCTTAAATTATTAGTTGGAAAAAATTTTTTTTCTTTATTTTGATCTAATACAAATTCAAGTTTACCATATTTCTATAAAACTGCAACATAATTCTCATTACTCATGGATCGTGACACTTAAGCGTTGCTCATTTCTCTTAATTCGATTTTTGAAATTTTCACAAACATTCACTTACCAAATAAATATTCAAAGTTAACGTAAATTACAAAACGTTTAGCTTTCACAAATACATTATCGACCTTAATTTCTGTTTGAATTTCTGCTTTTTACCATCAACATGCGCTCTGTGTAACATTTTGGAGTACGCGGTATCAACACATTCGCAACAATTCATTTAGAAATGTTCGCTTTTTAGTTTGTCATTCTTATCAAAATTCACATTAAACAATGAATGACATTCATACTGTTTGCTAATGCAACCATTGATACGTACCTTCTAGGTACACTATGAATAATTTCATACGCTGCCTTTTGCACACCTCCTCACATGTTGGTTGCTTTTGACTTAACTTGTTTTTTGTTTGTTATATAAGCTTGGCTATTATTATTCACTCCCATGTAAATGTACATACATTCAATATACTATATATATTTAGTATACACAATGAATGTTTATTTATGTCAAATATTTTTCTAATATTCTTATTATTTTCATTTCATTACTCTTTGTGGGCCACACAGTGAATTTCTGTTCTGTTTTTGTTGTTGTTGTTATTGTCTTTTGTTGCTATTTGCAACTTTTTGCCCGCCAACTACTCCCAGATCCCTATTATTATTATTATTATTATTATTATTTTAATTATTTGTATTTTGTTTATTGTTGATGCGTTATTTCTTGTTTGCTTGCCAGTTTGATGTTGAAAGAACTTCTAATATACATACTACATTTTTTACTAAAACACAAAAAATTATATAAACAAAAATATACTCATTATTATGAAAAGCTTGCAGAAATCTATAAATATGTATTTCTAATTATAAACTTAAACAATGACGTTCTAAATGTTAAATGTTATTATTAATAATAATGGTATTTGATAATATAAATAACTAAACTAAATCCTCAGCAAATACTTAGATGTTAATATTATGTCATAAAAAGGTGTATTTGTTTTGTTAAAATAACCTTTCGTGGTTTCCTTTCTTTTTTTCACTGTACGAGTTCCTATTTAACCTTACGAGGGCAGAGTGATAAGTACCTGGACTTAACAAGAGATGGCGATACTAATGCCTCTTTCGATTACCTTAAACCATACCCACGGGTTAGCTGCCAAAGTGATAGGGTTTTCGTGGTGAATGCTTTGCAAATAGAACGCCAAACCGAAACCAAATTTGACAAAAACAAAAAACTGAGGAAATTAGTCTGCCTGCTCTATCTTCGCCAGCTTGCTGAGTAAAAAAAAAGCAAAGTTACCCTGCTCTCACAATGAAAAACTTTATACTTAAGACTTAAGGATTGTATGGATCTCTCTAACATAACGAGCCAACATTTTTGTTTTGTCAAAACCAAAATCCATACAATCCTGTAAGTCTTAAGTATAAAGTTTTGCATTGTGAGAGCGCCCTTGCAATATCGGTTACAAAACTTTGCAAATAAAACTCAAAATCAAACCGTATCCCGGGTAAAGTTTGCAAATAGAACGTCAACCAAAACCACGAGAGGAAAATCTTAACTCTACCCTGCAAATCGAAACAGCTATAATTAAATTAAGTGGAATTTTTTGTTAATTATCATCCTCTTTTCAAAAAACTACTGTCAAATAATCAGTCATCTGCGCAGTTTGTTTTTGGCAACCATCAAAAGTTAACTACTTCTGTGTTTTTACAAAAATTAAAAAAAAAAAGTATTCAGCAGTAATTAAGTTCTTGTTTTTGAAAAAAATGGTGGCGCAACACGACTTTCTTTCTTCTACTGAGGGGGCTCCGGCCCCTCTTTAGAAAATATATATTAAATTTATTTTTGTTTTCAAAATATTTTTTTTTAATTTTTTTTATTTTTTATTTTGTTTTTTGTTAAAATTTCTTTTGCACCCAACAGGTTTCTCCTAAGTGCTCTACTTTAAGAGTTATTTGCAAAAACTCGAAAAACTGTCTAAGTAAATTGTCACTTCCGGTTGTCAGATTTCCGTCAAAATCATCTGGCCCCTCACAATTTATGTAAAAAGCTTAAATATGAATTTTCATCATCATTAATTCAACCGTCTGTGCTGTAGACTGAACACAGACAGACAGACATAGATTTTTTTCGCTTTTTCTGACTCATGAGTTCGAGTTCGAAAATTTTCATGATAACTATAAGATTTCTCTCTCGTGATTTCAGTTTTGTGTTCCCTCTGCAAACTGTGTTTGATTTTGTGTTAATATCTGTCGACTCGGCAAGATTTTATTGCAACTGATTGCACTGAACGAAGATTTGCAAAATAAACGACCGGATTCGACAAAGACAAAATGTTCTCCCATTAATGCAATACACCATCTCACAAGTGGATGAAAATGATGAAAAAAATAATGACTTAGGCTACGAGTTTGGCACCATGCTCCCCAGATAGCTTTCTGTTTCCGAATTTGAATTTTTTTTTATGAAAACTAAGTGTATGAACCTTATGTTAAAATATGAAATGAAATTAAAAAAAAATATTTTTTTTTTCTTCTTTCGTACAGTACTTATCACTCTGCCCTCGTTCCTATATTTAAAATACTCAAAAATAGGTGCTTCCTAAATAGCAAAGTAAATGATTATAAAGTAAATGCAAAATAATATAAACTCTGCTTGCTTTAATTTTATAATGCGTCGGTTGTTTCCTTAGAATTCGCTAACAATAAATATTTTTTATAATGCGTATACATTTCTGCAAACAGATTATTATTAAACTTTAAAAGTTTTGGTTAGTTTATCATTTGTTATCTATTTCTTAATTTAATTTTTTTTACAAAATTTTTGATTTCTATTTATTTACTTTTTACATAACATACAAAAATATTGGCACATACAACTTTCGATTGCAAACAAACGAGAATTGTGATGAGAAATAATCAAAAAAAATTCCTAACGAAACAATAAATTGGAATTATTATTTACTTATAACACTATTATTCACAGAGGCGGTACCTCTATCTACTTATCAACATTTCAAGTTGTCTCGATATTTTCAAGGTATTTGACAGAGTTTGGCATCAAGTTCTTTTGTCCAAAATGCGTGCTTAGGGAGTCGATGTAAAACTGTTCCATTGGATTAGAAGCTATCTTTTGAACCGTTTAATTCAAGTTGTCTTGCACGGTTTAAGTCTAAAATACATCAGATAAATGCTGGTGTTCCCCAGGGCTCTGTTTGTCCCCGACTCTTTTTCTCATTCTTATTACTGATCTCTTGTCCATTACTTCTAATCCAACTCATTCTTTCGCTGACGACAGTACTTACCGCTTCTCATATAAGTTTGACGAGCGTCCCTCCACTTCTCATGTGGAACTCAAACAACTACGTATGTGAAGCACGTTAAATTCTGACCTGAACTGCATAATGAAATGTGGAGAAAACAATCGAGTAGAATTTAACGCTTCAAAAACCCAATGCTGTCTCCTGTCGTTTAATCCAATCTTAAATCTAATGCCATTATCCCTTAATGGCACTTGCAGCGAGGAAACTGAAAAACTCGCAATTCTCGGAATGTGCGTTAACGACAAGCTTCGTTGTAATGACCGCATATTCACTGTCGCCAAAATTGTTGCGAGATATTTAGGTTTTCTAACCCGGTGCAAAAATTACTACACTCCCTCTAATCTGGCTACTATCTAGAAACCCTAAACTGGTCTGGTGCACCTAAAACTACCTTCCATCAGCTAGATAGAATACAAAACCGTGCAAGGAAACTTTTCGGCGAAGAAAACATTGCGAAATCAATAAATTCGCTTGAACACCGCAGGAACGTTTCCTGCTTGTCACTGTTTTATCGATTCTTCCATCAGCGGTTCTCACATGCTTGTCACTGTTTTATCGCTTCTTCCACCAGCGGTGCTTAAGAGAAATAGCCAGTTGCATGCCACCTCTCCTTGAATTCAACCCCGATACTCGTGGCGCTTTAAATGCTCAACCGTTTACCCTCAAGCCCATCTTCGGACATTCAGTTAAGTTCATAGATTCGTTCTTCAGCCGTACTACACGTATGTGGAATGCTCTGTCTTTCCACATCTCTACGATCTTCAGGCATTCAAGGCACAAGCTCATAGATATCTCCTTGAGTTTTCTCATTTTCTTAATGCCCACGCTTTGCCAAGTATGTAGCCGAGCATAATAACGCGTGCGCAAATTATAAAAAAAATTATTGCATACAATTAGGCTCAGTAACCTAATTGAATGCAATGGTTTTTGGTAATTTCTTAATTCTAATACAAATCAATGCAAAACTTATTCTTATATACGAGTATGTATAGTGCGATAAAAGATTTCTATTTACATTTTCGTAACAATATTAATAATATTCGGCGTGACAGACCATTGCGGTTCAAGGCCTAGATTCTCGTGACCATTTGTGTGGCGCATTTATATTTTTCGACACAAATTGACAATTTAATGGCGGCTCCGAACGGCGAATTGAGAAGCTTTTCCATGACAAGTTATTACTCTTGGAAAATTTTTCACCCATTCGCGAGAGGTGGGACACCGTGAAAAATACTTTTGGTGTTACTGGGATTCGCACCACAATAGATTACTTATTTATCGATTGGAAGTGAAAATGAGAACAGTTTTGTGATTAATTTGTAAATTCGTTTGATACCGATGCCTTCACGGTGAAATTTGGAATCGAGGGCAGTAACAAATTGGATAAACAAATTGTAATGTATACAGCTTCTTTGGTTTATTGTTCGCTATACTTATGATACTCCTCAGATACTCCTCACAAATAATTTAGAAAACATCCGGATTGATCGAGCCTGGTCCGTCTAGTTGTCTTTCTAATATTAAGAAATTTATGTTGATAATGGACCAACATAAATTTCTCGACAAATTTTGAAAATCGAAGTTTTGAAGCACATATATATGCGATAAGAATTCCTCTCTCTCTCTCTCTATTTGTAGCATCTCTCTCGAGATTACCTGTAAGGAATTTTAGCTAATTCGACTGACGCCCGGTTTTACTGTCTTAAGTTAAAGCCTTTGTTAATCTATTTAAACTTACCGTAGCACATCCCAAAAAAACATCAAAAACATAAGTTTTGCGATTTGAGATTAAATTTTTTAACATTTCAATTTGTGCAGCCAAACCACCAATATAGGCACACATTTAAACGAGAAGAGCATACCATTTTGCGAAAAACGAAACAATTATATCACTGACGAACTTATTTATTCAGTTTACTATCTACCTTGTAGCAAATTTTGTCGCTACTATTGTCTGTCAACCCTTGAATTTAATATGTCCAAGAGTTACAAGGTGGAAAGTGATATAGAGTTAAATAACGTTCCTTCCCCTTTAAACGCAACGATCCTCGCTTTGGTGATTAGATTTTTAATTTGGTCGTATCTTAAAAAAGACCAAGATTACGATATTTACCCCCGCCCTCCATCCTTACGATTTTTTACTCGTAATGAACCCAGGAATTGACTCTTAGGTATTCGTAACTCATTATCCAACACCCTACAAAAACGAGTGAACTAGAATGAAATATAAAATTAGTCACTCATCACAATTCTTACATTTTTGCCCGGTCTGTCTCTTTTTTTTATTATTTTTTTTTTACCATCAAAAAAACAATATTTATTATTTGTTTTTTTTTTAGTTTTGTTTATATTGCATAATAAAAATTTTCATCGGAAAAAGTTTCATCTAATGTTAAAAACGAAAATAAAACAAAAATTATTATTATTAATCTTTGTATTTTTGTGTGTACATAAAAATGTGTCTTCTCTCTTTTTTTCTCTCCTCTTTGTTTTTTTCTTTTTTTTTCTCAACAGCGTATAATTATTAAAATGTTTAATTATTAAATTAAACAAAAAATGTTATTATCAAAAATAATAAACAATTTAATTAATTTTTGATCATCATATTATATATACAATATATATACATATAAATATATACCGATTATATATATCCTCCTAACGTGAAAAGCTATATATAAAAATATTCCAGAATTGATAAGAATTATGTAAAATATATTATAGAATAGTGAGACAAAAAGAAAACGTGAAACTTTTATGTATATAATACATAACTGTAACTAATATATCAACCAACTCCTGTAATAACAACAAACAGATGGAAAAAAACTAATAACTTTTAGTGGGAATACTCGTATAGCAAAAACACGGAACTAATATTAAATATAATCGTACATCATACCACAAAACCTAACTAACCACAAACACTTGCAAACATACGACTATGTATTTACACTGAATGCATCGGTAAATGGTTCTAAGCATTAATAGATACATTTTTAAGTAATCTTCACTCCAATTAGTAAAAAGTTTTTTTAAAAAAAAAACAAAAGATTCCATCGTATACTTCGCAACTTACACCACGAAATCAGGTTAATTGGAGGAAACGTGAATGAAAGGGGTATGGAGCTTCCTTTTAAACACGGGATATCACCATATAAGAAGGTGGTATGTGTCAAGGTAACCTCTGACACTGACCTCCTGGCCCGTCAGATCTGTCAGATATTATAAATTTCTTCGTATGTTAGGGTGCTCTCACAATGGAAAAACTTAATACTTAAGCAGGATTGTATGTATGCTCGTTATGTTAGAAACCCATACAATCTTGTAAGTCTTAAGTGTTAAGTTTTTCCATTGTGAGAGCTCCCTTAGATAGAGAGTATTATAACGCTTATATAGCTCAAAAGTTACTTGTTGTAACATACCCCCTTCATCAAGTTAATCATCCTTCAGTTACGAGTATACACACACTCACCAATACACTATTACACTTCCTTCTGTTCAGTTTCAAATTTTTATGTTTTTATGTATTTCTGTTTTTAGTTTATCTGTTCCTTGTTTTTATTTTTATTTATCTTTATTATTATTATTATTGTTAAGAATGAGCTTGTTGCCTTATTCTTTTCTTATGATATGAAAGGAATAATTCTAAACGCATTGCATTAACACATTGTTTGTGTGTTAAGTTTCCGACCCATAAATAACCTAATACTCAAAAAATATTAACTAATCTAAACAACAAAATTGTCAAGTGCCATAAATTTGCTTAAAAACAATTACTTAAGTACATACATAATAAACTTTATTTTTGCAAACATTCGCCTTAATGTAAAGATGTTAACTGCTTGACCTCCTCACCGCGCACACCTTAAACTCGTGAGTCGTTATTGTGATCAGAGAATTACTCGTTCCAATTGAATATAAATGTATTTATATAGATAATTATTGTTGTTGGTGTCTATCTGTTAAACGCGTAGTACTTAATTACCAAGTAGTTAAAGAATTTCGTGAGCAAATGTTATATGTATTTTTAAATATTCAATTGTTTCTATAGAGAAAATAGTTGTTTATATTCGTAGAATACACAGGATCGCTGTTTGTTTGAAAGATAATACAAACAAAATACTTTTGGGAAAGTCATAATAATAAGCGATATATCAAGTTTAGAGCAATCCCGAGTGATTGCAACAAAAACTGCAACTATTTATACGAGTTTTTTTTTTTTTTTTGAATTTTGGCGCATTTTGCAAATATGGTATTTAGAAATTATACCCTTAACCTTTTTTGTCTTTAAACCTATAAAGAGAAACAGTCGCTCAATTTCAGAAATAACGCGTTTGATGTCTGTTTTCAGGTCAGGAATTGTTTATGGTTTGTTAGCATAGCATAGACCCGTAGACCATGGACTTTACAAAACCCCAAACGAAAAATCGCATGTCGTCAAGTCGATCTGGGCGGCCAATTAACGTCAGTATTTCTCGAAATAACACGACTAGAAAAACGTTGTCTTAAGAAATCGATTTTGTTGTTGTTGAAGAAGCAGCTCCAGGTCTGTGAAACCTATTGCTGAGTTGAGTTGATGATCCTTAGTCCAATGTGAGAAACACTGGAGTCCTCCCGGTGTGTCGAACCGATCATCGTAGAAAGGTCTAGCTTCTCGCGACCACTGTGTTGTGCATGTGAATTTTTGTACAGAAATCGAAAAGAACCTACAGTTTAATGCCGTATCCGAAAGGCGAACTGAGAAGCTTACTGAGACAGGTTATTACTCTCGTTTTTACGTTTGTCAGACATTTGCGAGAGGTGGGACACCGTGAAGAATACTTTTGGTGTTACCAGGATGCGTGTCACGAACCTCCTGCTCAGCAGCCATGCACCTATCCACTGAGCCACGGCGTCCACATTTACTTTACTGAGGATAGGACACGTCCGTTGCCTCACACCCTCTTCGTTGGCTTGGGACTGGCATGCTACTTTCGTAACAAGGCGGAGTAACAAGAAAGGCATGTGGCGCCATCCACTTGAAACCACATTTCTTCGAGGTCCATGTCGTCCAATTTTCATTGCCTCAAATTCAGCTTATTAACAAAACCATTTAAATGAAAACAAGCTTGATCGCTAAAGATGATGTTTTAAAAAAATCGCTGTTTGGTTTTCCAACACCCAATTAGTAAATTGTCTCCGTTGCAAATCATCTTTATGGCTTGAGCTCTTAAGTTACTTGAACTTTGTAAGGGTGGAGGTGAAGGTCTTTGGTGAGAATTCGTTGCAAACTGGTTCTGCTAATGTTCAATTGTTGAGAAAGACGAGGGTTTGATGTTCCTGAATACAAATTCTGGTCGCAAATGAGCAAAACTCACATCTTAACCGCAAGTTCGTAGTATTAGTAGATGTTGTGTGGTGTAGTATGATTTTTGACGCATGCGCATAATTTAATATTGCTTTAATGTCAACAGCAGTGTTACTCGTTGTCTCCACATCAAATAACAATAATGCTACAATAAAATAATTTGCTTTACTAAAACAAACAAAAAACGACATTAATAACCTCAATAATAGCAGATGACAAATGTTAAACGTTATAGTTGCCAACCTTAATACCAAAAAAATGTGATTTTGCTTTTGGCAGTATTACTGTTCAAACCCGCAACATTTTCCTTTTCCACATTTGTTGTGTAATTTCGTGCAGCTCCATAATCCGTTTCCAGTAGATAAAGCTGCGCGAAGCACATCGCAAATCACCAACAAAAAAAGTATCGACGATAGAATACAACCTTGTCGTACCCCACTTAGGATCTCAAATTCCTCTGACAGCTTTCCTCTATGCAGCAAATGACATTTAGAGCCATCATAGGTTGCTTTAATAATAGCTATTAGTTTATCGCGTACACCTGTCCAACGCAAGGCCAGCCAGATAAACTGACTGTTGACACTGTCAAACGCCTTCTCAAACCCGATGAACAGCGGGTGCAGTGGTGACCGAAATTCAACGCACTGTTCAATAATGATCCGCAGGGTGTTGATGTGGTCGACACAGGAGGATCTAGTGCGGTAACCTGCTTTTTATGTGAAATGCGATCATCGATTTAAACTTGGGTTCCACATATATATCTAATATATAAAAAAGGCGTATGTAATGATTGGGATAGCCTTTCTCAGGAACCAGACATCGCAGGAAGCTTAAATTTTCACTATAGATTAGGATTTTAGCGGTTTGGGTTTTTGTTTTGGTTTGAACTCGCTAGGTGGCGCTGTTTTCAAAATATAACGGTTTTTTTTGTTTCTCAGCAACGAAGCATCTTAGGAACTTCAGTTTTTAACCATAGGTTTGTTTCGTTGCTATTTGGGTTTTTGTGCAATTTGGACCCGATAGGTGGCGCTGTTTTCAAGATAGTAGCTGGTAATATCGCTATTTTTGACATTTATTTAGTTTCATTACAGCACGCCCAAGAATACATCGTAGGACGCAAAATAAAAAATAAAATTTATAAAGATATAAAGTGGTAATGTTGATTTGTATGTAGGAGGTAATCTTCGTAACTACTGGACGGATTTCAAAATACTTTCAACAGTATTTAGAATGGACTTTCACGGTCGAGCGAATGCGTTGACTGTGTGCTGCATTGTTTGACGCGCTGCTTTCTGTGCTCGGTTTATTACGTACTATGGCTGCCCATAGAAAAGTCAAGGCTATGTGCTTAGTGCGTATTACTCTATGATTATAAGTTATAGTACACCCCCCACCCGGCGATGGGTAGAGAAAGACGTGGGTTCATGTCTGCGGGTAGCAAAGCGTCCGGAAACATCTAGTATTAATATATAACAAATCAAACACGCTGATATTCAAAAATTAATCTGTTTCCACATTGATTGATTTATTTGGGGAAATGGATGGATAGATAATGCGTAACAGTTCTACATGAAACTCATAGAAAACAATGCTATCGAGAATTTCTTTAAAAGAGATATTAATGCTGCCCGGTAAAAATTTAAATATTTAAACTTACTCTAAATGCTTATAACAGAATGGCGCTACATAATTTGCAAAAGTAAAAACTAAATACAAATTAAATCGCAATTTCTCCCTACTTAATAATAAATAACACTACAAGAGTCGTCCTCTATTATTTCTATTCATTTCATTGCGTATGTTTTTTGTTTTTGTACATACATATTTAATTTTTTAATTATTTTGAATATTAAATCTCAAGTTGAAGCATTTTATTATCAAAAAACAATTTAAACTACATTCCTTAGTTGTTAATTTTAAACAATTTTTTCATTACTATCTTAACCCGTTCTCTGGTTTTATTTTCCAAATTTTCCAACTAGATAACTTCCAATAAGAACACCATGAAAAAAAAAAAAAGCTAAACCCCTTTCTCCACCAAAAATTATAATTACTAATTAACACCTAAACCAAAAAATTCAAAATTTAATGAAATCATAAATTCTTTTTTTTTTATTTCAATTCATCTTTCAGAAGATTGAATGGATTTACGATAAATTATTAATAAAAAAATTAAAATATTAAAAAAAATTTTGTGTGGTAAGTTTAAATTCGTTTTTAAGACAAATTTCGTTTTTTTTTTCTTTTTAAGAAATTTAATATGAAACCAATCAGTCAAGAATCTACCA
This sequence comes from Nephrocerus scutellatus, assembly GCA_947095585.1. Classification (NCBI taxonomy): domain Eukaryota; kingdom Metazoa; phylum Arthropoda; class Insecta; order Diptera; family Pipunculidae; genus Nephrocerus; species Nephrocerus scutellatus. The sequence goes on from OX352761.1 coordinate 16,388,534, forward strand.
ACGTATTTTAATAAAAAAAACAAAATACAATTCAAAATTCTTGTTGATTTTTTTCGGTTTTGTGGTAATCAAAAACAAATATTTTATTTATATAAATGTAATATGATTATGGTTATTGAATTAAATTGTCTGTGTGTATTTCGTTATATTATTTTGTTGTTCACGTTCACGTTCGATGAATTTTCCATAATTTTTCAATTGAAAATGAGGGAAAATTTTCAATTTATCTTTTGTAGTTTCAAATTTATGTCAGTTTCTTACCAAAAAATAAATAAATATCAAATATATTTAAAACAAAAAAAAACAACATTTACCAACAAAATGGCTTCTATTCGTTTTTCCTGCATAATACTTGAACTTCGCTCCACAAAAACTGTGTGTTCTTTATCTTTGGTTATTATTTACTCCTTGTGATTGTGTTTTCTTTGAGTAAAATTTGTCATAAATTTATTTATTTATTTACCTATTTAGAGATGAAATCTTAGAGCGAATTGTTTTTGTTTTAATAAGTTACAAATGTTAAAACCTGTTACAATTGGTGTTTTTCAATTGAATAACTTATATAATATTTATAGTGTTCTTGGTTTTCTATTATATTTTTTATAATAATAATGTTTTGCAGTTGTTATGTATGTCGTTTTGCTAAAATACAAATTTAGTTACTTTACATATACTACATATGTTTATGTTGATAAATTACTTACAAATAAAGGTACAGTAGAAATCGGATATAACGACAAAATTTCAAGTTTACGCTTAAACTCGGTTATAGAGAAACATCATGAACATTCCACCTCTAAACCATCATTTCATAGATGAAGCCTTACTAAGTTTACGCCTAAACTTACGCCTAAACTCGGTTATAGCGAAACATCATGAACATTCCCTTCTAAACCATCATTTCATAGATGAAGCCTTACTAAGAGGTTTAATCAAAAGAAAAGTGCCAGTGCTGCCATTAACACCCATTCTGCAATGGATTTTACTAAAAAATTAGGAAATTAAAAATTGTACGTATCGGTACGGTCTGTTCACAAGTCTATGTGAGCCCACCATCAATAATTGAGGTCCGAAGAGAAAATATCGACACAACAGTAAATGTCTGGCTCTTCTTTTGGCCATCTCTTAGAATTTCAGAAGGCGTACCTTGAATTAAGTATCGAGTAAATGGTCTTCTACACTATCTAATGATTATTCGAAAATATAGTAATTGTTAATGAAACTATTAATTATTTGTAACATACCCTCATTCAAGAGTGAAAAATAATAAGAGATGGCGAAACTTGATTGTTTTTAACATACCCTCATAATTCGACATCATTATATTTGGCTCTACAACCGGTGTCTGCTCCTTACCTCTCGCAAAAAATCTCTCCACCGGTCCCGATTTCGAGCAGATGTCATCTAGTTTGGCTGCGCGCAGTACATCGCTAATCACCAACAAAAAAAAGTATCGGCGATAGAATGCAACCTTTTCGTACACCACTGAAGATCTCGAAATCCTCTGACACCTTTCCTCTATGCAGCACATGGCATTTAGAGCCAGCATAGGTTGCTTTAATAAAAGCTATTAGTTTATCGGGTATACCTCTCCTGCGCAAGGCGAGCCATCGCCATCCTTCTAGCGTAGGCTTGGCCGGCCTCCCTGTCGTGGACTTTCTGAGCAGGATCCTCTTCACTCATGAGAGCTAGGTGTCCTGCCTATCGAAGCATCTACCAAGCTTAATTCTCTTCACGATGTCGACATCGCGCTTACGCTCGTATATCTCATTATTATAGACTCTCCGGAATTGTCCTTCCTCACATACGTGGCCAACAATTCTCTGTAAGACTTTTCTCTCTAACGCGGCTTATAGGTCGGAATGCTTTTTTCTAAGCACCCAAGTCTCGGATCCATATGTAAGTACTGGTATAACCATTGTCGTATACACCAGCAGCTTGGATGTTATGGTTAAATTCCTGGATTTGTAGAGTCTTGACAGACTAAAGTCGGCTTTGTTGCGCGTATTCCTGGTTCCATGCTGACATCGGCTTCTACAGTTGACCGGAGATCCGAGATACTTCAAATTCGCGCTCCACTATTTTAATTGCGGGACCAATGTTGGATCTTCTAGACGCAGACGTGGCCACCCTGTATTTTATTTTGCTCTCATTTATGTGTTGCCCAGATTTCGTGCCGCCTGCTAGATCTGGATGAAAGCTTCCTGTACAGCTCTTTGGTTTCTACCAACGATGTCAATATAGTCTGCGTAAGCCAGTATCTGAATGGACTTATAGAGGATTGTTCCTCTCGCTTTATGCCAGAGTCTCTGATGACTTTCTCCAACGCCAGGTTGAAGAGGACGCAGGCCAATCCTCTTGTCGGAGACCGTCATAGATGTTGAATGGGCTGGCTTGATAGTGATCCGGATATTTTTACTTGGCTTTTACTGTATTTTATAACATTGGTCATGGTCAACCTACACAGTCTTGTCAGTTTATTTGTGATGCCGAATTCTCTCATGGCTTTATAAAGTTCTACTCTGGCTACGCTATCATAGGCGGCTTTAAAGTCCATAAAGAGGTGTAGTGAGTTTTAAAACGCTAGACACTTATCCATCATCTGCCTAAGGCTGTAAATATGATCAGTAGTTAATTTGCCTGGGATGGACCAATTATGACTTTAGCGTATCCTAGGCTATGCTATCCTGTCTTGAATTATACAGGAGAAAATCTTATACGCGGTACTCAACAACGTTATACCGCGATAATTGTATCTCCTTTCTTATGTATGGGCACATGATGCCTCCAATCCCTCAATTAGCTGGCCATTTAGCAGCTCATGAAAGTGCTCTTTGTCTTTGTAGTATTTGCAACGCGGTGTATATTGCGTCATACCGCGGACTCTTTGTTAGAACTACTGCGCCTGGTGCGGTCCTTGCTCTCTGTACTGTTCTACTTCACGGACAAGATTCTTCTCCAAGGCAGCTTTCTTTACCCGGTGGTTAACTGTCATATCTTCTGAGCCTTTTATATTCATCTTTGCGTGCCCGCGTTCTATGAGATTGTTGCATTGCTCGTTACGCAACATTCTTAAGTTCACTCGCTACCCTCAAGAGTGTGCAATATTAAAAGATGGGGAGATGTCTAAATTGATAATATACTTTCGTGTTAATAATCAGTGAAATCAGAACGTTTATTTTCTTCCGGTTGAATATAAACGTATGGCATCACTGATATTCTAATATTTGTGTGAATTTTAACAAATATTAATATTAAAATTAAAAGTTAAATTCAGGTCCCTATAAAAAATGTGATTTGTTGTATTTCTTATACATTTCTAACACAAAAGTACTGCTAAGATCTAAATTACATCTAATATTCAAAAGAATAACAACTTCGAATGGATCAACACACACATCAGTCTGTGTACTGCTAAGACCTAAATTACATCTAATATTCAAAAGAATAACGACTTCGAATGGATCAACACATACATCAGTCTGCAACATGGACTGCCATTAAATGTCTCCTCTGTAATACAGCCAACATGGAGCAATGTATAAGTAAATAAATCTCTAAAATTATTACATCGGCTATCAGCTAAATATTCCAACGGTTACTTAAAGTCCATTATATTCGATATCTACTGTATTTTAATTAACCATAAATTAAATCAAAGAGAAAAGTTGCCATGCTTGATGTTAGTTAAATATTGTATAATGTTTTTCCGTTATATACTCGTATAAAGTATTTCTTATTATTTTTCGTTGTATATTTAGTGAACAGTAAATAAAAGTTAGCTAATATTTAAGCTTCGGATATTATTTTCATTTGTAAATCGCTTCAAAGTGGTGGATATACTCTTAGGTTACTATACATGCAAATTAGAAAATTAGTTTAATTTGGAAAAGAAATTAATTTAACTAAAAAAAAGTTAATTTTGCTTCGCCTTATTGCAATTATTACACGTTTATTGGGTGAGTTATAACAAGAAGAGATTGGAAATCAATCGATCTTTCAAATAATTCGTGAATGTTTCTCTCTTTCTGTCTATATGTCTAGTTTTAATCGAGATGGGAATGTTGGATTTTTACACCATGCATTTTGAAGCTAATAGAGCTTTTTTCATGCGTATTTACACCACTCAGTGGGTGGTTACTACGACCAAGCTTACTCTTATTAAATATAAGGAGGACTCTTTTGGGAAGATACACCACCACTATGTCTCTGGAGACAGGTTTTAGCGCTTATTTAGATGTTTATTGCAATCCCCTGGCATGTGACTAAGCTCACCAGCTTGCCTGTGCATTATTTGTTGAAAATGACATTCCCTCATACAAATATGGCTTAATTGGTCTCTTTGGTTGCCTAAGCCCTGAGATGGACGTAGTTCTTCATAAGATCTTATTATAGCCGCGTAGAGAAGGAAATATTTAAGGCATTGCTTGGCTGTAAAAAAAATATATATTTCCTACGCTATGATATGATCGCGATAGATTAGATTTTAGCCTCCTACCTGCTAGTTCCTAAAAGTGTCGAGATTCTAGTGTGTGTTATATTGCAAATAAGCGTTGTTTGTCCAGTGTTTGCCTGTTTTCATTTTCAATTTGTAAATTTTTGTGTGGTTTTCTTTAAAACGATCGGTGTTTTTTTGTGTGAGTAGTCCCTTGCCCATATGGCTAACACTGCGACCTAAAAAAATCTTTTGGACGTACCACTTCTCTGATGAAGGATGGTATGGCATTAGTTTCACAACTCTGCTGACGAACATATTTTCTTTTGAAAAATACGCTTCCTTTGGATTGTCTCGGCCCTGAGGCCAGACAAAGTCTGTGTTCCTAATTATTTATCAGTGCTGTTGCGGCAGACCAGTTGACTCCACACTAGGGTTCAGGTCCTATGAGCGCAGATTCTGAGCTAGCCCTAGCTAGCTCATCTGCATATTCTTTGCCTGCAATCCCTTGATGACCAGGGACCCAACCGAGCTTCACCCTGTAATGTCTGGCAAGAGATTGCAGTGCATTTTTTATAATTTACGCACGCGTCAAGGGGTTCGCACCCTTATAATGCTCGACTATATGCTTAGCACAGCGTGGGCGTTAAGGAAAAGGAGGAGAAAAGAGGAGATGTCTATGGGCTTTTGACTTGAATGCCTGTGAATCATAGTGATGTGGAAAAACATAGCTTGGCAGAGCATTGCACATACGTGAATGATAAAGGGTCCATTAAGTTGGACGACAGCACTTGTAAGTGTTGCATGGCTATCTGAAAAGATATAAGATATATATCCTTTACTAACGTTAATCCTTGCGCAGATCTCAGTGGCATGGAGTTCAGCCTGGAAAACCGTGGGACTCATTATAGAGACTTTGATGTTGTGTCCAAAGATTTTTTTTCGATCCATCTGTGAACCACCTCCAGCATTCGATGCTAAAACGCCATTAGACCAGTTTTCTAGGTTCAATATTTTTACCTCTAATAACCTGCCGAAACAGTATTCCCTAACCATGATAGCGGGGATAGTGCAGAACATGTCTCTTTCGCGAATTGAGTCAAGAATTTTCAGGTGTCCCACATGGTCACCTGGTTTGTACATGTATTTTAGCTGCAGCTTAATAGCGCATCTAGCAGCAGTCTTCCAATCAAAAATTTGTAGGGGTAAAAGCCCTACAACAGGTTCTAATGCTGTTCTAGGGAAGGTACGCATGGCACCCTTGATACCGAGACAGGAAATTCTATGAAGCTTCTGAAGCTTAGCTGCCCTTGTCCGTTCATGAACTTTCAATTACCAAACAATGGCCCTTCTAGGGCAGGTACGCATGGCACCCGTGATAATGAGACAGGCAATTCTATGAAGGTTCTGAAGCTTAGTTGCCGTTGTCCGTTTATGAACTTTCAGTTATCAAACGATGGCCGCGTACTGATAATGGGTCTCACCATCATCGTATACATTTAGTGCATCATTTTAGGATAAAGACCCCAAGTTCTGCCGTAAAGGCGTCTGACTGACCCACATGGCCCTAGTGGCGCGTTCGATGGCGGACTTGATGTGAGGAATCCAGCCAAGTCTTTTGCCGAGATATTTAACCTCACTGGAATAAAGTGAAGTGTTACCTTTAATGGTGATAGTTCCTAGATTGACCAATTTTCATTTTTCAAAAGGCACTAGAATGGTTTCGAAAGCTTTAGTGGATAATCCTTCTTTGCTGCACTATTCTTAAACGTGTAGTAAAGCACCTTGCATGACACTATAAACGATCGTGTTGTTTTTACGACTAATATAATTCGCCAAGTCATCCGCTACTTATGACGATCTAATCTGATCTATGTAGAACAACTAGAAGACTGACGATGACTAGTGACCACAGAAGGGGTCACAAGACTCCTCCTTGGGGACAACAGTTTACTCCGGTCACAGACACAGACATTCCTCCTGAGGAGAAAGTAATATCTCGACTTTCAAGTATGGCCCTTATCCATTGGTTGGTCGAGTCTTCGATACCTCTGATCTAATTGCTTTTGAGTCGCCCTCAATGCCAAGGAATGCACACAGAGCAACGGTCGGTGTTAATCGGCACTTAACTCTTATACTGTAAAATTGTAGACAATGAATTACGAATCTTTTCGGCTCATGGAGCAGTTTCAACACAAAATTATAACAAACTACCAAGCAGGAAAATTTAATCCAAACTTGTGTGATTCGGAATACCCTTAATGGAATCCGTCCAGAAGTTCCTCAAAAATTTCTTTTGACCTATTCCAATTTTGTACAGATATCATCCAGTTTGGTATTCCAAAATTCAGGGCGCACTTTTCTGTGCCACTTAATGTAAAGTATTGTCTGCCCTGCAAATGATCTTTCTCAAATGTTCATCTTTGCTCATGCGTGCTTAATATCGAGCCATCCAGTTTTTCTGCTCCACACGGAGCACTGCCAAGAGAAATGCAATACAAAACTTCACTACAAACTTCGGTGATTTGGAAAACTCTAAATGGGCTTACCAAACTATTTGTCACAATTAACTTTCAGAAACATAACTGCTACTCACAAATAATCCATGTTGGAGCTACTTTCGCATTTACTCAGCTCTGAACTCAGCTTAAATACAAGCAACGTTAGAGCTCCACAAACTGCTGTCTATAAGGCTTCTTAACCATAGCATGCAGTTGATAAAGAAGCGAACCAATGAACAAGTTTGTGAATGTGAACGATTCTATGATTTCGTCGTCGTCGTACTCAATCGTCAAAACTATGATTTTGGACATCGATGGGCCACCATCTACGAAATTATTCCAATTAATAATTACAATAAAAAACCATAAGATTATATAAAATTTTATTGAAATATAATCAATTTTTAATTTAATCGTTTTCGCCAACGCTTTCGTTAGTAACTTTTTACAGCATGACGACGATTATGATTTCTAATAAGATGTCGTCGGTGTGAAGAACGTTTTGATTTAAAATCATATTAATGAATTTTTGCATTATCAACTTTACAATATATATTTTGTGATTTAACAGTCAACTGGTTTATGTATTCATTGTGCGAGTTCTTCTAAGGTTTAAGTCTTAAGTTTTTCATTGTGAGAGCAGGGTAATTTTTTATGCTCCTAGTAGTATGGGATGATTTCTAAAGGAAGAAAGTTAGCAACATGACAAACATAACAGTAATAATATATATGTTTAAAGAAAAAAAATTAAATCTTTAGTTTCACTTGCTTTGTTTTTTATTCTTCAACATCAGAGTAAAAGTTCTGTGTTGATTTTCCTTTCACCTTTTTTTTTGTTTTTACACTCACTTGCTCAACTTTTTCCAAACATTCAAATTATTGCACAAAATGTGAAGTTGTTTTTTATCCTTTTGGTTAATTAAAGTCCTCTCAATTAATAGCCCATTGCTACAACTACAAATGTGCAACAATTCGAACAACAACAAGAAACAGATATATAATTTATGTTTTTCATAGAAAGTCAACAACTAATTTGATTTGTCATTCATGTTATCGTTCAAAACTCACCACACAAAATACAATGAGAACTCTGATTCTGGTTTTCCTCCCCTATACACTATCTCTTTCTCAAATTCTTTCTATCTTTTTATATCTTATTTGATATTAAAAAAAAAACAATCGGGCAGCCTGGATATTTTCTGCGGTCTTGCGGGTAGAGTGGCAACATGCAAAACGAAAAGAGGAAGTTGTCTTCGATTTGCTTTGCATGTTGCTTTCTATCCCGAGGATGAAATGTTCTTTGATTGCATTCGTTATTTATTTCTTCCTTCCTGTTTTTTGTTGTTAAATTTTAATTCTAACTTAACAACTTTCAAATTATTCGCTTTTGAATCATATTTTATTTATGTTCCTCTATAAATACATATAAAACATATGTGTTTACTTTCTTTAACAAAACTTGTAAATAACCCAACTCAATTTTTCAGTTCGAATTGTTAATAACATTTATTACACCCACCCTTAAACCGGATTTATAGTAAAATGTGAAATTTCAATTTGTTATATAAGTATAGATTAAAATATTTAACTACAAGTTTTTTTTAACTTAAGGGAAACCCGATTTTGTCGTATTGAACCTTCAATATTTCTATTAACATTCTTGAAAGGCATTCCAAATATACTTCAATTCAATATTTAATGGCAAATGTTTATTATTAGTTTATAGTTTATGAGAAAAAACAATTAAATAATAACAAATCGCTTAATTGCTTATCATTAAAGTAACAACCACCACTTCAGTATTACTGTTATATCATAAGCTATTGTGCAAAAGTTTAGTGCATAATAGAAAAGAAACCAAATTGCTAGTTTTCGCTTTTGGCTTAGATCATATTTTGCCTGATTATATAATTGTCATATACAATATAATATAATAAATAATATAATTATTATACATTATTTTATTATCGTAGAGTTTAAGCAAAATAATTTTCTTTTCCTCATCATTATTTGTACCAAAACTTATTAACTATTCAGTACAGCAAAAAAAGATCTCTTTCTATTCCGGATCTCTTATGTTTTTGGTTTTTTACTTTTCTTTCGAGTTTCTTATTTGTTCTTCCTTCCTTCCTTTTCAAATCTAAACTTCTCTACACTTTTCAATTTTTTTTTTGCTTCTAGTCACACTGTATTCACTTACTCTGCTTTTTTTTAACCGAAATGTCTACATCTTTTGCGGAGGGAAAGGAGGAAAAATTCTCTACAATTGAATATTTTTTTTATTTTATTTACTTTTAAAGATCATCATGCAGTGTCCCCTAAAAAGTTAAATTTCTGTCAAGGGTTTTGCATCGGTTTCCCACCAAATAATGGCAGTAGGTAATAAATCAAAGAAAAAAAAAACTATTTAACTTTACGTGGGATGGAAATACATATATAAAAAAAATCTTTGCCTCTACATACATACATTTAAATATTTAAAAACAATCCTATAGCTTGTTTTCATATAGGTGCAGTGTAGTGTGATACTTATTCCCAAGGAAGAGTGAAAAAAGCTGGACTCAAATAGAGCTCTTGAAGATTCGGTTCGATTCTTGCGGCTCCTCGTAGCTTGGCCAAGTTCATCAGAGCAACCTCCAATTTAGGCCTTCGATGAAGATTTGTAAATTTGTTTTTTTTTTGTTTTTAATTTTTATGATTATGCAAGAATGATCTTATAAAGCGAAGCAATAACTTGAAATTCACTGAATTGGCATTCATTGTTTTGTGTTAAGAGACGCTTATAAAAATCGGAGTTGTTCCATGAAATAAGTCCCAAACGAAATTAGTGCCATTAAAATAAACCCAAAGGAAAATGAAGTAATTCCCAACCAAAATCCGAAAATGAATTAACTCCTAAGGAAAATGAAATAACATCCAAATAATACATTTATAGTTTATTTAATTATGAAACAAGTCAAACAAGTTTCTTTTAAAAATAATGCAATAACTCCCAAAAAAAATTTCTCTTGGGATTTATTTTATTTCAAAGATTTTGTGATTTATATCATAATGATGTTCAAAAGGAAATAATTCCAAAATAAAAGAAATAAATGCCAACCTTTTGTGATTTATTTCATAACGATGTTCAAAAGAAAATAATTCCAAAATAAAAGAAATAAATGCCAACCTTTTGTGATTTATTTCATTACGAAATAACTCCCAAAAATGTATAGAAATTTTTTAAAATTATATCATTTTTTTGAACTTTTATCATGAAGTTGATAATGTTCACGTCGCGGGTTTTGAAGTCCATTACACTGCACTACGCTCTACGTAAACAAAGTTTCCAACGCATGATTTACCAGGTGAAAGCTTTATTTTAACTACACGACTAAATTTCTGATCCCTCTGTTTCTGAAGTTAACAAATTTTGGCTTAGTTAGGTTTTTTTAAAAGATTAAATGTTATTTTGATGGTCATACGACTCAAATCCACTATAAATATCAAAGAATGTTTTAAAAAAGTCACTTACCTAAGATCATCAAATTCGTTGTTTTTTTTTTTTTGGTAAAAGAAATAAAGAGGTTTTGTTAAAATAAAAATAAAATAAAAGTCTTTGTTAAAACTGTCGGAATTAGAGTGTTTCGGAATAACACCAATAATTTTCTTCGACTGCTTATTACCATATTGCGTTGAACGAATTATTTGTCATGAATTACCCTGCACAAGTGACTACCCAATGAAGATGAGTTGTTTATCTATACCGTTCTGGGTTTTTTGAACTGCACATTTCTCATTGGAAGATTGCCATAACTACACAAGAGCGGAATACTCATAGAGAATGTGCTCTTATGTTTTTGACAGTAATCTTTAAGATACAGATTTAATCCTATCCCTCGGACAGATTGAACATTATCGACAGAAAGAAGACGTTTGTCCTTTTCTATGCACTATTTTCGATTTCATTTGCTTTTGACGTTGTTATAAATATTGTTACGAAATTTAGGCTTTCGAGTTCGTAAAGGATTTTCAAATTAAACACAATACAAGTTAATTAATTTACATTTTTAATAATAACAATTTAATTTAAATAATAACTTTATTACACAAACAAACAAAAATTAACTTAAGTTCACAAATTACACTGGTGATAACGTTTCTAAGTACACAAAAACACTTATTGCAACAACACTTGTACTTTACAATAATTCTCTTAGGTGGTAGCTTTATATCTACAAGAACTTTTTGAACTTGACTGGTTGAATTTTAAACAATGAACAAATCTTCTGCAGCGAACGACACCTTTGATACATATTGAAAAGTTTCCACAAACTTCCAATCTAATTGACAGAAATATACAGAAAATTGTGGCAACTTCCCTTATTTACAACTAGTTATACTTTAAATACTTCTAAAAATAAACTACATGTGCAATTCATGTGCTTGCACACAAACCGGTTTGATCACATTTAAACTTTCAGGTGGCTACATTGCAAATAATCGAATAAATCTTACAGCCTAAAAGTATGCCATTCAAAAGTTCTTAATTCTAATTCAGTGCCTATTTTTAGTATGCAGTATGTACATTGCGATTTATCTTAGGATTCGAATTCAATTATCTGCGCTACTAACAACTTTTCGTAACAATATGTATTTAAAACAACGTGGAGACTTACTTATTAATGGCGTCAAATAAGTTTAGACAAACAGCCATAGAACACAATTGAGCACTAATGCTGTTTCCGAAACGAAGACTTCTTTGTGGAACCTAACTTATTTAAATAAGTCTCCTCGTGAGGTGACTTATTTATATCTCTGCCTTGCAAAAAGATCTAATTTGGTTTTCAAAATTACAAAGATGCGTGACAGACCCAATTTTTATTTTTATTTTGTTGTCACAGTAAGTACGTGTATATGGAATCAATTCGGATGATTTTACTGACTTATTTATGATGGCGGCAAATAAGACAATAAGTCTTAAATAACATCGGAAATATCCGAATCGACAGACGAAAATTAATTCGGAACTATTAAAGTGTCTCCTTGGCAATTTCAAACCACATTACAGAATCGTCAAAATCAGTTGTATAGTTACGATTGTAGTCATGGATATCGGTGACTAAAATCAAACTTACATGTGACGTTTAACATCGAATTTTCCATTTGTGAATAAGAATGAAAATACGATCCAAACTACAACTAAATTCGCAGTTTAATTTACATTCCAAAATATGATTTTCGAACATTCACACTAATAGATACTCATTTTTACGTACAGGAACAGACCTTATTAGTTGGAGATATAAGTTAATATCACCTTTTCGAAAAAATGGGCCCTATCATGATTTCCGCCGCGAAACAATTTTTATACGATATCGTGAATTTGGAATCAGCAAACACGATACCTTTTCGCCATCTATTTCCATATCGAGAAAAGTTCCGCAATCAAAAACAAGGCGTACCTTTTTTCGATTGACAATTGACATTTCCCTATTTTGTTGACGATCGGCAGTTGTTTGGCAAGAAGTCAGTCTGACAATAAATGGGTGCGTTTGTGGCAATAAATAAGTTCGTTTATAAAGTCTTTTCGATAGAGGAATTCATGATAAAGTTGAAGCTGGTGGAGAAGAAGATATCGAAATAGTTTACGATCGCGGCGAAAATCTTGATAAGGCCCCTGATGTGCAAGAAATGTCAAAACGCACACTAAGAGACAGAGAAAATCTGTGTTTGTTTCACATATGTCGCAGAGGTGACAGAGGTTTGCGTCTGTGCTTTGCGTCTGTGTTTTGCCTCTGTTGCGCGGTGTTTAGTCTAATCTGGCTTTCGTTTGATTTTTCCCCTTTTATAACCGAGTGCACTCGTTTTTAGGCTTCAAAACGAGTGCACTGGCTTTTTTTGTGGTTGTGTTTGTGGTTGCTGTCACATATCAAAAGTCAAAATGACAGCACAATTATAGTTTTTTGTTGATGCTCAAGTAGAAAATTAATTATTAAATTAAATTACTCAGTGCAAGTTTTTAACTCAAACGAACAAAACGAGTGCAATTTTGTGACATTCAGTGCAATTTTTTTGCACTCGGGGTAATTTTTTCTATTAAACGAAAGCCACATAACATTGTGTGACACAGAATACTAGACTTTGCTCATTTGCTGTGCTGTGCTGCGCTCAATATGCGCCTAGCCTTACGCTTGATTTGCATTTGTGGTGTGCGAGAAAAAATGAGCAGGGCGGCTGTTAAATTGAAATTGTAGTTAGCCAGACGAGAGAAGTAGTATATTTCGCAATGTTAGCATAATGCTATAGATAACATTTCCCATGTTACTATTAAATAACTATAACATTCGTGCAGTGTCAATCTCTTCTGGCTAACCACAACTTCAATTTAACTATAGTCGGCCCGCATACTTTGTCTCGCACGCCTCAAATGTACATTTTGCATAAACGTTGCTGAATTCAGCCTGTCACCAGTGTTTAATTTGGTACAGATTTTAGACGTCGCTCTTTTTTTTTAAGCCTATCTTTGGAGCTAATCTTTATATATGTTTACATATATAAACAGTTATCTATTTAAAAAAATAATAATAATATTCGCTGCGACAGACCGTTGCGATCCAAGGCCTAGCTTCGCGGCTGTGCAAAAATATTTTTGCACACAAATGGAAGCGACCTATCCGAACGGTGAATTGAGAAGCTTTTCGTGACAAGTTATTACTCTCGGACGTTTGTCAGACATTCGCGAGAGGTGGGGCCATGTTTCCTGGAATTCGACTAGGAACCCCCTGCTCAGAAATCAATGCACTTAACAACTGAGCCACGGCGCCCTATTTTTACTTCTTTAATTTTATTTATTTATTAATTAGTGTTGAAAAAAAAAAGCTCTAAATATACTGAAGCCAAAAACTTTCCTTCCGTAAAGTTACGCTTAAAAGATACTCTTTTACACGCATCGTCCATACATAGCTTGTTTTGTTAACATTTGCATCTTAATAATTAACAATGTTCTGTTTGATTTAATTTTTTTTAATTTTTTATCTATGTATATAACCTACTATATTTGTGCTTTTTATTTTGCATCTATTATTACGTATTACATAAAACTTCAAAACGAGAAGAAATATAAATGGGGTTTTAACAACATTTACTTAATAACTTATTAACCCCAAATATACGTTTTTATAAGTTAGATGTATTGCATAAAAAGTTACATTCGAAATAAGGGAAGAACTATATTTAATACTTATGTAATATACATATTTGAAATGCAATAATTAAATTTAAATGAAAGCAACAAAAAAAAATACTAACAAACTAAAATACACGCATACACACGTATATGATATAGTTTAATTAATATTCTATAACAACAAAAAACCAGTTCCATAATTATAATAATAATAAATATACAATTAAATTAATAATCCAACTCATTTAGAGGAACAATGGGAAAAGGATTTGGAAGCTGAGTTGCAAGGCTACGAAGTTGTAAGTGATAGGGCATCTGGTCGAGGAGGTGGCGGCGGAAGAGGCGGTGGCAATAAAGGAGGGGGCGGCACTAGAGGTGGCAACAACGACGACGACATAGAAGAAGAAGAAATCGCGACAATATCAAATCTGCGCAGCCGTTCAAGTCCCTCGAACAACGATTGGGAACAATACGCCGACCTTATCGATGAGACCGATGATTTAAAGTAATTAAGAGCTTATATCGTAGTTTTTTCTAAGTTATCCTGAATGTTTTTCTTTTATAAATTTATCTTCTTTTTCGTGTCTGTCTTCGACTTTCGGTACGTATCGTGTGTGTTCGGTGTGAATAATGTTTTTGGGTAAATTTGTTTTTCTTTCTTTTTGTTTTGTTTTTTTTATTCCCCTCTTTCGGTTTCTCTCTCTCTATTCTATCTCTCTTGCTATTAATGTGTCAACTAAAAACATGTGGCGCGAACAATAACGATAACAACAAACAACAACGGTTGGTTTGCACCCCGAACAATGTTACAACACACAAACACCGAACGCTACTAACTGTATCTGTCTCTATCTCTCTGTCTCTCTCTCTCTCGCTATCTGTCTCTCGTTCGATCTACTCGTACAAAATGCATTTGTAGAACTTTGAAAAGTTTAAAAAAGGTAATGCTCGGATATAAATGAGACAGGGAGGGATTACTTACACCAATTCACTGTTAAAATAACTTTGTTTATCGTCGAAACAAACAGAACTACAAAGAGAAAAAAACACAGGCAAACATTATCTCCATTGTATATTTGATTGTAGTAAATTTAATTTTTGATATAAGGGCAATAATAATTATTAGAATAACATTCGTATCTGTACTTTTTGACAAAAACAAAAAGAACAACAAAATACTCGTAACAACAAAAATCTAACATCCATGAATCCAATTGTTCACCATGCAAAATTCAAAGCAAAGCAAACAACTCACACACCAAAAAAAAAAATTAAAAAAACAAAAAAAACATAATAATTAACTAAAAATGGGAAAAATTTATTATTAAAAATTTATATACACATTTGAACTCAATGTAAAACCGTAAAAATACAAAAAAAAATGAGTAATGAAAATTTATTGTAAAATGTAAAAAATATAATTAATAATTGAAGTTGAAAAGTTACAAAACATTATAGTATATATATATATATACAAATATAATAATAAAAGAAAAAAATTAACAAACAAAAAAAACCAAACATCGTTATGCATCTTAGCTAAATATTATTAATATTACTATTATGTTATAAAAGTAATTATAATTATTATTAATCATTCATCAGAATTTATTCAATTATTAAATTAGCGAAAAAAAACGGTCAGTCAGCAACAAAAGGAAACATTTAATTAAAGACAGACAACCACAGCCATACACATACAGCCACACAAACAGATTCTCAACACACAAACATCAAATCTTGTAAATAAATTCAAAAAGTTCAGCAACTTGGGAATAGAAGAAGTAAACAACACAAAAAAAAAAAAAAAAAACTGATGAAATGACAAAAAAATTTATTACAAAAAATATATCGTTTTCTTTTCTAATTCTTGTCTTAAGAGAAAATATTATTATAATATATACACAATAATTAATTTTATTACTTGTTATTCAAGAAAACAGAATTTACCAAAAAAAAAAAAAAAAAAACTCTAACCAATCAACTCCATTTCTTTATTTGAGACTGTTTTTTCAGTGCAATTATATTTGATTCCTATCATTATAATCATATAAAGAGGAAATTATATTATAAAAACAAAACAAAAAATATTAATTACAAAGTTCATTAAAAAAAACAAATAAAGGAAAGAAATCGCGTATTTTTTCCTTTATTATAATTTATCTAATTATCAAAACAAATTCAAATTAGATAATTTTTGTTTTTGTGGTTTTTCATATCATTCCTTGTATGGCGTCTATAACACGCCTACGAGCCATCGTGTACCGATTTCTGGCAATTGTTTTTTTAATTTTTCTTTCCAACTCTTGTCCAGCAGCCGGGACTTCTCATGTGCTTTATGTCATTTCTTATCGGACGACAACATTTAATCTTTTCAATTACCTTAGAGCTAGAACAATTGCTGTGTTGCTTTTGCAAAACCAGCTTGGCTTACAACTACAATCGCAAAAGTATAAAGCCGAAGTTTCTTTAATGTAAAACCAAAAAATTTTCAGGTTTAAGGAAAACCATTTTATAGTTATGGTGCTCACCGTAAGGCGGTGTTGAGATATTAAAGTAAAACCAGCTTAGCTTTACCAAAGCAACATAGCTAATATAACATTTGGAAAAGTCACTTTTTCATCTTATGTCATCTCTGATGGTTGGATCAAGAGTTTAATGCTTCCCATGCTTGCCCCTCAAATTTGCTTGGAGCAAGACAAGTATATAAAGGTGCCCAGTCAGTAATTGACGATACAACTTTACTATTACAAGAAAACCAGCAAAGTGTTGGCAATAAGCACAAATGTCCTTCTTTACATACGTAACCGTGTCTCATATAGGGATCACCACATATCCTCAGTAATCTCATTAAATGAGAAATGAGGATTTGGAAAATATTGCTGAGAATGTTGTCCGGTCCCACTGAATGCAAAAGTCCTTACTGAGACGATTGCACATTTTTCTGAGCCCTCAGTTATATGGAACAGTATGATATAACATTTGTAACTGAACGAAAATGATTATTCTTTGGATAAGCTTGAATGGTTAAATTCTAAAATAGTCTTTGCGTAAACTTTGAGAGCTCTTCATATGGGTTAACAGAATTTCTTTTTTTTGTGATAATGTCGTTCACCTTCGAGGTGCAGCTGCACTCATTCAAGAGCACATTCTCAACATTGGAGCAGAAGAGTCTTTGCTTGATTAAGCTAATAGCATATTGGATAATAAACGATATGACTTGCGATTTATTTTTTAGTTCCAACATTGACTGAGACAATGCTTTCAAGTTTTTGAAAAGTCTCTCTTAACCAGTTGTTCAGTGCGAGAGAGTCACTAATAAAAACATCTCTCTCTCTTAAACACCTTATTGATTGATGTCTATGACTTGCGATTTATTTTTTAGTTCCAACATTGACTGAGACAATGCTTTCAAGTTTTTGAAAAGTCCCTGCTCTCTTAACCAGTTGTTCAGTGCGAGAGAGTCACAAATAAAAACATCTCTCTCTCTTAAACACCTTATTGATTGATGTCTATGACTTGCGATTTATTTTTTAGTTCCAACATTGACTGAGACAATGCTTTCTTTCAAGTTTTCGAAAAGTCCCTGCTCTCTCAACCAGTTGTTCAGTGCGAGAGAGTCACAAATAAAAACATCTCTTTCTTAAACTCCTTATTGATTGATGTCGGCAAACTTCTTAATTAAATCTCAAAGTGCTTGAGCATTGGATACATCCCGGCGTCAAGAACATGAAATAATTTCAAAACCCTAAAAGTGAATTTAGACTAGAGTCATGCGAGAAAAAATGAGCAGGACGGTTGTTAAAGGGAAATTGTAGTTAGCCAGACGAGAAAAGTAGTATATTTCGCAATGTTAGCATAATGCTATAGATAATATTTCTCATGTTACTATAAAATAACTATAACATTCTTGTAATGTCGATCACTTCTGGCTAACTACAACTTCTACTTAACTATGGATATAGACTAAAACCACTTTAAGAATTCCTTCCCATCCCTTTCCACACGAGAACATGACTAAAATTGTATTTTCTTATTTTCTCTTACTCTTTATTATGTTAAACAAACACACACAAAACAACAAATACAAAATATATAATACTATCATTATGAATGAATTACTGCAACCATTCTCTATTATTATTATGATTATTAAATTGAATTATATATATATATTATATATACGTATATTTATGCATATGCGATATTCTCTATATATGTATGTGTATATTGTAATTTTTTTTGAGGGAATTTAAACTATACATATAGCAATTAATTATTACAAAGAAGAAAAAAAATACAAAAAAAAACATAGAAATTACAAATAGCATACATATGTCGTATATGAAATGAAAAAATTAAGTAAAAAATCGAAGGCTCTAATAGAATTATTTTTTTGGATACAACAACTGCAATCAGTAAATTCAATAAAGAGCAAAACAACAGCAGCACATAAATGCGCGCCGCTCCATACACAAGCAACAAGCATGGTTTTGGGTTTTAGAAGATCAATGTGAGACCAGGATATTATCAACTTGTTGAGGATTATTTCAAAAAAAAAAGAGAGAACGGAAAGATAACATTTGTGATGTGTGTATGATGAAATAGGTAAACATTTATTTTGAAAAACATAGAAACAGCAAAAGACAAATTATAATAGAAAATTACAAAAAAAATAATAATAATAATAATAATAAAATAAAAACAGTATGACAATTATTTTAAACCAATTGTGGGGTAAATTAAAAAAGAAAAGTAAATAATACATATACGAATAAAGGGAAAAAATGTATAACTATCAAAAAAGAACATTGTTGTTTCATTTAAGCAGAGTTAGTAGGTATCCCAGCGGAGCTGATTAAAACAGGAGCCCCCGCAATACACCAAGCAATTCATGAACTAATAGTGCAAGTATGGGAGGAAGTAGCGATGCCAGAAGACTGGCGAAGTTCATTTAAGCAGAGTTAGTAGGTATCCCAGCGGAGCTGATGGAGCAATACACCAAGCAGTTCATGAACTAATAGTCCAAGTATGGGAGGAAGTAGCGATGCCAGAAGACTGGCGAAGTTCATTTAAGCAGAGTTAGTAGGTATCCCAGCGGAGCTGATTGAGGAGACCCCGCAATACACCAAGCATTTCATAAACTAATAATGCAAGTATGAGAGGAAGAAGCGAAGCCAGAAGACTGGCGAAAAGGCCCTATACATAAGAAAGGAGATATAACAACCTGCAGCTTTTTTTTATAATTCGCGCACGTTTAAAGGGATTTGCACTTTTATAATGCTTGGCACAGCGTGGGCGTTAAGGAAAAGGAAGAGAAAAGATGTCTATGAGCTTGTGTTTTGAATGCCTGTGGATCATAGTGATGTGGGAAGACAGAGCTTGGCAGAGCATTCCACATACGAGTTGTACGGCTGGAGAACGAATCCCTGAACTTAACGGTACGTTCGAATATGGGCTTGAGGTTAAACTGATGAGCATTTAGAGCGGCACGAGTATTGCGGTTGAAATGAAATAGAGGTGGCATGCAGCTTGATATTTCTCTTGAGCACCGCTGGTAGAAGAAGCAATAAAACAGTGACAAGCAGGAAACCTTCCTGCGGTATTCAAGCGAATCTATTGTTTTCGCTATATTTGTGTCACCGATAAGTTTTATCGCGCGGTTTTATATTCTATCTAGCTGATGCAAAGTAATTTCAGGCGCACCAGACCAAATATGGCAATTGCACTCAAGTTTAGGACGAATAAACGCCTTGTATATAGAAGCCAGATCAAAAGGAGTGAAATATTTCTGGCACAGGGCTAGAAAATCTAAACACTTCGCAGAATTTTTGGCGACAGTAAATATGTGGTCATTCCAACAGAGCTTGTCGTTAACGCACATACCGAGAATTGCGAGATTTTCAGTTTCCTCGATGTAAGGCCATTCTGGGATAATTGCATGGGATTTAGGATTCGCTTAGACGACAGGAGACAGCATTGGGTTTTGGAAGCGTTAAATTCTACTCGATTGTTTTCTGCCCATTGTATTGTGCTGTCTAGGTCAGAATTTAACGTGGTTAACATACGAAGTTGTTTGAGTTCCACATGAGCAGTGGAGGGACGTTCCTCAAACTTATATAAGAAGCTGAGAGTGCTGTCGTCAGCGAAAGAGTGAATTGGGTTAGAAGAAGTCACAGATAAGAGATCATTAATAAAAATGAGGAAGAGTGTCGGGGACAAAACAGAGCCCTGGGGAACGCCAGCATTTAAGTAATTAACTTTAGACTTGAAACCGTCCAATGCAACTTGAATTGAGCGGTCGTTAAGATAGCTTCTAGTCCAGTGAAGCAGTTCATCATCGACTCCATAAGCACGCATTCTCGTGGTATAACGTTATTGACTACCGCGTATAAGATTTTCTACTCTTTCCTTCAAGACAGGAAAGTCATAATTGGTCCATACCAGTGTGGCTTCATCCCAGGCAAATCAACAATTGATCAGATTTACACACTTAGGCAGGTGATGAAGAAATGTCTAGAGTTTCAAAACTTACTACACCATGTTTTTATAGACTTTAAAGCCGCCTATGATATCATAGCCAGAGTAGAACTTTATAGGTCCATGAGAGAATTCGGCATAACAAATAAACTGACACGACTATGTAGGTTGACCATGACCAATGTTATAAGCCAAGTAAAAATATCCGGATCACTATCAAGCCCATTCAACATCAATAACGGGCTCCGACAAGTGGATGGACTGGAATGCGTCCTCTTCAACCTGGTGTTTGAGAAATTGATCCGAGACTCCGACGTAACGGCAAGAGGAACAATCCGCTATAAGTCCATTCAGATACTGGCTTACGCAGACGATATTGACATCGTTGGTAGAAACCGAAGAGCTGTACAGGAAGCTTTCATCCAGGTCGAGCAGGCGGCACGAAATCTGGGCAACACATAAATGAGAGCAAAATAAAATACAGGGTGCCCACGTCTGCGTCTAGAAGATCCAACATTGGTCCCGCAATTAAAATAGTGGAGCGCGAATTTGAAGTATCTCGGATCTACGGTCAACTGTAGCAGCCGATGACAGCAGGAAACCAGAAATACGCGCACGGTTGCTTAAAGCCAACAAAGCCTACTATAGTCTGTCAAGACTCTTCAAATCCATGAGCTTAACCAAAACATCCAAGCCGCTGGTATATACGACAATGGTCATACCAGTACTTACATATGGGTCCGAGACTTAGGTGCTTAGCAAAAAGCATTCTGACCTGTTAGCTGCGTTCGAGAGAAAAGTCTTACGGAGAATTGTTGCCACCGTATGTGAGGAAGGACGATTCCGGAGACTCAATAATGATTAAATCTACGAGCGTTACCGCGATGTCGACATCGTGAAGAAAATTAAGCTCGATAGGCTCCGGTGGACAGGACACCTAGAAGTGGGTCCTGCTCGGAAAGTCCTTTGCGGTAGGATTTATGAAACACGACAGCGAGGCCGGCCAAGCCTACGCTGGAAAGATGGCGTAGACCAGGACGCCCAGAGTTATGGGATGCCAAACTGGATGACTGAAGTAGCCAGTCAAACAACATTTGGCTATGTCCAGCACCGATTCGGAAGTTGATGAAGAACAAGCAGATTACGAGATCTGAAAACATCAGAAGGAAGTTGTCATCAATCAGAATTCAGAAACGGGGAAAGACAAACACTAAAAATAATTTATAATTGAATCACTAGAATTGGGAAAATATGAATGGAATGTTTCCTTTGTTACACAAACAGGTGATGATGATATTTTTATTGGTTGATACTTCCGCTGTACCTTGTAAAAGGTCATCAGAACCATCATCAAAACCAGAAATCGATTAGGTGGAAAACATTTAGAAAAATGTTCTTACGAAATATTCCACAACTGGTTTTTCCGATAGTATAAAAAATAAAATAAAGCACTTAAAAGATATACAAAAAGTATATAAAGGTTGTTTTCGTTTCGATTCGATGCAGGTAGGTTTCGATACATTTGATGCGATACCAAGTATGTATCGATACTTTCTTTTGATACCAGTATCGAGTAGAGGTACTCGATACCTTGGCGTTATTGTTTCATCCCTAGCATTAGCATTGATTATCAACTTTTCTTTGTTCTGAATGCATTCTCTTAATAATTGCAGCGCTTACCGCTTATTTCAGCTATCGTTTAGCTTATTTAGCCAATCGGTGCAGGCCAATCAACTCTAACTTCTCGTTGGTAACCACCGCCTCCAAGAACATTTAAAGTTTCAGCCAGTTGAAGGATAGGTGGAATATGTGTTGATCTTTTTCCTGATGGTAAATCGAGCAACCGTAAAACATACATAAACGTTTCTTTGTTTAGTCGAAACGCTTTTGAAGCGTTTTGCGTGTGGAGCGTGTGAAGCGTGGAAAAAAGGAAATTATTTGATATAGCCCCGACCTCAAAAACAGATATTCTGGCGATTATTGCCAAATAATAAACGACTGTGTGGCGTGTTTCGAAGTATATATAAAAGTTTGTACCCGAAAAACGAAGTGTCGCGTTTGATGGGTTGACATTTTTTTCGACTTCTTTGAGGTCCTTTTTAATCAACTTCCACGTAGAGAGCTGAAATTTTGTAAGTGTTAAGTCCAAAATAGAAAACCGAACACATTTTAAACGAGCCAGAAATTATTGTAATGCCCATCTTCGGCGAGCCAAATTCGCCTACGACCAAAAATTGAGGCAAAAATACTACAATGTCCCAAAGGTAGATAAAATTTCTAGTCTTTCGTCAAAAATACAGCCTCGTCGTCGATTCCAACGCTCATTTATAATGACATTCCAGTTGTCAGCTCTATAGACAAAGCCAATCTGTTTGCTGCGCATTTTCCAGCTAGCTCCACTCTTCCAGATTGTGCATTGCTGCATCCTGCACCTCGGAGTATTGAACACTCTATGGGACAGATACTCGTGCAGTTGCTAGAGTTTTAAACGATCTCAACACTCACAAATCCGTTCCGTTGAAGCCCTCAATTCAAGTTGTTTTGGACGGCTTCAGGTCTAAAGTTCATTACTTAAATGCTGGTGTTCCCCAGGGCTCGGTTTGGTCCCCGACAATCTTTCTCATTTTTATTAATGATCTCTTATCTGTGTCTTCTAATCGAATTCACTTTTTCGCTGACGACTCAAACAAATACGTTTGTTAAGCACGTTAAATTCTGAACTACACAGCATAATATAATCGGAAGAAATCAATCGAGTAGAATTTAACGCTTCCAAAACTCAATGCTGTCTCCTGTCGTCTAAGCTAATCCTAAATCCCATGCCATTATCCATAAATGCATCGAGGAAACTGAAAATCTCGCAGTATGTGCGTTAACGCTTCGTTGGAATGACAACATATTTACCGTCGCCAAAAATGCTGTGATATGTTTAGGTTTTCTAACCCGGTGCAAGAAATATTTCACTTCCTCTGATCTGGCTACTATATACAAGGCTTTTATTCGCCCTAAACCTTGAGTACAATTGACATATCTGGTCTGGTGCGCCTTAAACTACTTTGCGTAGCTAGATAGAATACAAAACCGCGCGATTAAACTTATAGGTGACGAAAATATAACGAAAACGTTTCCTGCTGTCACTGTTTTATCGCTTATTCTACCAGCGGTGCTCAAGTGAAATAGCCAGCTGCATGCCTTGGACTCAACCGCAATACTCTTGGCGCTCTAAATGCTCATCAGTTTACCCTCAAGCCCATCTTCAGACGTACAGTTAAGTTCAGGGATTCGTTCTTCAACCATACAACACGAATGTGGAATGCTCTGCCAAACTCTGATTTCCCACATCACTATGATCTACAGACATTCAAAACACAAGCTCATAAGACATCTTCTCTTTTCTCCTTCTTTTCCTTAACACCCACGCTGTACCAAGCATATAGCCGAGCATTATAAGGGTGCGAACCCCTTTAAGCGTGCGCGAATTTAAAAAAAAAGAATTTGGTATATTCCGACTGTGACGAGTGTCACGTGTGGCGCGTGTGATGTGTTGAATTTTTTTTCGACTTTTTTGAGGTCCTTTTTAACCACCTTCCACACGACCTAGCGAGCTGACATTTTATGAGTTATGGCAATTCTGGAATATGGTCATTATGGTCTGGAATTTCGGGAACAAAGCAATTTCTCAAGCGATTCGCATGAAATTCGGAAGGTAGGACTAAGATGCTAGTATAAGACTTGCTTCTATGGAAATTCTGAAATATGGTCATAATGGTCTGGAATTTCGGGAACAGAACAATTTCTCAAGAGATTCGCATGAAATTAGGAATGTAGGGCTAAGATACGACTATAAGACTTGCTCCTATGGAAATTCTGGAATATGGTCATTATGGTCTGGAATTTCGGGAACAAAGCAATTTCTCGAGCGATTCCCACGAAATTCGGAATGTAGGACCAAGATGCGACTCTAAAACTTGTTCCTTTAGAAATTCTTTCTTTTCTTTCGTCCCGGGCAGACGTTGTCACGCTCAAAACCCGCGGCCGTGTATCCGACACTGCCTACCCTTTTTTTTTCACTAAACTTTCGATTTATAGTGGAGCTGAAGCTGACACAACTTATCTTTCTCAAAAAAAAAAATAAACAAAATGTATGGAAGTGACACCTAAATAGATGTCACCCACAAACCATAGCAAAAAAGTGAAGGTCAATTGATAATCACCTTACGTCGAGCAAATCAGCAAAGCATTTATTTTAATTATCAAAAATCAACTATTGCCTTAGCCGATTCCACCCCAGCAGGACAACTGGACAAGTTTATAGATATCATAATCAACTCCGCTTGAGGTTGAGGGTGTAAGTTATTCAAAATAGAACTTTATCACCTGAACTATGATTGTCGACCGAGATAAGTTTTGCGGTTTGCATTAACTGCATCACAGCAAGGTTTCCTAAAACGCATGCAGCTTTCGGCTTTAACTGAAAATTGAAAACCAAAATAAAATAGCTTGATAGGATTATTTCGTTATTTCGTATATTATATTATAGTCTTCATAATACAATGTAATTTTTATTTTTTGTGCACAGTAGACTCTCAATAATCTAAAGCACAGTAAGCTAAAGAAGTGGTAAGATTTAAAAGATTTGAACAAATATCTTAATCTAGGCCATGGTAATTATTGAAATAAAACATTTGCAATGATTGGGTATTGTAAATGGTATTTTTGGGTCAGCGTGAGATCTTTAGGTGGACATTTCTACTTGCATTCTTGAATTTTATAGCACGCTCTAAAAACGATCCAACATATATGCTTTAATTATCACATTTCTATTAGAAAACATACATTTTTAAACGAATATATTTATTAAAAAGGATAGGCTAGCACTCGCCTAATAAATTAAAGAATTCGTTTGAAACGACATAAACCGCTAAACAACAGAAGAGAGACAAAATTTGATGTACATATAAAAAATATACTTTGTTTAAATGAATATTGAATTGAATCGGTAAAACTGTTTAATACCGATGATTTATTGGATCGTTGTAGTCAATACGATGTCTTGGTTTATTGTATTCTATGCTACGATATTGTGGTCCATTGCTTTCGACCATAGGTCGTTTAAAAACTCCTCCGATTACATCCCGCCAAATCATCGCCAGCAATATAAAAAAACCACCAACAATTTTGGAAGCAACGTCCATAATCTTTAAAGTTATTGGTGTCGTTGCAATAATAAAGAACCGAGTTTCTGCCAAGAGTCGAATCGTGAATATACCAAGAAATTTAGTGGCGTACATTAGACCGGTTAGCATTGATATCAGTAACAAAAAAAGGAATTTTAATGCATTTTTTATATTATGTTTTGTAATATCCTTGGACAAAAAATCATAAATGGTTTGTTTTATGCCTTCACGCCATGACAAAATCAACTCTAGAAAATCGCTGATTTTAATTGAATCGTCGTTTGTTTGGGCAAATTCTCCACTAGTTGTGTTTTCATTAGACGAAGATGAGTCCATTGGCGTTGTAGTATTGTTACCTTTTCGACTGCGACTGCTTTCCCTTGATTCACTTTCGACCGATCTAACAGTTTTTAGTTTAACAACAATTTCATTTTCACGAAATTTAACTGATTTTATACAGAACCAATATTGACCAAATGCTTGCTCATCTAGTTCGGACCAAATACATGGCTCAGCTGGAGCACCAGGAATATATGATGATGTGGTTATACCAACCCAAATTGGAGAATTCTGGGCTTTGAAGAAAAGCAATAAATGATTGCGAATATCATCAAGAACTGTCTTAAGTTCCTTCTCGCTGTGATGCAACGTAACCAAATCGCGATAGCCAGATATACATTCCACATAACGCCTTTCTACGTAGAAACCTCTAAAAAATCTTGATTTCAAAGTTCGTTTGCATAAATTCAGCAATGCATCTTCCAGCGGGTTTGCCACAGCTGCTAAATCAAGTTTCATTTTGCAAATTAAACTAGAAAAGTATATTGTAAATTAAAACGCATATTCAGTATAATTGTTATTGTTCTGCAAATTACCTTTTTTAATTTTGTTCCCTCACTGGTCACTGGTTAGGGTTACTAATTAATTGTTGATACAGGATACACGACCGACGATTTAAACCGGGAATTCCCAAAAATAAAAAATTCACTGCTTCCCTCTATAATTTATACACAACTATAGATAATAGCTTATAGAACATAGAAGTGTATTTTGCTTTTCCATGAACGCATGACAGCTACATATTTTTACTCTTTTGACATTTCTTATGTCAGGTTTGGATTTGACGTTTTAAATACAGCAACATTGATGCCCGATTTTAGCTGTATTTTAATGTCGAGTTTTTTTTTTAAAAAAATCTGCCGTAGAGTGCTTTTTTGGCTGTCAAGTTGTTCGTTTATTCCAAAAAGATTGGAATTCCACTCAAACAGATCTCGATATTTTGGGAGATTTACCCCTCTTCTCATTAACTGCAACAACAACACTTGCAACAAAACAATGTAAACAAAAGATTCTCGGCTTTCGTGTTCGTTTTTTCGAGAAAAAATCTACGCTCGACCGCAGATTGCTAAAACAAAAAAAAACTCGACATAAGTGAATTCAAATAAAATACAGCTTTTATGAACGCGAGTAAGGCCCGATTTTATAAACGCGAGTAAATTGCTGCGTTGCTTTGGCAAAGCCGGCTTAGCTTTACAAAGCAGCAGCTTTTGGCTTTAAATTTTCGATGCTTTTTAATTGTTATGAGTGTTAAACAGAACACGACCTTACGGTGAGCGCTATAACTAAAGAATGGCTTTAGTTTTAAAATTAAAAACTTTTTGGATTTATTTTCGGCTTTATGATTATGCGATTGTTGCTGTAAGCCAAGCGGGATTTTTGCAGATTAACCAATTCTCTGTTTGTCTGTCTCCTACGAAAATTCATATTTTATGTCGTATTTTTTTGTTTGTTTTAAAAATCTGCGCTCGAGCAAAGGTTTTTTTCTTGAAAAAATGAACACCAAAGCTGAAAATCTTTTGCTTACATTGTTTTGTTGCATTTAATGTTGTTACAGGTAATGAAAAGAGGAGTAAATATCCCAAAATATCAAGATCTGTTAGAGGAAAAATCCGATCTACCCTAGATTTGTTTTTTTTTTTTTTTTTTGGAAAAAACGAACAACTTGACAGCAAAAAAATTAATCTGACTCAGGAGATACGGGTAATGGGTTAATCAGCTAAAATTCCGAGTTCGAAAATTTTCATGATTACTATACTTCCTTTTACTAGGTAAGGTAAAACCCATAAAAAATAAAACTGTTCTCTCAAATTTTCTAATCGGAGATACATATATGCGCAAAGTTTGAATAAAATCGGGTAAATTTAAAAAAAATGTATATAGGAACCCCTCGACCCAGTGGCCCGATTACTAACAAATTTTAAAATATATATTGTCATCGGAGATACACATGCGTGCAAAGTTTTAATTAAATCAAGTTTTAGGAAGTGGATTAAAAATCAAGATTTGACTAGCTAGGTTTCCACAAACAAACACACTGGCACGCGAAGTCAACATAGAGAATTTAATAAAAACCAACCACAGCAGCATCTTTTTGTTGTTTCGTATATTTGATTAAAGTCTTCATAATACAATATTGTTAATTTTTATTTATTTGTTTGCTATAATTATTACATTTCTGATAAAATAAAATATAAAATATTTTAAACGAATAGTTTTTTTTTTAAATTGATAGGCTGGCGCTAGCCTAATAAATTATTGTAAAAGACATAAACCACTAAATGCTAATAAGAGAGACATAAATTATTGCACATAAAAAAAATATGCTTTGTTTAAATGAATACTAAACCAAATCGGTTTAATTTTGTTTGTTTAATTCAGACGATTCATTCGATATCTTGGTTTAATGTATGTTATGTGACGATATTGTGGTCTACTATATCCGCCTAACGGCCTTCCGATATCCCGCCAAATCATCGCTAATAATCCAACAACAAATTTATAAACAACGTTAATAATCTTCCAAATAATTGGTGTCGTTGCAATAAGAAATAACACAATTTCTGTTAACAGTCGAATCGTGAATTTACTAAGTGATACCAGCAACAAAAGAAGGTATTTTAATGAAATTTCTGTATTATGTTTTGATGTATATTTGGACATGGCTTTATTATTGTTCCTCACACTACTTTTTTCTGTATTTTAGTTCCGCACTGCTCACTGGCTACTGATCACTGATCACTGAATATGAACAAATTATACGAATACGACCAACGAAAACGACTGACGATTTTAACCGGGAATTACCCAAATTGAAAAATGCACTCCAGCAAACACAACTATAGATATGTATTTTGTTTTTATGCAAACACATGACAGCTTAAATATTTAAGTACACTGTTGACATTTTTTACGACACGTTTAGATTTGACGTTTTAAAAACCAAACATTAAGCCTTGTGCACAATATAAGTTTTATGCTTTCAAAATCTCAATAAAATAATAGTCACACTTAAAATATAAAGAACTTAAATTCCATGGGGCATATTCATAGACAATTTTTAAACTGATGCTAAGTTGTAACCAAGCAAACCTGAAGTTTAAGCTATTCATAAACAAATTTAAACATATGCTTAAGAGTTAACCTGAGGGCTAACTTTAAACATAGGTAGTGCTGTGTTTAAGTTGCTATTTAAGCTTTTAAATGTCAAAATATCTTTTGATTGGTTTCAATAGTTTCTAACAAGTATTATACATTAATGAAAATTAATAATATTTGCTACTTAAAAATGTCAATCGATATGGATATTAAAGAAGATTAAAATATTTTTGAAGACATCAATTTAATAAATGTTGTTCAAACTGTGCAGCAAGACAATGTTAAGTATATAATTCACGTGTCGATCCTTTTGAACTTAATGATAAACAATTCTACGAACGATATCGATTCGACAAAGAAACAGCAAATTATATAATAAACATTGAAGAACTTCCTAATAACAGAGGATTGCCCATTCCTCCAAGCCTGCAAACCGTCTATGAATAAAAGCTGTGTTTTATTAACAATCGTGATCAAAACTATGGACTTAGAAATCACGACTTTGGTAAATCATTATGAATATGGCCCCATGTATCTCGAGCCGGAAGGGCAAAATACCTTTTTTTCATCGTGCGTGTGTTTATTTGTTTGTGAGTTTATCTACTGAATTACAACTATCCATGTGGCGGGCTGAGAAGCTCTCCTTTACTATCTTATTATAAGCCATCGCCCATCGCTCATCGGCCATCATCGAAACAGATGTTAGAATTTTATCAATTAAAATAAATGAAATGAAATGATAGCAGCAATTTATAAATTTTCTTTTACATAATCATAAAAATATAAACCTAAAATATTTTCATTAAAATTATTTATTTAAGCTTATATTATTCTGTGCATCATCTATAAGCAGTTTGTTTATCATTCTATTTGTGATAAATATACTTTTTACTTTCTTTTACACAGTAAAACGGAGTATAAAAATCATGAAAAATTTCGAACTCAGGATTTTTGCAGATTTACCCATTACCGTATCTCCTGAGTCAGAAAAAGAGAAAATAGAAAAATATCTGTCTGTCTGTGTCCACTCTACAACCCAGACGGCTGAACTTATCGGGATGAAAATTCATATTTAAGCTTTTTACATAAATTGTGAGTGGCCAGATAAATTTGACGAAACTCTGAAAGTCGGAAGTGACAGTTTACTTAGACAGTTTTTCGATTTTTTGCAAATAACTCAAAAAGTGTAGCACTTAGGAGGAATCTGTTAAGGGCAAAAGAAATTTAAACAAAAAAAAAATAAAAAAATTAAAAAAAAATAAAAAAATTTAATATACATTTACTGAAGAAAGTCGTGTTGTGCGGAAACCTCCATTTTATTATTGCCGATCATAAAAAATGGTTTCAATACTATTTTGCCGGTACGTTATGTTCAAATCAAACTTTGCTTACCATTTGGACGTCGCCGATGATGAAACATATAATAGAATAGGCTCAGTCCTATTTTTCAAAAAGATGGTGGCAGCCGATAATTTACACCATTTTTAAATCAAAAACTCAATCTTTTTTCGCATCAAATGTGTTAATAGCTGTATTTTATTTGCAAAGGAATAGGAACAGGATTTAGCTTTCCCAATAAAATGAACAAAAATTGTAAACTTCTGTACATCTTGCTTTGATTTTTAAATTTTCTATATTTAATTCGCGTGTCCGTGTGTTTGTTTGTTCGTTTATTCGTTTGTTTGTTCTTTTGTTTGTTTGTCGTGGAATCTTGCGATGAATTTTTACCCACTTCCCAAAGCCCGATTTTATGTAAACTTTGCACACAGGTGTATTTCCGGTGACAAAACCTTCTATTAAAGTTGGAGCTCCGGGACACAGGGTTCAAATAAGTTTTTAAATATTAACCTGTTTTTTTTCCAAATTTTATGCACATGTGTATCTCCGATGAAAACATTTTGGTGGCCGGGGTAGTGGTTCACCAGATTTTCTTCAAATTTTATACACCTGTGTATCTCCGATGGAAATTTTTTTTTATAAAGTTTTTGGAGTGAACTGAGGCCCGAAAGGTGCCCATATAAATTTTTTAAAAATTAGCACGATTTTTTTCCACTTTTTAAACAGATGCGTATCATTGATTGACAACACTTTTTGTAAATTTGTTAGAGTGATAGGGCCCTAAGACCCGTGTGGTGTCCATGTAAATTTTATAAAAATTAGCCCGGTTTTCTTCAAATTTAAACACATACCCATCTCCAATTAGAGAATTTACATGAACATTTTTAATTTTTATGGGTTGTTTTTTACACACAAATCCTAAATACACGTTCTTAGCCAAAGTATCTGACTGCTCTTAGCCATAAACAATAAATTACCAACCAACTCACCAACTTAAACTTAAATCAAAATCAAGCAAGTTGTGATTAAAAATGTTCAACTTATACTTAAATTACTTTACATAGAAATATATGTATATGATATGTGGGCAGTAGGAAAAATGTAGACAGTTTTCCTGAGTTTCATGCTAGTTGGTTTCTTGTATTTTCATTTTTTTTTGTTGCTATGTGAAATAAAAGAGCAAATTAGCAGTTTCTTTGCAATATTTACTTGTTTTCGTATATCTAAGGATACTCACAACGACAAGCTATTCAAAGTTACCACAGAACTGTTTGGGGTTGGAGTTTCTATAGCAACCCTACAAAAATATTTAAAACCTTATCCACCCACACTCCACAGGGTGAAGGCGAAGGCAGCAATAGCAAAAGAAAATTACTTATTTAAGAAAAGCTACTCCGCGACTCCGTTGGTATTAACTCAATTGTCAGTTGTGTTTTGGGTAGAAATGTCACACAATCATGAGTTAGAAAAGTTATTTCATTTTAAACTAAAAAATAATCATTTTTAAAAGGTCTACAATATGTTCTTCCAATTGAAATATTTGCTCTTCCTACTATCTTCGGTGGTTGTAACAGAGACCATGGCAGGAGATAGTCATCTTTTAATGGATAACAACAAAATATTTCCATTTAAATACTTGGGCGAATGCAAGCGAAATGAATATTACGATTTGGATTATTTCAAGTGCGTTGCATGTAATACAGTTAATAAGCACCTGGAGCCAAGCAATGACCGTGAGTAAAAGCCTTCCATTAGAATTTTACCATAAAAGTCTTACTACAACGTAGTACCCATATGTTTAAATAACTTTTATAACAGTTAGTATATTAGTAGCTAAAGCGTACTTAAGGTTGTGTTAAATTCAATACTGACTTATTCACCGCGATATGGAATAAGTAAGCAAAGCATCCGAATTGATTTTATATACTTGACAACAAAATCAAAAAACAACCCATACAAATTTGAATTTTTCATGTAAATTCTCTAATCGGAGATACACATGTTTGCAAAGAAATCAAAATAATCTGGCCTGAGTCCCGATGAGCACCAAATTTTAATAAAGTGTTGTCATCGTAGATACACATGTGTGCAAAGTTTGAATAAAACCGGGTAAATTAAAATAAAACGATCACCTCCAAAATTTACTATTATATTATTTTATTTTACGAAAGTGTTGTTCATCGCAGATGAAGGACATCGGGTAAAATTTTGAAAAATGTTTTATGGGAGCACCCTGATCACTACCACATTTTTACAAAAAGTGTTATCCATCGGATATACACGTATGTTTCAAATTTCAATAAAATCGCGTTAGTTTTTAAAAATTTGTATGGAGCCCCAGACCCCGGGAATCATACATAAGGTGCCGTAAATGTATTTAGAAAATGATAATACTAGTGCTTTCCAATGCAAATCTCTATGTCAGTCAGAAAGTATAATATTTTTGGAGGTTATGTTTCGCAAAAGTAATCTGTCAGTTCGCATCGCAATATTGTTTTTTATTTACTTGAAAAATTGAATTGGAGTTTTTACGATTTTCGATAGGGGCTAACTCAACAACAGTGCTTCGAATCACTTCTTGAGTTCTTAAGGGCTTGACCCTTTTTTGTCTCTTTCGACTTTGAGGTCCTTTTTAACCACCTTCCACACGACCTAGATAGCTGAAATTTTGTGAGTGTCTAAGTCCAAAATAGCATTTTTTATATTCCGAGTATGACGCGTGTGGCGCGTGTGATAGGTTGAACTTTTTTTTTTCGACTTCTTTGAGGGCCTTTTTAACTAACTTCCACATGACCTAGTGAAATTTTGTTGAGGTATTTGTATTTAACCACCTTTCAAATGACCGCTTTTCGCTTCTGACACGTGTTGCGAGTCGCGTGTGAAGCGTGGAAAAAAGAAAATTCTTTGATATAGCCCCGACCTCAAAAACAGATATTTTGGTGATTATTACCAAATTATGTGGCGTGTTTCAATGTTTATATAAAAGTTTGTACCCGAAAAACGAAGTGTCGCGTGTGATGGGTTGAAATTTGTTTTTTTCGACTTCTTTGAGGTCCTTCTTAACCAACTTTTAGACCTAGAGAGCTGGTATTTTGTAGTTTTTTAAGTCCAGAATTGCATTTTTTATATTCCGAGTATGACACGTGTCGCGTGTGATGGGTTGAAATTTTTGTTTTTTTTCGACTTCTTTGAGGTCTTTTTTAACCAACTTTCACACGACCTAGAGAGCTTTCTGTTATGAGAACCATCCTGTCTGTCTTGTTTTTGAAGCCCAGCTTTTTTAGTGGTTTCAGCATAGGTTGCCAAAGACTTTTTTAAAGTCTATGCTTTTTTTTAAGGGTATGCCGATGTTAGGAATACTTTTAAAATTACTCTAAATGGCAATCATTTCATATTTAATTACAAATACAATGCAACTTAAACAAAAAACATTTAAATTTTCTTGTTCCACGTGGCACATACGTGATCAATTTGTAATTTACTTATTATAAAGAGTTAAAAGTACCAATTATATACCAACATTTCTGTTTAAAAAATAAACTAATATTCTCTTTTCTTAAGGATTTTCATGTATATGTTCAGCGAACGCCATTACGTTGGCCATTTACGATGCTCACTTACGACAGCCGATTTGTATGGATATTTGCCGGCACTTAAGCGATCATAGTATCAAGAAGGAACTGAATCTACCAAAAGTATCAGTAACCAACAAAAACATTACTACCAATTGCCGGCGTCCATCAACCTATCCTAGAATTTCTTGTAAACTTAAATTCATTAACTATACTACAACAAACGGCGATAAAAATAGCAACAGCGGACCGCCAACAAAGCGTATTCGAATTTTTCAACCAAACACGAATAACAACACCAACCTCGGCCAACAGAATTGCAACGAATGCGATTTGAAATACAATTATCACTATCAGGATTATTGCATTGCAAACGCTCTTATCAAAGGATATCTAAATTATAATGCATTTTGGCAGCTATCTGGCTCATCGGGTCACTTTGGAGACTTGAAATTTGTTGCATTCTTTTGCCAAAGCCTTCGCAATGTAACCGCCTGCAACTATTTGGCTAATCTGTGCGTTTTGTCCCACTATGCTTTCGATAGAAACTCACCGTGCAGTGTGTTTTTGTTGGCACAAACCTCTGATGCGATCATCAAATACGCCGGAATGGACGAAGATTTTAAAGATATACGGCCATTTTTGTTCTTTAAAAAGGGCAAAGAGACCGCAGAAGATTTGTCACAAGCGATTGAATCGATCCCATATGATACGGTAAGTTATGATGGTTATTGGTATAATGATAAACAATTAACGAATGTGAATGTGTGATTTCATTGATTTCATTTAGAACAACCGGTTGGAACTGTTTGCAACGGTCTTTTCTTTGGACGGTCAATTGCTACGATGGGAAAACTTCAAGGCAAGTCATGTGAATTTATGTCAAATGAATTCCCAAAGTCCACAGGACATATTGCCGATTAAATTTGCCCGCAAAAATACGGACATATCGTGCCGACTTACCTTAGAGAATATTATCGATTTGGCGGAAATCTATGCAGATAAACAGTTCATTAATGTTTTTCTCAACTACACAAAGGACGACAAATACGGGGAATTTATGCTGCAGCCGGTACCGATTTTAATTGAAGATTTAACTTCCGATAATGAGGTGGGTAATAGCAAAGAGTATAGGTAATAGTATATTACATAACGAGCGAGGAAAGTGGACGTTATCGTGCCAGTTAGAAGTAGGAAGCACGAAGCGGTAGTCAAGTGCGGCAATCTAACGTGCACGATAAGCACTTTTCAGCGAATAATGTACGCTATATTTCACACTGAACAAAACTATTTCTCTCTCTGCTAAACTGCTAATGCGCAATGCAAAACTACTGTGGAAAAGTGTGTTCGCTGAGACTGCAGTAAATAACAATAGTATTTTCTATGTTAACACACTAGTGTGGATAATGCCTGCTTTTAAGGGTAGGTTATAGCGTAGGAAACCCTCCAAAATACCCCCAAACGTGCCTCAAAATACTCTCAAAAGAGTCATCAAAGAACCCACAAAAGACCCTCAAACGACACTCGAAGGACCTCCAAAAACACTTAAAAGACTCATCAAAATACTCCCAAAATACCCTCAAAAGACCCTCGAAGGATCTGTAAAAGACACCAAAAAATCCCCAAAAGACCCTTAAAGGACCTCCAAAAGACTCTCAAAAGACTCCTCTAAAGACCCTCAAAAGACCTTCAAAAGACCCTCAAAAGACCCTCAAAAGACCATACCGAATTTTATACAAATCAGTAAAGAAATGACTTAGATCCCAAAATTTCAAAATGTAACACAATAATTTGACCAAAACTGTGACTCAAAATCGCAAAACAAAATTATTTTTGATACCGTACTCATCCTCACCGCCGATAAAGCAGTTTTACTTAAAAAAATGTCGTATATCATAAAGCATTGCAGCATAAAGCAATGAACGATTTAGTGATGTTCAAGCAAACAATCAAAACAAACAAATGCTTTGTTTCAATTGGTTTGCAATCGAAATCGAAATGTAAATAAAAAACATTGAGATTTTTCTTTGAGGTTTTCATTGAGGTTTTCTTCTCATTTTTCACAAAACGATCACAAACAAATTTATTGAAAGTGGGACAGGACAACGTCTGTCGGGTCAGCCAGTATATCTAATATATAAAAATCTCGTGTCACGGTGTTTGGGTCTCAACTGCTCCGAAACGGCTCGACCGATTGTTATGAAATTTTTTATGTATATTTGGTAGGTATGAGAATAGGTTTTAAAGTGAAAAAAAAAATAAAAAACGGATAAACAGCAAAAATTGTTTTGTTTTCGTTATGTTCCCGGCGGTAAAATTTGGAAAACCATAAATTGGATATATTTTAAGGAAATAACTATTGAATGTTTTCGGTGAAATGAAAACTTTGGAAAAACGCATTTCAGCCTAACTTCAAATAAAATTAAATTTGTGTTGATTCGCGATTTGTCCAGCAAAAGTCGTTATTTCATTTCTGTTCCAATAGATTCCAATTGTTTGGGTTACGTGCGCAAATGTCATTTGACAGCTTCTTCTTTGATTTTGTGGGCAAAAAAATCTCCAAAAGATCACAAAAGACCACGAAAAGAATCACAAAAGACCCTAAAAGACCCAAAATTAAAAAATGTAACACAATGATGTGACTAATACTGTGACTCTATATCGCAAAACAAATAGCTTTTCAAAAGTTCACAAAACGATTACAAACAAATTTATTGAAAGTGGTACAGGACAACGTCTGTCGGGTCAGCTAGTATATATATAAAAACAATAATTTTAAGTTTCAATCGATTGTTATAATGATTACAAAATATTTCTTTTCATTTCAATTCTATTTCAATTCTCCACGTGTATATGATATAGCACGACAGGTGCGAAGACTGGCAGTTGGTGAAAAGATTCCAAATGCTTGAAGCCCAACGACGACATCATTTTGGCTTAAGCTATCCACTGAAATACGAAGACTCCTTTAAATTGCAAAAGTTCAAGTCTATTCGGTATGTGGAGAAATTTGAAATTATCTACACAATCAAAGACAACAACCGGATTACAATTCCGATCATAAAATTACGATACCAAACGGTAGAGATTCATACCAATGGTTCACTTAATGACATGTACAACTTCAAAATGGCGGTAAATTTTCGCAAAGATGGCGAAGTACGCTCGCCATTTTATAACATTATTCTTCCGGCGGTTCTTGCTGCTGCATTATTTTGTACGATCTTGCAAACGTACAACTTCAAGAATCGTCATCCAAATCCAGAATTCTGTGATTCAGGATGTGTTGTACAATTCATCCTGTTGCTGATTTCGAGTGTTGCCAATGCATTTGTATTGGTTTTTATTTTGCACATCACATGTTTGTCAATTGAATATCTAACACAACAGACAGTGACGATCACATTACCGATTGAAAAGGATCAAAACTCGATGGAAATTCTCGTATATACTGCATTGGTTTTGAAGGTATGCAATTTTTTTAACAAATTAATCCAAAAGTGTAATATTCTTAAGGCATTTATTATTTTTAATGCATTTATTAGAACATAGTTAAGTGTTTTTTTTACGTATTTTTATCTAAATTTTGCAGGCTTTCTTCTTGGCCATACACTTTTGGAGAATTGGACACTGCGACATATTTTTCATAGATTGGGAACGACCGAAAGGTTATGAAAACAACCATTTCAATATGAAAAGTAATTTGGAAACATCGTCCGTTTGTTCAAGTGTAAATAGAGGCTATTGTTAAGAAAATTATAAACTTGTTAATCATTAATTACAGGCTCGAACCTTTATGTCTGATAACAATGTATCGGCTTGGAGAATTTTTTTTGTTGCCAACGAATGGATTCAACTGAGTGCCAAACAGAAAACATCAATTTTTATTCAAGGATTTTTAGTTATTATTCTTTATAATGTGAGTATACCTTTTTCTTTCTTCTTTTCTTTATGTTCTATATCCCCTTGTGGTTCCTAGGGCCTCTACAACGCCTACTCGACATCGCGTGCGGTTTCTGTCAATGAGCTTCAGCTCTCTCCAACTTTTCCCCAATTGCCGTGACTCCTTCTCAACTGTTCTGCGCCATGTATTTCTCGGACGACCCGTTCTTCTACCATCCTGAGGTAACGGATTCCATTGCATTGCGTAGTTTGCTATGGAACTGTCTCCTTTTCGGAGTGTATGACCAATCCCCTGTTCTAACTATACTTTACATGCTGCTATGACGCTACAGGTACAGGTTTATTACGTCTCTTATTAGTACAGTCTTTTGCTTATAGCCTCGAGTTGCGTAAACCTATCATTTCATTTCATCCTTGGTAGGTGGTCTTAGGCGAGGACTTCCTCTTATCCGCTATCCGTCAGTATTTAAATCGAAGAATGCGAGTCGAAGTGTTGCTGCCCATTCGCTCTACTTCTCCTACCTATCAACGTCCAGTATGCATATATTTTCTTGACTAGGCCTTCTACAGGTCGTATAAATCGTTAATGCATTTTCTCCACCAAAGCCCGTCAATAAAAAGTCCTTAGGAACAAGGATATCTTTATCCGCCTTCAAAAGAATCAATAATTCAGCACCATAGAGCAGGACTGTCATAATTAAGGTCTTAGAAATATTTTTACCATTTATTTACCTTATTAGGCCAAAGGAACCGTGTTTCTTTGTTTGACAAGTCTCCCATCCTGAATCCCACACCAATTGACTTGGTACATATATTGGCACTTATGGAGGCGATCTAAGCTATTGCCGAATGTGGTAAAACATATAAGATGCACAATAGATCTTAAAGTCGCATTGCACAAGACTCACCTCATCCCACCACGAATTTTATTGATAATAATAATAATAAGTATGTCTTGTATGTGTCTTGGGAAGTCTCTGAAACCTTTTTTTTTTATTATAGTACTAAAAATTGTGAAGAAAAAGTTCGTCAAATCATGGGGCGGATTTTTCCCGTACAATTGTGATCTGATCGCTCATGAAATAGAGAGAAGAGTCAACTGGAACTATTTTGTTTTCTCTCCCATCAAAATTCTAAGCATTTCGGAGAAACTCACCACACCGAGTAGCCACTTCCATTATTCCATTGAAAAACAACAACCAAAAGTACATCAAAGGGGAGCGAAAGAGATGACACGAGTGACAAGCTATAAACTCTGCACATTTGGGAGACCAAAACCTTAGGAGGATGAAATACAACACACGCAGCGATACAAGTTCTGATAATCGCAAGCCAAATGATAAACAGGTCAGCTCGTAAACACGAGGGAAAGAGAAAATAGCTGATTAGACTTAAGAACTTCTGGATAAGGAATGGAACACTTATGGTAACAACAGTAGAACAATATACCAAGCTGGATCTAACAACGTAATACCAACACGCAACATCTCCACAGGCAACACGAAATATGAGGTTTTAACTGATTTTAACAACGACTGTACAAGTTACATGGGAAATACCAAATTAAAAGAACAAGTAAACCATGCAAGGGGTTTGACTCGCATAGCAACAACGTAATCCCGAACCAACTGCGGCATTCGAACGACCGGTTCGAACGTTTCACGCTTCTAAATTAACGGGGCAATTCCTATTGAGAATGTGTAAAAAGGCAGGAATCCCCACAGTTAGTCTCTTCTCCTACGATTCCTACTACTGACAATACATCTTGCAAACCCCACTTAATGGTCCAAGAGCGATAACCTTGCGATTACTTCCGAAGCTACACGCTGGCATTTTTCTTCTAAATGAATGGTTCAAGAGCAACAGCCTTGCCATTACTTCCTAAGCTACATACTGGCATTTTACTTTCAAATTAATGGTTCAAGGGCGATAGCCTTGCCATTACTTCCGAAGCTACACGCTGGCATTTTTCTTCCAAATGAATGGTTCAAGAGAAACATCTTTGCCATTACTTTCTAAGCTACACGCTGGCGACGATTTACTTCCAAATTAATAGGTTATCATTGGCCTGATGAGCTGCTTGTAGATGAGCAGCCTGGTATTGTTGGACAGTTGGCTTTCTTCATTGTTTGATCGATGTGAGAGTTTAACTTGAGCCTCTCGGTATAGTTGATTCCCAGGTACTTAGTCTCTGACTAGCTGTTTATTGTCATGTTGTCCGGAAGGGTTATTTTTAAGCCTAACAAAAACTTGCGAGCATCTTATCTTGTTCTTTGGCATACCAAAGAGGTTTTGGAAGTCCCGAACAATAAATTATTTTATCTTTATATTTCAGCTTTTTGAAAAAGTTTACATTTGGCAGAATGACATAACACTCAAATTATTCGTTATAATTGTTATATACGTTGGCACATATATTG
The DNA here is from genome assembly GCA_947095585.1 of Nephrocerus scutellatus. Classification (NCBI taxonomy): domain Eukaryota; kingdom Metazoa; phylum Arthropoda; class Insecta; order Diptera; family Pipunculidae; genus Nephrocerus; species Nephrocerus scutellatus. The sequence goes on from OX352761.1 coordinate 16,428,963, forward strand.
GACAAATTACGTTAAGGGAACTTATTCTTAACCGAATATTTGGTAGCCCTCTTCAGAAATTCATTGACATTTGCTCTATAGCGAACATTTCGGTTTTCACGTTGTTGGAGAAAGCCTATGGCTTCTATATTCATGGAAGATCACCGCACGGTTTCGCCGATACGGATATGTCATCGATGATCCTACAATTGCAACGAGAATCACAGAATATGTGCAGCAAACGCGGTCTATTGACTGACTCTGACCATCAGACGTATGTGATCTTGCCACCGATCAATTTAAGGTGAGTCTTGGATCTGCTTTAAGAAATACCTTCAATGAAACCTTTTTTTTAATCCAGGATATATTTCGATAAACTGCTAACTCCATTTCAAAAGTCTTGCAACATATCACAAGTGCACTTCCAGAAAGAACTTAGCACACTTGAAGGAAGCCTGGAGAAAACCTATATAGCGTATGGCAGTGTAAATCGATTCTTTTGTGCTTTTATAGACCATGTAAGCGGTGCTCTGTACACTTTGGAACTACGTACATGTGATATTTCGAAATTTTTCAGGCCATCAAAGATATGGATTATATTATCAAAGAAAAAACATTTCTGGAGAAGATCTTTTGTTGTGAATTTGACAATTACTTAACAGAGAGTAAGGAATTGTTGAAATATTTGTGATTCAGCAGCAAAACAGATGGACAAAACAATTACTTTTTAAAGATGCTCTTATTTTTTTTGTAAATTCTATAGCTTATGTAACTTTTCAAATCAAAAAACAAAAGAGTTCCGCACGTTATATGTCAAAATGTCCATCTCAAAAAAAGGCTCAGATGTAGAATTGTGTGTGAGCCGAACTCCCGAAGTTCTGCTGAACCACTTAACAATATGCATACCTATTGCGAATACATCCATTAATTAATTTTATTTTTTTTTAGACAAGGGAACATTCTATATCGATAATAGTTATTCTTTTAGTCGGCTACTTCTGTACGGCAATGAGTTGCAAATCTTTATTTTAGAACTTTCGCTTTTGTTGACCATATACTTGTTAACTGTTAACTTTACAGCATCTGTAGTTGCAATATGTCTTTTGAATAAGGTCAGCAAAATGTTTAATGTATATTTTGTAGGCAAATGATAATTAAATCAATTAATTTTCTTTCAGCTTTTCAGAAGCGTTTTTCGTAGCTGGACTCGGCAAAATGTTGCAAACAAGACGTTAATCGATAAACGTTTTTTAATGTAATATAAGAACTTTACAAGCTGTACGTGAGGCAATGTTTCTGCTAAGAAAAGGAAACCCCGTTTAGTGCGTTTTTTTTTCTTTAGATGTATAAGAAATACTCAATCCAAATATTGAAGACATTGTTCTTCGATAACTAAATTTGTATTAATAAAATGTTTTCGAATCGGCTGGAAATTGGTTGTGTTTTCATTTAATAATATTATACGAGAGGCGTGAGGCCTTGCCCGCAAAAAACCATACCACGGAACCCTAAATCAGTGACAGTGATGAACGATGACGACCACGGCAACGAAACCGGCTAAGCGACTTAAGAATTTTCTCATGGAACGTACGCTCACTGTATAGAACTCGAGCTGAACAGCAGCTAGCCGATACCCTGTGTAAATATTACGCTGACATAACAGCAATCCAAGAGATGCAATATCATCTGAATGCCTAGGTATAACATCGACCGGCTAAAGATCCCCTCAGTACGCCAACAATTAAGGGATCATTTATCGCAAGGAGTGAAAGCAATCAGCAGCTCACTGCCGACAACCATCCAGAAACATTGGAAGGCTGTGAAAGATGTTTTCACATCTGGAGCGGAAAGTATTGTTGGTAGAAGCCAGGCAAGGCACAGCACGTGGCCTACCGAAGATACCTGGAGGCGGATTAAAGAACGTGAGCTACTTTAAGCCTGTATTGTAGATATCCCAGCAGCAGCGAGGGTCGAGCTAGAGTCGCTGTATTGAAGGAAAATGAGAGAAGTGCAGCGTAGTGTAAGACGTGACAATCGTAATTATATTAACAACCTGGCCTCAGAAGCAGGGGATGCAACGAGCAGGTGCGATAGCAGAACCGTTTACAGCGCTGACAGGTGGTCACTGCTCTAGTGAACATCCGGTGAAAGGCCTAGATGGTGCCGTATGAGGATGAGGATCAGCTTAAGCGATGGAAGGAGCATTTCTCTACGGTTCTTAACCGTGTATTTGCTAACGTTATGCAACAAAATCAAACGGAGCTGCCGGAAGTAAGAATTTCCCGAATTCGCACCTCAACTCCCAGTAAAGAAGAGATCGCAACCACGATCAACGCACTAAAAAACAAGAAGTCGGTAGGACTAGATGGTATACCCGCAGAGCTTCTGCGTGCCGCTCCAACGACATCAACAGAGCTTCCTCTTGAAGAGAGAGCTTGGGAGGCAGAAAGTTTCCCCGACGAGTGGAAGAAGGGAATGGTTGTCAAGCTCCCTAAAAAAGGTAGTCTTAGGGAGTGCGAAAACTGGATAGGCATTTGCGTTCTTCCTGCAGTTGCAAAGGTAATAGCCAAAGTAGTACTTGAGCGAATTAAAGAACATCTGGAAGATACACTCGATGCCGAACAAGCAGTTTTCCGCACTGGATCTTCCTGTGTAGACCATATAAACACCCTGCGGATCATTATTGAACAGTGCGTTGAATTCCGGTCACCACTGCACCTGCTGTTCATCGATTTTGAGAAGGCGTTTGACAGTTTATCAGGCTCGTCCTGCGCAGACAAGGTATACCCGATAAACTAATAGCTATTATCAAAGCAACCTCTGATGGATCTAAATGTCATGTGCTGCATAGAGAAAAGCTGTCAGAGGAATTCGAGATCCTAAGTTAGGTACGACAAGGTTGCATTCTATCGCCGATACTTTTTTTGCTGGTGATTAGCGATGTACTTCGCGCAGCTTTATCTACTGGAAACGGAGGAATTCGTTGGACTATTACATCTCAACTCAAACACCTGGACTACGCTGACGACGTTTCACACAGGATTATGGAGCTGCACCAAATGACAACAAATGTTTAAAGGGAGGCAAATGTTGCGGGTTTGAAGATTAATACTGCCAAAAGCAAAATCATCATCCTCGGCACTAACTCAGTAACTCAAGTTAACATTGCTGGACGGCCAGTAGAGAGAGTTGAGAGTGTTCAATATCTTGGGAGTATTGTCTCGACCGAAGGTGGAACCGAACAGGACATTGTCAACTGAATCGGCAAAGCAAAATCAGTGTTTGGAATGATGTCCATGATATAGAGAAGCAATGCGATCAGCTTAAACACAAGCTGCGACTGTTCCGCTCAAATGTTGAATCTGTGCTGTTGTATGGGTGCAGCACTTGGAAGGTGACCGCTACTATCACAAAAAGATTACAAACATTCGTAAATAGGTGCCTACGGTACATCTTAAGGGTTTTCTGGCCTAACCGTATCTCTAACGAACATCTTTACCAGATAATGTGTCAGGAACCAATAGGCACAACCATCCAACGACGGAAGTATTCCGGAAGTATTCTGGAAGGATTCCCCAGATGATGAAAAAGAAGAAAAATAAATTTGAATCAGTCGAACGGGAACTCCATGCCTGTCCTCAGTATGACGTAAAAATCATTCTGCCCAAAAGGTGAACAGCGTAGCAGATGATTTTTGGGAAACGAGGTGGAGTTTCTTTTTAAAAAAAATTCAAATACCTCTGTCACTATTTGTAACCTTATTTACATCTACACCGGAGGCAGCAATAGAGCAACCATCGGCGTAAGTGATCAATTTAACACCAGTGCGGGAAGTTGGGAGCATCGAGACACATAAGATGAGAGAGAACCTCTCCTTGCTCCTCTTTGAGCAGGAATTTCTAAATTCCACATATGCGATCCTGCCATTTATATATGACAGCAACCTTTTAATGGAGTGGAGAGTGGTACCCAATACGTCCTGTAGGAGGATGTAGTGGTCAACCGTGTCGAAAGCCTTGGACGATTGGTTCTACGTACCAAAAGAACTCCAATGCCTATCTAAACATTGGACCAAAGATCGTCAATCCAGCAACAGGTTTGAAAGCTTCTTGTAAAGTTCTTCGGTTTCTACCAATCATTTCAGTATCGTCCGGATAAGCTTGTATCTGGATTGACATTTTCATTTTGAGGAGCAGATTCGTCAAAGCGGAAGCTAATTTATCTCATACGAATTTAAAAAACAACATTTTTCCTTTTTTGGTACATCTTGTACCAGCATTTTCGCAGAGTAACCACTACCAATACACAAGGAAAACAACCACATAAAGTGTAACAAAAGGAGTGGAAGAGACAACACGAGCGACGAGCTGCTGACTTTGAACACTTTTGGGAGGCCAGAACAAAAGGAGGATGAAGTACTAAAAACAAAAGAAACCCGCAAACAACACGAACAGTGACGAATGCTTTTGATCGTATGAGCAATTAGTGAGACAATTAATGAGAATCCTGGAGAAAATATAGCCATTACACTCCAAAGTTTATAATACAACACAGAAAAAACTAAATCTAAGTCTCTCTTTCCGTCTTCTTGGTCACTGTAGTGTTTTCCAAGTGGAAATCATGGCTATTAAGGAAGCCTTGTCTTGGCTAAAGAGTAATGTCATATCTGTTAAGAATATCCACATTTTCTCGGATAGCCAGGCTGCGCTAAAGTCCATGGAATCAGTCTCTTGAGGAGATGGCAGTGCATTTCAACATTCACCTGTGCTAGGTGCCAGGGCACAGAGACATTCCTGGTAATTGTATGGCTGATGAACTCGCCAAACATGGAACTACACTACCCCTATTGCCTGAATATGGTTCACCAGGCATGCCGATTGCTACGTGCAGACTTATGTTTAAATGGGATGCTATAATAAAAACTAACTATAGATGGTCAAACGGTACAACTTGCATAGCAACGAAGCAGATCTGGCTCAAGCTAGATCCGAAACGCTCCAATTGTTTGATCTCTCAAAACAGACTGCACATTAGAGCCATTATAGGTGTCATAACTGGACACTATCTCATAGGCAAGCATGCAGAAAGACTAGGAGTCTTTTCCAACAATTTCTGCAGAAGCTGCATGGATGAGGAGGAGGAGGAAACCACTCTCCATCTACTTTAAACGTGCCCAGCCCACTCGAATAGGCGGAAGATCCATCTGGGAGCGTTCTTTTTCAACGATCTCAACGATCTAACCCAAATTGACATTAATAGTCTATTGCGCTTCATACGAAGCTCCAAGTGGTTCACCAAGTAGGCGTGGGATTTTCTAGATCCTTGTGGTATCACAACGGACCTTCTTGGTCTAAGTGCGTCGGTTTTGACTGACGGCCACTTCAACCTAACCTTACCTAACTCATTTCAATAAAGCATCGAGCTTTACAACATATAAGCCCTTATTATGATTGGCTACGCGAGAGTTAATTATCGTCATTAGGTAATAGAAGTCAGAATCACTATGATGATATGAGAGCAAATTGTCGCCTTGAGGCTATACTTTCGTTAGAATTCCAGCACTACTTTTAAATGAAATATTCACTCTGCTTTCTTTGAGTAGTACATTTAGGTGTTTTATTTTTTAAATATGTCCTCATCAATCCTATTAACGCAGATGTGTTTTCTTCATTTTTATTATTATTCTTTTAATAATAGTTCTACTCCCTTACATTATTACAAACTTACTAGGTATATCTTAGATGCTTTTTTTGTTTCGCTTTCTTTTTCTTTTTTTTTTTGTTGCTTTTTTATTTGTATAAATAAAACTAAATTCTATGATAAGTTCTTACTATAATTAAAGTTTCACGTACGTATGAACGCATTTTGAAGTTTTTGTTGATTTTCTGTTTGTTAATTCTGATGTCATGTTTTTTGAAATGTATTTAAATTTTTATTGAATAATTATGTTAACTTAATTGTTGAGATTATACAACTTACTAAATTAATAGTTATATTAGTTTTTAGTTGCTTAGGGTTTTAAAGGTTTGTTCACGCTATATATATATATATATATATATATATATATATATATATATATATATATATATATATATATATATATAGTTTTTATTAAGAGTATAAATATTATTCTACTTTTAAACTTTATTAGTTATATATTTTTCATGTAATAATGAAGTTTTACAAACTATCTTACATCTTACGGTAGTGATTTCAATGCATTTTGTCAACTAATCCAATATTAATAGCAATTTCGAACATATTAGGTTAAATTACTTGTTTTTGTGTAGCAGTATAGTCTAAGTATAAATAGGTTTTGTTGCATTTTAAAAATTTACTTGCTGCTTCTTTTTATATTAGTTGTAATATTTGCATTCTTCGTCTATGTTTTGGTTTAATTATTTTTTTTTACAGCGTTTTACTTGCTTCTTTACTGTTACTTTACATGATTGTGAAATAAGTTTTCGTTTTCTTTGCAACAAAAATGGTGGATGTTTAAGACATGATTTTATTTTAAGGAATTATTGCTGATTGAAATATCACAAAAAGGAAATCGATTAAAAATGTCAAAGAAAGAAATTTTCAATAAGAAAGTTGAAGGTTTTTGGGTTTCTCTGTTTTACGGGGGGGCTGTCCATTCGCACTTGCATATGGAGAGTTTTTAAATATCCTCCAGAGAGAGACAAATGAAACAGAAGAACATGAAATGATATTTTGAACAACTCTGTTTATTCTCAAAGCTCTATCTGTACCGAAAAAATCTACATAAAAAAGTTATCGAACGATTCAAAGGTAAAATGATTAAACCAGAAGCTGGAGCTTCTACATGAGCCTTTGGAATAATAAATGAACTAAATATAATTTTACTAAAAAAAAACAAAAATTATTACAAAATATAATAAATCATAATTTATTAAAGAATTTGTCACGCTTATAGCCGTCTAGTTGCTAACAGATTTAATAAATAATAACATTTGGCGTAACATACCGTACTTGGCTCAGACCAAGCTTCTCGCGACCCCATTCGTGTTGTGCATGTGATATTTTTTTACAAAAGTGGAAGGGAGCTAAAATTTAAAGCCATATCTAAAGATTAATTGATAAGTTTTCCATGGCAGTTATAACTATCAGAAGTTTGTCAAAAATAAGTGAGAAGTAGGACAGTGAGAAAGCTTTTAGGAGCTTATCCATAGCCATATCCGAAGGTTGAATTGATAAGCTTTCCATGACAGTTATTACTATCAGGCGTTTGTCAAAAATAAGTAAGAAGTAGGACAGTGAGAAAGCTTTTAGAATCTAACATTAAAAGCCATATCCGAAACGTGAATTGATAACCTTTCCATGACAGTTATTACTAGAGGTGGGACAGTGAGAAAGCTTTTAGTATCTAAAATTAAAAGCCATATCCGAAAAGTGAATTGATAAGCTTTCCATGACAGTTATTACTATCAGACGTTTGTCAAAAATAAGTAAGAGATGGGACAGTGAGAAAGCTTTTTAGTGTTTTCTGGGATTCGAATTTCGAACCTCCCGCTCAGTAGAAATTTATTCCATGCTTAGCATACTGCGCATCGTAATGAAAACAAACAGTTGACACCAAATTGCTGAGAATTATTTTCTGCTTTTGGCTAAAGTGAATTTGTTAGTTCCATATGCACAGCACACGAAAAGGCTGTCTCGATGACAGCTGGCCTTTGGTTTTGGTTAGAAGTTTAGTTGCACCAAATGAAAATTCCTACCAAAAGTTACCAAAATTGGTAAATTTTTAAACCGTTTTTAATTTACTAAATGTTGATTACAGAGTTAGTGTATATTAGGTCTACAAACCCATTTGTCTCATTGGCAATTCATTTATCTCTACTTTATATGTAGAGGTGACAGAAAAAATCTTCAAGCAAAAAAGTATAAATCTTCTTAAAATCCTTATAATACGAAAAATAATCATCACTTCATGAATTGCAATAAATTGGAACCTTTGGGGTAAAATACCTTAAGTTAGATTTGAAAAATGACAAACTAGATAACGTTTGTTTAAATTTAGCAAAACCATCAATAATCAAGGTGCAAATAATACCTTTCGTTTGTTTATAAAAAATTATAATTATTGTGTATTGTGTTTGTTCGTATATTGGATTGGATGTTCATTACTGTGTGTCTTAATGTTGTGCCTAATTCTCTTATGTTAATTAGTAAATTTATTTAAGAATTTATATATAGTCGATTGTGAGCGTGTGTGTGTGTGATTGTGTGTATTTACAATTTCTTAAATATTACCTTTTATACAGTTACAAGAGTATATCGTCGTTTTAATGTTGTTGTTCTTTTAGCTCTTGCTCTTATAATCCTATCGCTATTTTAACAATAGTTTAATGTTTTTCTATTTTGTTTACTTTTCTTTAATGTTAACGAAAATAAAAAAAAAAGGAAATTAAATACATAATCTTAACAAAACTCCGTTTAATTATGTGCCTTTCAATAGGAGTGTGGAGAGTGTGTGAGTCACGGATATATTTCACAAAATACGATACGATAATTTGAAAGTATATCAATGCAATAAAAATGTAAATTTAGCTTAGCAATAAATCGTGCTAATAACAATAAAATTAACAATGAAAGAGAAACAATGAGGGTGTCAAAGTTTAAAAAGTCCGGAAGAAAGATGCAACAAAGCGAAAATGTAATAATAAGAGGAGAAAAGATTAGGAATGGGAAATGATGTGCTCACGTTCCAAGTGTGTGTGTACATCAAATTATATATAGTATATAACAATATAACAAGTAATTGTAAAGTTCTTATAATATTACAATAATAATTACAAACAATTTTTGTGTTTCGTTTTTTTTTGTCTGTTTGATACAATTGCCTATCAAGTAAATTTATCATGTATTCTAAATGTTTTATAAATGTATTACGTAATGTTTGTCTAAATAGTTTTAAATACTTTCTCTGTTTGGTTTTTAGTTTTATTATTCCGTTAATTTACGCATACGTTTCGGTGGAAGACATCCATCAAGATGATTATCACGACCATTTTCGATGGAAGCTGCTAGCATTGCGGCTGGAGATGCTACGCCTCCAATTGTGCCAATACCTGGCGAAGTTGTCGCCGCCGTACTTCCACCACCGATACCACTGCTGCCGTTATTGTTATTGTTCACAGTTTTTAGTGCGTAATTTGGCAACCATTTGGCTAATTGCTCTTCGAAGAAACTCTCCAAATATCGAGCATTGGCATATGTTTTGGAATCCTCCTACAAAGTAAATAATTGATGAAAAACAAATGAAGACAAATTGAAGAATGAAGAATCAAATGAAAAAACAATATAAGTGTACTTTAACATCTATCTTAGAGACATTAAGTAAGTTTTCTCTTTTCAATTGGTTTGGAATTTTAGCCATGGCTTTGGGCCAATTGTCTAATGTGCAAAACAATTTATATATTGTATTGAAATAACGTACCTGATAGAAGAGGTAGGTGTTCTTAAATATCAGCCGAACGTCGTTAATAAAACCAGCAATCTCTTTGTAATGATTCGGACTGGATGGATCTAATCTTGTGCGGATGACATCTAAACACATTGGGCTGTAATCATTGTAAGAAGATTAGTTAAATGTAGATACAAATTATAAATTAAAATCTTCTTAAGTGTGTATGAGAGATAAAAATGACTGTCATTAGGGTTCTTTTTAAAGATGTACAGATAACAAGGGTGAAATTTGACATCGTCGCCTGACAGCTAATAGAACTAGAAATAAATAAGAAAGGATACGAGAAATGCTGCGTCTGTCATTTTCCATGCAGAACAAAATTTTCGCAAAAATATAACGTACAGGTTTGTATAGGAAAAAACACCGAACATGCTAACCGTGCAAAGACCACCTAGTCTATGTATGAGTGGAGCACTTCGAACAACCCCCTCCGCCATTCTTTTCGACCTTACACCTCTCGACATTTTCAGCAGGCAAGTAGCTGTTAGCTCGGTTATTCGCCTCAAGGCTATCACCCAGTGGACTAGAAATGATATCGGCAACTCCTCTATCCTGAATTAAGTCAGGATCCCAGACAACATAGACTACACCACTCCACAACTCCATTTCAATAAAAACTTCCAGGCCACCTTCCCCTCCAGATCATTCTGAGAGGAAGGCGCGTACCTGGAAGATGAAAACATTCATTTTTACACAGACGGGCCTTAAACTGATGACGAAGTTGGTGGAGTTGTTTTCTCAAAAAAGCTAAATCTTAGCCTATATTTCCGTCTTCCTAATCACTGCAGTGTTTTCCAGGCTGAAATTATGGCGATCAGTGCAACCTTATGTTGGCTGAAGAGTAACGTCATATGCGCTAAGGATATCCGTATATTCTTGGATAGCCAACCGTGTTGAAATCCCTGGAATCAGCCTCTACAAATTCAATATTAGCCGATCATCTTCGTCGATCATCGATCATCGTAGGGAGATGGCGGAGCAGTTTAATATCCACCTGTGTTGGGTGCCCGGCCATAGAGACATTCCGGCAAACTGTTTGGCTGACGAACTCGCCAAACAAGGAACTACACTACCCATCTTACCAAAATATGGTTCTCTAGGCATACCCATCGCTACATGCAAACTCATGTTAAAGCGGGATTCTATTGACAAAACTCTCATAGGCAAGTATTCAGCAAGACTCGGAGTCTTCTCAAATGACTTCTGCAGAAGCTGCATGGATGAGGAGGTACTTGTCCAGCCCTCTCCTAGAAACGTAAACTCCATACGGGAACTTTCTTCTACAACGACATTAATGATATTATCAACACTGATATCAGCAGTCTCCTTCGCTTCATACCAAGCTGTAAGTGGTTCAACGAGTTGGTGTAGGAAAACTTTCCTGATCCGTGTGGTATCAGTGTGGTCTAAGTGTGTCAGTTTCACTGACAGCCACCTTAACCTAACCTAACCTAACGCTACCTGTTTAACTGTAAATACGCTGCTACCCTTAAACAGACCTATTTTTCACACAATATTTATATTAAGCCAATATATAAGTTGTTCAAGCGATTGGCGAGGAATGGTCTCTTGCAAATTTCAGAAAATAATACTTATTACAGCTTTGTCATATAGAAACACATTTTATTTTTTATATAATGTATACCAGCACATGGGATTTGCATCCTTATAACGCTAAGCACAGCGTAGAAGCTGAACAATTAAGGAGATGATCAATACTTCGTCAAAGTATTATCGCCTCTAGGCTCATCAGACCATTATGTTGTATCAGCTAATTTCTCGATTATAAACCATGCAGTTAGAGGAAAACCTCCCCAAAAACAGTATGGAAATACTAGAAAGCCAATTGAGACAGCTCTAACATTTCTTTGGGAGTATTAACTGGTCTCCATCGTTCCGCGAAAAAAACGTAAATTCCGCCGCTGATGCAATCACAAACATCATTCTAATTGGTATGAGAGACTGATCCCTTTCAGGCATAAGTCTGTCAAACCAAAGGAAGATGGATGGTACGACTCGAGTTGTGAAGAGGCTTCTAGGATTACAGAGGTATGCTTTCGGCTCTACAAATCAAATTCGACCGAAGAAAACCGAATAAATTTCAAACAAACCAGTAATGACTGCAATGGACAATCTTCGGCGTGTCAAATTTTTGGTAATTCGTAAAAAGAATCAAAAATACAACCTCGTCATTGATTCCACGCTTATTTTTAATTACATTCCAGCTGTCGGCTCTAAGGACAAGACCAATCTGTGTTGAGCTAGCTGCTTTTTACAGCTAGCTCAATGCTTTCAGATTGTGCGTTGTTGCCGCAGGTATCTTCGAGTATTGAACATTCTATGGGACATATCTTCATTTAAACTCAGTTGCAGTTGCTAGAGTTTTAAACGATCTCAAAACTCACAAATCCGCTGGGCCAGAGCGTATTTCCCCATTAGTACTGAAGTGGTGTTCTTCCAAGCTGGCATTGCCATTGTGTAGGCTTTTAAATCTATCCTATTGTTTTCGACTCTACATAGCTATTGTGCGGCTAAAGAAGGAATATCTGAATTGGTTTGTACGTGTGATAGGCTTAATGGTGGATCCGTGCTCCGTGTGCTCGAGTTGAGGCACGGGTATTACGGATAGGAACGAGAATGGGCGGGATGCATCTGGATATTTCAGGATATGGCAGTGGATTTGTTATACACTCCGAAAAAGCGACAGTTCCATAGCAAACTACGCAATGCAATGGAATCCGTTATCTCAGGATGGTAGAAGAACGGGTCGTCCGAGAAATACATGGCGCAGAACAATTGAGGAGGAGTCACGGCAATTGGGGAAGAGTTGTAGAGAGCTGAATCTAATTGCTAGAAGCCGCACGCGAAAGCGCGTAGGCATAGTATATAGCCCACATGGGTATATAGGACATAAGTAAAGTAAAAGTGGTCCAAGGAATTTCCCAACCCTTATGTGACCAGATCCCTCTACATCACTTATGTCAGCCCCTACTCTCAATAAGTTTATGTGTCCAGAATCAAGAGCATCCAACGTGGTTTATTCGATTTGCTCTTCGAGGTCTACCTTGGGACAATCATCTTATCTTAAGACTTAGTCTTAAGTCTTAGTCTTAAATCTTAGTCTTACGTCTTAAGTCTAAGTCTAGTCTTATTCTTAGTCTTAGTCTTAGTCTTGAGTCTTAGTCTTAAGTCTTAAGTCCTAGTTTTTAAATTTTAGTTTTAGCATGTAATAATAATTGGCGCGACAGTAAAAGGCCTAGCTTCTCGCGACCATTTGTGTTGCGCATTTATATTTTGGACACAAAAGGAAGGGACGTACAATTTAAAGCCGTCTCCGAACGGCGAATTGAGAAGCTTTCCGTGACAAGTTATTACTCTCGAAACGTTTGTCACCCATTCGCTAGAGGTGGGACACCGTGAAAAATACTTTTGGTGTTACTGGGATTCGAACCACGCCAGCGCCAAATATTATTAATATGGTTTAGAAAATAACCCTTAGTGTTGTTTAGGAGTTTCTAACTGGATTTCATCGGCCTGATTTCGGAACCACTGAAGTGATTTTGTTACCTGGATTCAAAATCAAAACAACGACAACTTAAAAATATGAAAAAATAAAAAATTGAATAATAAATAGAAGAAAAAAAAACGCTACTCACTTGCACACAATCTCATAGTAAGCGGTATTTGCTGGCGATTCCGATTCGCGAAAATTTAAACTCTGCTCGTACTGACAATACAATTCCAGGCAAATCCTTTGTATCACTTGTAATTCAATGCGACTTAGTTGTCCGGGTGACTTCTGGATGTTAGCAACGTTATTGGCTAATTCCTTTAAATTGACACATAAAAGACATTGCCAACTTTCACTTTCATCTGGCAATGAGCTAATAGCAGGAATGTGACAATTTTGATGGAATACCTTGGGACATTTATCGCAGCACATCAATTCGCCACCGTCCAGACATACAGCACACCAATCCTCGTTCGGGTCGTCTTTTTGATCATTTTTATTAACTGAGGTTAGTTGATTGTTTGTTTTTGGTTTGTTTGTTTGTATGTTGGTTTGTTTAAATATTAAATAGTGTAGGTGTTGGTTTTTTTTTGGGATTGTCAGTATTAAGTTTGTTAGTTGATTGTGAGATTCGAAATGAAACATAAGCAAAAGGAAGAGAAGAGATAAAAGAAAGCAGATAAAGAGTTTGTTGGTTCCGAAAATATTTTGTTAAATCTAAATATTTAATTAATATCTAAATTACTGTGGTGGCACTACGAAATTTTGTTTAGACTTGGGAAGAATAATACAAAAACCTGATTCAGAAGAAAAAAAGCTTGTTTGTAGGAAGACAAAAGGATTAAAGAGATAATTATACAAAAAAACGAGACTTAAAGTATCTATCTAATACAGGACTCAACCCTCTTTTAGACGTAAAGAACGAATGTCTAGTTGCCTACTCATGCAATTTCCGTATAGTATATCTGTATACCAGCATTGCTGTTGTTTTCCAATTGTTGGATAACCAAGCATCAAATAACTGCCAGAAATTCGAATTCGACAGTGAAAAATACTTATTATTCTTTAGCTCTACAACTGGTTTCCGGTCCTGACCCAAACAAAATATTTCTCAACAGGTACCTGCATATATTTTGAACCACATTCAGGTTTCCAACTATAAACTTTAAGCTTTCTTTTACACGCACAATGGGTTTGCACCCTTATAATGCTAAGCACAGCGTGGGCAATCGGAAATTAAGGATAGGAAAAGGTGAGATGTCTATGAACATATGTCAGTCATTAAGACGGTAGATCATACAAATTCGGAACCACAGAATCAGGAAATTCATTCCATATAAAGAAGGAATTGGTTGATACGTTCACGCTTCACACGGTTCACACGCAACTCACGACACGCGTCAAACGGGATATCACCATTGGTCCTACATTGAGCCGCTCACAAAATTTCAGCACTCTAGGTCGTGCGAAAGCTGGTTGAAAAGTACCTAAAAAAAACGAGAAAATGGCGCGATTTCAACCCCCATCACACTATTTAGGACTTAGACACTCTCTAAAATTTCAGCTCTCTAGGTCGTTTGGAAGGTGGTGACAAATGACTTTAAAGTAGTCGAAAATACAGACAGACAAAAAGGGTCAAGTTAAATAAAAGTTTCTAAAAAATGGACGATCGAGTGAAGGTATGCGGGATTGCTAAGGCTGTGGGTATTTCAAGTGAACGAGTGGAGAATATATTGTATGAATATATGGGACTGAGGAAGCTCACTGCCAGTTGGATGTTCGCGTTTGCTTTCTTTTGACAACAAGCACGACCATGTGACAACTGTGTTTGGTGATGTTCAACCGATACAAAAAGGAATTTTTGCTCCGTTTCGTAACCGTAGACAAAACATGGATCCATCACAACACCTCAGAGAAAAAGGAACAGACGAAACAGTGGACTGCCTAGCGAATCCAGCCAAAAAAAGGCCAAGGTGAGTCTGTCGGCCAACAAATTCATAGAGTTTTTTGTTTTTGTTGGATGCAAGGGATATAATTCACATATATTATCATGAAAAGAACAAACCAATCACCAGCGTATATTATGCTGAGCTGTTGGATCGATTCGACGTCGATTTTAAGCTAAAGCGGCCGCGCTTGGCGAAGAAAAACCAAGACAATGCACCAGCACAGAATTCAGCAGTCGCAATGGCAAAATGAATTGCGCTACGAATTGGTTCCTCACCATCCTTATTCTCCAGAATTTACCCACTCCACCTATTATCTATTTCCAAACCTGAAAAAATGGCTCGGCGGTAAGAGATTTGGTCGAATGGGGCAGTCGTCACTGAAACAGAGCCCTATTTTGGGGACTTTTAAAAATTGTACTTTCGGAGGGTATCGAAAAATTGGAATATCATTAGACGAAGTTTATTATTCTAAAATGAAACTTTGTTGTGAGATAATTTTAATTTATTAACTTATGGCTATATGCTATCATAAGCAATTCAAAAAATGGAGTGATAAGATCAGTTGCTGCTGATGTACATGAGATGAAGTCACTCTGATACAGATCCAGATAAAATGCGCTTGGTGGTTAACATTTCACATTCGTGTTGTGCGGCTAAAGTGGGAATGATAAGGCACTAACATGATTTCCGCCGCGAAACAATTTTTACACGATGTCGTGACTTTGGAATCACCAAACATGATACCTTTTCGCCATCTATTTCGATATCGAGAAAGGTTCGGCAATCAAAAACAAGGCGGACATCATTCGCGTTGAAGATCGACAATTTTTTGTCAAGTGAGTCTGACATTAAATGAGTGCGTCTATAACTTTAATGGGGGCTTTTGTGACATTATATGAGTACGTTTATAGTCTTTTCGATAGAGGAATTCATGATAGATAGAAAATATCGAAATAGTTAACGAATCGCGGCAGAAATCATGATAAGGCCCCTGTGTATTGATCGGTACGTCCGAAGCTGTGCTCAATATATATATATTTTGAATTGAGTTATGCCACAAGTAATGCGAATGGGATGGACGATCGACGAACCTGGATAGTTCCATTGAACACTAGTCATGCTAATAGCGATAAAATAATGACAAGTATGTAACGAATGTGCGGTGTTCAAGTGAATCGATTGTCTTCACGATATTTACGTCACACATAAGTTTTATTACGTTGTTTTGTATTCAGTCAAGTAAATGCAAGGTGTTCTTAAAAGCAGACAATACATTTGCATTCAAGTTTGGGGTGAATATACGCTTTGTAAATAGTAGGTAAGGGCAGAACAGAGCAAGTGAAATAAAAATTATAATAATAATAATATTTGGCGCGACAGTCCGTTGAGGTCCTAAGCCTAGGTTCTCGCGATACCATTCTAATACAAAGTAATCCTCGCAATGCCTTCTGAATACGAATAAAGAATATGTCACATCAGCAAAATAGGCAAACGACAGAAAGCTCATAGTATGCGTATGCGGACTATTGCACAAAGTACTAATGCAAAAATGCTGACAAGGCATAATACAATGTGGAGTATTGGTCGGAAGCGATACGGACTTGTGTATATTGGTAGATATTAGTATTGTAGTATTCTTATGTATTAATAGATATTTGCATTGTGTTATTCACACGTATTAAGAGTTTTCGGACTATAAATAAGAACCCGATTTCAGAATAAGGATGACTACGACCTCGGCAGTTGAACTAAACGTTTCTTTGGTTTTATTGGGCTTGCATGCACTGGAACATTCTCTTTCAGCTTTTTATTCAATTTGCATGAAAATTTTAATTTTTATGGATTCTTTTTTTTTGTCTTCATCTAATACACTTCACAAACTTCACTAAACTATTATCACTTCATCATATCAAAACCTAACATGCGGGAGGCCAGGAACCCCGGTTGTAGAACCAAACATAATTATATTTCCTTAATAGAGGCTTAATTTTCTTCAGAATCAGCCATGTCCATAATAATTAGGCAGAGAATATGCTAAAAAGAAGCAAACTAACAAACTAACCTTCTTGCGTATTGGATAGATCAGTTGAGCTGTGAACTTGTGGCGATGTTGTTTTTGTTCGTCCCTCGGGCAGAACCTGAACACCATTGGAATCCAGTTTTGCTATTGTTGCCATCAGATCGTTGATGGAGTCATCACGAACTTTGTCGATAGGTTCGGTAAAGTCTTTTGTATTCTTCATGGATGATGAATTGGAAAAAAGAAATGCAAAATTCTGCTTTAATTTATTGGGATAGATATTAATTTTTGGTATTTCAAAATTGATGTGTGCGCAAAACGCGACATTATGGCAAAACTCACATCATTTGTACTGGGACTCGGTGTTTTTGGATTTGTGGAGGAGACATTTGGCAAAACTGGCGTACCAGGACTGACCCCATGGCCGCTAATACCTCCATTTCCACCTCCTCCACCACCACCACCTCCTCCTCCACCTCCTCCTCCACCGCCACCACCACCAACACCACAACCACCTCCAATGCCGCCGCTTCCACCGCCTGCACCACTACCGGGACCGTGCTGTAATCCGTGCAGACTAGGATGGCCATGGATAACGCCGCCCATCGATAGAGGATGTCCATGGCCGTTTGGCGGTGTTGTGTTCTTCAAGGTGTTCGGTGATTTGAGAGCAATTTTAAAGTTTTCACCATGTCTACCATTGGCAAACTGCATCAGGGGACCCTGCGATTGGCATGCTGCAAATAATTGAAATTAGTTGAAATTAAATATATGAGCACACACTTTCTACATTGCATTATGCAACTGTACATGCACCGCAGCTACTTCTGCTATGCTGATGTTTTCGCTATAACTTTGTTTTATTGCAAACCTACACGTTCAATTCTCACCGTTTGTTTGTTGTGCTGATTGTGGTATATGCCATTTTGCCATACTATGCATACTCATGCCACTGCCCATTTGAGGTGATGTCTGTTGTCCGGGCACGGGATTAAATCCACCCTGATTTCCATGAAACCCCATGTTCTATTGCCGATGAATATGTGTTGTAGTGCCCCAAAAAGAACGAATTGTAAATCTCAAACAATTGCATAAAAAAATGCCACTTCTTTGCTTACATTTTGCATTGGATTCTGCATCAATGACGGCCGCTGCATAGATCCAGGTGATGGAATTTGTCCACCACCACTACCAGCCATAGCTGCTGCTGCCGCTGCCTGTTGTTGTTGTTGATGGCTGGTCATTCGTTGGTAGTTTGGAAATCGTGTCCCATTATTCAAGAAATTTGCACTGTTCGGCCCACCAGGCTGATTTTGGGGATAACTTTGGTGTTGTTGTCCCGGTGGACCTCCCATAAAATGCGGTCTCATTTGTGGCCCCATGTTTTGATGTGGTGATGGAGAGCCCTGTGGTCCGCCAGATGGATAACTGGGAGGACCATTAAACGCCATTATCGGCTGATTGGGACTTTGTCCGGCCTGATTGTTGAGGAGTCCGCGCAGGCTAATATCTAGAAATATGTAAGGGGGGGAAAGAACAAATATTTGTAATAAAACGCAAGGAGGATATATTTAAAAAAAGTTTTGCTAGCAACAACGTTTTGTACAATAGAAGGAACTTCATATTAAATTAGAAAAGGATTATTACCGGAACAGTGTTCACATAAATGTTCAAATAGGAATTTCAGATGGCATAAGACCTATTTATAAGGTTATGAAAATGGTAATGGATCTTCCAGTTTCAAAACTAATCAAAATCTGGAAAAAGTTTAAAATCTAATTGGGTCCAACCGCAGATAGGAAATAGGACAAGGCTGCTGGTACTTAGACTGTCTAGAATTGGCACTGTCTTCGTATTCAGCAGCCTGGTTGTACAACTGCAGGACCGTGATGTTTCTGGGATTGTTTCTATGCTAGGCGGCATAGGATAGCTTGCTATCTCCTTGGTTATCTGAAAAACAACGAACAACGAAAACACAGAATCGGGCAATTCATTCCACATATTTATTGTGCGGGTAAAGAAGTAATCTCTGAATTGGTTGGTACGTCCGAAGATAGGTATAAAGGTAGGTCCATGAACTCGAGTTGAGGCACGGATGTTTCGGCGGTTGTGTTGGAGGATGGACGCGATGCATCTGATATTTCTTTTGAACACGCGCGGTTCTGTATACTGTCTAGTAGATGCAATGTGGTATTGGGTGCACCCGCCCAGATAATACAGTGGTATTCAAGTTTAGGGCGCATCTATTCCATGTTAAATAGTAGCCAGATCTGAGGAAGTGTACATCTTGCACAACTCTCTCCGAAGGAATAATGACAGCATCCAAAACAAACTGTTGATAGTGAAATATGATGTAAAAGACATCGTTGTCTAGAATTGAAGGGATAATGCGGTATTACGATATCAGCGATCACGGATGACAGTGGACTTCCCATTGCTAGAACTCTTGTTTGTTTGCATATGTTGTCATTATATTATACAAAGGAGCTGTATCAATGCAAAACTGAATCTATTTAAAGAATGTTGTCGATGTTAGAGTCTAGAGCCATTTTCATCATAAAATGTTAATGGCAGATTATTTGTATGAGACAGATATGCATAAAGCTTTTACTTCTACTGACAAATGTGGTAGTCATTATTAATACTTAGAGTGTTTTTGATAGTGCAGTTGTTTGCATTCATTCCGTATTTCGTATGGGTTTAGATAGAAAAGATCAAAGGTTGTATGCATTGAAACGATTATGGATACGGCTGGTTGTTGTTTTTCTTTATCACAAGATCTGTAAGACTCTTGATAATAAATCTCATTCTATACCAGGAATCGGGACTCTGGAGATATTCCAATTTTGGTTTAAAGTCGATAATGAGATTGTCCCTATTTTGGTAGTTTTAAGAAGGGGATCTATGACCAAGTTCCACATACGCTTGGTTTTTGTGTCTGTGGTTATATACGTGAGGTTAACAAAAATCTCTGGGGTGTCCCTAAAAATGCTTTCGTTGACCAGCTTGATGTTTAAGTTTTGAATCATCTGTTTTAGTCGTTTGTTTTCCTTTACGATTTTCGTCTGTTTTCCTTCATAACGAGCCGACTGACCTCTTGAACTGTCTTCAATTGAGTTTGGTTTTCTTTTCAATGCAAGTTAGCCAGTAAAAAAAATAATTACTGAACCTCCGGTTGTTTTTTAAAACCCTAGTAATTTTGCTCTCTCTATCCAACCGACAGTGATGGACCACCTAAAATACATTCTATTCCCTGACTTCCAGCACTGCTTAGAGAAATGGACGAAGCACAATCTCCTGCGATCTATTCCATATTCCAAAGTGAATAAAGTGGATTAATATGTGATATATAAATGCAATGTGTTATGGAAATAGTCGCATTACTTTTTGAACATACCTCTTAATATGAAGTTATTGCATTTTAATACCGAGGATACAATTTTTATAAATCCATAGAGCTTATCACAGCAATCAACAAGGATTTATGCTGAAACTTACCCATATTTTGTGGATGTGTCGAGGAACTGACATGTGGTTGACCTTGCCGTTGCATTCCAACCGGTGCCATACCGCCAAACCGGACTAAACACAGTTCAAAAGTGAAGACAGATCAAGAGGGAGAGAGAGAGAAAAGAAAAATTTAACATCTCAGCAAAATATAAATGCTTTAAAGTATCTTAATAAAGTATAGGTGTTGGTAATTATGTACATAAGTGCAATGACTAAATGAGAACGATGTATTTGTACCCTTACCTGGCCCCTCGCCAGCGAAATTTCGATTAATTTGCATATTGTTGTATTGCTGCTGTGGCGATGTACTGTTATACATGGGTGGACCATTTTGGCCATAACCTCCAGGACCACCAGGGCCGCCGGGACCATTTGGTGACATTCCTGTTGTCATACCGGGTGGTAAGCCGGGACGCAAAGGCGGTGCCATATTCGGACTTGGCTGCTGCCGTGGCGGCCCATTCGTTACTGCCATTGGCGGTGGTGGATATGGTTTGCCATCAACGACAACTGTTCCCATTTGAGAAATAACTAAAAAATAAAAGACAACCAGAATTAAATACAAATTTTCACATAGCATGTAACTTTATTTACCTTTTTGCAATTCCATAACTTGATTCAGCTGCACCTGTATTCGTACTGGAATCTCCGGATTTGGAATATCCGCTCGCTGGCATTTCAATTTTTGTAAATGCCTTACAAGCGATTTCTTGCTACTTAGAATTGCAAAATCGCTGCCTTTATCGAGAGCCACATTCATAAACTCAATACAATGGTCGGTATTGTCGGACAGTAATTGTAATGCGTCCTTCTTCTCGATCAGTACCTTCATTTTACTATCGCAGACCTCGTTCAAGCGCATTACCAGCTGCTTGCCCCGCATGCTTACAGTGTGTGTAATTTTCACCACCATCGAGGTGATCTCCTTGATGAGATCCTTCTTTTTGTCACTTATCAAAGATTGCCGGTCATCAATTACTTTGGTGGCACTCGACAGCAGGAACCGCTTATAGTTGATTTCACTGACCAGTGTGGTCAATGCGTGTCTTGTTTCTGTTGCAATTTCATGAGCAAATTTATATTTGTGATCTCGATGATCACTTAGCTGGCAATCGCGGCAAGTCAGCTTGTCACATGTCTCACAGAAAAGCGAAAGCTTTTCTTGCGGATGAACATGACACATGTGACTTTTGTCTACATTGCAACCCGTCTGCTGATCACTGTTGGCCTCCTCTTTCGGTTTAATTGTGTGATCTTTTGTGATTTTAAGTCGCTGATGCGCTTGCACACAGCTATCACATATGTATTCGGAACAATCGACACACCATGAAGTTGCCACAGCATTATCGCTACAACTGCTGCACTGTATAGCTGGGGCAGCTGAGGCAGCCATTTGATTCGGCTTGCATCCATCACTGTTGTTACCACCATCAGCGATACCACCGCTGCCATTACTTTCTGGCGATCCGCCGCCGGAATTACAAAGTTCTATGAGGAATTGATTGTCAATGATGAACTCATTTTGACTTGCCATATTGCAGACGGGACAATGGATAAGCGGTGGCATTGTGCGATCGAGCTCGGAAAATTTCGTCGTCACACATTGAGAGCAGGCAACATGCAGACATTCGAGCAGTTTGGGGCGATCGTTCGCCCCAAGCATTTGTGAACACCAAACACATTTTAACAGGGACAATTTTGGATTGCCTGAATTGGATTCTGTCTGTAATAAGAAAAATAAAAGAAGGATTTGTTAAAAACTTACGCTTGAGTCAATAATACAATAATGTACAATAGCTTCTAAATAGAATGCTATCGAAAAATATATATTTTGAAAGTATCGTGAGTCCCTTTGGTTCGATTATGATGTAAATAGATATTATTCAGAAGAGCTGCAATTTATCTATTTATTGATAAAGTAACAGTTCGCTTTAAAAATTATATAAATCTCGCTCGATATAATAACCAATCTTGTTACAATGAACGTGTCTGATTTTTATTGGTCCACTCTATCGAGTGTCCACTGTTATACCATTGAATATATAATTTTAGTATACAGGGTATATCTGAATGCGTAACAAATACTTAAAAGAATAAACTCTGAGTTATTTATGAGCGGAAAATCGTATCGTGCCTAATTTTTATTGGTTCACTCTATCGAGTCTCCACTGTTATACCAATGAATACATAATTTCTGTATACAGGGTATATTTGAATGCGTAATAAATACCTAACAGAATAAAGCCTGAGTTAATTATATATATTTTCAGTATACAGGGTATATCTAAATGCGTAGCAAATAATTAAAAGGTTAAACTCTGAGTAAACTAATGGGCGAAAAATCGTATAGGTTGGGATGGGTACCCCTCTATTTTTACTACCTGCAGCGTTCGTATCGCTAAAGTGGTTTTTTAGTTTACATAACTTACCACCTTATAACTCTTAAACACATCTAGCAATAGGGCTGATGCTGGTCTGTAAAAAAGAATGAAAATTAAAACAAACGCTGCTTGAACATGAATACACTTCTTAGATCTAGCTTAGATCAGCTTAGGTTTCATTGGCTGCTTCGCCAGGATTAGTTTTAGTTGTAATGCCACTGAATCTTACTCCTCCTCCCCTCTAAAAAAAACAATCTTAGTTGTTTACTTAGCGTGTAATAAATCGCACTCTTTACTCATTTCTAGATCCGAGAGAATGAATCGAAGTATGCCTCGCACTTTTCGAGATCTGAGAGGTTATTCATCAACCCTATACCTAAGTGGTTGTGCCTTCTGTACACTAATGCCGGACAGGAGCAAGGAAGATGTTGTATAATCTCCCCTTAGTTCTCGTCCATGCAGCCAATACATTCGATAACGATCCTTCTGTCGCGTTTCCCCAGAAGGCAGAGTGTCCTATCACTCTATCCGTATCCCCACAACCGTTTTTAGTTCACGTCTTCGTATGGAGATTAGCGCAGATGAGCGCTTCAAATCCAGCTTTGGTCAAACTGTCGGTGTTTTTCCACCTTTCCTTTGTTAAGGCGTCTGCCTCTTTTCGAAGCACAAGTTTTAGTGTCGCAATATACCTCTCTACATCTGCCCTTTCCTGTAGTTTTCTTCCACATCAGAGTGGCTCGGGACCCAAATGATCCTTATGTCGAACTGCTGAGCCATCTCGTGAAGAAATGACAGCTCAACGCCACTTTTGATGTCAGTGAGACTGCTTCCAATGATTTTATAGCCGCTTGACTGTCCACCTTAAATAATAATCTTCTTTGAAAATAATACACTATGCTTCAGCAAATACATAAAATTAGATAACAAAGTCACTAACCTGGGGTGACACGTAGCTCAATTGAAACAAGGTTTTTGCTGCCACCACAGGGATTTCGCCTAATGCTAGTTATCAAAATATCATATTTTACAAACATTCTTTTCTCAAAAAATTCCTTTCACAAAACTCCATTTATACTAACTGGACACTTTGCAAAAATTCCATTATCAAAAGTTCTTATCACAAGGCTTGGCCGGTGTCGCTGTCGTGTTCCATAAATCCTACCGCAAGTGACTTTCCGAGCAAGATCATCTTCGCTCATGCGAGCTAAATTATCAGATTGATTGGCTACAACAACCAGATTGATCACATCGCTATAAGCCGCAAGTGGCGAGCATCGTTGCTGGACGTTAGAACTCGAAGCGCATTTGCGCTGAAGTATAGGGATCTGGACCGGCCTTTCAGCTGTGAACGAGCAAGCACAGCAAGCACACAAGCACAGCAAGATCCTGATAGTAGACAATACAGCACAGTCTACAAACTAGCTCGTAAGCTTGCCAACAAGTAACACCACATCAACTACCCTGTAGACGCAGTAGACGGTTCTTTGATCCTTATGGACGAACAACAATTAACCCGCTGGACTGAACATTTTAAGAATGGTTTGAATTGTACTTCGCCAGGCGCGTCCATCAACCCAACCCCCCTAATAGGCTACTTAACATCAGCGTCGCTTCTAAACATCCTTCGTTGGATGAGATAACGACAACAATTCGTTCACTGAAATCAGGTAAA
Organism: Nephrocerus scutellatus; assembly: GCA_947095585.1. Classification (NCBI taxonomy): domain Eukaryota; kingdom Metazoa; phylum Arthropoda; class Insecta; order Diptera; family Pipunculidae; genus Nephrocerus; species Nephrocerus scutellatus. Next base: position 16,453,475 of record OX352761.1, read on the forward strand.
GCAGCAGGTAATGACAACATCTACGCAGAACTCCTTCAAGCCGACGTCGAGTTAGCTACGCGAAGATTGCCGCGTCATTCATAACGGTGATCTTGGCTCACCTTTCAACATCTACTCGGGAGTCAAGCAAGGTTGCACCTCTTACCATTGCTTTTCACAATTGTCATCGACTGAGTGATAAAAATAGTAACCCGTACTCCATCGGGTTTGCCATGGAATGTTTTTCACCGCCTGGAAGACCAAGACTATGCCGATGATATCTGTCTCCTATCACAATCGCTTGGTGGCATGGAGCGAAAATTAAACTCACTAGAACTCCACGTTAACAAAGTGGGTTTAAAAATTAACGTCTCAAAAACAAAACTACTTCGCTTTAACGCTAGTGGAACATGTGATCTCTCCACATAGAAGAAGTCGATAAGTTTTGTTACTTGGGCAGCTGGATGTCAAAAAATGGTGGTGCTGATTCGGATGTGTGCTCTCGTGCAAACAAGGCGCGACACTTCTATAGTATGCTAAACAGTATCTGGAACTCCTCGCAAATCTCCCGGAATCTGAAGCTAAAGATTTTCAGATCTAACGTTCTCTCAGTACTCTAGTATGGCTGCGAAACGTTGAAAGTCACAGAATGAATTGCGTCACGCCTCTAAGCCTTCGTCAACAAGTGCTTAAGGCGGATACTGAGAATAACATGGCCGGACATTATCACCAATCAAGACTTGTGGAGAGTAACGCAGCAAGAAGCAATCGCGATCACCATCAGACGACGAAAATGGAGCTGGATTGGCCACACTTTCAGAAAGCCAGCGGACAATATTACGAAACTAGCGCTCGACTGGAATCCACAAGGAAGCCGCCGAGTTGACAGTCCTAGCAAGACATGGAAAAGGACAATAGAAGAGGAAACAAGATCCCAAGGGGACAGAGTGGCGTCTCTTGAAACCTCAGACGATAAATCGAGTTCGATGGCGGGCGTTTGTAGAAGGCCTATGCTCCCCCGCGGAGTAAAGGAAAGAAAGAAGTAGAAGAATTGATGCGCTAAGATTAACTTTTGTTGGCAAAGCTCCGTTTGCCAAGTATCTTTTTGTTAAATAGATATTAGTGAAATATATATTTTTGGGACGAGATTTTTTTGTTGAATGTCTTTTTGTGTTTAGTTTTTTTTGTGAAATGACATTAGTTTAAATTATTATTAGCGAAATGGTTTAAGGCTAACTCTACTATAACCCTTTATAAGTAGCAATAAGCGGCGGAGGGACATAAGTTACATGTACAATGATTTAAGACGACTATGACAATTGGGGTGTTTAACATTTTTTGAGCTTAGTCAAATCAACCCAACCGAATAAGTTTGCTAGGAAATTTTAACAAACTTTATTGAAAGATGATCCCAACTTTTCTTACAAACAAAAAACTTAGTCAATCAGAAGAAAAATTGAGTTTGAAATTGTGATAAATGGCAGCAAGGACACAAATTCAGAAGAAATTCAGAACAGTTCAAACCTACAGCCAACCCCTACCCATAGTAGACGAACAGAGAATAATTGAAAAGTTTTGCATTTTGTTATTTATTCATTAGTCATTTTTTATGTTAATTATCGGGCACATTCGCCATTTTCAATGAAATAAATAAATGAATTAAATGGGATTTGCTTAAAATTGGCAAACGAAAACGAAATCAATTGTGCTCGTAGTTGAAAAGCAGTTATGGTAATGACATTACCTATGATTTCTTTGCTATCGCTAACAGACAAACGCACAGTGTGCAATCTAAATCATCTTTTAAGTTCTTATTTTATCTCTTGGCTGAGTTTAAGGGAGTAAAATATCGTCAAAGTATTTATACAGATTTGGAGAAGAACCAAAAAAAAATCAAGTGCACACACGCGCATATTAAAAACTCATTAAAATTTTGTGCGCCTAATGAGCTTTTAATCTAATTGCATAATTCAGTTTCAGACCTTAATTGACCTTTAAGTCGGGTCAAAGAGGAAGGGGAATAAGCAGTGTAACGTACATACGTGTAAGTACAGCATAATAAGTGATATGATTAGCAAATAAAAATATCAAAGCGAGAAATGGAGTTTAGCCAATAATTGCTATTTGTGTGACAAGGGAAGGTTTTTTTTGTTTTAAATGGCAAAGTTTATTCACAACCACATCCTACTCATACACACAAACAAGTAAGGGAAGATATGTTTGAAATTATAATTTGAATTACAAAAATAGCTCAATATACGAGGGTTGTTCGAAAAATATCAAGTCTAGCAATGCAAATTAATAGAAAAGAGCCATTAGTTAAATCATGTATTTATCAGCCGATAATGTCGAAGTTATTAAAACCTTTTATTTTCACATTTCAGACGCACCAAAAGGTCCCACGCGATAGCCTCAATTAGCATAAGAGTGCCATATTTTGATCCCAGTAATCCCGTATGATTCCATTCTTTTGTTCGTATAGTTTTATATCCAGTCCGTAGTGTATTCAAAAAGTATGAGAACCAAGGCCGTGGCTAAAACATACAGTGTGAAAAACGTATAGGTAAATGGTTGTGACTTTTTAGATTGGTTTGTGTGTTAAATGTGGGTACTAGTGGTTTCTATCATTTTGACCCATAGGGTGCTAGGCTCAAATCTGTCTGAGCACGATCGATGCACACTTAAAAAACTTTCTTTTATACTATGGAGTCGGCGCTAAGGCCGAATAAACGCAAGTATAGTGAAAAAGCGTACTTGTAACTCCTGCAAATTTCAAGTTAACTGCATCGCTACCCGATGACTTCTTGCCATAACTGTGAAAACTTTGTTTCGTGTTATAGAGATCAAAGGAAGGTCAAGCGGCTTGCGGTGTTTTTTGGAATGTTCGCGATATTATTTTTGATGACTATCTCTGCAACTACGAAAATCAATTAGAAACTGCGATTGCGAAATTATCATCATCATCCTCATTATCATCACAGTATGTAACAACCATTCCATTAGATTAGAGAAAATAGATTCCATTTCTGGAGAGAATTGCGATAGCTTAAACTATACATCCTATGATATTTGAAGTGCTTTCTAATATGCGCTCATTCTCCAGATATGGTGACTACCAACTATTTAATTTATAAATTTATAGTATGGATATTAATGAGTTTTTCTTATAAATTCAATAATTTAATAATTTTTTATACTATTAATTTAATATAGAAGATACTACTGCTATTTGATTGCATTTATAATTCATATCAGTAAAATTCCCTTTGAATTTACAGTATATTCCATACTGAAGCATAAAGGATTACATTATTATTTTAATATTCTAAAATTATTACTTATTGACAATAAACTTGCTTGTGGGTGCCGGGGCTCTGTGAAAAAGCGCATGGCTACTGAGCAGGGGTTCGTGGTTCGATTCCCAGTAACACCAAAAAGTATTTTTCACGGTGTCTCACCTCTCGCGAATGGGTGACAAACGTTCCGAGAGTAACAACTTGTCACGGAAAGCTTCTCAATTCGCCACCACCACCTATGTCTATTTTTAAGTCTATTGCGTTGTTTGATCGTTGCACATCACTTCAGGCATCGGAAAGAAACAAGACATCTCATTCGTAAAAGGTACGCGTGGTGCTCTGAACCACGCTCTTGGACTATTATACAAGGTGTTAATTACAAGAACAACCTAAAGTCAGAAATGATTGCAATGCCTTCCTTAGTCGAGTCAAATTCGACTCTGACCAGAAACTGAGACAAAAAATACTTCAATGTCCCAAAGGAAGTAAAAGTTTTTGGTAATTCGTGAAACGAATTAAAAATACTACCTCGTCTTCAATTCCTACGCTCATTCACAATGACATTCCAACTGTCAGCTCTAAAGACAAAGCCAATCTGCTTGCTTCATAATTTGCAGCTAGCTCTACGCTACCAAATAGCTCGTTGTCGCCGCTTGTACTTGCAAGAGTTCAATCCTGTATGGGATAGATTTACTTTCGTACTCGTCAAGTGGCTAGAGTATTAAATGATCTCAACATTCATAAATCTCCTGGACCTATTGGTATTCCTGCTATAGTTCTGAAGAGGTGTTCTTTAACGTTGGCATTACCACTGCGCAGACTTTTCCACTTTTCTTCTTCTTCTGGAGTCATTCCAAGGAATTGGAAAACAGCCTTTATCCACCCTCATCATCTCTTTCATCGTACCGACCCATTGCACTAACATTTATACTTTCCATGGTCATAGAAACGCTTGATCAATTGTAAGCTTATGCAATACCTAATCACGTGAAACCCTTAGCGACCAGCTGAACGGTTTTCGTAGGCAACGTTCTACAGGTTACCTGATGGGTTATCTCACTGAAAAGTGGAACCAGTCTATTCACCGATTTGGTGAAAGCAAAATTGTTGCACTCGATATTTCCAAGGCATTTGCCAAGAGCTCTTTTTTTGAAAATTAATGCATATGGAATTAACAACGCCCTGCTCGATTGGACTAGTAACTACCATTCTGACCGTTTAATTCAGGTTGCATTGGACGGATTCTAATTCAATGTTGACCGCATAAACACCGGTGTTCCTCAAGGCTCTGTTTTGTCTCCGACACTCTTTCTGATTTTCATTAATGATCTCCTATCTACCACTTCTAATCCAATCCATTCTTAAACCAAGCATATACCACAAGGCATATATTTGCCCTTAACTTGAATAAACTTTATTGTCTGGACAGGTGCCCCCAATACCACATTGCATCTACTAGTCAGAATTCAGAACCGCCCGATAAAACTAATTGGTGACGTAAATATCCCGAAAACAATCAAATCGCTAGAAGTTCCGGCTTATTTTACGAGCGGTGGTGTTCAAAAGAAATATCCAGATACACCCCGCCCATTCTCGAACCCAACCGTAATACCCGTTCCTCAATCCCACGGGTCTACCATTAGGTCTATCTTCGGACGTTCTAACCAATTCAGATATTTCTTCGCTAGCCGCACTATAGTAATGTGGAATTAATTGCCAGATTCTGTGTTTTTCGCATTTATATGATCTGCAGTCATTTAAGACACGCGTGCATAGACATCTCACCTTTTCCTCTCCCTAATTTCCTAACGCCCGTACTGTGCTGTGCTAACTGGCACACCACTGCGACGGTGGGTGTCCGGCTATGGGGAATTTCGCTGTATTTTTTCTGAGCGTATTTCAATATTATTATATTTTTGGTCGTACCATAGGAAGTTTTATCACTGCTTCCGATTAGTATTTTGTAGACCTTAATATGTGAATAACAGCTTTAGAACACCAACATGGAACAACTTAATTCAGTGTAAGGATATTAAATCGGGAAATCGGTACATAAGCAAATCATTATCATTACACTGTGATATTTTTATCACTATCTAGGTTCGAAAATTTCCACACAGCCCTAGTTCTATAATACGGGTATACAATTAAAAATCTTCCGTCATCTGAAATAAAATCATTTTCAACATGATCTTTCTGTTGCATATTCAGGACCTTGAAATTCCGCTTGTAATTGGTTTTTGATGAAAGATATATCCATCATTTCGTTTCCATTAAAAAATAATATATCGCATGCTTGAAACAATTTTTAATTTAAGTTCAAAGCATTATTTATTTTCCACATTAACGTTCGATGGCATCAACTAAAGAGTCACACACATGGACAAACTTTAGAGAAAGTTTTCAATCTTTTACGTAAAAATGAATCGTCGTTTCACACAATCACTCATCATGTCCAACTGAATTAACGTTAGTCGCTAAAACTCCCACATATTTCCACACAAAATGCTTTTAGCAGGGAAGGCAAAGTCTTTAAAATGCAAGTAATGACAGTAGTCACGTCACTTGCAATAAGAAATATAACGAAATTGATAGTACGATTACATTCAATTTTCTTATATTCTCGTTATTTACAAAAGGACGACATAATAATGATTGATGGACGTGATAAGGATAATGGTAAATGAACGGCAATCGGAAATAAAAATTAATTACAATAGTTGCTTATCAGTAAATATATGTTATATGCTTTTTATACACATAATTCTTAATATGTTATGTATGAAAGTGTTTTCGAACGAAGATACTCTACTCAGCATACAACTTTATGAGATTATAGAATACCAACAAAAAATTGATGAGCCTAAGCGAGGTAAAAAAAAATTCAAGCTAGATATTTTTTAAAAAAAAATGTCTTACTAAATGATACTGTCTCAGGATAGCACCTTAATACATTAAAGGAACTCCTACAAAATTCTCCCAACAAGCTAACGAAATGGGCAGAGGGTAAACCCAAACCACAATATAACAGAACTTGTTACCTTTACATGCTGGCCCACCCTCTGTAGAGGGCATAAGCTTAACCTTCTCTGATAAAGCCATATATCTGGGTCTAATTCTGTATAAAAGCCAAGCTGGAAACCTAAGATACAAGAAAGAGTTCCTTAAGCAAAAAAGCCATGGAAACAAATGGGATCTTAAACCCCATATCACTCATTGGCTATATACTGCGGTATACACTTATGTACGCTGTGGCTGTATGGTGGACTGGCTTAGATACTTGTAAAGCAGTAAATCGTAACAAGCTAAGCAAAGTCCAAATATCAGCTTGTTTATGTATTAGCGGAGCACTTCGTACAACTCTCTCTGCAGCACTAGACATTATTTTTAATATAACACCACTCGACATCTTCAGTTGGCAAGTATGTAGTTGCTAGCTCAGCTGTTCACCTTAGTGCAAAATCCCAGTGGACCAAGAATGAAATCGAACACTCCTCTGTTCTGAGTATATATTCAGGATGGGAGCAGATAACATAGACTACACCATTCCGCAACTCCAGTTCAACAAAAATTTCCATTCTGAGGAAAAGGTGCTCTCTTTGAAGATGATTCGACACATTTTTACACCGACGGCTAAGGCTAAATCTTTGTCTCTCCTTCTGTCTTTGTAATCCCTGTAATGTTTTCCAGGCAAAACTTATGACGATAAAAGAAGTCCTATCTTGGCTGCAGAGAAATGTCCTATCCTCTAAAGATATCCGCATCCTCTTTGACAACCAAACTGCGCTAAAATCCCTGGAATCAGTCTCTGTTAACTCTATTATAGGCCCAAAATGTCGATCATCTCTCAAGGAGATGCGGACTTGACTTTTGTCCTATATCCCCTTGTGGTTCCTAGGGCTACTACTACGCCTACGCGCCATTGCGTGCGGTTCCTGGCAATGAGCTTCAGCTCTCTCCAACTCTTCCCCAATTGCCGTGACTCCTCCTCAACTATTCTGCGCCATGTATTTCTCGGACGACCCGTTCTTCTACCATCCTGAGATAACGGATTCCATTGCATTGCGTAGTTTGCTATGGAACTGCCGCCTTTTCGGAGTGTATGACCAATCGTCTGCCACTTCCGTCGTTGGATGATTGTGCCTGTTGGTTCCTGACCCGTTCTCTGGTAAAGATGTTCGTTAGAGATGCGGTTAGGCCAGAAAACCCCTAAGATGTTCCGTAGGCACCTATTTACGAACGTTTGTAATATTTTTGTGATAGTAGCGGTCACCTTCCAAGTGCTGCACCCATACAACAGCATACAGATTCAACCGTTGAACGGAACAGTCGCAGCTTGGTGTTTAAGCTAATCGCATTGCTTCGCCATATCATGGACATCATTCCAAACACTGATTTTGCTTTGTTGATTCGGTTGACAATGTCCTGTTCGGTTCCACCTTCGGCCGAGACAATACTCCCAAGATATTGGAAACTCTCTACTCTCTCTACCGGCTGTCCAGCAATGTTAACTTGAGTTACTGAGTTAGTGCCGAGGTTGATGATTTTGGTTTTGGCCCGCAACATTTGCCTCCACATCTCCACATTTGTTGTCATTTGCAGCTCCACAATCCTGTGTGAGAGTAAACAAAACAAACGTCGTCAGCATAGTCCAGGTGTTTGAGTTGAGATGTAAGAGTCCAACGAATTCCTCCGTTTCCAGGAGATAAAGCTGTGCGAAGTACATCGCTAATCACCAACAAAAAAAGTATCGGCGATAGAATGCAACCTTGTCGTACCCCACTTAGGATCTCGAATTCCTCTGACAGCTTTCCTCTATGCAGCACATGACATTTAGAGCAATCATAGGTTGCTTTAATAATAGGTATTAGTTCATAGGGTGTACCTCTCCTGTGCAAGGCGAGCCAGATAAACTGTCTGTTGACACTGTCAAACTCTCAAAATCAATGAACAGCAGGTGCAGTGGTGACCGGAATTCAACGCACTGTTCAATAATGATCCGCTTTCAGATGTGAAAACGTTTTTCACAGTCTTCCAATGTTCTTGGATGGTTGTCGGCAGTGAGCTGCTGATTGCTTCCACTTCTTGCGATAAATGATCCATTAATTGTTAGCGTACTGAGGGGATCTTTAGCCGGTCGATGTTATACCTAGGCATTCAGATGGTATTGCGGATTCTTTGAACTGATACATGGACAGTAGCTACCATAAGGTGATGATCCCGTACCATAACCATGTCGGCTCCTCGTCTGTTTCGGACGTCTAAAAGACAGCTCCTAAAACGTCGGCTGATCGCCACATGGTCGATTTGGTTGGATGATGATTGCCTGTCAGTTGACACCCAGCTGACCTTGTGGCAGGTCTTATGCTCAAACATTGTGCCTCCTATGACAAGGTGTTTGGTGTTGCCGAAATCAACAAATCTTTCACCATTGTCATTTCGTTCGCCGAGGCCGTGCTTCCCAATCACATGGAGATGCGGAGCAGTTCAATATTCACCTGTGTTGGGTGATGGGCGTAGAGACATTCTGGGGAATTGTAAGGCTGATGAGCATAAGCATAATATCTCTCTGTGATTATACCTTCTCCAAGTTCAATTAATGATAAAAAAGTGAAACAATCTTAAATCACAATTAATTTGGTACACAAAATTTATTTTTTTCTTTACAACTCTTGTTACAAATTTAATGTTTATAAAATTCATACTTTTATGCTAATGTTTCCAAAGGGATGATCAATCAAAAAATGCGTTTCTAATTATTATTTCAAATTTTGATAAAAAAATTGATTAATGCATATTTTCTTCAAAACAATATATCATGGATGAACGATGACTTGTTTTTATACTGACAAACGATACATATATTTATATACACGCACAAGCACATAACTATTCTATACTATACGTAAACACAAAGGAAACGCCAACGGCTGCCTTGTGGCGATTGGAAGGATAAGACAGATGAATAATTTATTATAGAAGTGATATGCAGGAACATATAGCAAAGACATTTTGCTCTTTAAAATTGGAATTGTATAGCTGAAAACTGGAAAAAGTTCAAAAAGGTTTGCCTATGACAAACATAAATATACGAGTACAGTTCCAGTACCACCCATATAGTCAGTCTATAGTCTCAAGCGAAAATATTTATACGAAAGGGTTAAAATTAATGGAAATTTATTAAAAGCTCTTGGGTTTTCATTTTCATTTTTTCATTAACAACGACAAGTTAAATTATATTCTGTGATATCTAAGGACTTTAATGTACGTTTGAAAATGCAATGCAAAGGCCAAACTCTTAATCTAAGGTTATTAGATGTCAGCATATTCTGTTGAATTTTTATGTTGTTGCTTATGCAATCAATCGATTTAATTATTTTGTAATTACGTAAAACTTATTGCTTAGGGATTTCGTAGCAGGTTTGCAAACGGCGACATGAAATTAGTTTTATAGCAATCTCTTTAAGTTATTTTTGCGAAATGTTCCCACTCCCTTTCTCATTAAGTATTCTACTTGTTTTGTAGTGTTTTTCGTTACATTAGGATTTTCGCTTTGAAACTGATGGAAAAAATGTTTTATTCCCTTAGGAACCGAGTTCTTGCTCATCGCTTCAACAAGAATTAAGGAAGGGGCAATGGCATATTGGGAAGAGTGTTGTACTCACATGTTGCTGATCGTCTTAAATCGTTGAGCTGAACGAAGCCAAAAGTTCATAATGGGGTTTTCATTAAGAGCGCCACATTTTGTTTTTTATTTAAATAAATGAGCTAGTATAAAAATAAAAAAATAGTTCAGGTTTGAGTATCATCGACGCCATTAATTATGAAATACAACATCATTCAAATATTCTGCAAGGAAACGTTTACACGAGTGAATATGCCAAACGCAATGATATTTTCGCATAATTTTGGCGATAGGTCGCCATGGTCGATCATGGACATAACATAAAAATTTAAAGGGCATAAAACCACACGAACGACCACTGACAAGCCCATTTCTGGATATAGCTCGGTCAACGAACTTTGAATTTTATAACTCGATTGTTTGGCCAGCTGTGTGGCATGTGGCGCTGTCTTGTTGAAACAACAAATACTCCACTCTTTAAATTTATCCCAAAAATAGTCAGTCAACATGGTCCAGTCTCAAGTAACTGTAACTGCGTTATTAACATTATTAAAGGAGAAGTATTGGCCAATGACCCGTCTAGCATGAAATCCGCACCAATTTTTGTGAGTGGAATAAGATTCCTTAAATCGCTTCGGATTGCTGGCTTGCCCAAGTGCGACAATTTTGCTTATTAACGAAGCAGCTGAACAACCAGAAATATAGGCTCCAAAGCTGATAATGAAAAATTGGGTAAAGGACTTAACTTTCCACAAGAAGAGAATTGGAAAAAAGCCAGCCGGAATTATATAAGGCAGATAATAGCCATCATAGTCGGACAGCCAAGCATCAAAAGAGTCCTGAATACATTCCAATTCAGGGGCAGCAAATCGACCCAGCCTACAGGCTGTGGAACCCTTAATGCGGTATCTAGAAAAGAATTAAATGAGGCAGATAATAGCCATCATAGTCGGACAGCCAAGCATTAAAAGAGCCCTGAATACATTCCATATAACATCAAGGCTAGTGGAAGACCGCAAGGCAAAATTGAATAGACTTGGCGAGAGCAACAAACGTATGTATACAGGGTGTATCCGTTAAGGTGGCAAATACTTAAAGGCGTAATTTCTTGGTTAATTTCCTTAAGAAAATCGTATCGGGGGTGTTTTTTCCCCCCCTGCAGCGTACGTAAAGTTTTAATGCGAAGAGACGTACTTTTGACCTTTTATCACTTCACACCCTGTAACTCGAAACTCTTAAGCGCAACAGCCGTAACCAAAAGATGAAAAAATATCTCTGTACTACAGTACACGAAGGAAATGTTAAGGAACTATAAACTACGGAACAAGGGAGACATATTTAAGAACTATAAACTAAAGAGGTATTTAATACTGGGACTAAGCAGGAGTAATATAAAAACAGGGCATTGTATACTGAGGGGACCCATAAGGAAATAAGGTCTAAAAGAAGATGAAGATGATGATGCAGGCTGTGCGAAGAGACATCTTCTCAACGAATACTAAACAACGATCCTATCCGAGAAGAAACCATGTATGAGCCTACGCTATCTCGTAGTTTAAAAACATTCCCTGAATCCACCCATCTCATTGGGTTTTTAAGAAATATTAATATGTTGGGAATGCTGTACCACTGTATTTTGTGATTCCCCCGAGTTACACCATTGGGAGAGTGTATTCTCGAACCTTAAAGCACCAATCAATCAATGCTATTAAAGTCAGTGTTACCCCTAAGCGTCGGCATAAAAATTTTACTTTTTTCCTTTGCTGAAATCAATTTCCAAAATATCAGAAGGTCGAAACAGGAAATTTATACCATTCCGTTCGTTTCTGATGAAAATTCTACCACGTCATATTACAAGTAAGTTATGTAATTTCATTAAAAGTCCAATACGAAAGTTTTAAGCACACACAGAAATATGCCACATTTAATTTTCCACGGTTAAGTTTCCCAGTTAAGTTTTCAAGGTGACGTAGTTGTATGCCCTACCTTCCTTTCTTCGATTTCGATTGGACAGCATGAACCAAAAGTGAAGATAAAGGTTGCTGTTTGCTTTCATCTCTTATTACTCAATTTAGGAATTTATGGACTATGTAGATAAGAGTGGTTGTGATATCATAAATAAGGTTGGTTGTGTGAATGTCATAAGAAGTTATTTTATGAACATCATAAAATAATAATATCTTTATAAAGGGGTCATGAAAAAAATAAATTTTGGATGTCATAAATTATTTTTATCGTGCACAATGTTATGTATAGGTATCGTAGGTATGATAACATTAAAGACTATGAAATATGGGTTTCCATATCATTTGGTTTAAATAATTATATCTATGATAAACGGAAAGAAAACTGTTGCAACAGTACAAGATGTTATTGATGCGTCCCTGGCTTATGATGACGACGTTACGCTTTGTGTGCATGGCTCAAGAACCGAAGAGATTCAAAGAAATTTGCAAAGCAAATTCGACGAATTTCACTGCAAAACATATCAGCTTAAGTTTTAGCTATTTATAATGCGGAGTTGTACTGTTTCGCTCTTCTCTAAGACACTGAACTACCGATCTTCTACGGAAATAAAAAAACCTTCAGATAACTGCTACAAGTGGCTTTTAGATTACATAAAGACGGTAGTGCAGTATTTGGATGTTTTTTTGGACACATATTTGTGTAACTACTACTGCTGGAAGAGCCGCGTTGTTGGCACTGTAAAAGGTTTTATATTCACACAATTTGAGGTGAAAGTTCTTTGTTACGAGGCATTTACCAGGTGTTAATATATGCATGTCCACTCCTAAGTATCAAAAATCGATATCCTCGATCTTATCAGAAACCATTTTGTTTGGCCAGCATATATTGCAAAGTCAAATCCTTAGCACTTCGAGTGACCGTAAAAGAGCGCATTTATAACACCGGAAGTGGTGATAAGTATTTTTCCTACCAATTGGAAACATTATAACATTATGTCATTATAATTTCAAAACTAGCATTGTGAATTTGATATTTTTATATCTGACAAGCAGATTTCAGGCAATCGAAATAAATAAGGTCCTGTCAGACTTTCTCCCTACAACCAGTGGAATTGTTCAGGGATCTATTTTAAGACCATTATTATTTTCCATGTTTGTAAATGAAGTCCCATCTATTCTAAGGCACAGTTCACTTCATAACTACGCTGATAACACTCAGCTCGTTCTAAGTAGTCCGCTGAGCTTAATCGAGCAATCTGTGAGTTCTATAAATGAGGATCTATCAAATATAGCGATGTGGTCGAATCGTAATGGTCTTAGCTAAATGCTAAAAAATCCAAATGTATAGTCATCTCTAAGCAGCAGTAGGATCTGTCATATTTTCCTGTAATCACATTAATTAACACCCCTATAGACTATGTTGAAAAGTTTAAAAACCTTAGGAAGACCATAATGGGAGTAAGAAGGTATGCCAGAAGACTGGCGAAGAGGCATCCTGTGCCCCATACATAAGAAGGGAGATATCACAACATACAGCAATTATTTTGGTATAACGTTGTTGAGTACCGCAAATAAAGCTTTTCTCCATCCTCTTTTTCTCTTGCGTCCTCTTGGCGTTGGAGAAGGTGATCCGAGACTCTGACGTAACGGCGAGAGGAACAATCCTCTATAAGTCAATTCAGATGCTGGCTTATGCAGACGATATTGAAATCGTTGGTAGAAACCCAAGAGCTGTACAGGAAGTTTTCATCTAGATCGAGCAGGCGGTACGAAATCTGGGGCTGCACATAAATGAGAGCAAAACAAAGTACATGGTGGCCACGACTGCGACTAGAAGATCCAACATTAAAATAGTGGAGCGTGACTTTGAAGTAGTGCAATCCTTCAACTTTCTCGGGTCAACTGTAGCAGCCGATAACAGCATGAGGAACCGGTTGGCAGGACACCTAGCTCGCATGAACGAAGAATATTGGTAGGATTTATGGAACACGACAGCGAGACCGGCCAAGCCTACGCTGGAAGGATGGCGTAGACCAGGACGCCCAGAGTTCAGGAATGCAAAACTAAATGACATCGGCTCAAAAATAGGACCGTTGGAGAGACTTTTTGCGGGAGGCCAGGAACGGAGCCCATTTGTAGAGCCAAATATGAAGATGATGATGATATTGTTGGCAGGTGGTGGAAGGTTATAGACTATATTAACCCCCACCACCCGTAACAGTTCTTAAGGGAAATGTAAAATGTTAATATGAGCCAAATTTACAAAACGATTTTAATGAAATTTTGAATGTACATTATTGGCAGGTGGAAGATGGGTATAGGATATAGTACATTCCATTCCTCTCACTAGGGGGGCGAAATGTAAGATGTTAATATCTTACAAACCGATTTAAATTAAATGTTTAATTTATATTACGAGTATTGGCAGGTTGCGGAAGGTTATAGTCTATAGTAACCCCGGTCTAACGGTGTGTCGCGCCAAATATTATCATAATAAAAATACAAAGTTTCCATTAAATAAAAATGAAATTTAACTTAAAGGGCTTCATGTGCATCTTTAAAACCGGACAGATGAATATGCAAATATACGAACTTTTTGTTCTAATCCATAACTCAGTCTCTTTTCCACTGGACCATCCGCTGGACGTTTTCTCTTAAATATGTTACACACATGTTTGCACAAGTGTTAAGACACTGCTAACGACACGACGCTTTGATGGACTTACGATCAGTCAGGCAGAACACTTAAAGATGAAAGAAAACAAATGGTCGTCATTCCATTCTAAAAAATCTGTAAAGTATAGCAAAGCAGGCTATTTTTTTTTATTATGTATTTCAAATATCAATTATCTTGCTTGCGCAACAGGGGGTTTTTTGTAATTACTTGCATAGCACGTTATTGTTTCACAAGACGACAAAAGAGATTTTTTTCGAATTTCAATTCGCAGCTGGAAATGGAAAAATTTGCGATTCCTTTCGGTTGGCGAAGCAATAAAAACAGTTAAGTATCACGCTGTTAAGGAAATAAATCCAACAGAGAAGAAGAAATATATGATTTTAAATGCTCAAATACTTAGTAGACAAACTGATTCCAGGTGAGGTTAATATTTAGGAGGAAAACAATTCTAAAACTGGAAACATTTTCAATTCCTAAATTACTAAATCTTCTGAACAATACTTTACCATAAACCAAAGTTATATCATACATACATTATAGCTGTTTGTACGAGCATAGTTTGATAAGTCAGTGACTTCTTGAATTTCACGCGTAGTAACTTTAATGCAACACTGTCAACACTGTACTATCAAATTTTAAGCTATCTGCGTCATTTTGTTTGTATTTGACAGCCATTGAAAGACAACATCGTGAATTTTAAGGAAAATTTATTTATTTGACGGAAACGTTTGACCACTTTAAAGGAGTGTTTAGCCATGTTCAGTCGCAATCCGAACGAGTTTCTGTGCCGTTTCCGAGTTTCATGGACCTATCAGAACTCACCAAAGACCAAGAAACAATCAAGACAGGGGATTTCTCCGGGTGAACGTGCACCAAAGAAGGCCAAGGTTGGTTTGTCGTCCAACAAGGTTATGGACACAGTTTGAAAAGACGTAAGACGCTCACCGGCGAATATTATTCAGAGCTTTTGGACAGATTCGATATAGATTGAAAGGAAAAAGTGAAAAAGTTTTGTCAAGACAATGTACGGGTGCATACGTGTGTAGTCACCATGGCAAAAATCCATACATTTTTTGGACATAAATGGAAGGGACCTATAATTTTTAAGGCCGGATCGGAACGGCGAATTGAGAAGCTTTCCGAGACAAGTTATTGCTCTCGGAACGGTTGTCACCAATTCGCGAGAGGTGGGAGACCGTGAAAATACTTTTGGTGTTACTGGGATCCGAACCACGAACCTCCTGCTCAGTAGCCATGCGCATTTTCACTGATCCACCGCGACCACCCCCAACCTTGTGATTATGTTCCCAAATTAAAAAAAAAAAAAAAGTAGTTACGTGGAAACGATTTTGATAATTATGAGTGAATATCTGAAGGTAGCGAGCGCTAGACAAGCAATATTGAAGGCGAACCGGATAATTCATTTTATAAGCCCTTTATAAAAGTTAATTAATAAAAACAGCACTCAAAGAGATTATATTAAAAAATACATTTTGAAATATATTCGTGTTTTTTTCTATCCCATTCATCAAACTTAGAAACTTGCCCAAGTATTAGGCTAAGGCCAAGCACTGAGCGGAAAAGCGGCTAAAAATGTAAAACGTATGAAATTATATGTTTGTGGCCACGCAGTTGCTGAGCGGCAGTTTCTGGGCGGCAAAGCGGCGCCGCTCAGCTTTCAATTCTGTTCTATTATTTTAGTGTAGTGCTGAACGGCAAGAAATCTTAATGGCAAAAATTAACATTTTGTTCAAATTAAATACGAATGATGATCTCCGATGTAAAAATTTGGAAGTAGGACAGCACAGTAGGACTCCCATATATATTTTTTTCAAAATTAACCCAATTTTATGCAAACTGCACACATCCGATTAGAGAACTTACAAGAACAATTTTAATTGTTGTGGGCTGTTTTTTTAAACTTAGGGCAATATTGTAAATGTTAGAACGACATTTATAAAACAAAAGATAAAACTCTGCGGCTAGCAGCACTCGGCGATGACACTTTCACCACTATTCACCTAAGAATTGCCGCTTTTTGCCGCTCTGCTGCTCTATTGCTTGCCGCTCAGTGCGTGGCCTTAGCCTTAGACCTTTCTCAGTAAGCGCCGCGATTAAAGCATATCAAAAAACAAAGCCGTCTGGCTCAACCCTCTAGAAGGCAAGGCCGACTGTAGACGGTATACACTAGAATTCAATTAAAAACCAAATAAACACTTTTTATGTCTTATTTTGATGAAGTTAAACATAGACCATTTTTAATACTTTCAGGTAACAGTAAAGCATACACTAGTTTACCTTTAATTTTGTCTACTTTTCACTGGGCAAAAAAAAGTTAACTGTAAAACACATTGGCATACTAGGTAGAGGGCTAATGACAACTCTGTTTAACCCTTCATAAAATAAACGATACATCCATGTTCATCTGCTCATGAGAGCCATGGGATACTTTGTAAAGGTTGTAGCTATTTAAAGGTTAAGCTATTACAGTTGATAACCTTATTAGGGGTAACCTGGCAGGGTCGCCATGTAAACGTTGATAAGGATCGCCATGTAATCAATAACACTTATAATTGGATAACGCTAATGGATAACTCTAATAATTAATCGAGCCCCGATTTTCTCTTATTGGTTTCCGCTAGTCGAGGCTACTACGCCAATGACTTAGACCTTTGGGCAGTTTCCTGCACTTAAGGGGGGATTCCAAATAAAGTGGATCTTGTTGATACCTGTAGAATTTAAGGCTCGCAAGCCTAATAAAATGCCGGTGGTATAGATTTGACGTTCTATTTCGAAGTGATCTTTATTGGTTATTTGTTGCTTATTTATAGGTGTTCAAAGACTTAAAAACATACTACATAATTTAATAAGAATATATAAAAGGTATACACATGCATACTAGTTTAGATCGATTAGTGCTGGTCAGCATTTTGGCATTATTGCATACCAATATACCGAACATTCTTTATTGCTTTAGGTCGCTTGCCTATATTGCTGATGTGACATATTTACCAGCGCAGGCAAGTGACCTATTTTGTTTATAATTTTATTGCATGCTCGGTCAGCGCCGCCATGCACAGCAAGGGTAAGTGACTGAACGTTATTTACTTTTTTATGAACAGCGCTCGCTCGCCTAAAATGCTTTCTGTGCATTTTGTTGTCATAGGCTAACGACCGCCGATCGTACTCTCATTACTTTGTATGCTGTCATGCTCAGGCATGGAGCGTGTTCGTTCACTCGTTGAGTGTTTATACTGTAATATTTTAATTTCGGTTTATATGCAGAAGGCAATATGAGGAATGCAATTAACTATAGGAATAAAGAATCGATCTAACCTTGAATACAATGTTAGCGCTGGTATGCCCCCTTCACAACTTTAAGTTTTTCTGAAGAATTTAATTTAGGATGATCGCTAATATTTAAAAGAACAGTTAACCTGATAAAAAGTGCATACTGTGCATTTGTGCCATACCTGCAGTGTTGGAAAAAAAAAACTAGGATAAGTCTGGAACGAATCAAAGAACATCTAAATTCCATTCAAGATACCGAACAAGCTAAAATGTGTGCCAGATTATACGTCATTGAAGATAAAATATTAACTACTACTGTGTAGTTGTCTTATCTTCCCTTCGCCTGCTCTTCTTCAAAAAAGTAGCTTCACAGTGTGTAAATTGGGATTTAATTTGTAATACTCTGCGCGGAAGAAGTATAACTATTATTCAGGATACATACGAGAGTGCCACGTTATTCAATGACTTCCACAAAGAAAAGATATAGGAATATGGTATTTTGATTTTGGTTTTGGCAGTGGTTTTTAAAAACCAGTTTACAGCTCAGATGCAAAAAAATAAAAATTTATTTGCGAGAGTGTTTATTTTTTAATTGGAATTAAAGTAAATCTTCTTTATTTTAAACATGTTATTCAGCATCAAAATACAACAAAAAACAAAGAAGACTCAAAATTAATCAGCATTTTTACAACTTTAATGAATAAAATTAATTACCAATTGATTTTTAAATAGTACCTACACCACGAATACCTTACTTCACTTAGACAGTGTGATAAATGATAAAGTGATAAATCTAATGGGAACAACACATAAATTGTAATTTCTACTACTGGTTAGTGATATTACGAGGGTGGGTCAATAAGTCTCTGAAAAATGAAATAAGGAACACTCTTTTCGGCATAAAAACATAGTCTCCTTTTAGCTCGATACACTTCATCCAACGTTTCTTCAATATTTGATGCCCTCCAAATAATACGATTTCTCGATCCTCTCAAAATAAGCGTTCGTTTCAGCGATGACCTCTTCATTCGACCCAAATCTCTTACCTACAAGCCATTTTTTCATGTTTGGAAACAAGAAATAGTCGCAGGGGGCTAAATCTGGGGAATATGCTGGATAAGGGAGGAGTTCGTAACCTAACTCATACAATTTTGCCATTGCGACTGCGGACTTGTGCGCCGGTGCGTTGTCCTGGTGAAAAGGAACTTTTCTCTTCGCCAAATGCGGCTGTTTTTGCTTCAAATCGGCTTGGAATCGATCCAGCAGCTCTGCGTAATATGCGCCGGTGATCGTTTTACCCTTTTCAAGGTAATCGATGTGAATAACACCACGCGCATCCCAAAAAACTGTCGCCATGACCTTGTTTGCTGGCAAACCAACCTTGGCCTTCTTCGGCTTCGATTCACCAGGAGAAGTCCATTGTTTTGACTGTTTCTTGGTTTCTGGTGTGTTGTGGTGAATCCACATCCACGGTTACGAATTTTTCGAATTTTTCTGGAACATCGCCAAACACACCTTTGAGGTTGTCAAACGAAAGCGTTTGTTGTCGATTGTGAGCAAACGCGGTACCCATCTTGCGGAAAGCTTTTTCATGTCCAAATATTTATGTAAAATCGAAAAAATCGAAAAAAAAAATATGAGCCATGTGATATGCCTGTGGCCTCTTCAAGTTCGCGCACTTTCACTCGCTGATCGTCTATTATCAAACCATGGATTTTCTCGACCATTTCTGGTGTAGTGACCTCAATTGGGCGACCAGAACGTTCGGCATCACTTTTTCTTGAACGACCGCTCCTAAATTGAGTAAACCAGTGGTGCATGGTTCCAATCGATGGTGAAGAGTCCCCATAATATTTGTCAAGCTTTTGTTTGGTTGCGTGATCGTTTTTTCTCGCAAAAAATAGTGTTTAATGAGCACTCGAAATTCACTTTTTTCCATTTTAACGAAAATGCTCGTAGGCGTCTACATAAAATGGCTGACATAACAAAACTATTTGACAGATCTGTCTGAAAATTTGGGTGCGTTCTTTTAAAACATGATTCTTGGCAAAAAAAATTATAAATTTAAGGCGACGACAGAATTTGTGTTAATTTTCAGGGACTTATTGACCCACCTTCGTATACTCAAAATCCGGGAGGGGAGTTTTGCTGATCATTTGGTGAACTTCATGGTCCGAATTGTGAACCACGAAAAATCCGTAGGTTGTTTTCTGTGTGGGCAGGTATTACCGAAAAGTGCATACAGACATAAACCGAGGAGTTGGAGAAAAATGCATAAAGCAGCAATAACTAATTTATTTTTATTTGACAATGTCAATCACAATGTCTATCTAAAAACCCAACAATCTTAAGGCGTTTTGTGGCTTTGTTGCTGCACACATTGTAAAACTTCTTCCTTTAATAGATAATCTCGTAAAAAACCTATACATACTCATATATGCTATTCAATTGAATGTGTTGAGAAGCATAAATAGCTTTTGTGTTCTATTACAAAATGCTGAATGGACATACTAATCCCGAAACCAGACTGCAAAATTTATTGGAAACAATAAACTTTGTTCGCCTTGTACATTTACTACGAGTAGTCAAAATCCGACAGGAGAGCGGGCCATGTGCTTGTTTATTCCAAGCAATGTATTACGAGTTTACACATACATATTCGTATATATACACAGCACTATATAGACAAAGCTTTTATATTCCTTCGCTCAAATGTTTATCAGCTATAAAATATTTTATATCCTTGTAATAAAACCAAGACCCTGCGAGCTAGTAACATTGTGTAGTTTTGCACACAAAGCTGATGCATGCAGTTACAGTTTAAAACATAAAATACAATTTTAATGCAGACGTCGTATTAAAAAGTCATTAATTAATGTACGAGTATTAAAATTTTACGAGGTTGCGCAAAAGAGAATTACGTGCTGTGATGGTACATTTGTAACGATCACTTTCAATTTTTTTAGCGCTTTACGGAATTTTCTAGTCTGCACATTTTTCTGGATCAAAATGACCCAGTAAATATGGAAATGGTACACAATTTAATTCTTAGATAAGCTTACTTTATATTTATGATTTAATTAAAAGGATTATTTCCGGTTGATCATTTATTTAATCAAAATATCAATATGTAAAATAAATAAAATCAATAAGTAAAAGAAATAAAATAAAAATAGAAATTATATTGCGCCGCCAGTATATATATATATATATATGGTATCCTATGTACCTGACGCACAAAGTGGTTTAAAACAGTGAATTTTATCCATAAAACCTTTTAAAAGAGATACAACCCATAATAGGAGCTTTTAACATAGACAAAACCATAATGGGAGTAACACTTTTAACTAAAATTGAGAAATATTTTAATTGTAAGACAATCGACATTAAATTGAATAATACAAACTAGGGGAGGCCCAAGTCAAACTCGGTTGGGTCCCTTGGTCATAAGGAAATTGCAGGTAACGAATCTGCAGACGTACTAGCTAAGGCTGGCTCGGAATCTGCGTCCATGGGACCTGAACCCTACTGTGGTGTCAACCGGGCTGCCGCCACAGCACTGATAAATTGTTGGAAACACAAACTTCGTCTGGCCCACTGGGAAAGCGTCCCAGGGCTTAGGCAATCCAAAAAATTAATCAGGCCTTTTTCCTAGAAGGAAAACCTTAACTTTAATAGGGATAGCATTAGGAAGCAATCTGGTGAACTTTTCTAACCGGTAATTGTGGGATATCACAAAATTGTGTGGGCTCAGGACAAAATGTAGGTTCTATTCGGAAGATGAAGAATCATCCGAGTACATTCTTTGTGAATTCCGAGCATTGTTTTGGTTAAGAAAACGCATCTTTCACAAGGAAATTTGTCGACAACGGAGTTGAGAAATTCTGCTACTAAGGATGTACTATTGTTCATGAGGGAGGTGGTACGTCTCTTAGAGTAAAGACGCCCTAAGATACAAAAACTGTCTATGAGATTAACATGGTTACCTGCAAGTAATGCATTACCCCACGGTCCTCTTCAGGCACGGATTCGGTTTTAAAACGCCAATCAACGCCCATCCACAATATATTCTCTTGTTGATGTATCAGTTTAACTGGGTGTAGGACCCAGCGTTCTCACTGATGGGACCGAGACCTATCTAAATCTCTGCCATTCTGTGGGTCACGGCATCCGGTTTGTTCAAACGCAACTTCACGACGACTATTTTCTTCCCGCTTGGGCATAGCCACACACGAAAACTCCCCGAAGGGCCGCGTCCGACTGCCGGGGACTGGCATTCATCCGTGGGCTCCCCAACACCCGTGGTACCAGAAAAATCTCCGGTGGGATTTCGTTGCAACCACGTGAAAGCTAGCGGCCAAAAGCTGGACTAGCAACCAGCAACCATCAACCACACAGCCACTATTCCAGTTGAGTTCCTCATAACTCGGCCCATCGTCAGTCAGATTTCCGTCCCTAAGTCGTCCAATTCCGTCCAAGCTGTCCATCAGTCCTTTCGTTCGTAATTAGCCAGTCAGTCTGTCGACACCGACAACCGCAACACCAAGCTGCCTAGCCCTCCGCCGCCCAAACACTAATCTTGCATACACATTCAAACATTCAACTTGTTCCCTGCAGCTTAAAGCTGATAGCCAACATCATACACACCGTTTAGCCTCTGAACTCCCATGGCATTCAGATTTCTAACGTCCGAGTACAACGGACACTCACAAAGAACATGACGCCAGTTTTCCCTAGAGGAACCGCAAACACAGCTTTCAAACTCACTGAGGTGACTTCGATACAAAAATGTATTAAGGCTACCATGACCAGTGAGCAAAAAGCCCAGTTTAAGGCTAAACTTACTAACTGATGAACCCGTACGTCACTTTTCCATTAACAGATTCGTTCCATCTGGACCCTAAGCTGCAATAGATCTTTCAGGTCGCCTCTGCCATATGGGATAGGGTTGAAATCTAAATAAGGAGCACGTTTATTCGTAAATGGGCTGCAGCCACACTCAGTGGCGTTATATACACTAAACAACTCACCGAAATTTTATGATTTATATTCAATCACCTTAAAAGCCTTCATGAGTGAGCTTAGATAAATAGATGATGAAGATATGTCTGCCCGTAATTTAATAACAAATGCGGACTAAAAACATTGTACAACCAGCAATGTACCGCGCGTTCATTTTTTCAAATGAGCAATATTGTGAGCTAACGAGGTCCATTGTGTTTACATAGAGATAGACATAATCCTCCCTTAGAGCTTCTCCATTTAGAAGGTGAATCACCATAACCACACGAGTGCAGCGCACTCACAGAGAATGTTCTCTGAAATATCCCAGCCTAAGCCTATTATTTTATTTGTGTCCTCATGTTTTGAAGATTTCCCTGTGATAATATAGCCATAGCTTCGTCGTATTAAGCGACAATCTATCATTGAATCTAAAGATCTTAAATTACTAATCTATCAATTTATCAATCTATCGGTCTATCGATCTATCAATCTATAAATCTATCATTCTATCAATCTGCAATTTAACTTATTTTTTTCTATTCAAATAGCAAAAGCGATATCAAATCAAGATCGTTTTGGCCTTCCCAACTACCTACCATCGGGTGTAAGGATCTCAAAGAAAATGTCTTCTTGATTTTGAGACACCCTGTATTTTCAAGTAGCTCTCTGCCGATGCCATTGCTTTCTATAATTATTATATCTTAAAACTGTAGAGAAGGAGGGAAATAAGCTGTTGTGATTTTAGGCGAAATCTCTAACAATATTAGTACTGAGTACAGTATAGGACTCATTATAACAATAATAAGGGAAACTTAACGCAAAGTAATTTAATAAAGACATTTCACAAGCGAAACGCTTCAAAGCTCTATTGATTATGTGATTAACTTTTATGTATAAAAATAATAATAAGAAACAAATTGCAAGGCTTAGAACTTCATTTTTCGTTTTACATATGTACCTATCTTATACGGGGTGGTTATAAAAACATTCAATGTGCAGCTATAAAAAAACCATAAAAGTATTTTTATTATCCTCCTTTTTCCCTTTTATATTTTGTATAAACCGCAAGCGTATAAAAATAACAACGTATGATAGTAGCACAACCCATCCTTGAAACCTTCAGCAGTTAGAAGTCTTCGACTTTTATTGTGGTTAGTTTAGGAAAAATAAAAAAATTACCAAGAAATTGCTGTATGTCTTATATATCCTTGGCTTTTCTCATAGCATTTATAACTTTTCTCGATTCACCATCAAATGACTAATTAACGACAAATGTTTTTGATTGTGGACGCTTCTTGCCAGATTTTCCCTACTTCTTATATTAACAACTAATTTTTTCTGATCGGCATAATGGAAAAATAAAATTTTATCGATATTAATAGCATAATTTAAACGTTATATTTATAAAAAAAATATAATTTTACTTTAAACTTAATATTTATAATATTATTAACAGGAAAGGAAAAACCACAGAGGGCGCCCTTAACTATCTAGTTAAAAAGATAGAAAGGCCTTTTCGATCTAAGGAAATAGCTCTGTGTGCTTTCCTTGACATTGAGGGTGCTTTCGATAACACTGGCTACGACTCAATAACAAGAGCAATCAGTAACAGAGGTATCGAGGGCTCGACCAACCAATGGATGTCTTATCCATGCTTGAAATTCGAGTTATTACTTCCTCCGCATGGGGAGTGTCTGTGTCGGTGACTGCAGCTAATGGCTGCCCAAATAGAGGCGTACTCTCCCCCCTTCTATGGTTACAACCTCATAGCCGATCAGGCTACATTGCCATTGGTTATGCTGACGATTTGGCGATTATAATTAGTGGTAAGTACAGCACGACCATAACAAATGTCATGCAAGATGCGTTCACGTCTTAGAATGGTGCAGTAGAGATGGGCTTTCCATCAATCGTTGCAAAACCGTTCTAGTGCTTTTCACGAAACGAAGATTGTCCTATATGGGACCTATCATCTTAAAAGGCACTACAATAGAGTATTCCAGTGAGGTTAAATATCTCGGAGTCATCCTTGATAAACGACTAAACTGGAATTCTCATATCAAGACCCCATTGACAGTGCCACTAGGGCCCTATGGGCCTATACGGCAGATTAATTCTAAATGATACATTGGATGTATACAAAGTGATGAGCAAACGCAAGACCAAGACCATTTCATATCGGTCTTGGTCTTGGTCTTGCAAGTCGAGTCTTGGTCTTGCATTAGTGCCATTAGTCTTGGTCTTGGTCTTGCAGCCTGAGTCTTGGTCTTGCAGAAAAAGGTATTTTTTGAATAATAACTATAAAAGTATGTATAAATTGTTGTATGTTTGTATGGTGTATGTACATATTTTTGTTCTAGCATAACTGTGGAACGCCTTGCTCAATTTTAACTAAACTTGTTAGTTGGTACACATATTACTTAAAATACACCGCTATCATCTCTATTAGTGCTGGTGGGGAGGGGAATATATGCAAAATTGCATTGCATATTGCATTTTTTGCAAGACCAAGACAAGAGGGTGCCATGTCTGCGACTGCATTAGAAGCTGTTGTAGGGCTTTCACCCCTGCCAATTTTCATTAGGAAGACGACCGCTAGATGCGCTATCAAGCTGCAACTAGAATATGGGTACAAACCAGGTGAGTACGTGGGACACCTGAATATTCTCGACACAATTCCTGAAAGAGACATTATTTGTACTATCCCGGATACCATGGCCAGGGAGTACTGTTTCGATAGGTTATTTGAGTTCAAAATATTAGACCGAGCAATATGGTCTAATAGAGCTCCAGCAATGAACAATAAAGGTCTGGTACACAAGACGGATCGAAGATGGGTTCTGGAGTGGGAGCTGGGGTATTCGGACCCAACACCAAAGTCTCAATACCAATGGGTAAGAGTGCCAATGTTTTCCAAGCGGAACTATATGCCATTGATGTCTGCGCTAGGATAAATCTAATAAGGGTATTATAGGCGCTCCGATTTATATCTTTTCAGATAGTCTGACAGCACTGAAAGCGCGATCTCCAGCATAATGGACTCTAAATCAGTTAAATGCTGCTACGATGCACTGTAATCCCTGGCAGGGCTCAACAGGCTAAAACTCGGTTGGGTCCCTGGTCACCAGAGTGTTGCAGGCAACGATCATGCAGATGAAATAGCCATGTCTGGTTAAGAATCTGCGTTCTTAGGACCGGAACCTTACTGTGGTATCAGCTGGGCTACCAGCACAGCGATGATTAATAAATGGGAAAGTAAATTCGTCCGGCCTACTATAGTATATTACAGAACGAGCAAGGAAAGTGGAGTTTATCGTGCGAGGTCGATGAGCACTTTTCTGCGAGTCGTGTTCGCTATTTTTCACGCGTCCAAACCGGTTTTTTTGCTAAATCGAGAGCGAAGCAGAAATCACAAACGACATACAAAAGAGAATTCTTGCTCATGCGCAATGTGTTCGCTGAGATTGTAGTAAATAACAAAAGACGTTTATATCATAACATAACTAGTGTTGTTATGGGCTACTTTCGAGGCTAGTTTATAGCGTACGAAACAGTCACTTTCGTCTATGGGCGTGTGAAAAGATATTATCCCAGGGCTTTGACAGTCCAAACGGTAAATCAAGCCCTTTTCCTATAAGGAAATCCTTGATCTATATAAAGATAGCATCAGAAAGCTAGTGAGTTTTCTCACAGGTCACTGTAGCTCGCGATATCAACTTAGCAAAATTAATCTGGGCTCAAACACGGAATATAGGTTCTGCTTGGAGGAGGACGAAATATCCGGGCACATCTTCTGTGACTGTCCAGGTTTGATCTGGTTACGGAGACATATTATCTACAAGGCATTATGTTCGTCGGCGGATATGCGTCATTCTTCCACTAAGGATATACTATCCTTCATTAGGAAGGTAGTAAGTCTCTTAGATTACTTACACCCTACAATACAATAGATATTTTTAAGTTGCAGTATCAGCCAATTGTGTCTTATAAAAAAAATATTATGTAGTTTGGATTTTGAATAAACTAATTTTTTTTTTTAAAGCCATTGTTTCCTCTCTGTAGAATTTTTTTAATACCTTTTTTTGTTTTTAATGTATTTTTTCTTTTTCTACATAATTTCCTACATCATCAAACTTTTTCTTAACACGCAATCCTGTCTGCAGGCGATATACCTGTAAATATACCTATAGAGAAAAATATATACCTGCGGTAAGCAAAAATGTTTATTCATGCGTTTCTGATGTCGAAGTGAATTAAAAAAAAATATATTTTAGATATATTCCATTATATATATACTAGAGGTATAAGGTAAATCCTCTTTGATGTATTTCAAAATTGTAATTTCGTAAATATATATTCCATTTTTAAGGGTTTGCATAATTTTGAACGGGTCTGAATTCGAACTAAACTGGCTTAACTAAATTTAGTCTAATAATTCTAAACAAGACAACTCGAGTCCATTGCTTGGAATAAAAATGTTAATCGTTTCATTACCATAAAAGGTTTAAGTATTGAAAGAGATACATTTAGAGAGAAATATTATATATATTTTGATATTTTTTTTTAAATTGTTTTTCAAACACGATTATCTTAAAAATTACTATTCGATATTTTTTTTTTGTAAACCATGTTTGTGCATTCGGTCGAATAGAGTGAGATAGTGGGGGTTGTGATAATACTACTACGTATAAGAAGAGTTGCATGTCGTCTCAGTGTTCCTGCGAATTACACATGGAACATGGAACACATGGAACAGATACACCCTTACCAATTCTCTTCAGTGCATAATCTGCAAGTCCGTTTGCACAGAAGGACCTAATTTTGTGAGTGGATATTAGAAAACAACAATCATTATCGTGCCTTCAACGGAAGGAATCTTTAAACAGATGAATCAATTTTTACGTGGGATGGAGTAATAAACTTCCAGAACCTTCGTAATTGGGTTGAATATAATCCACATGTTAACAAAGTAACATCTTCGCAAACTCGTTTAAGTGTAAATGTATGGGCCGAAATAATCGGTAATGGTACTCACATACTACACAAAAGGCTAAATTAAAACGGGTACCTGCAACTTTTGACGAATCACCTGCCAGAATTGATGAATGACGTCCCATTACTGACTGGAATCAACATGTTCTTTCAGCTAGGTGGTGCTACTTGCCACATTGGACGTAGTTTTACTGCATTTTTAAGTAAACATTATCAAAACCGATGGATTGGTAAATACGGTCCGGTATTTTTGCCACCTAGGTCACCGGATAAAACTCCTCTCAATTATTTGTATGGGGAAGAATGAAATAGAAATAAAAACTGGAGAACAGATAGGAAGAAGAACTGAACAGACGATTGCAATGTACTGCCTGAAATAGACTTGAAATGTTAAAATTCATTTCACAAACTTTTAATTTTAACCCTGCTTCTGCCCAAATGTATAAACATTATGCCATGGATTTATAGGAAATTAAATAGATTTTAATACTGCATTTGACCAAGAAAAAAGTTCCGAGAGCATTTTCGTAATAACCGCGTTTGAAAATACAATTTAAAAAAGAATTTGTTTTTGACTTTAACAATCTTCATATTGGTAACGATTTTAAGAATTTTTAAAAATATACATTATTTGATATTAAAGATTTAATCTTCTTTTAAACAAGTCTAACAATGGCCTTGTAGCTAGAAGCGTTTAAGAATTACGAGATGTGAATTGATGTAGGGTCAAAAGAACGTCAATTCGCATTAAAACGCTACGTTCAACGTAAAAATAGAACCCTCGCACCATACGATATTTTTTTGTAACTAACCAAGGAATCACCCCTTTAAGTATTTGCCACCTAAACCTATACACAAGAGAGAGAAATATTTACAATGTGTTTCGTTGGCAAGTGTTCAGCCGGAAAATTCGGAATATTTATGTAAAATTATCGCAAAAATCCTTTAAAGTTTTTTTTTATAATTCGCGCACGCTTAAAGGGGTTCGCACCCTTATAAAGCTCGGCTATATGCACAGCGTGGGCGTTAAGGAAAAGGAGAAGAAGAGGATATTGGTATGAGCTTGTGATTTGAATGCCTGTGGATCATGGTGATGTGGAAAGACAGAGCTTGGCAGAGCATTTTACATAAGTGTTGGATGACTGAAGAACAAATCCCTGAACTTAATTGTACACATTTGTAAAAAAAATTTGTATGGAAAAAAATTCAAATCAAAAACTCAAAAATTTTTAGAAAAAAATTCTGTCTATCGGAGATACACATATGTTTAAAATTTAAAGTAAATCGGGCTGATTTAAAAATAAAAATTATATGGTCCCGCCCTAGGGCCTACTCGCTCCAAAAATTTTACAAAAAGGGTTGTCCATCGGAGATACACACGTATATAAAATTTGAAGAACAATCGGATTTAAGTGATGTACTTTAGATTTGAAACCGTCAAATACAGCTTGAATTGAGCGATCCAAAAGATAGCTTCTAATGGAGTGTAGCAGTTTATCATAGACTCCATAAGCACGCATTTTGGACAAAAGAGCTTCATGCCAAACTCTGTCAAATGCCTTAGAAATATCGAGTGAAACAGCTTTGCTTTCAATAGATTGATGCAAAGACCGGTTTCACTGTTCAATGAGATGTACCATCAAATCACCAGTAGAACTTTGCCCACGAAATCCATACTTCCGGTCATTAAGGATTTCGTTGGGTTCAAAATATTTCATAACTGAAAATTGATCAGCGGTTCCATGGCCTTGGAAAGAATGGATGTAAGTGCTATGGATCGGTACAAAGAAGTTGACGACGGCTCGCCTTTTTTGAGTGTCGACTAGACAAATGCGGTTTTCCAACTTCGCGGGAAGAGTCTAGAAGAATAGGATAGATGGAAAAACTTACGCGATTGTAATGCCAGCTTGGAAGAACACCTCTTCAGAATTAATAGGAAAATACCAACTGGCCCAGCGGATTTGTGAGTGTTGAGATCGTTTAAAACTCTAGCAACTGCACGAGTACGAATGAATATATGTCCATAGAGTGTTCAATACTCTGGTGTACAGGCAGTAGAAATGCACAATCTGGAAGCGTGGAGCTAGCTGCAAAATGCGCAGCAAACATATTGGCCTTGTCTACAGAGCTGACAACTGGAATTGTTATAAATGAGCGATGTAGTGGACGACGAGGCTGTATTTTGGATTCATTTAACAAAAACCGTCCAATACAGATGTTTACTACTATTGGAACATTGTAGTATTTTTTGCCTCATTTTTCGGTCGTAGGCGAATTTGACTCGCCGAAGATGCAAAACCAAGGAGGACACCTGTTATAACTTTTTTTTTTTATATAATTCGCTTTCTTACAATGCTCGCTATATGCTTTGCACAGCGTAGGCGTTAAGGAAAAGGAGAAAACTGTTGTGTACACGCATAAAATAAAATAAAAATGGAGGTGTGGGCACAACACGACTTTCTTTTACAGACGGAGACGAAATCATTAGTAAATGTATATTAAATTGTTTTTTTTTTTTTAATTTTGTTTCTTTTTTTAATTTAGTTTTTTTTTAAATTTTGTTGTTGTTAAATTCTCTATATTAACTTCACTTGCCCGTGGGTCGGTCGTCGGTCGTCTGTCGTGGATTCTTGCGATCAATTTTTAACCCACTTCCCATGGCCCGATTTTATTGAAATTGCACACATGTGTATTTCCGGAGACAACACTTTCTATTAAATTTTGAGGCCCCTCGGGCTGCGGGGTCGGGGGGCTCCCATACAAAAAATTTAAAAAATTTACCCGATTTTCTTCAAATTTTACACACATGTGTATACCCAGTAAACAATAATTTTTCGAAAATTTGGTAGTGATCGGGTCCCGGGTTCGGCCGCAAGGCCCTTATACATTTTTTAAATATCTATACTGGCATCAGATATTCGTCGCCCTTTATGGACTGTGTGCGGTGTGTGCTGCGCAGTCGGCTGCGCTGCATGGTTTTGGTGGTAGAGAGAGAGAGAAATCTTAGCTCACGCACAAATGAACCCAGAAAATGAAACGAGACATAAATGTTTTATGCTTAATTCAACTTACATTTTTATTTACTGAATTTTATTTTTATTGATGTCGTTTTTTGTTGTCGATATCAACTTACAGATAGAACAACAAGTTTTCGCAATCTTCTGTCATTTGGCGTTTTCATAAATTAGTTCAGAGCAGTCAAAGAGTTCTCAAGATAAATGTTCGTGTTTCTTATTTGCTCAGAGTATGAGCGTGCTCTAAGTGCTCAGAATAAAATGATCTGAGCATTTTCAATTTTAACATCTGATGTCAAATGTCTGTTTCGATGATTTTCTCCTACAATAAAAAAAATGGCCCAGGATCGAGGGGCTCCCATATCATTTTCTGCGATTAGAGAATTTAGATGAAAATTTTTTTTTTTTAATGTATATGAAATTTTTTTTTTAATTTTGCTTTTTTTTTATTTTTTTTTTTAATATTTTTCTTAATTTAATTTTATTTAACAGATTTCTCCTAAGAGCTATACTTTCTTAGTTATTTGCAAAAACTGTCACTTATGGTTGTCAGATTTCCGTCAAAATGAACTGGCCCCTCACAATTTATGTAAAAAGCTTAAATATAAATTTTCAACCCCATCAATTCAGTCGTCTGAGCTGTAGACACAGGCAGACCGACAGATATTTTTTTCGCTTTTTCTTTTTTTTTTTATTCATAGCCTTTGGAGCCTTAAGCAAAAAAAAAAATTTTTTTTATAATTTTACCTGTGCAGGTTTTCCCAATTATAATAAAAACTATGGATTTTTCCGCAAACTTGTTTTTGATTTTTATTTTTATTATTGTTACGTTCATAAGAGAAAAAAAATAAAACTTTATGTTTATTACGCATTTTCTGGAAAAAATTGACCTCAAAGTTAAAGATTAGCATTGGCAAGAAAAATGAAACAGGCATAGAAATTGGATATCTAAAGACTTAAACAAGATATCAACCTTATTTTAACGCAGTTACAAAGGCTAGTATTTCTTCTAAAAATAAAGTCCTAAACGAAGTTTCTAGAGAGAGAATACTGAAAAATGGCAAGGATAAAATAAACATCCTTCAGCAATTTGTTGATAAGTTTCTGTTCTGTACGTTCAGCGTTCTGTATGGGATTATAAAAACATAATCCGATTAAACGAGGATTATATTGCCAAACGAACGTTTTCCCGCAGATAACGACAATGAAGTTTAGAGCGTGGGTTAGATTAACATAAAAGGTAACCTCTCGTGAAGCCATGAAGCGTAAAGGGAAATGAAATAACAAAACTAATGAAGCAGACGGCGTGGTAATTAAAGCCTTAAGCGGTTTTGCTCAGGCCTGCTTGATGGTTTTTTGTTGTTGTTTTAAAACAAACGCGTTTGACTTTTTTATATATATATATAAATATAATATATATAGTTACTATTTTTCATATAAGCATTGCACATAAACATACAAACGAATAAAAAAACACAACGGATTTCGCCATTTTAAGACATGGTGGTGGTTAAATTTAGGCAAATTGCGAAAAAATACCACTTCATCTTACGAGTTGAATGGAAAAAAAAACACAGACACATGCACACAACAAGTCATTCATCCATTAGTTGCGGTTTAAATTTTTCTGAATGCACTTGAAGTTTGCGGTTTTAAAGGAAAGCCTTTGCATCATCATCATCATCATCATCAACATCATTATCATATGCGGTCAGTGAAAAAACCGCAGTTAAAGCCTTTTTCGGATCAAGAAAAGCTGTCTGACGAGAAGTAGGTATGGCAAGTTTTTCAATCTACAACCAAAACATAATAATTCCAAAAATGTTTTGTGGTCAAAAGATTTGCGCACATAACAAAAATCGGTTGCAATGTGCTGTGGTCGTTTTACATTTACAAAAAGCCCCAGTAGAGTTAAGCTGTCAAACTGAAGCTAAGAGATTTTATAATTAAGTCAAAAACTACGAGACACGTGAAGGTAAAAATCCAACACGTATTTTCTAAAGTCGTCAACGTATCGAATTTTATTTGTCCGTCGCGATTACAAAATTAATCCTTAACAATCGTCCTGAATATTTCTAATTAGATTAAAATAATCCCACGAATTCATACGAAAGAGAAACGAAGAAAGAAAGTTTGAAGAAATACAGGTCCTTTTATGTCGGTTGTTACATTTCTTATTTTGAAACGGAATACAATCCGACTGAAAGAAGATTACATTGAGATAAAAAAAAAACTTTAGGGTTTCGTCTCGTTTGGTCGGCGGTTGAAATCAAATAAAACAAAAAGGTCAACGTATGAGTAACTACAAGGTAGATATACAAATATAGGCAACAAAGCTATCAAATAGGATCAAAAAATAAATAAAAACAAACGATGCATCACGTGTACTCGTTAAGCTAGATAAGTGTCGAGCGTACTGGACGGACAGGCAGACTGATCCTACATGCTCTAAGCCGAGTATATCAATATGTAATGTATATGCAAACTCATTTATCTATACCTTATCTATGTATAAGCACATTATCGAAGGTAGGCATAAATAAACGTGATGGTATTTCTGTAATTTAATATAAATATATGGCATCCATAGGTTGGGTAGAGTTAAGATTTTCTCTCGAGGTCTCGGTTTCAGGTTACATTTGCAAATGATTCGATGTAATTTTGCGTTACATTCGCTAGCCAACCTCTTTAACCGAAACTGTAACTTTGCTACCAGTGGGCTATCGACGGGTAAAGTGTCGTTTACTCAGCAAGATGGGGATGACGGGAGATTTTTCAATCAACCAACTTAAGTTAGACTCTAACTTGTCGCGATTATTATAAAGATAAATATGTAAGCAAATTGTATATCGGTTAAATTTTAAAGACAAGGTTTTAGTTGCACTGCAAGGTCTTGATCCCAAAAAGTTGCTTAACAGCTTGTTCCCTTTGGTGGTGATTCCCTAGTGAGTTCGAAGCCGAGATGCTCGATGACGAATGACTATTAATGATAAATCAATTATTTTACCAATCTCTACCTTTTGAAGAATTCTACCAACAAATTTTTTTGTATTAAAAATGGTTTGGATAAAACAATGTTTTCTAATATTCTAAAATTTATAGGAACCTTAATCGCCTTTCCCCAAAGCAGTGGCAGTGTTTTCTAAAACAACAAACGAGTAAAGGACAAAAAGAGGAACTCTTTGCTTACAGAAACTGTCAATGCTCTTTTAGTTTCAAAAAGGATCTTTGATAAAGACTTCGCTAAAAAATGGCACCCCTCAATATAATTGCTATCTAAACATAAAAAGAGATAAAGACATTTTAAATTACTTAATTGTACTTAGGTCCTGTAATTTTAAATAATTGCTTCGAGTGGTTGACTGTAAATAATGCTGATGAATGATGAGATGAATAAATAAATTCTTAAATAAAAGAGTGTATTATCGCCCATATTATGGTTATCGAGTCAAATTCAACTTATAGCTCTTTCGATTTGGAAGGGTACAGTTAAAATTTCTCTGTTGTGGTTTTGGTTTGGCGTTCTATGTATTTGCAAACTGTACCCGGGGTACTGTAACTTTGCTACCCGTCGACGGGTAAGGTTTCGTTTACACAGCAATATCAAGCAGACTAATTTCTCAGTTTGTTGTTCTTCTCAAAGCATTCCCCACGATTACCACGAAAATCCTGTCATTTTGGTAGCTTACCCGTGGGTAAGGTTTCGGGTACGGTTTTAATTAATCGAAAGAGGCATTAGTCAACTAAAATTTTCAGTTTGACATAAAAAATAGCAATTTGGTTCAATTGATGTTTTAGATCCCCTAAAGATTTCCGATGTCGATCCTGTTGAAAATGTTGAAAAGAAAGAAAGCACTCAGTTAAAGTGAAACAGCGTTTTTTAACACGTTCTTTGGTAAACAACACACATCATTAATTACGAAGTATCCAGAGAAAGAAAATTTCTGGTTAGTGTTGATTTTTGTTCCATTTGCAAACCGTTAATCTTTTTGTTCCATTTGCAAACCTTTAATCATCAAAAACACTGGCACATTGACAACCGTTGTTTCGGTTTGAATTGTGCAAATGGAAAGAGCTATTAAACTTGTCAGTTCATAAATTTAGTAGAAAATTCAGCGAGCCGTAGGAAAATAAACCAACTGAAGATGCGAACGAGCCATAGAAAAATCAACCAACTGAAATTGCGAGGTTTGGTTTAATATTTGACGAAATGCTCTTGAAGTTTGTGGTTTTGGTTTTGAAGGAAACGAATAATTGCATCATCATCGCCATCATCACCAGCATCGGCATCATAGCCATCATCACCATCATCATAAACATCATAGCCATCATCAGCAACATCATCAGCAACATCATCAGCACCATCATCATCCCCAGCATGCAACAACATTGACATGTACATGTTTTTTGTGCCATTTATGATTCCATGACATTTTCTAGAAAAACATTTGCTAGAAAAACATTTTCTCGAAAAACATTTGCTCGAAAACATTTTCTCGAAAAACATTTGCTCGAACGTAATTTTTTGGTAAAATAAATAACCGAAAAATTTTAAAAAAAAACTCACGTTTCGCGTACAAAAATTACTCGCGATAGTTTTTAGAAGGATGAAAACATAGACTATTTAGTTTTCGAGAAAATGTTTTTCTAGCAAATGTTTTTCGAGCAAATGTTTTTCGAGTAAGTGTCTGGGTACCGCCATTTATAGGCAACTGAGCATTTTAGAGTTTGTAAAGTGGAAAAGGAATGGAATGGAAACTTGAAAACGCCTATGGACACGGTTATGATGCTAAAATCAGATACAAGGTGCGGTTTATGTTTGTGTTGTGTATTGGGAACAGAAATTACATTTTGCTATCCATTAAACATCCGAGAGTAATAACTTGTCACGGAAAGCTTTTCAATTCGCCGTTCGAATATGGCAATAAATTGTAGGCCCCTTCCATTTGTGTGCAAAAATACACATGCACAACACAATTGATCGCGAGAAGCTAGAAGTTCTGTGTTTCCTGATCTAAATGTTTCATAGGTATTCCAGCCACATGTGCATAGACATCTCCACTAATTCCTTTCCATATTTCACGCCTATGCTGTTCCTGGCATTATGAGTGCAAATCTCTTGGATATTTATGTACATACATTTTTTAAAAACGAAAAAAAAAAAACCTCAAAATCTTCGACGCACAACAGCAATGTGACCCTCGTAACGAAAAAAATGTACAAAGAACATCACAGAAAATGACAAGTCAACAAAAACTACGATTGAAGCTGTTACGAGCAAGCCAGGAATAGCCTTAATGCCATTACTATGTCAAGGAATAGTAATTTATCACCTGAAGAACTTGAAAAAATCTCCTCTATGTGGTCCAACGTTAACAAATTTTAAACAACAACCAAAAAAGACTTGCAATTGTTTTTTTCGATATTTTTTAGAAAGAGTCCAGCTGCCTTTATAAATTTGGAACACATCATGGATGATGATTCTATAATAACGACCCTTATGACAGCAATCTTCCCATTTGGTTACATGACGTTAAAAAGCGATAGCAAAAATCCATGAGGAGGACTTAGTTTTAAAAAAAAAAAAAGAACCCATAAAAATTAAAATTTTTCATCTAAATTCTCTAATCGCAGAAATTGATCCTCGATTTCGATTGTAGGACCCCGAGGTCCGAGAGGCCTCAAATTTTAATAGAAAGTATTGTCACCGGAAATATACATGTGTGCAAAATTTCAATAAAATCGGGCTATGGAAAATGGGTTAAAAATTGATCAGAAAATCTGACCAGCCAGCCAGCCACGTGCACGCGAAGTTAATATAGAGAATTTAATAAAAGCATAAAATAATAAAACAAGCATTCCACTCGGAAGAGTTGTGAATATTTTTAAGCAGACGACCAAAGTCGACTCACAACTCCGCCTTGCAACAAGGGTAGCATGCCGGTCCCAAAGCCGGGTAAAGGAGGAGGCAACGGACTGGTCTTATCCTCAGTAGAAGGTATTCCTAATCCATGGTGGAACAGCATACCCCGATGGATGCATGGCTAAGAGGGTGCTTAGTCGATAGTATGCGGATTTGAATACTTGCGGTTTCAACTGGCCTTCCCATGTCATACTTGGCTCTGCCATGGGTGACTTCCTCTGCCGGATACTAATGTGCCATTGTTGAATAAAGTAATAATAATTATGAGACCGATGCATCTCAAAGCGCATCAACCACGGGTTCTGCTTTTGAGCAACTCGCTGTATCAAGAAAAGCTGTTGAGCTCTCGATGGCCTACCCCCCTGTTGGCCTCAACTGCTCGGAATGCTGTTGAGCAGCCGAACCCTACCCATTGTTTAGACGGCGTACTCACACGGGCCCCATCTGAAACTTGCGAGGGCTTCAAAGCTGAGGACGTGAAATCAGTCACTTTTGATTCTGACGCATCCAAAAGGATGAGTGGCTGTGTCTGTGACTGCAGTAAAGGGAAGTTATGGGAAGGGGGGAGTGCTTTTTCCCCTTCTATGGTCACTAGTCATTGACAACCTTCTAGTCGATCTTCACTGATCAGACTACATCGTCTTTGGTTATGCGACCGATTTGGCGATTTTTATTAGTGGTAAGCATTGCACGACTATCACTACTGTCATGCAAAGAGCTTTACTAAACGTTTTAGAATGGTGCAGCAGGGATGGACTATTATTAATCCTTGCAAAACCGTTCTAGTGTCTTTCACGAAAAGAATCTGGTCGATTTTGGACCTGTCAGATTATTCCAGTGAGGTTAACTTTGTGGCACAGACACAACAGAGTGAAACTCGAGCTTTTTAAGTTAAAAAAATCTCAACTTATAAAAGGAAAATTAGCCAGTTATTTGTGCAATTATAAAAAAAAATATTTCAGGTATAATTTATCTACACAATTAATTATATGCACAAAAAAAACTAATAAACAAATGTAATTACATGCTAACTATATGCCTTTCATATTTTTGTATGTACATACATACATACATAAATATTAAATAGTCACGCAAACCGCTGGAAATGGTCAACAAAAATCGATGGTAGAAAAGTTTTGTAATGAATTGATTACGAGTTAGAAGCCTCTTGCATTTAACTCATCATCATACTTTGCACTTACACATTTCTCGTAATTGCTATACTTTTGGAGAAATTTGCTAAAACTAAAAACTGTCCAAGAATATGCCACTTCCGGTTGGCCGATTTCCGCCAAAATCAACTAGGACCTACAAATTTATGTAAAAAACTAAAATATGAATTTTCATTCCGATCAATTTAGCCGTCTGGGCTGTAGAGTTTAAGAACTGATGAATCGGTGGCACCATACGTTGTTTGTTACTGCAGTGCGCTTTGAATCACTCTCATACCACTTCACCGCACCATTCCAATACCACACCACTACCACACTAATTCAGTGCGCTTTGGTACAATATAATTGGAAAAACAAGTTAATGTAAAAAAACTTGCTTTTTCGGGTACAAACTTTTATATCGAAACACGCCACACAGTCGTTTATTATTTGGTAATAATCGCCAAAATATTTGTTTTTGAGGTCGGAGCTATTTCAAATAATTTTCTTTTATTTCAAATCAAAATGGACCCCTGCCATTGAGCCGCTCACAACATTTCACCCCTCTAGGTCGTGCGAAAGGTGGTTAAAAGACCTCAAGAAACGAGAAAATGGCGCGATTTCAAACCATCACACGCGCCACACGCGAAACGTGACACGCGTCATACGGGGAATAAAAAATGGTATTTTGAACATGATTAGATACAAAGTTTCAGCTCTCTAGGTCGTGTGGAAGATGGTTAAATAGGACCTCAAAGAAGTCGAAAAAAAATTTTTCAACCCATCACACGCGCTACACGCGGCAAGCGAGACGTGTCATACTCGGAATATAAAGAATGGTGGTTAAGAAGGACCTCAAAGTGGTCGAAAATACAGACAAAAAGGAGTCAGTCAAGTTAAATAAAAGTTTTAAAAAAAAATTCGTTGCAGACTAGATATGGCCACCCGTCTTACTTTGGAAGAGAGAAGTAAGTTAGCAGCTTGTATAGAAGTGTTTGGGCCACTTTCAATAGTAAGAAAAAAAATTTAGGAATGGTCTTTAACCAATGACTAAAGGAAACAGTGGACGTCTCCAAGAAGCATTCGAACGGAAGATAACATTATAAATATTCAAAGCACAATGATTAAGAGCCCAAAAAAGTCAAGTACGAGATTAGCACTGGAAACCGGAATAGCGCGTACAAGTTCCATATTTTTTCAACGATCAAACTGTAGCAGGTGGTTCTTTACTAGATATGTTGCAGAATTTTGTTGTTATTAATCTTCCCATCCGTATCCTAATATTAGGTTACTTCCAGCAAAATGGTGTACCACCATATTATTCCTTAATGGTTCAACATTACATGAACAAAACATTTAGAAGTGGTGGACCTTTAGTTTGGACAGCACGGCCACCATATTTGACTCCATGTGGTTTCTTGCTATGTGGAATGGTAAAAGAACGCGTGTATGCTACAAGACCTACTGACATTAATAACGTTAAAGAACGCATAACAACAGTTGTCCGCTCTATACCTACGGAAATGTGTGTATGGCCATTATGGTGAAAATGCTAAGCACATGCATTGATAACCAAGGAGTTGAAGTCGAAGGAATGCAGTAGCTTCATATGGACTTGTGTATATAATATCTGTTATTATGTTATTAAAACAAATATGATGTGCTTATCCCCCATACCAGTTCCTTTGACACTTTCTAAATTAGCAGAACTTTCGCTTTTATCTTCTTTTCTCGCTTCGTCTTTTACTTCTCCCACGGAAAACTTAACTAATAATTGATAAAGACTTATCACAGGAAGGAAACGACCTGCACTGATACAAGAAAAAGGAAAAAAGATTCAAATCGTTGCCTGAATCATTCAAGATCTCCATCCACTAAACTTCTAACAAATCCCACACCATTACTAATCCATCACCATTATTCATATAATATACTTATACTTGCTATGACCAGAAAACGACTACTACCAGGAGTCTCTAAAATAGATTGTTGAGCATCACTGGAACCATCAAGTGGCAAAGATATTTTCTTACTACCATGAGCTTTAGATCGTGATCGCAAATTACTACAAAGAACATCACCTCCAGGACCAGTGGGTGGAACCGATTCCTCTAATTCAGATAATAAGTGCAAACAGACCGTAATCCTTCATCTCTTCCCTTACGCATAATCTAAAGTCTTCTATCATAACTTCTTTGAAGGACTCAAACTTTTCAGGAAAGCGATCCTTGGCAATAACATTATCACTGATATTTCTTTTTTTTTCATCGGACAACCAAACAAAAACAAATTCTATATAAGTGGTTACATCTATTTGGACACCCATGTATTTCTTCTTTGAAGGACTCAAACTTTTCAGGAAAGCGATCCTTGGCAATAACATTATCTCTGATATTTCTTTTTTTTTCATCGGACAACCAAACAAAAACAAATTCTATATAAGTGGTTACATCTATTTGGACACCCATGTATTTAAAAAGTGAAGACTTTTTGACAAATAACTAAATCTCATCATCAAAGAACTCAACACAAAAACCACAACAACTCAGTTCATTTTAATATTTAAAGCTTTTAGTTAATTTAATTTTGAACTCTTCTTTTCTTGTTCTCTCATTTATTAGTTTTATGTAATTAAAACTATCACGCAAAGCTTTATGTAAAAAAGATACATACTGCTGTAAAAGTCTAGTGTTAGATTAAAACCCGATGATTAACTGCAGAATTTTTGTTTAATTACCCCATTTAATCTTTAATCTTTACGATAATAACTTGCACAAACAAATAATTAGACATTCAAACACGCCAGCCACACTATCCACACAACAAGTTTTCAACAGCAAAATATATGTATTTATGTATGTACTGTATATGTATTGTATTGCCAACCGGAAAAGGATGTGATAAGACACAGCTGCTTTATGTTATCTATCTACCCATTTTGAAAAAAAAAAAAAAAACTGATTGAATTAGAATTCCAAACATGAAGTTGTAATAATGCAATACCCAACTACAACAACTGAACCTTTTACGAGGTTTGCTCAAAAATACGTGGAATTTCTGAATTTCCATTTGACACAATTATTCTTTTGTTGTGTTGGTAGATATGTCTCTGACGTATCTTTGCCTTGGTAGCCATATTGGATGCTTATATTGTTTGTGTTGTTACACAACACAGGTTACCCTGCTCTCACAATTAAAAACTTAAGAGTTGAAACTTAAACCTTAGAAGCGCTGGCACAATGAATACATACAGTTTTAGGTTGTGACAGCAAAGTTTCATATTGTGACAAGCTTCATTTTCATTATATTGAACACTTAACAACAACAATAAGAAATATTACACATCCGTTTCAAAATGTTGCAATCTTCATTCTGCATTTCTTCAAAAGTTTGTAAACTTAAGAACCAACATAACCAGCGAAAAAAAAAATTTTTTTTGTCAAAACCAAAATCCATACATTTCTGGAACTCTTAAGTCTTAAGTTTTTCTATGTGAGAGCGCCCTTACATGTGCTACACTTTTCTTTAACATTAAATATTGCTTTTAATATAAAATGAAATGCAACGCCGTGTTAAAATGTGGCACCCTACTTGTGAAAAGTAATTCATGAATAAAAAAAAACAAAAAAAAGGTAAAGTGATGCCAAGATTTTCAAGAGACGTTGCAGATGACAGGGCTGGACGTCCCATCACATTAATAATCGGATGACAACGTTGAAAAAGGAATGAAAATTAACGCCAAATCACTTTAAGAGAGGTTGCTGATGATGTCATTAATATCTTTGGCCTCATGCCAACCAATATTTTCGATTTTTTTTAAACATGTGGCAGCAAAATTTGTTCTGGAATTTTTGAATTGCATTGCAGGAGAAGGGAAATTGCTGAAACGAGTAAATGGTGATGAAAGGATGATCTTCGTAACCAAATCTAAAATCTCTCATAATGGAAATCCTGAATAGTCGAAAAAAAAACTCATCAAGTTCGTTCGAATTTGATGGTTACGCTAACTGTTTTCATTCTTATTAATTGCAGACTGTACGATGATTTTTGGACAACAGGTTTTGTCAATATGTACTACACTACTACATGGAAGTTTCACGCCGTCTGTGTAAAGCAATCGCTTTTTTAATTGTGTGACCGAGCTACTAAATACAAAGATAGTGCCATGTAGACATTTTCAGTACCAGCAGTTCAGTCAACATTTGTCAAAAACCAAGTATCAAACCCATTGATAAGAGTGAGATACAACCAAAACATTCTCTATAGAAAGCCCTACTGTTTCGCTGGTACACAGACCCATGCTTAAATAAATCCCAAATGTTTATGGATTGGTAATCAACAAAAGAGCAAAATCCATATAAAAATTTTCTGTTATCCACTACTACATCTTACGTTTCTCGCTCTTTGTGACTGCTTATTTTTTGTACATTGTATTCACATCCCACAAACACAGACGCGTTTGGGATTGTTCATTGCATTAGTATGCATACAGTTGGGCTTTCTAAAGAGAAGGTTTTGGATACAACGGCTCCCTCAAGGAAGATAGCTGGGCAATATTCTACACGAACATTTGCACATGAGAAAGCTATGCGTGCGATGGTTGTCGCGTTTACTGACACCTGACAACAAACATATTGTGTGACAACTTCGGAGAAGTGTTTGTGTTAAGGTGATTTAAAGTAAATTCAGCATCTATTTATAACTATAGACGGTGTTCTCCCAGTGAACCGGACCCGAATAAGGCAAAGTCATTCCATCAGCTGAAAAGGTTATGGCTACAGTATTCTGGGATGAAAGAGGTAAATTCCACATTGAAAATTGGAGAATAATAACTGGCGAATATTAGTCCAACTTATTGGACCGTCTCGACAATAATTTGAAGAAAAACCGACTAAACTTGGCATCGAAAAAAGGTCTCTCCCATTAAGACAATGAACAAG
Source organism: Nephrocerus scutellatus (assembly GCA_947095585.1). Taxonomy (NCBI): domain Eukaryota; kingdom Metazoa; phylum Arthropoda; class Insecta; order Diptera; family Pipunculidae; genus Nephrocerus; species Nephrocerus scutellatus. Next base: position 16,496,334 of record OX352761.1, read on the forward strand.
GTCACAAGTCCTTGTGGTTGATGGTGGGAGAGGTGGCATAATAATATATTAAAGAACCCCTAGGCGGGAAAAGAGGACTACATATGACACGTCCGATATTACCGGGTGACTGACACGAAGTGTTACCAACTTCAGACTGTCATTGCTATCAAACCAGTGATGACAGAGCGCTCAAATTTACACTAATGACAGTTCATTCCATTGTTTACATGCTACGAAAGCATTTTAGTGGGAAATATTCAAAAAAAAAAAATTAATCCGCAATGGAATTCAAGCGTAATAGTATGATTGCTCATTTTTTGGCTGGAAAACCACAGCCGCAGATGGTTAACCAGTTGAATCATCTGAATGTGAATAAAATATTTGTGTATCGCACCATAAATCGTCATAAAGATACTGGCAGCATTGCAAAACGCCATGGTGGTGGACCGAAACGTACTGCAACATCGCCAGATATCATTCGGAAGGTAAAGGCCAAATTGGCTCGGAATCTGCGCCGTAGCGGCAGAAAAATGGCTCGTGAGGCGAATATTTTGCTCGAAATGATGCAGCACATATTGAAAGATCATCTTGGAATAAAGGCCTTGAAATTCCAAAAAACGCATGGTCTCACCTCAAAAAAAAGTTGGAGTGGAAGGAGCAAAGGAGCTGTTACGCTTGCACGAAAGTGGCGATTTGCCGAATTTGGTTTTCTCCGATGAGTCACCGTTCGTTATTGAGCAATATGTGAACAAGCAAAACGACCGGATTTACTTGCCCGACCAACGGATTGCCACTCGAAACCAAGCACCGCCGATGGTGATGGTTTGGGCCGCCGTAACTGTCGAAAGCCGTTCACCGCTCGTTTTTTTGGACCGTGGTATCAAGATAAATGCTCAAATTTATCGGGATCATGGAGGGAGTGTTGAAGCCTTGGGCACAAAAACATTTTGTCCGCAGAGCCTGGAACAGGACTCGGAGCCGAGTCATAAAGCGCGCGTCAATCAAGATTGGCTGAGAAACAACGTTCCGCGGTTCATTTCCACTGCCCAATGGCCATTAAATTCACCGGATGCAAATCCGCTAGATTTTTCGGTTTGGGGTATTTTGAAGAGCAAGGTTGGGACAAAAAAATACCAAAGTGTCGATCATCTCAAGCAAGCGCTTCGCCGGGAATGGGCCAAAATACCACAGAGCCACTTTCGTGCTGCATTCAATAGCCTTGTCGGCCGTTTGAAGGCCATAATCGCAACTAACGGTGGCCAAATCGAAAACTGCTAATGCAATTCGAAAATTTAAATATGTGTGAAAATTTTTTACTTTAATTCAATGAAATTCATCGAAAAAAAAAATTCTGTGGCGTTTTGTTTTGGTAACACTTCGTGTCAGTCAGCCTGTAGTGTCGACCTAGATAACTATGCGCAATGCAACATACGACTTGCCAGGGATAAGTCTTTTTCTTTTTGAAGACTTCTTAGAATATACAATACAGATATCTTTAAAATACTATACGGAGCAGCAGGAAACATGAAAGCCTCTACTCTAGATGCACCCCTACTTAAAGACTACTTTAGCAACCTTCTGAACCAAACGAAAATTTCGCTCTTTTTCTCTAGTACGCAGCCATTCTTATATGAATTCCCCTTTTATACCGCAAGATGGGCAAAATATTATTAAAATTGCTAAAACTAGAAAAGGTCCGTGGGAAGTGCATGGACTTCTGAGCAGGAGGTTCGAGGTTTGAATCCCAGAAAACACCAAAAGCATTTTTCACGGTTCCAACCATTTGAGAGTAATAACTTGTCACGGAAAGCTTCTTAATTCGCCGTTTGGTTAAGGCATTAAATTTTAGGTCCCTTTCATTTGTGTGCAAAAATATACATGCACAACACAAATGGTCACGAGAACCTAGGCCTTGGCCGCAATGGTTTCTCACGCCGATATATCATTATTATATTTACGGTAGTTAATATAGCGTACAAAAAATTGTACGCCTTTTTTGTGGACTTTCGAGTTGCATTAGACTCTATTGCACGTGAAGTGCTTTTCTACAAATTGTACAAGACAGGAATCTCCAGTAAAATTATTTTCACACGTCCATAGACGAATGTGACTGTTTCATACACTATAACCTAGCTTCGAAAGTAGCCGTTATACACACTAGTAAGTTAACATATAAAATACTTTTGTTATTAACTGCAGTCACAGCGAACACACATTCACAGAGTAAATTTGCATTGCGCATAACCGGTTTAGCAGAAAAACCGGTTTTGGTCGTGTGAAAAATAGCGTACACACGAATTTGAAACTGCAATGGGATTAAAAAAGGGATGTATTCTGAGTGCACTACTATTTATCTTATTCATCAATGACATTACAGATGAAGCAGGTGGAGAAATACAGTTTAACAGATTCCTGCACTTATGTATGCGGATGGCATCGTTTTTCTCGCCGACACAATTGACGATATGCAGTTGAAGATTAATAGACTTGCGAAGATTTCTAAGAAGTGGAACTTGCTCAGAAATAGCGCAGCACACAGCACACATAATGACATAATGATGTCTGACAGTTTTTTCGTAAACTTCAGTTATTTAGTTACAAAATCGTTCGCCACGAAAGTCCCTTTTATTAAAACATGATAATATATAGCCAACGTTCACCCTGAAAGTCCATTCTAAATATTGGTGAATATTTTTTAAATCGGTTAAGTAGTTTCGAAGATCACCTTCTACATACAAACCAACCTTACCTCTTTATAATATTAGTATAGATAAGTATAGATAACACGCACTGCCTGTCTGATGGGACGATTATAACGTTTATAAAATTGGAGCAAGCGCTCTTTAAGTTACAACACCGTCAGCCGACTCGGAATTGCTATTTTCCAAACGTTGCTCGTTCGTCAACTTTAACATTATAAAAATGTAAGCCTTGACTGACATTTCGACATTGACAGATCATAAAAAAAGTTTCAAGGTGCGTTTGTAATAAAATACAAAATTGTTATGTCCCTATTGAAAAACCCTTTATTACTGTCAATCTGGTAGACTATGGCCGGTCTAAACCATTAAGACTTTATTTCTAATCTTATATACATGTAACTAACTAACTTTAATGCAACATGCAGACGTTGTCATGATTAAAACGCCGCAGCGGACGACAATTCGCAGAAAACCAATTCGCGGAAAGCTTATTACCTTTAAGCGAATTATTTTCTGCGAATGGCCGTTATAGCTTTTTCTGTGAATTGGTTTTCTCGGAATTGACGGGATCACAGCCTAACCTGCTTTTTTTAACCCAAGGATATGTAACATTTTAATTTGATTTTATCTATACAGAGAAAATATTGTACTGGAACCCTCGAATTTTTGGTCTCGAAAGACAAATAACAGCAATATCTTAGGCAGACGCAGGATAATAATTTTTCTCATTATCATTAGATGATAGAGAGAATAAGCTGAAAAGTATTGTTTAGAAAATATCAAACGATTGAAACTCCAACTGAAACTCGGAAAGTCTGTTACTTGCTACTGCGGATTTATTGGCCTTTTAGTAAACACATAAAGATAAGATATAGCTTAAGTATGTATATAAGCTAACATTGCGCTGAGATAAATATTCATTACCCATAAAATAAACGTTAAAAAGATATACCTGAAGTTTTGTTTAATTGCGCTATAATTACGAGTATAATTGGAATTGTAGCGACAACCGTAGAACATCCCTTGTTATAGAAGATACAAGTTTAGCAAACTGAAAACTAACATTTGTAAAGAAAATATCGCACAGCAACAAACAACCTTCAAAACTCTGTTGACTACCTTTTAGAGTAGACCAGAGCTTGTTGTATTATTTATACAGAAAGTAACATTCCCGACATGACGTTGGGCTTCACATGTGACACATGTGTATTTGTGACTTTTATTTGTTAGTCTAATACCTTTAAAATATTGAAAATCGCGAGTTAACTAAAAATTTGGTAAAAATTAAAAAAAAAAAAAATCAGCTAATAACGCAAATAGTTAATTAAAAAATGCATTTTATCACCTTTAGTCCCTTTGTAAACCTGAAACTCACGCAAATTTAGTTCAAGAAAACTTACAAACATTACAACGCCAATAACCGATAATCTTTAAATTACAAATGTTGTTTCTCCATATGCTGTGACCTAGTTTGTAATCCGTCGTCTATGAGAGCCTTAATACTTTTACCATACTGTACTAATACTAAAAAAAATAAAACAACGATGGTCTTATTGAAGTGACAAGGAGCAGCACGTGCTATTATTTATTGTTATTTATTTAAAAACCAGTCTATTGCATTAGAGGTTTCGAATAAAAACTGGCTACGAATCGAACGTTCTAATAAAATCCCAAAAAAAATCGTTTACTTAAGTGACTCATGGAAATGTGTACATACAAATAATTAACCATACATATTACCTATTTAGTAAACAATTAGGTATTAAGTCACGACACAAAGTCACGACTAAATAACTACTTTAACAGCTATACATATTTTTATTTTGTTAAAGGTATTAGGGAGCGGAAAGGAGGAGAAGGAAAGAAGGGGAAAGTTGTTTGTGGCTTTGGATATTCAACAGGGTTCGGAAAATCATTTCATCTTTGTGTTTGGAGACGGCTTAAAAGTACAATAATGGACATGAGGGTAAACTGATGGGCATTTCAAGCGCTGCAAGTATTGCAGTTTGATTGGCAGAAGGTGGATCCGGATCTTCAGAGATCTGTGTGCTTTGACTGTTGGCTTTGTGGCTCCACTGGTTTCCGTGGTTCAATGAATTTAATCGTGGACGTGCTTTGCTGGCGGACAAGTAGTAAAAAATTCGTCCAAAAGCAGTTTTTACGAGAGAAAACATCACTGTTGTTTTACTATATACATAGTAACATTCATTAGGGAACTAACTTTTAGTGGTAAAACAGTGCACAAAGTTTATATATCCCACCAAAATAATAGACATCACTGCTGCCCGTGAACTGATTAAGAAAGTAAAATATCGGCAGATTGAGGCATCCTTAAGAATTAGTATATGCCAAAAATCAAAACTAACTTGCAAGACAACCTTACGTTCAGAAAGCTAGAAAGGCATGAATGGGGTGTTTACTGGTTAGTCCGTCTGTTATCCACATGTTAAGGATAAAATAATTTTCTTCTTTTTAAATAAAAAATATGGGTCCGTGTCTCTTTTACATAGAAAAAAGAAGTACCTATGATGTCGGACGTAGAAGAGAAATGGACACGCCTTAAAAATACTGTCATTAGTACTGCTGACTCTATCTAAGGCGTGGTCCCATTCCTGCCCATGAACTTTGTGGCTACACATAACGAAGAAGTTGTGTGTATTTTTGTCAATTTGTTGTTGTTTTGCCGTATAGAACGTTCATCCTTGCGCCGATAGTGACCTTTCGCAGTGGACTTTCGGTGGATTCTCGGTGGAATCCACCTTTCTCTTTCCAACTAACTAAAAAACTGCCTGTTTCGCTGGACATGACTTTCGTAGAGTAGAGTCGTAGAGATCGGAATGGTTCGATTACGAATGCAAGATAGCGACTGAAGGTAAGAATGTTGCGTACCGAGCAATGGAGCAATCTCATAGAACGCGGGCACGCGAAGATGAATATAAAGAGCTTAGAAGATATGAAAAAACAGTTCACCGGCGAACGAAAGCAGCCTGGAAGATGAATCTCGTCCGTGAACTAGAACAGTACATAGAGCGAGGATCGCACCAGGCGCAGAAGTTCTAGCAAACATTCCGCGGTATGACGCAATATACATCTCATTGCACATACTGCAAATGCAAAGAGGGTAATCTGATCGCCGACCTCAAAGGCGTCTTAGAGCGATGGAAGGAGCACTTTCATGAGTTGCTAAATGGCCAGCTAACTAAGGAATTGGAGGCTGCACCAATGACCGAAGACCACACCATGCTGTCGTTACCAAGCATAGACGAAGTTAACAGAGCATTAAATCGGAGTTGATTAGGTCAGGAGGGTCCGCAATACACCAATCAATTGATGAACTAATAGTGCAAGTATGGGAGGAAGACGCGATTCCAGAAGACTGGGGAAAAGGCATCCTGTGCCCCACACATAAGAAACAAGATATCACAACATGCAGCAATTATCGTGGTATAACGTTGTTTAGTATCGCGTATAAGATTTTCTCCTCTATCCTACAAGACAGGATAGCCGCATACGCTAAAGTCATCAATGGTCCAATGCAGAATGGCTTCATCCCAGGTAAATCCACAACTGATCATATTTACACCCTTCTTTTTATAAACTTTCCAAACGCCAACGCTGTGCTAAGCATTATAAGGGTGAAAACCCCTTAAGCGCGTGTACTGGATCACTATCAAGCCCATTCAACATCTCTAACGGGCGCCGACATGGGATGGACTGGCCTGCGTACTCTTCAACCTAACGTTGAAGAAAGTGATCCGAGACTCGGCGAGAGGAACAGTCCATTCAGATACTGGCTTACGCAGACGATATTGCCATATTTGGTAGACACCCAAGAGCTGTACAGGAAGCTTTCATCCAGAAAGCGGCATGAAATCTGGAGCTGCACATAAATGAGGGAAAAAACAAGGTACATGGTGGCCACGTCTGCGAATAGAATATCCAACATTGGTCCCGCAACTCAAATAGTGGAGCGCGTATTTACAGTAGAGCAATCCTTTAACTATCTCGGGTCAACTGTAACAGCCGATAACACCATGAACCAGAAATATGTGCACGGTTGCTTAAACAAACAAAGTCTGTCAAGACTCGTCAAATCCAGGCATTTAACCATAAAATCCAAGCTGATGGTATATAAGACAATGGTCACACCAGTACTTACATATGGATCCGAAGCTTTGGTGCTTAGCAAAAAGCATTCTGACCTCTTTGCCGCTTTCGAGAGAAAAGTCGTACAGAGAATTGTTGGCCCCGTATGTGAGGAATGACGATTCCGGAGACTCTATAATGATGATTTCTACGAGCGTTACAGCGATGTCGACATAGTGAAGAGAATTAAGCTTGGTAGGCACCGGTGGGCAGGACACTTAGCTCGCATGAGCGAAGATGATATGTTTCCATGTTGGGGAACAGAAAGTAATCACAGCAAGCCAGGTGGAGCGAGTACGATGGGCGCGGCAGTGATTCGCAGAGCAGTTCATGCAATTTGCCCCCGACAATTCGAGATAAATTTGCTGGTTCATTATCGTGGTAAAAATCACTTTTTTCTTAGCCTAATTTGTTCAGGTCTTCTTTAATTTCTTATAAAATCGGTTCAATAACTCACTGTAGTACTGTTTCGTGATCGTTCTTTTTTTACTGCCTGCTTTCTTCGGAGCAGATACACCCGAAAATATCCATTCTCCAGCTCCAAATCTGCATAGAATCTATTACGGTTCCTGTCGCGATGTATTTGGCACACACTGTATGATATCAGGTTACACACAGAAATTTTTGTAGAAAAAATCGGGAAAATTCGCATGGAGGAGAAATGAACTTACTTTCTACGGAACACTTTTGAGTAAACAATGGTAAAAATTAGCAATAATAATTACGATGGTAGGTCAATAAGTCCCTGAAATATGAAATAAGGAACACCGAAAAGGCATAAAAACATTTTTTTTCCAACATAGTCTCCTTTTGGCTCGATACACTTCATCCAACGTTTCTCCAATTTTTTGATGACCTCCAAATAATACGATTTCTCGAGCTCCTCAAAATAAGCGTTTGTTTCGTTCGAATAGAGAAGGAATCTCTGAATTGGTTAGTACGCCCGAAGATATGCTTACTGGTGGACCCGCGAGCTCGAGTTGAGGCACGGGTATTACGGATGGGTTGGAGAATGGGCGGGATGCATCTGGATATTTGTTTTGAACACCGCTTGTCACCAATAAGTTTTAACGCGCGGATCTGAACTCTGTCTAGTAGATGCAATGTGGTCTTGGGGGCACCTGTCCAGACAATACAGTTGTATTCAAGTTTAGGGCGAATATACGCCTTGTAAATAGTAGCCAGATCTGAAAGAGTGAAGTACATCTTGCACCGTTTTAGGAAACCTAAACATCTCGCAGCATTTTTGGCGATGGCGAATATGTGTTCATTATAACGAAGCTTGTTGTTGAAGCACATACCGAGAATTGAGAGTTTTTCAGTTTCTTTGATGCAAGATCCCGTCGTGGATAAAGGTTGGGGGTTTAAATTACGCTTGGACGACATAAGACAGCAATGGGTTTTTGAAGCGGTAAATTCAACTCTATTATGGGGACTACATCTTGTTATGCTGACAAGGTGATAATTTAACATACGTTGTTGTTCAAAATCCACTAGTGACGAGGAGGGGTGTGCAGAAAGCGTGAAGTCATATGAAAAGCGAACAGTGCTGTCGTCAGCAAAAGAATGGATGGGATTGGGGGTGGTGGATAGGAGATCATTAATGAAAATCAGAAAGAGTGTCGGAGATAAAATAGAGCCTTGAGGAACACCGGTGTTTATGCGGTGAACATTGGATTTGAATCCGTCTAATACGATCTGGATTGAACGGTCAGTAACTAGTCCAATCGAGCAGTGTCTTATTAATATCCTTTGAAGTTGTCAAACGAATGTCCAAATATTTATGTAAAATCGAAATCACTGAGACATGTGATAAGTCTGTGGCCTCTTCAAGCTCGCGCACTTTCACTCGTCGATCGTCCATTATCAAACAATTGACCATTTTTGGTGTGGTGACCTGAAATTGGGCGACCAGAATGTTCGGCATAACTTGTGCTTGAACGAACGCACCGAAATTGAGTAAACCAGTGGTGGATGGTTCCAATCGATGAAGAGCTCCCATAATATTTGTCAAGCTTTTGTTTGGTTTGCGTGATAGTTTTTCTCGTAAAAAATAGTGTTTAATGAGCACACGAAATTCTCTTTTTTCCATTTTAACGAAAATGCTCGTAGTCGTCTATATAAAATGGCTGCCAAAACAAAACTATTTGACAGACCTGTGGTCTGAAAATTTGGGTGCATTGTTTTGAAAGATGATTCTTGACAAAAAAAAATGATAAATTTAAGGTGACGACACAATTTGTGTTAATTTTCAGGGCCTTATTAACCCACCCTCCTACTACTTTTTGAGTACGAGAACAGACGTAATCATTTGATGTAATATGACAAACATGAGCAAGCGTTTCGTTGACATTTGACACTAGTCCATGCCCCCGAAAGTCTATTATAATCAACCCTTTATAATGGTGTCGTTTGACAGATGACAGCACACGATGGTAATGTCAACGTTCCTCAGTAATGCAACCTGTTTTCAAATAGTGGTACTTATTGATCGCCTCTCGTACTTTGAAAACCATAAAATGGTTAAACGATAAATAGTTGTTTTTAATACTTTGTCGCAAGTATGTTCTTTAAATATGTTTACCTCAGTCCTTTGTTCGTTTGCAAATCAAAAAAGTTTGTCAACAATTTAATTTCCCGCCAAAAATAAACTAAAACTGTTAAAAGGGCAGCTGTTGGATATGTAAATAGGAAAAGCAAAAAAGTTTTTGTGTACAATAATTTATTTATATATCACCAATTTTCCAAACTTCCCTCATTGTTCCTTTTCATCAAAGAGCAAACAGCTTAAAGAAAATCAAACAAAACACCGGTCTCGCCTCGTTGAGAATTCAGCGATATAACGTCATAAGTTTAAGGAGAAAAGGAAAATGAAAAAGCGGAAACAATCGGAAAAGCAAAACTTAATAGTAAATTACGTCTGTATGTTTCAATTTTGGGCAAAGCAAAACGTAATGTTAATCAAAGAGGAAGAACAACTCTTGAGATATCTTCGTTTTTGCCTGAGTGACCACCATACCACCAGTTCACCACCAAAACAAGCCCAAAAGTCTAACACGAAGTACACAGTATACTACTAAACACGGAGAGAGCAGCGAGAGCAAATTTTTAGCCAGCCCCAATTGTAGAAAACGGAATGGCGATAGCGAAAAGTGAGGCAGTGACCAGAGCAGCTCCCTGCCCTGTGCCTTGTGTGCTATAGTTTTTTTTATATAAGTATTCCACTCGTATGAGTGCTCCGCTCGTTGTTGTCTCGATACCCGATTTCTTCACCCGGGTGAGAGCAATGGCAGAGGCAAAAGAAAAACCCTAGTCTTAAAAAAAATTTTTTGTTATTATTCTTCTTAATGTGAATGTTTTATTTAGTTTTTTGATGAAGGAAATTTTAGCAAACGTTCGTATCTCCATATACGTTCATAATGATAGCATAGCAATATAGCATATAGATAAACGGGTAAGGTACCTAACTTTATTACATTCTGCGCCATCCATCCTTACCTTACCTGCACGCTGCAGATCCAACAACGAATTTACGACGGGGTACAACACGAAAGCGAAACTTGTTTCTCAAGAGCACAGAGCAACAAACTTCAACAATAATCAATCTTTCGCGGTTTGATGATTAGGAGTTAGGAAAGACAGTGGTGGGGCGCACGGAATGTGTGCACGCCACTTGAGGGAGGCGAAATAAAACAAGAAATACCACCAGTACATATCTTCTGGTTATGTAGGTAGACGTCGTGAAATCGTGACAGGATCATCTCTAGTCTGTACCGTTCAGGCGTTCACACAACGAAACGAACTGAGTGAGCACAGCACGACAAAGGCGAACCTTCACAGTATTTTTATATTTGGATAAGTTTATAAGAAGCGGCTGCAAAGCTTTGTAAATTGGAATCAGCATGTTTTACTTTACAGAAAATATAATAAGCTTCACATCCAAAGAAATATCAATCAATAATTGTGAAAAATGAAACAAGGATCCGAATGCTTTGCTTTGTATGGTTTCTGATATTATTTCACTTACTCTTTTCTCAGCGCTGTCGCAAGGATTACCAGTTCCAGTGGTAGGTGCTTCGTTTACATCCAATTGTTCTTGTTTTATCAATGGTATTAACGGTAGATAATCATTTTTACTAAGATTTTCCAACTCCTCAAGTTCCATAGCGGAATTCATTGTAATCGATTCGTCGTTCCTTTCTAATTATCAATCAAGTTTTTCAATTCATTAGATCAATTTTTTGTGTTTTGTCCATCAGAACAAAGAATACACAAAAAATTAAATGAATGGAGGCTTTTATGTCACTGTCACGGAATGGCTAAGGATTCAATATCATTCATACAATTAATTATTCAATTAAATTTAAGCTTATTTCCGAATTGAAATGCAAGGGCAATGTAGCGTAGCGCTAGATGGGTACAGGTACACCACCACACCACACTGATTGACTCGATTCAGTTCGCGATCAAGAGAAAGCAATTCTTTATTTAATTTTTTATTATGCACTTTCACATTATTTTCACAGCACTGGTGCACGTTTAAAACTAAAAAATTTAGGAGCAGATTTGTTTTTCCACAGGACAACCAGTAGTTATCGTTATTTTATTATTATATATTTTATTGCAATAATATATTTTCACTTCTATGTACCAGTTCGCGATGACTGATGATTTTCTTTTTTCTCGATAAACAAAAAGGTTTGTACCATTTAATTTACATATTCGCAGAATTTCTGTCACAAATATTCAAAATTCAATATTTTTTTTTCTTGTTAATCCGCCTGGTTGAAGTATGTATTTGCCGAATTTTATTTTTTTATATTTTTTGTGCGATTAAACGAAATTGGCAAGGAAAACACCACGGACGCTTCACCACTGCATAGAAATTTTTTCGAGACAATCAGCAGCCATTTTGAATGTAACAAAAAAAAAGTGTTCTCTTATGGTGTGCGTGCTGTTTGAGTGTATGAACAGAAAACTGACATTTGGGAAAAGGTTTCGTGCGAATTTTTGTTCGGCAAATGCCATGTTAAATTTGACTCGAAAAACAGAGATGGCATACATTTTTTATTACTTTTGACATTTCTCTTGTTCAATTCGAAATAGGGTCTGTTCGATAAATCAAACAGTGCAATGCTTTTAGTTTTTATTCAATATTTAATTTATTTATAGCTGCATTTAATTTGCCGAACGAGTTCGGAATTCGAATGTCAAAATCAGCCAAAACCATCCATACAGCAGGTTTTCACAATTCCAAAGAAGGAATTCGAAAGTGCAATTGTTGTTGTTCCTCGGCAAATAAAATACGGCTTATGTATATAAAAATGGAGGTGTGGGCACAACATGACTTTCTTTTACGGGGACGGGACCGGAATCTTCGGATTTGTTTTGATATAGCTTCTACCTCATAAAAAGTAAAATATTTATATTTTCTTTATTATTAGGACATAATAGGCGTATCTTATTTGTCTCTATAAAATAAGCACATAGCTATTAGCTGTTATTAGTTGTATTTTATTTGCCGAGAAGAAAACCTGCTGTTTTGCTGGTTTTCAAATTATAATTCCTTGTTCCTCGGCAAACAAAATACGCCTAATATGATGACTTATATATGACTGGGGACCCAAATTGCATCGACTCGTTTTGCGTTGTTTCGATTTGCGTCCACAATTTTTAGAACCATTCTACGACGCAAATCGGGACCCCAGTGTAACTAATTTTGTATTTTGTGTGAATAAGAGAACTGTTATATTTCCGCTTTTGCAAAGGAAATGCGGCCATTTCACATTGGTGTTGCACGATTTTAAAAAGGAAAATATCTTGAATAAAAACTTCATTAACTGCGTAATTAATAATAAATAAATAATAATAATAACAATACTTTTATTTTTACATTGTATTTTTTTGGTTATAATCGTCAAATTATGTTTTTGAGGTAGGAGCTATTTAACAGTTTAACAGAATCTTTGCAGTCAACAGATTTCTCATAAGTGCTATACTTTTTGAGTTATTGGCAAAAACTCGAAAAACTATCCAAGTAAACTGTCGCTTTTGGTTGTCAGATTTCCGTCGAAATAAACTGGCACCTCACAATTTATGTAAAAAAGCTAAATAAGAATTTTCATCCCAAAAATTTAGCCGTCTGTATTGTAGAGTGGACTTATAATAAAAATAAAAGAATTAAGAAATAAAAAATCTGAGCCATCCAAAATGAATTTTTTATAAAACAAATTGGAAAAAAAATATAAATATCTATAAAATTTTTAACATTGTAAAATATTAAATGGAAATAATCATTACCATATACAGACAGACAGAGATTTTTTTCGCCTTTTCTGACTCAGGAGATACGGAAATGCTTGATTTGCTTTTAAGCCGAGCGAGAAAAAATTAGGAGAACGATTATACTTAAATTGAAAATGTGGTTAGCCAGATGAGATTGACACTACGACAATCTTAAAGCTATTTTATATCTGCAGGGGAAATATTATAGTTATATTACATTGAATTATGGTAGCATTGAAAAATATACTACTTCTCTCGTCTGGCTAACCACAATTACTATTTAGCACCCGTCCTGCTCAGTTTTTTTTGAACCTCCCAAATGTTAATCAAGCATAATGGGTAAATCTGCAAAAATCTCGTGTTCGAAAAAGTTCATGATTACTATGTAAAAGAAAGTAAACATCCATTGTGCTCTCACAATAACAAATTTAATTCTTAAGACTCATGGATTGTATGGAATTTAAATTTGAAAAAATTTGTGCAACATTTCGAAACGGTTGTGAAATATTTGTTTTTGGTTGTTAGCACTTCAATATAGTAACTATTAAGTTTATTATAATTTAAAACTTTTCTGCCAGAAATTAAAACGTATGTCTTCATTGTGCGAGCTCTTCTAAGATTTACTTGTTTTTCATTGTGAGAGCAGAATAAGATAATTACGCCTAATACACTGGACTTATCGAGGTTAATATGTGAAATAGCTCCGACCTCAAAGAGCATAATTAGACGATTATAACAAATTAGTCCAATGTAAAAATAAAAGTATTGTTATTATTATTTTTTACCTAGTTAATGAAGGTTATAGCATTATTTTATAGATTATAAATTTTATTTTGCCGCTCCGATAAGTTTAGGTTTTTTTATCCGGAAGGTGGCGCTGGAATCGAGATGTCATCAGCAAACACATTGGATAGACCAGAAATGGTTTAGCGTTAACCAAAAAAAAACAACAATTGCACTGTCGAATTCCTTCTTTGGAATTAGAAAACCTGCTGTTGCTTATTCGGATTCCAAATAATATAAAGCTAATATCAGCCAGAGAAAGACGGGGGCTGTGTGGGTAGCGAAGCGAGCGAGAACAGCAAGTAGTGTAATAAGTAATAGTAAGTGAGTGATGTGGATTTGCAGGAGCATGCGCTCTATAAGGTGAGTGTTGAGGTTGAGCTGCTGGCGATAGCTTACAATTCACTGGTTTGATATTATCGTTTATTCGCTTTGAAAACAAAAATTGTATATGCTTTGTAATGTCATACAATTATAATATTCGTCGCGCAACCATTCATGTTGTGCGTGTTATATTTTTGCACACAAATGGAAGGCACCTACAATTTAATGCCGTATCCGAAAGTCGAGTCGAGATTTCCGTGACAAATTATTACTCTCACACGCTTGCCGGACATTTGCGAGAGGTGACCTCTTGAAAAATAATTTTTTGCTGTTTCTGGGATTCGAACCTCCTGTTTAGAAGCCACATACCAATATTAAATAATTAGTAAACAATACCAAAATTACATTTAAATGTTAAAACCTACTACACTATGAGAACGAACAGATACATAACATTGCACAATGGTTAAGTTCACTGCGCAACATATGAATAAGACCTCATCAAAAAATATATCTATCTATATATGAACTACAATTTTTCAAACTAAAGAGGCCAGACATGTTTGGCGAGGTTTTTCTTCATATTCCTGTGGGGTCGTTTTGTTCCCAGAAATGCTTTGTGCATTATACTCCCCAGTTATCCTCTTCCAACATTAATGTTTGGTACGATTGGATATAGGATTCTCAATAATACTTTTGAAAATGTTATCTGTCTTCACTTAAAAGGCTTATTTTTGATTTTGTAGTCAATTTGTATTTAAATCACAAAACTTACCATTCGAGATTAGATAAACATTTTTCTGTCCTACGGTTAAGTTTGACATTGGATTAAAATATTTTTTGAAAGTATCCACAAGAACGTTTTTTATTTATATTATTACTTAATTCAGAATTTCCATAGTTGTTTTAATTCCCACGGAATCGATAGATGTGATTGGCAGAATTGGAATCTCCCGATTATCTCGATCCGTCTCACTGGATGTTTGGAGCCATGGAAATTCCTAAATTGTTGATTTATTTCAAATGATATCTGTTACGTCTCTTGCGTTAGTTTGCTATTACCTGAAAAGCTGAATTATGGCTCCACCTAATGAAACTAGATTCAGTGGAGTGTATAAGAATTTTAAATGTAACATCATGTGGAAGCTTCTGAAGTGGTTTAGCCCTTTTAGAAAATGTGTATAATGACTCCCTCAAATGGCCCTCGAACTTGAGGAGATTTTCATCACCATTTGTAGATAAGCCGGCCCATTCATCATTTATATCAAATGAATATTTCTCAAAAATATTTCGGTCATCTCGAAGAATTACCATTTCTATTCGATGCAATTGTTTATTTTTTTTAAACTCCCTCGCTGTGTTAAGAGTATTAAATAAGTACGTATTTAACGGAGGATAAATTGAAATGTATACAGCAGTATTGTACATTTTTCTCTTTTTAAAAATTTCCGCTGGATAAACTCCACGAACATAGAGGATGTGATTTATAAAAACCTCTAAAAGCTCTATTAATATATCTGATGAGTCTAAAGAGAAATTAAATTAAATCATGGAGATCGATATGTTTACAAAGTTACCATGATTCATATTGTTCCATTAGTTGTATAAAAAACTTGGTTTTTTAATAAAACGAGCCGGTTGTATTCAAATTACAGATAAATAATCTGAAAAAAAAAAGTAAAACTACCCATAACAATTTTCTTTATTGACAGCAAATGATAAACAAAAACAAAATACTCCGCGTTTCTGTGAGGACAGCTGATACATCGTGCGTTCATTCGGAGACGTTTTACATTTCTACAAGGAATAACGAATTAGCTCTCTTAACCATTTATATCACACATATCGGGCGGGGCTCACAGCCGTTGATTTGACCGTGGATTAAAATGAAAAAAACTTTGACTGTGTATTACCCAGTGTTGTCGGTTTTTTGGGCACGTAATTGAGGCCGAATTTCGAATTTCAGTTCGTAGAAGTCTTCGACGATTTTGTGTCATCAATGTATGTGTGAGGGATATAGCAGACATTTATAATTCAAAGACAACAGGAGCTTAGTTAGTTTGCATTTGCATCGGTCAAAACATAAAAACATAGCTCGCATAGTTAAGCTCAAGTGCGCAACGTTCCATTTAAAACTCTTTATTTACAATTAAGAGCTATGACATAGCTCGTATCGCTTAGCTTAGCTTAGCTGAAATGTGCAACGTGCCTTACACTTGATTTACATTTGAACCGTGCGAGAAAAAATGAGCAGGAAGTCTTTTAAATAGAAACTGTGGCTAGCCAGATATCTGTCAAAACAGCACAGGCGGAAAAAGTCGTTCAATTTTCATGTTTTCATAAGCTAATTAATATTAAATGATTCAAATACGAAATTTATAAATTGTTACTTCTAAATCGTATGTGAATAATGTAAAAAAAAACAATCACATCAATGTATGTGTGAGCAATATAGCTGACATTTGTAATTCAAAGACTACACGAGCTAAGTTAGTTTGCATTTGCATCGGTCAAAACAGAAAAACGTAGCTCGCATAGTTAAGCTCAAGTGTGCAACGTTCCATTTAAAACTCTTTATTTACAATTAAGAGCTTAGCTTAGCTGAAATGTGCAACGGGCCTTACACTTGATTTACATTTGAACTGTGCGAGAAAAAATGAGCAGAAAGTCTTTTAAATAAAAACTGTGGCTAGCCAGACGTGAGAACTAATGTATATTTTTTAATATTACTATAAATAACTACAACATTCGCGTATTGTCATTCTCTTCTGGATAACCATAACTTGAATTTAACTATAGTCGGCCCGCTATTTTTTTCTCTTTTTTTTTCTATAGTCTAAATTCGCTTTTAGGTTTTTGCTGGAATTTTAATAGGTTGGTGAGGTTTATTGGTATCAAAATCAAAACCTTCTCTATAGAAAGCCCAACTCTACGCATACTAATGTTGTAAACCCATCCCAAACGCATCTGTGTTTGTGGGATGTGAATACAGTGTACAAAAAATAAGCAGTGGCAAAGAGCGAGAAACGTAAGATGTAGTAGTGGGAAATATAAAAATTTTATATGGATTTTGCTCTTTAGTTGATTACTAATACAAACACGTTTGGGATAAATCTAAGCATGTATCTGTGTACGACCGGAACAGTTGGGCTTTCTATAGAGAAGGTTTTGATCAAAATACTCTTGCGGTAAAACCCCTTATGTTACCGTGCTCCCACAATGAAAAACTTAATGCTTAAGTCTTACAGGATTGTATGGATTTCCAACATAACGAGCAAAACTTTTTTTTATTTGAGATTGGTTCATATAAATTATTAAAAATTTTATTATTATTATTCTTTGTCCCCGCAAAAAGTCGATGATGTCTTATCCACTTATCCGACTTGACGGATTTTCAATACGCTTCAATACTTCATTTTCATTGTCTGGAAATGACAGTCCAAACTCGCGCGTGCCACGCGAGCTTAAATTATTTTAAGAATTATCCTATTTTCTGTTGGCTTAAATTAAATATAAGCTGTATTTTATTTACCGAGGAAAAAGGAATTACAACAACAATTACACTATCTTATTCCCTCTTTGGAATAAGAAAACCGGCTGTTCAAATTCTAATTCCTTATTCATCGGCAAATAAAATACGCCTATATTCATTTTCATATATGTAAATATCGTTACCCGATGTTTCGATTTTATACATTTCATTCATTTGGTAACATTATATAATAAATATAAAGTGGAAGCAACACGATAACATTATACATATGCTATATTGCTTTCAACAAAAAAATAAAAATTACAACACACATTGGATAGACCAGAAAATGGTTAGCGTTAACCAAAAAAATTTTTTGGTTAAGAAATATTTAACCAAATTTTTATTTATAATTCTCATCGCCAGAGTCGACTTTTAAAAATTATATATGGATAAGTTGGCAAACACATGAAACAAAAAAGGTACCAAAATTTGGTTAGTTTTTGCTGTTGTTTTAATCAGCCGTTAACCACAAAAAATACCTAACTCATTTTGTTGAAAGCAATATAGCAATAGATTGCATATGACTCTGCCTGCATTGCACTGTAGTTTAGCTTTCGTTTGCATGTGCTAAAGTTTTGTTCACACTGTACCTGTACGTCATATGTCATACCACTCAGCCTTCTGCTTTTATCAATATGTATCGTTGTATTGTTGTCGTCAAATCATCTGAATAAAACGCCGCCTGGGACGAGTATTTGTATATTAATAGGCATAACAATATGCAATCATTTGCGTCTTCAGTTATTACACAAATTGCTAAAATAACTGCAGTCAAAACCAGTTATCGTGCATTTTCAACAACCCTAAGAGCAATGGCACCAGCAAAGGTAAAATTCATTATAAATTTGTAAAATAACATTATTTTTGTTCAATTACGTAATTAAATCCTTCCTCAGTTTTTTTTGCCTATCGATTTTTTATTTGGAAATAAGCAAATTTCCAAGCGTTCTTAACGAATAAAAATTACTACCACTAATTCTTAGAAAAAATTATGATGTAATTTTTAGGTCGGCGATAAGCTTCCACAAGCAGATCTTTTTGAAGATTCTCCAGCAAATAAGATTACCACTTCTGAGTTGAGTGCAAATAAGAAAATAATCATTTTTGGTGTTCCTGGTGCATTTACGCCAGGCTGTTCTAAGGTGCGATTATCAATATTACGAATGTTAATATTTTTTATTACTTTACACATAAATACATTTTTCAGACGCATTTGCCTGGTTACATTTCCAGTGCTGATTCCATTAAAGCCGATCAAGGTGTCAGCGAAATTGTTTGCGTATCTGTCAATGATCCGTTCGTAATGTCCGCCTGGGGCAAAGAACATTGTGCCGCTGGAAAAGTTCGCATGCTTGCTGATCCAGCTGGGTGTTTTGCAAAGGCTCTTGATTTGACCATCGATTTGCCACCGTTGGGCGGATTACGGGCTAAACGCTTTTCAATGGTTGTTGATAATGGTCAAATTGTAGAAATAAATGTCGAGCCTGATGGCACTGGCTTGAGTTGCTCGTTGGCCAACAACATCGGAAAGAAGTAAAGTAATGAATGATGATCATCTTATCGTAAAGAAAATATCGATTACCTATATCAATTAGTAATTAACCATTAAATGGTTTGTATTTATAAAACTGTAACTCTGTACTACAAACTGTTGGAATTATAAATTTTGTACATGTTTTCTATGTACATACATAAATATGAAGTAGTTTGTAACTCTTTTTTTTTGGTCGTACCTCCTAAGTGTTCAATATTCTGTTTTATGTTTATGAACGGCAGACTGTAGTTGGCCTATTAAAAAAAGAGGCTGTCGTCTTGGAGGGGTCTAGTGTGTTGATTTCATAAGGGAGTGGTTGAGGGTGTTCATGGGGTGGTGTTAGGTAGGTAGGTAGAGTGGTGTTCCAAGCTGTGCTTGCGAGGTCTTCAATTAGCGCTAGTATGCGCCATTTTGATGCCACAAAACTCGAGGGTTCTAGCATGGACCCTGCTAGGGCCGGACAACTGCAGAGGAAGTGTGTGAGAGTTTCTTCCTCATTTTCATCTTTGCAACTTCTGCAAAAGTTGTTGTGCGGTATATCCAACTTAGCAGTATGACTGGGCAGTGGCCAGTGCTGATAGCCACAACTCTGGCAATATCCTTCCGGATCACAACTCGGTGGTTTTCTTTTTGCTGAAGGATGGCCACATTGATCTCGGTATGACGCAGTTCGACAGACTGCTCCACCTGAGCTGTGACTTAGTATTAAAGAAGGAGGGAATTTGTTCCTTGACTAAGCTCATTGGACAGCTAACCTTCTCCATAGAGCCAGTATTCATAGCGACGCCCATCCTAAACAATGAGGTGGTGTTGGTTGATGGTTTTGGTAGGGTTGTCGTGGCTCGAGGGGTGGGGAAAGGTGTTAGAAGACGGTAGTTAGTCGATAAATGGGTTGGTTAGTCGATGATGGAAAAACATATATATATATATATATATTTGCTGATTGCTTAGAATGCAAAGAATGTTAAAATTACTGCCGAATTTTTGATTCCAATCAATTTTCATGTTATATGGGCACAACAATATGGCTAAAGCACCGTATAGCTTTTACAGGGTTTGAGCTTTCAGATACCCCTAATCGGAAAGCCACAATTGAGCAGACCTTGAATAACGGCATCCCGTTTTGAGGGAGACGCCCTCCCCTGAGAGCAAAGGGGCAAACAGGATTAATCAAAAAAAGCTACGCCTGTCTCCTTCTATGTGGATTCTCTGCAGCCCATATTGAGATTCGTCTGTCCCAAGAATTCTGCTAATAAACTCGTCATCCAATCTTCGCTCTAGTAACCAGTAAGAAAACTCAATTCTCTTTTCCAAATTATCGGGAAGATTTTCTTCATGCAGAACATTGGAAATGATCTGATCAGGAAACATTGAATTGCAAAGCTAAGCGTCTGATGCAGTGAAATCTAAAAACAGGCTCTAGCATGCATACAAAACCAAGGAGGACACTTCAAGCACCTGCTATAACTGTTGTTGTACACACATTATATAAAAATTATGTAAAATCAAAATCATTTTTTTATCTAGCCTTTGAAGCGGTTCCATGACATTTTCTAGAAAAACATTTGCTCGAACGTAATTTTTTGGTAAAATTAATAACCGAAAAATTAAAAAAAAAAACTCGCGTTTCGCGAACAAAAATTACTCGCGATAGTTTTTGGAAGGTTGAAAACATAGACTATTTAGTTTTCGAGGAAATGTTTTTCTGGCAAATGTTTTTCGAGCAAATGTCGTTTTATACATTTTCGAGCAAATGTTCTTCGAGTAAATATATCATAAGTATCATAAAATCTATCGGGGTTTCCGCAAACTTGTTGATTTTATTTTAATTATTACGTTCATAGGGAAAAAAATGGTGTCCGGCTGATTGTTCTCGCACAATTGTTCTCGGACAGTTGTTCTCGCACAATTATTCTCGCACAATTGTTCTCAGGCAATTGCTCTCGCACAATTCTTCTCGTTCTTCTGATGAAATTATTCTCAAAATTTTATTTTGCTAAAATATAAAATAACCTAATAAATGAAGTTTTTCCTTTTATGAGGCGTTTTTGTATTTTATCGACACACTGTTAAATACAGTGCGCTCAATTAATTTATATTTAGATAGAAGTTTTTCCTTTTATAGGCGTTTTTGAAAATTATGGACACACTGTAAAATACAATGCGCTCAATTAATTTATATTTAGATGGGAGGTTTTCCTTTTAAAAGGCCGATAATATTTAATAAAACTTTTTGAGAACAATTGTGCGAGAATAACTGCTCGAGAACAATTGCCTAAGAACAATTAGCCTAGACTCGAAAAAAATACTAAAATGTTATATTACACATTTTCTGGAGAAAATTGACCTTAAAGTCAAAATTATCATGGGCAAAAAAACTGAAACAGGCATTTAACCTGGATATCTGAAGACTCAAACAAGATATCAACTTTATTTAAACGCAGTTACAAAGGCTAGTATTTTTTCTAAAAATAAATTCCTAAACTAACTTTCTACCTTTAGTATTAACAGACAAATTTCCGTAAACATGGGTCAGGGTACACCAAAGTAAGCTTTTTCTTAAATCCCAGACAAATGATGTCAACATTGGAGATAGACCCTTACTGTAAAACGATTTTATTCTTAGAATATACCCAAGAATCATTTCCAAAATTATTGTGCACGAATTGGAGGACACCCTTTTTATTATCCCGTTTAAATAAAAGGGCCTTTCGTGGCGACCGATTTTGTAACATTAATAAATATGCTCGACGAAAAAACATTCGAGCGTCGACTGTGAGCTGCACTGTTCGCTACGCTGCTTTCTATTCTGTGTTTTGTACGAACATCCCTCCATACAGCGGCATCATTCCTTATTTCTCGGCAAATAAAATATGTTGGTTTGTAATACGACACAAATGCCTCTTTCGATTTGCTCAATTCCTAACTAAAACCAAAATAAGCTGTCAAAGTAACAGAGTTTTCGTGGTTTTCGGGGGAAAGCTTTGAAAATAGAACGCCAAACCAAAACCAACAAAAATGTCAAAAACAAACTGAGATATAAGTCTGCTTGCTCTCACTTCGCCATCTTGCTGAGTAAACGAAACCTTATCCGTCGATTGCCGACGGGTAGCAAAGTTACAATGTAAGTTACAAATGTTGGTTTTCAAATAAAATGCAAAACCAAACCTTACCCCAGATACAGTTTACATATCAAACGCCAAACCAAAACCACGTGAGAGAAATCTTAACCAAACGTGAAAATCGAAAGAGGCACAAAACTAAAAAGCTAGACAGCCGATTGAGCTGAAATTTTCACCGAATACGCCTCTTAATATTCGCACATAGTGTGAATACGCGAATACGATCCGATATCTGGAGCATTGTTTAAAGCTGTGTTCTTTTATTTCGAAGTACTCGGAGAGATAATTTAGCTGTCAGAATTCAGATCTGTGTTTTTTTATTCTCCGAGAAATATAATATATATAATTCCCTAGAAAAGATAATATCCAAATATGATCGAACGATCGAAATTCCAAAACCAAAAACTTTTTGTAAAATTCTACATGGCTGTGATTTCATTTCCTGAGAAATCTCAAGGTAACTTTCGAACATCAAATTTAGCCATCTATTTACGATGGGTTTTTTTTTTGTATGCGAAAAAAATTACTCAAGTTACCCAGAGCAATTTTTTACAAACAAAATTAATAGTTTCTCTGAATTTATTCAGAATCTATTTACGAATGTGCCTTTTATGGGTTAGAGGCAAGTAATTGAATAATGGGATCGCTAGTCATATTTTAACGTGCAGAATATGCAACAGCAAAAATTGCTCTAAATTCTCTAAACCAAAATTACATCGATTTATTTAAACCATGTTGGTGTTGTAATTATTCTGCGAGCACAACATGTTACGGCACACAAGTTCGTCGATTTGATAATTTGAAAGTGATAAGTTACCGATATCAGAAGATACTTCCAGAGACCTGATACTAACACCACAAACATGTACGCATTATACTGCTTTACAATGTTATTTTGATTTAATTTTAATTATTCCTAAAATTCCTTCCAATGCAATGGCTGGCAGATTCTAAAATGCTGTCCACACGCCGAAAAGAACATACTTTTTTAGTGAAACATTTGCTAAAAGCCAACTACGAGAAAAGTTTTAAAATGATAGGTCTGGCGTATGAGAAATTTTTTGAGGTGAGTTGCCATCATAGAATATGTCAACAGAAAGATTGTAATTTTTAGAAATTCTTATAGATAATCGAGAAAAATAATCGAACACTTTCCGAAAGTAGTTATAGTCCGCAGAAGCATGGGTTTCCCACAACGGATCATCGGTTACAAGAAGCTGTTACACTTATAATAGAAAATTCTTGTCTATTCGCTGCAATTTTTCTACAATTCCCGGAGATTTCTTATCGCATATTTAAAAGTAAGCCGTATCCAACATGGAAGGATGTCCTCACCTGGAGCAGTGAGTTTGTCAATAGTTTCCCGCATATTATTGATGAGACTACAGCAAAATTAATGGAACTTGTACACCAGCAAATTAACATGCCACCCCACGACGAATCTAATTATTTGTCCAATAAATCAAAAAAGAAAAAATCGACTAAAAAACTTAAGAAAGGACCACAGCTAAGTGGTGGTCATAGCAGATGTGTTAATAATGAATTGTAAAAAAAATTTCCGTGTGTACAAAATATTTTAGTGTTTAATTTTACGATTTTTGAATATAAGTGGTTTCCATTTGTTCATATAACTACGTAATATAAAACTGAAGATTCAGAGAAGCATACCCTCAGAAAAGTATAAAAACTAATCATCGGTTATCCGTATTTGGAGCGATTTTTTGAGACAATAGTTTTCCATATCCACCTCTTCCAGCGTCATAATCCGTGCGATATTCGTCACGCACTTGTCCACCCGTTTTGCCACGACCGTACTGACGTCCCTCAATAAATCCGGCATCCCAATCGACACGAATAAGGCGGTCATCCAGCCGTGTTCCATTAACATACCTGCCAGAATTTAAGTTTTTTTTTTCTTTTTTAGCTTTTATTTACAGGCCGAAACAATTGTACTTTGCTAACCTCATTGCAAACTCTGCCTCGGCACGCATATAGTACTCAACAAAGCAAAAACCACAAGGCGTCTTTTTGTATTTATCTAAACCCATTACAATTCTTCTCACATCACCACATCGTGAAAAAAGCTCATGAATTTGTTCTTCGGTTGTATAGAAGGACAAGTTGCCAACATAGAGAGTGGCTGTGTCCTTTAGAGACCGTTCCTGTTCATTTCGAGAACCCTTAAACCAAGATATGGGTATTTAATTTAGTTTGCTTTATATTGGGTACCTTGTCTTACCTTAAAATGTTGATCTCTATACGAACTTAATTCTACAGAGCACCCAGACATATTATTCGTTGAAAATGTTTTATTGTTCGGTTTCGGTATCGCCAAAACATAAAATGCGAAGCTAACGCAGGACAAGGCTAGCTGATTTGGTTACAAACTCAAAAAACAATACTACTTCTAATCTCTAATGTCATACAATATTTTAGATTTTGACAAACAAAAAACAGAACGAAGTTAGTTACAGTATAATTCCGTTATTTTAACTGAAAGAACAACTTTAAGGGGTGGTTTTAATTCTTTTACCGCGTTGGTGTTTTTAATTTTGCTACATTCATACTGATCACACGTTGTAGAAAATAAAAAAAAGCAAAATGACACTTGTTATAACGGAGTACAGAAATATTTTGACATATGAATTCATTTGATAGGTTTAATGATTTGACAGGTAGAATTATTTGACGGATAATCTATTAATGGACGACAAAGTTTTGACAGATAGAATTATTACGTTTATTCGAAGAAAATAGCTTGAAAATTAAATTAATTCTTTAATTTTTGTAGTAAAAATTAGCAAAAGAGAAAACTGACATAAAGAAAGCAAGCACACAAAAAAGTACGGGAACGCATAAGACCACAAAATGGTTGGCTTGGTAGAAACTATCTAGAAAAACTCAACATTCACAAGTAAGTTACTCATGTGGCTTTCATTTGGTAGAAAAAATGCAAAAATAATGCGCTTATTTCTCAAAAGTAAACTCGATTTGTTTGCGTATGTTACAATTTCAAAATAAAAACATTTGTTATCATTCTTTTCGTCATCATGGCCATTCCAATGACCATTTCAACGCAAATTCACATACAAAACGAGTGCGAGTGCACATATTTTTTCGCTTAGCACCAAATATTAGTACACAAGGTTAAGAAAGTGTAGAAAAAAAAAACGTAGGCGACATAAGTAAGTTGTTAATAAATTCGTTTTTGACAGAATGTTCACATTTTACACACAAAAATGTTTGTAGTAAAAATCAGCAAAATTCGCATGGAGAGGAAATGAACTTACTCTCTATTTTCGTATTATTTTGTCACATTTTTGAGTACGGGAACGCTTTTGAGTAAAAAGTGGTAAAAATTAGCAATAATAATTAATACTTTTTGAGTACGGGAACAGACCTATAAACTTGCGCTATTCTGTATTTCACGTATACGCGAGCTGAAGCAATATACGTATAATTGTCCACATCTTCCTTCGAAAACTTACTAAATAAAAATTACGGCAACACCAGTTCTATTGCTATTTTCGTCAATTCATCCGCTATAAATAACCCTTCGTGTACAATTACGACGTCACCTTTTTCTAGTTGGCCTAACAATCAGATATCTTAAATATGGCTTTGTCGTTAAACGATTTAAAATAATAATTTTTGGTAATCCAGTCCCTGCTACTCCCTTTCCCCCTCCCACATTTTTGGGTGGTATATGGGAGGTTGGGTAGATGCACCCTTTTTAGGGAGTTGTATTCAATTTTTTTTTTTAAAAATGCATTTTTATGAGAGGTTTGTTGGTTAATTGGTACTAAATGAAAGGTAATAAAAATGCCCTTATTGAGCCGATCTTGAAAACCACCATCTTGTTTTTTGGGAGACGCCCTATTTCAGAAGGATGGGGGTGGAGCGCTCTAAGGGCGCTCTCACAATACTTACAGGATTGTATGGATTTTGGATTTGACAAAACAAAAATTTTTGCTCGTTATGTTAGAAATTCATACAATCCTGTAAGTCTTAATTCTAAGGTTTTTCGTTGTGAGAGCAGGGTTACAATTTCTAATTGAAATGTAAAAGAGCTGTCAAATTTATGCAGACCATAGGGTCCTTTTTTTTCGCTAGAGCACACGGCCCAGTTTTCAATTGAATGTATATCCTTAATGTTTGACATTTCTTTCAAAAATTTTGACTTTTCGACTTTAGCTGTATTTTATATGAATCCGAATAAGGAATTACAACAACAATTGCACTATCGAATTCCTTCTTTGGAATTTGAAAACCTGCTGTTAGGCTGGTTTTGACATTCGAATTCTTTTGTGAATCGTGAATGTGAAAATTGGTCATTGGTCATCACGGAAGTTGTCAAAATGAAAACAAAAAAAAAATAACGTTGCATTGTACTTGTCAGCATCAATAATAATATAATTTTCTTCTCTCCAGTAAAAAATAAAATCTTATATTTATCTATAAAAATTAATTTAACTTTGAATTTGTAAAATGATTTACTGGAGTTAAAACCAAAAATAACCGGAAGTTATTTGACAAGACTGTGATTTGAGTAAAACCAAAAGAACGTAGCGAATATTTCTAATTATTCGAATACTATGTGAAGGACGATTTGTTCAAAAAATACATTGCACCTTTTCTTCCTACGCAAAATGGATATTAGCACACTTGAAGTAAAATACCAGAAACTAGCAAGTGAATATTCAAAGGTAATTACGCCCACATTTGCTATAAATCACTTTAATATATTTCTTTATGGCCGCTGTCTTGTATTCGATATTGCAAACCCCACTAAATACAGCTACGTGCACAAGCTAGTGTACTGAAGAAAGCGGTTCTTGACGAACAGGGAAAGAACTCTGCACTCCGTGACCAGCTGCGACAGCGAGAAACATCATTGCGCCGCTCTGAACAGGAAGTTGACAGTTTGGGTTTTCGTAATAAGCAGTTGGAACATCGTGTTGCTTCGTTGCAAGAAGAATTTGCCAAACAAGAGAATAAAAAGCGAGATAAAGATCAGAAGAAGTCGAAAGGAATCGCAAATGATGTTTCTTCAACTGCAACCTTTGCAGAATATTTTGATAATGCCCAAGATGCAATAATATTTGAGGAGATACAAAAGAAAATTATGGAAAATGCCCAGTTGACTTCGTCGGTAAGTGCTGTTCATGAAATTCCTATTCCCATATCCTTATATTTCCTCTAAATGGTAGATTGACGATAAGCAACAGGAGTTACAACTGCACGCAGAGCAAATTGCAAAATTGGAAAAAAATCTGGAAAAACGTTCAAGTGAAAATAGTGAATTGGAGAAGCGACTGAGACGTGATATCGATATGCTTCAAGCAAGAAATTCCGAGCTCGAAACAAAGTTAGTTGAGGCTGCGAGTATTGTGAGTTTTTACGAACGCTGCTTGAAACATTGGTTCAATCGTATTGCATTTTTTTTACCAGATTGGCAGCGAGGACGCACTTAGTGCATCGGGCAGTGATAATACTCCTCTGCATTCGGCTACGAATTTCAACACAAACACCAGTGAAAATCGCATTACATTTCTCGAAAAGGAAGTCTCGCATTGGAGAACGCAGTTTGAAATTGCGAAGGTACGAGAATCATTTTTAAATGAAAATGCAGGCCGGAAGAAAAAGGATCAGAAACAGCAGCTGGACACGATGGAAAAAAATGACGGCGCTTGTAGTTGTAGCTCTGCTGCGGCTGGTTTGACTGTAATTTCTTCAGCTAACGAAAGTAAAAGGTTTGTCCTAAACATTTTACCTATTTAGCGTAATACTTTTAACATTTCTCTAAATTATCTTATAAGCTGCTTTGATGACCGACGAATTAAAACCCCGCAAGATGCTCCTGCAATACCACCGTCAAAGGAACAAATCATATGTAATAATTTCAGTACAAAATTTGAAGATCTCCTCAATGCCAAATGCGTTTCCGAGTCACGTTTACTTTCATACGAGGTTGAGTGCGAACATTTGCAAAATTGTCTTGAAGAAAGTACTCACGAACTTAAATCAAAAGAGGAAAATCTTCAGTCAGCTGATAGGATGATACAAACGTTGGAAGAGGATTTGGTTAGTATTACGTTCTCGGGAATTAATGTGAATCGAAGTGTTTTTTACTCGACTATTACAAAGCCAAAAAGAAAGAGTAATATTTTTATCAGTCTATGTATTTTTTAAGCAATATATTTGTGGGTATTGTTGCGTGGTAACCTACGATCCCTAATTACAGTTCCTTCAATAATTATTATGCCCTAACCGATTAAATAACACTGACACATTGTTGTTATTCTACAATTAACAATTTTTCGTTCCTTTATTTCTTACAGGCAACAACCAGAATTAATTACGAAGAGCAAATAAGTGTCCTCACCGAGCAGGTTATAAATTTAAGCGAACAACTGGCTTCGTGTAAATAGAAAGCATTTTTATTCGTTTCCAATGTATCTGCATTATCAATAATGAAATTAATTCATTTAAAAACACATCGCTATTTATTGTTACCTATTTACATTAAGTTACAAAAATAAAACAACAATCTACAAGTTAAATTAAAACTAAGAAAATGCTCTTCTATAAAAATTATATTGAGCTTGGCCGATTAGTTTTCCTTTTTTGCCGAATGTGCAACTACATTTCAAAAGCCTCTAATATTACTTGTTTTAAGTAACTTTTCAACTATTTTTTTTGCGAGTATGCAAATTTACTTCAAAATGTTAGCTAAAATCCCACAATTTTCCTTTAAAGGTGATTTAAGTTATGTATTTACAGCAATAAATTAATAAGAGTAATAAAAAAAAGCAAATAAAACCCTACTCCAATTAATCCAATTTAATTGCAAACGAAGAGCCGCATGAGCAGGCCTGTTCCGCTTTTGGATTGGCAACAATACGAAATCCTGAACGGATCAATTCCGTGTGATAATCGACAGTCGAGCCGGTACAGTATTCAAGAGAAACTGAATCAATGACGACTTTAGCGTTTTCCTTGCCAAACGACAAGTCATCTTCCGTAGTTTTCTTGTCCAACTCGAATTTATACTGAAACCCAGAACAACCACCGCCTTCGACTGTTATTCGTAGAAACATACCATTCTTGCAAATCTCCTCCAAACGGCGTTGACACGAATCACTAAGATCGATCTTAAGGTTCTGCTGGTTGTTATCAGGGTTTTTTGCGTCTTTTGTCGTTGCTGTGTTGGAAAAATGTACCGTCTTGATTGTTGATATTGTCCTTGGAATCGTCGTAACTATTTGTCTGTGTAGGAAGGTAAAAGCTGGTAAGGATTTTTTTTGTAAATTTTTCTACTCACTTTTGTAAAGTTGGTGAAATGATCATTCGGAAAACAAACGCCATTTTTGGGAGAACAGTTTGCATTTGCTTTGTTTTTACTTTGCAAATGATATTTTAGAATCTTACTTGTTTACAAATATACGACTTTGAATTAATCCCAAAACTAGAATCTTGTACTGTATGCAGATCAGCTGTTCAAATGATTGATGGTGTGTTCACATGGAAAAGCCAATGTTCGTTGCAATTTTACAAAAAGGTAAAAAGGTTAAAGTTTTGACATTCAATTCACCACATATATTTTATTTGGTCTACGACTAGTTACGGGCGCTTTCATTGGAATTACTTATTACTTTATTACTTAAAACTTACAAGATTGTATGGTTTGAAATTGAATTTTGAGTGATTTACCCCTTTTTAAATTCTCTATATTAACTTCGCGTGCCTGTTGCTGACTGGCTGGCGGACAGGCACACCAAATTTTGTAATTAATTTTTAACCCACTTCCTTAAGCCCGATTTTATTGAAACTTTGCACAAATGTGTATTTCCCTTGTCAACACTTTCTATTAATTTGGTGGCCTCGGGGTCAGGGGGCTCCCATACAAATATTTTACTTCAAATTTTATATTTATCTTCGATGGACAACACTTTTTGTAATAGTTTGAATTTGAGGTTATTTTAAAGAAAGGTGTGGTTCTAGTCAATATTAAAAATTATATATTGAGAATGAATTTATAATAACTAATAATAGGATCTTTTCATTCACTTTGAAAGTGCTACCAATCATATCAATCATAAGACATTGACAAAAATGTCTCGAATGTAACGTTATGTAGTTCTAACTTTTTTTTTAAACTTCATTTTGTATTAACCACAAACTAACTGCTCTGATTTTTCACCATCATTCGTTTTTCTTTCCTTACATATAACTGAAGAAATATCAATTTTAAGCGTATTTTATATGCCGAGGAATAAGGAATTACAACAACTCAGATTTTTCCGACATATAAAAAACACGGCCATTGTCTGTGTTTTTTTAAGTTGTAGTTATCGGAGAAATAATTAAATCGTCAATATTAAGATCTGCGTTTTTTTTCCGAGGAAAATGTATTTCTCTTAAACTTTTTTATACTACGATAATTTTCGAATATAATCTTTATACTCTAATGTTAATTTTTTTTCGTAAAAACTCTGTCCCAGATCGCGCTAGAGCGTAGAGAAAAGGGAAAACGAACACGAAAGATGAAAATCTTTGTTTACTTTTTGTTGTTGCATGTGTTGTTGTTGTGTTAGTTTAAAGAGGGGTAAATCTCCCAAAATATACAGATCTGTTTTCACTCTACGGTAGAGTCGTTTTGAAGGGGAAACGAACCAGTTAACAGCTAAAAAACAACTCTGGGGAAGAGTTTTACGAGAAAAAAACGATATAAAAAATTATACAGAACATTTCTTGACAACTGTAGTTGTTTATTTCTTTAAACATGAGACATGTCGACTACTATGGAACATTCAGGTAAAAAATTAAACTTTTCTCTGGTACTAAAAAAAAACAAAAACTTTTTTTTGTTTTGATCTGACATATCTGATCAGAGGAAAAAATTATCGGATTAAAATCTCCTTGATTTCTCTTTTGACCGTTCTCACCGTTTTCTCAGACATCAAAAAAGAACACCCCAATTACATTAATTTGATTGTTCACATGTCACATACAACTTAAATAAATTGTCTTGTATTATATGCATTATTACCCAAATTCACCACTTAAGGTATATGCATATTGAAAATATGACGGCGATTCTTGAAGGAATGACATTTAAACAAAAAAAAGGTAATTATAAGCAGTATTTTATTTGCCGAAGAATAAGGAATTACAACAACAATTGCACTGTCGAACTCCTTCTTTGGAATTTGAAAACCTGCTGTTTGGCTGGTTTTGACATTCGAATTCCTTATTCAGATTCCAAATAAAATACAGCTATAGTGCTATTTGTTTTGGTCAAAATTCGTATAAAAATTCCTTGAAGGGCAAGTTCATTATCAGCTGTTTGTATGTGACATTTGTGTAGTGGATATTTATAAATAAAAATGATTTTATAATAAAATAATTTTTTTCCGTTGGGGTGATCGATTGCTGATAAAATCTTTATTAGCAATGATTTTCGTGCGTTTATTGATTCGTAAGTCGCTTTTCAATTATCAGGCAAAAAAGCTGATTGCAGCTGGGGTAACAACAACAGCTTATAACTTGAGCAACTACTACGAAGCTCTAGGAATTCCGTCCTCGTCTACACAGAACGATATAAAGGCGGCCTACTATGAACTATCGAAGATTTATCATCCTGACAAGAACATGGGAAGTGATTCGGCAGCGAAAAAATTTCGTGAAATCACGCAGGCATACGAAGTACTTGGAAATTACCGACTTCGAAGGCTATACGACAAAGGTTGGCGATAAACTGCGATATTATAGAAGGGCATTTTCTCAGTTACATGTGTGTTTTTTTCTTTTTAGGTGTCATCCAAACAGGTGAGTCGCAGTACGCTCATGCAAAAGATATAAATGTCGAGGATGTTGAAGATGATGCCGAAACAAAATTCTATAAATCACGTTTTAAAAAATCCAAAGTTTCCGATATGACTGGTCGAACTCCCATCTATGATTTTGACGAATGGTCACGCGCCCATTACGGAAAATCGTTTGAACGTCGTAAAACAGCCAAAACAAAGTTTGATAGAAAGGAGTCAGAAAAAAAATCGAAACATTTGGGCACACAGAACGAAATCTTGATGTTTTTAATATTTTTTTCCGTTGTTGCGATGTATTCCTTTATTTATGCTGAACAATCATACGATGCACCTGCACAGAAAGACGGTGACAAGAGGAAGACAAATAGTTAATTTCAACACCGTTGTATCCTGGCATAATGGAGCGAGATAAAGAGAAAGATATGCTTCAGCGATCAACGTGCAAACATAGTTAAATTATCGTAAATTATCGAATTGTAAATATTGTGAAAATTGCTATTAGACAAGCCGTAGACAGAATTAAAATATTTATTGTAAAAGAAAAGAAAGTATTAGAATTTTCCTTTTTTGCTGCTATTGAAGTATAAAGCATTGCAACTAAAAGCGTCCACTTCGTTTGCGGCCAGTGTACTTTGTGTCTGGACGTGTGTCGCGCCCCTGCCTACGTCTTCGTTCCTTTTTCGCAAGAATCCACTCACGAGATTTTTTCATAGGCTTGCCTCTGGCCTCTTTACACATATCACGCTTCTTAATGTAGCTTATTCTCCTTTCATCCTCCTCAGACCCTAAATTGGTAAAAAGAAAAATAAATTCTAGAGTTAAAATCATTACCGTCATATTACAAAGCATCATTACAAACCTAAGGCTTTTGGCATGGGAGCAACACCTCCAGTCATTAGGACTAAAAAATACTTTTTCGCCTTCGTGGAATGTGGATAATCCACAACAAGACCACCATAAAAACCGGCTTTCATGGCTTGCGATGTTACCATTTCGATTTGTTCAGCATTCTCGGGATAAAACTGAAATACTGCTCTAGCTGTACGGGTAAGTGAAGCGAAAAGGGTGGAAAAGAATTTGTACAGCCGTTTGTGTGGGTTGTGCGATGTTTTGTCAGCATTACAGAGCCATTGAAGAGCAGAAATTGATATGGCCCCATCGAACGTACCCGCTTTAAATGGCATCCCTTGCCCCATGTCAGCTAGAATAAGGTCACCACCCACCTCACGCTCCATTGCAATATCCAACATTGATTTGGAAATATCAACTCCAATCCAAATGTGGTCGTTATCTTCAAGAACACTGCCTGATAGCCCAGAACCACAGCCAATATCTAGAATCAAACAAGATTCGTCTTCCTCTAGAGTGAGCAATTCAAGTGCACGTTCAGCCATTTCCACTTGGATTTCAATAATACGGGAGCTGAAATGAACTGAATTGTGCAAATGAAATTAAATGTAAGAACTTGTAGTCGTACTTATTTGAGTATTTGTTGGCCTCATCTTCATTGTAGAACTACTTGTGCACATATTCAGTCACAAAAAAGAATATCAGTTTAAACAACAAGACATATTATTACAAAGCATTCTTACAATTTCAGGCGGAGCAGCGTGTTCTGGTCTTCTTGACATTTTGTATTTTACGATTTGTTATTGAATTTGTAATTCCTTTTATATAACTTTATTCTTCAGTATTTTTTTAGTTTTCGATCTGTACCTTTAATTTTAGCACAAAGATTTAACAAGCACGTGTATTTCAAAATGATGTTTATGTTTATGTCATTTTAGAATCTGAACAGCAACAGATTACCAAACTTCACATCTTCTAATTCATATATTCCAGTGTTCCAGCGAAAACAGCTGATTTTGGAAAATAAATAAGCTGGAATTTAATTGGAATCCGAATACGAATTCGAATGTCAAAACCAGCCAAAACCAGCCAAACAGCAGGTTTTCCAATTCCAAAAAAGGAATTCGACAGTGCAATTGTTGTTGTAATTCCTTATTCTTCGGCAAATAAGATACAAAATTATAGTTACATTAACAACATTGAATACATAGTCAATGTTGTTTATAGTTATCATGCATTAAATGCGTAGTTAAAGTAGTCTATAAATAACATGTTTAGCTGGTCCCTTTCATTTTTAAATGAAATTTGATTGAGTTCATTTTGAAGCTTTTAAATTAAAAAATTATTTTCATTAATAAACGTTGTGCATTTCTTTACGGTTTAAGGTAAACGGTAAATCTGTATATGTATGTACAGCTAGTAATTAACAATAGGCGTATTTTATTTGCCGAGGAATAAGGAATTAGAATTTGAAAACCAGCAAAACACCAGGTTTTGTTAATTCAAAGAAGGAATATAAGATACAGCTAATATTAACTTAAAAATAGAAATGACGTGGCAAAACTGTATTTTTTAATTAACAACATGTTGTTTCTGATGTAGTTTATTTCTTTTTTAACTACTTAACAACTCTGCTCATGACTAAATATTTTGCCGATTCTGCAAAAACAGTAGCTCGGGCAATTCGGTCTAGTGGTAACTGGTTACAATTTTCTCTTCAACTCCCTCTAAGGACTCCAATGGGTTGTGTTTGTGTTCTCCGTCATACGCGTTTACATATTCCACTTGCGTACTGTGACACACATTTACTGTAGCATTAAGGTGCATTTTCATGTTGACGCTTGACGCTGGTTTTCAGCGTCATATGCGGCAACCTTGTAAAATTTCAACATAAAAGCTATCTCAAAAAATGTAGCGTCAACGACGCTGAAAAGGAGCGTCAAAAAAATTTAATTCACTATTAGTTTATCGATATATATCGAATTATGTATAACCAAAACAACGCATAATTGTAAATATAAATTATCAATTATTAAATAGAAGTAAAAAGTAAACGTGTAATAATAATTTGTAAATAAATTTAAATCGAAGTTAGTGAAAATAAAAAATGGCTGAAACCAATAAATATCGAATGTGGATTGCATTGCACTTTTGAAACAATTAGCAAACAGCTGATATTATATTTTAAACTTGTTTGTTGTTTATTAGATCGATTTGAAATCGATTGTTTTCGATTCGATTATTCGATCAGTGATGACGCTAGTTATTTATTTGCCGAGGAATAAGAAATTAGAATTTGAAAACCGGCAAAACAGCAGGTTTTCTTATTCCAAGGAAGGAATAATATAGTTCAATTTTTGTAATTCCTTATTCCTGCACCTAAATACACCTTAATTTAAAAATGCACCTTAATTTGAAGCCCGTATACGTGAAATGCACACAAGGAAATTATTTTATTGTAGCAAACTGTTTATTTGAGGTGGAAACAACGAGTTATACTGCTTCGTAAAGTCTAACCTGTCAAATACATGCTGCCTCACTCTCTCTTTCATGAATTCGTTTGTTCCCATTTTCATCTTATTTACACTTTTTACGACGAATTTAACAAATAACAAATCCTCCGGCACTACTATTCAAATAGACGTGATGTGATTTAAAAATAGAAACTTTATTTTTAGTAGATTTTCTGAGATTTTGAATCATTGCAGTTGTCAATCGTCATATACATAGAGAAATCGAGAAACTTCCAATTAGAATAAAAACCGTCGTGGATCGACAGTCTGTTCGAATCTATCACAAAATTACATCAATTAGTGACTTTGAAGGAACAAATCAACTTTTAAGAGGATATTTAAGTGATAATTTATCTTTTGTCTTAGCAATTTATATATTATATCATCATTGATCAGAATGACAACGATCAGCACTAGTGAGACTGAAGAGCTGGCCATAACCTACAAAGATAAAGGGAACGATGCATTCAAAAACGGTCAATGGGCAGAGGCAATAAAATTCTATACGTCAGCAATTAAGTTGGGTAAACAGGAAAAACACAAGGAGCTGCCTGTATTCTACAAGAACCGTGCTGCAGCCTATTTAAAAACCAGCGATTTCCAATTAGCAGTGGACGATTGCACAGAGACTTTAAAAATATGCCCCAAAGATCCCAAGGCTCTATTTAGACGATCACAGGCATATGAAAGTCTTGAGAAATTTGAAGAATCTTATCGTGATGCAAGGGATTTGTTCAAAGCTGATCCGGAGAACAAGTCGATTCAACCAATTCTTAGGCGTTTGCACGAAATTGTGCAGGAGCGAGCACTTAAAAATGCGAAAACCTCTACGAAAGTTAAGCAAATGTGTGAACTTGCTTTTGATGTTGCTGTTCCATTGGAGAAACGACGCAGTGCATTTAACAATCTTTTGATTTTGGTAAAAGAGGAGACTGGTGCAGATCTTTTGTTTAAGGAAGGTGCAATAATGAAAATTGCCTCAATCACAAAAGTCGAGAAAGATCCCGAAATTTATGTTAATGCCGTCCGTGTCGTTGCTGAATTATGCCAAAAGAGTGTAGAACGAACTATGGTTGTACTCAATGAATTGGGAGTACCATGGTTCTTGCGGGTACTCGATAGCAAACAAGAGGATCGCGTAACAGCAGCACAATATTGTCTGCAGACAATTCTAAATGTGTTATCGGGTATGGAAAACAAAGCAGAAAGCAAACCGAACAAGGAACTCTGCAAGAAGCACACCAAAGAAATCGATACTTTATTGAGTTGTTTAGTTTACACGATTACCGATCGTACAATTTCTGGTATGGCTCGTGATGCCGTTATTGAATTACTTACGCGGAATGTTCATTACACAACACTCGAATGGGCCGAACGTTTGGTAGATATTCGGGGTCTTCATCGTCTGCTTGATGTCTGTTCCGAACTGGAGGAGTATAAGTATGAAAGTGCCATGGAAATTACATCGTCGTCCAGGACAATTGCTGCTGTTTGCTTGGCTCGTGTATACGAGAACATGTACTACGATAACTTAAAGCAGAAGTTTTGCGATCAAATCGACGAGTACGTCAAGGATAAGTTGCTATCTCCCGATTTAGAGTCAAAGGTGCGTGTAATTGTAGCGATTACATCACTGTTGATTGGACCACTTGATGTGGGAAATTCAATTATTGCAAGGGAAGGTAAGTTTAGATGTTATTTTTTTTTATTTGTTTAGAATAATATTATGTGCATATATTTATTAAATTTCGTATCTGTTTTATATTATGGCAGGTATTCTTCAAATGATTCTTGCTATGGCGACCACTGATGATATTCTGCAGCAAAAAGTAGCTTGTGAATGTATTATTGCCGCCTCATCCAAGAAGGACAAAGCAAAGGCACTTTGTTCCCAAGGTGTTGGTATTCTTAAGCAGTTGTATCATTCAAAAGACGATGGCATTCGTGTCCGTGCTCTTGTTGGTCTTTGTAAATTGGGCAGCTATGGTGGTCAAGATGCTGGCATACGTCCGTTTGCCGATGGTGCAACAAAAAAATTGGCTGAAGCTTGCCGTCGCTTCTTGATTAAACCAGGCAAGGACAAGGATATCCGCCGATGGGCAGCCGATGGTCTAGCCTATCTAACCCTAGATGCTGAAGTTAAGGAGAAGTTAATTGAGGATACAGATGCCATACATGCACTTATAGATCTAGCTCGTACTGGGAATCAGTCCTGCTTGTATGGTGTTGTAACAACTTTTGTTAATCTATGCAATGCTTACGAGAAACAGGAGATTTTACCGGAGATGGTGGAATTAGCTAAATTTGCTAAACATCATATCCCGGAAGAGCATGAGTTGGATGATCCCGACTTTATCAATAAGCGCATTACAACACTGGCAAACGAAGGCATTACAACAGCTCTGTGTGCTCTATCAAAGACAGAAAGTCACAATTCTCAAGAGCTGATAGCACGCGTACTGAATGCCATTTGTAGTTTACAGGAGCTTCGTGGCAAAGTCGTACAGGATGGCGGTGTAAAGAGTTTGCTACGCCTCGCTCTCGATGGTACCGAAAAGGGAAAACGGCAATCGTGTCAGGCACTTGCTCGAATTGGTATCACAATCAATCCGGAGGTAGCATTTGCCGGTCAACGGTCTATGGATGTGATACGTCCGCTGCTCAATTTACTTCATCAAGACTTCACCGCTTTGGAGAACTTCGAATCACTTATGGCTCTCACCAATTTGGCTGCAATGAACGAAAGTGTTCGCCAGCGCATCCTCAAAGAGCAGGGTTTGTCCAAAATTGAAGTCTATCTCATGGAGGACCATATATATTTGACACGTGCTGCAGCGCAGTGCATATGTAATCTTGTCATGTCTGATGATGTTATTAAATTATGCGAAGGCGATAACGATCGTGTAAAATTCCTAGCTCTTCTCTGCGAAGATGAGGACGAAGAAACGGCCAAAGCATGCTCAGGAGCTCTAGCAATGGTAACATCGGTCAGTCAGAAGTGTTGCCTGAAAATACTGCAAATTAAAACATGGCTAGATATTTTGCACGTTCTCATTGCGAACCCCAGCGTTGAAGTTCAACATCGTGGTGTTGTCATTATTTTGAATATGATCAATTCAGGCGAAGAAATTGCTCAGAAAATCTTCGAAACTGATATTATGGAATTGCTAAATGGTCTGGCACAATTGCCCGATGATACGCGAGCCAAAGCCAGGGAGCTGGCGAAACAATGTTTGAATGCAGCCGCACGCTATAACCTCATTGAAAAGACCGACAATGGTGAGATCCCGGATGTGTTTAAGGAAGCTGCCAAAATTGAGGAGATTCATGACGAGTAGAGCTTGTCAAGGGGGAAAATAAACTGGAGTATGCGTGCGGTGCCTTTCATCACAAATTCAACCACAACAAATTTGACCTAAGCTATGAAGTTATTTTTTTATAAACATATATGCGAATTTTATAGTCATCCTGAGTTATAGTTATATTTTTGACATTATTAATTAATATTTTGAAAGTATTTATTGAAAGTTACATAATCGTGTTGTTTTGTTTTGCATTTTTTTTTTATATATATTTATGTACTTAAATAGGAAATCCGATAACCTTTGTAATATGTAACTATAGTTACTATATTATGTATATTCGAAGTTAAAATAAAATTTTAAAATTTTAATAAAATTTGTATTCTTTTAAAGAATAAGAGAATTAGCTTAGAAGATGCTTTAAGACAAATTACTTGTGGATATTGTCTTTTATCGACAAGTAATTTGTCTTAAAGCTGCTGACCTGACAGACTATTCTATATCATAACTGATGTCCGTTTTGACTGATGTGCCTAGCGATCAGATTAGTAGGATGGTTGGACATGAAATGTGTCATTGATTAACGTGAACACCACCAACAGTGGGTATAATTTCACGGTCCTCTTCGGACTTGGATTAGTTATACGACAATCAACGTCCATCATAGACTGATGTGTTAGTATTAACTCAATGGTTAGAGCAGGACCCATCTTAAATCCTTGCCGATCTTTGGTTCACGACAACCGGTTGAGATATGCAACTCCACAGAGAACGCATCATCGCACCGGTAACATCAGGACGGTCACTGATGTAACAAATATTTTTGGTAACATCAGCCCCCATTACTGATGTTATCATGCTAGCGCTCTACCCGCATTTGGGTAGTAAACTATCAGCCATTACGTAGGTCAAGCCCAGAACGAAACTGGTCCTCAACCAAAGGTTGGCCCAGACTCAGTTAACCTACAAGGAGATTAAACCTTATCTGTGGGCAGCTAACCCTCGTAGTACCAACGCGACCTTGGTGAGATCTGACATCAAGGGACTCAGCTCGTTCAGAATGAGAGCCTGGGCGATTGCAAAGCAGACCCTGGCAGCACGTTTGTCCGGAACCTCGTATCCAATCATTTGCCACTAGGATGGAATCAAGTCCTATGCCGCCCTGGATAGAAACTATCCCAGGCACTACCGCCTGCAGTTGTACGGTAGGGGCGCTTCATACTAAGACAGTGCCCGTGCTTGAGACTCTAAGCACTAGCCCCTTGCCCCTTTAATCTACCGAGTTTATCCAAGTATCATACATAATAACCAGACAGTAAGAAACAGCGGACCCCTCGGGGTAGGTTGGTTGGACAGTCAAACCAACAGTCAAGCTTTAATTTTCAAAGAGGAAAGATGGACAACCAACAAAAGGCTTGTTTGTCGCTCATTCTTGGGATCCGCCGCCATTGTCTTGTATTTTTTCATCATATCCACCTATTTGACAGACAAACATATTCGGTCCATAACGTCCTCTTACGTTAAAAATTTCACGTGACTGACGAATTTGTGTACACATTACCGATCATAAACAAACATGACCGCTGATTGACAGTCAACCACAAAATTTTTTGATAGCAATCAGTTGCGAGTGGCAGTCAGTCAGTCAGGCGTGATTTTTGTATTTATCATCATCAATTTGGCTCTACAACCGGGGTCCGGTCCTGGCCTCGCGCAAAAAAAGTGATCCGGATATTTTTACTTGGCTTATAACATTGGTCATGTCAACCTACATAGTCGTGTCAGTTTATTTTAGACGCCGAATTCTTTCATGGCTTCATTAAGTTCTACTCTGGCTATGCTATCATAGGCGGCTTTAAAGTCAGTCTATAAAAAGATGGTGGATGATGAAGTTTTGAAACTCTAGACATTTTTCCATCATCTGCCTAAGGGTGTAAGTCTGATAAGTTGTTAATTTGTCTGGAATGAAGCCACACTGGTATAGACCAATGATGACATTAGCGTATGGGGATATCCTGTCTTGAAGGACAGAGGAGAAAATCTTATACGCGGTACTCAACAACGCTATACCACGATAATTGCTTCATGTTGTGATATCTCATTTCTTATGTACGGGGCACAGGATGCCTCTTCGCCAGTCTTCTGGCATCGCTTCATCTTCCCATACTTGCACTATTAGTACATAAATTGTTTGGTGTATTTTGGGGCCGCCTGATTTAATCAGGTCCGCTGGAATACCATCTTATCGCGAGGCCTTATTATTTTTGAGCCGATTTATCGATCTGCTAACTTCGTCTATGCTTGGTGGCAGCAGCATAGTGTGGTCTTTGGTCATTGGTGGAACCTCCAATTCCTTAGTTAGCTGGCAATTTAGCAACTCATTAAAGTGCTCTTCCCATCGCTCTAATATGCCTTTGAGATCGGCGATCAGATTACCTCTTTGTCTTTGCAGTATGTGCAACGCGGTGTACATTGCGTCATACCGCGAACTCTTTGGTAGAATTCCGCGGCTGGTGCGGTAGTGCAGTGTTTTAGTTCACGGACGAGATTCTTTTCTTCTCCCAGGCTGCTTTATTTTTCCGGTTAACTCGTTTTTCATATCTTCTGAGCTCTTTATATTCATCTTGGCGTGCCTGTGTTCTATGAGATTGTTGCGTTGCTCGGTACGGTTACGTTCAGTCGCTAGCTTACATTCGTCATCGAACCAGTCGTTCCGATCTCTACAACTACTGCCTAATATGGATTCAGAATGTCAGTATTCTCAAGGCGTGTCCATTTTTCTTTTACGCCCGACATCTCAGCCCAAGGACTTGCTCTCCCTGCATTTAGGGCAAGTCCTATCGCTTGACAAGATAGTGGTCCGAGTCGACGTTGCCACTTTGGTACGTTTGACCGCCATCAGGTTCGGGTTGTGCCTGCGGTCTATCAACACTTGGTCTATCTGGTTACGATTGGCTCCATCAGGAGACACCAAGGTGGCCTTGCGGATATTTTTAAGCACAGACCTTGTACTCGCAACGACCAAATTATTGCTTGCTGCCATCTCTATGACTCGTTATCCATCATTGTCATTGGTGTTCTCGTGTAAGCTATGGGTGCCAATGTACTAACTGAATACTGGCTTTCTACCTATCTTAGCATTCATATCCCCCAGAATGATTTTTAAATCATACTGAGGGCAGGCATGGAATTCCAATTCGACTGATTCAAAGCATTTATCTTTTTCATCATCTGGGGAATCCTCTGTAGGTGCGAGAACATGAAAATTTTTAATTGTTATGGGTTTTTTCTCTTTCTCTTGTAGAAGAAATATTCCCATATTTTCAAATATACTTTATACTACAAGCTTGCTATGACTAAATTTGGAAAGAACAACAAATTTGTATAGCCACACATTAGTAGTGTATCACTCTTAGCTTAAGTGAAGTTGGAATTTATCATTTTGCTTGCAAAATTCGATCAAGTTTTCCAATTGAATGCTTTAGTATTTAAGATATAAGCCAATACAATACATGTTCAGTGCCGTCAATCCGTCATTAGTCTAAATTTGTTTCGAGGTACAGCATAAATAGTATGGCCTATTGAATTGCGAGCTAATAATATTACCAAATTTAATTGAATTGGACTGAACATCGAACAACCAGTGAGCACTATGAAAATTTCATCAGAAGAAGTAACTGAACTAATTGGAAAAACGTACAACAGCAGCTAACTACTATTCCTACTACCACTACTCTACTACTCATACAAGTTCGACGGTGTGTCTGAAAGTTATGAGAGTGAAGATTATATTTATGGATCTTGAAGTATGGTTCGGTCTAGTTATAGCTAT
Source organism: Nephrocerus scutellatus (assembly GCA_947095585.1). Classification (NCBI taxonomy): domain Eukaryota; kingdom Metazoa; phylum Arthropoda; class Insecta; order Diptera; family Pipunculidae; genus Nephrocerus; species Nephrocerus scutellatus. The sequence goes on from OX352761.1 coordinate 16,539,073, forward strand.
ATACCTACTTAGTGCTACCATTGCAAATCAGTTTCTAACAAGAGACAAGAGTCTGATTATATTCAATGTTAACCTTATCCGTTTTGTTTCTGCACATGCGTTCCAGTAATTGATTAATTTCAATTCGATTCGTTGTGGCTTTCGCAAATCACTAAGCTAAGTCCAAAGGCGATTTGTTCATTTCTTTTCCGTTATATGCTTGCACAGATAGATACTTGTATCTGGATTATCCAAATTGGGACAATTTATAGACTAATTAGTGTTGTTATTTTTGTCAAAACACGTAACCATAATTTTCACCCATAGGTTAACTAATAGTTTGAATGGTATGTTTGGTTTTGATATGTTCCTATGTTTTGATGGATTCGAGTTGAAGGTACATCTTAAGTGAAAAAGCGAACCCAACAAAATATACTCGTATTAACTTTAAAATAGGTTTAGTATCCACTTTTTTATTTATATAGATAAACAATATGTCCAGTGGCTTGGGTGTGATGCTCTTACATACATATTCGGCAATGTCTCCATTCCAGCGCCATCTACCGAGTAAAAAAAAGGCAAACTTATAGGAGCATGGAGTAAAGATATGGTGTTAATATAGCTTTGATACATCCAGTGGTTTAAGCGTGATGACGTATTACATGCAGGATGACATCTCGTCTCCAGTTCCACCTACCTGGTCCAAAATAAACATAAACGAACCAAACGAACTTATGGCTTCGATGCGTCCCGTGACTTAGACGTGATGAGGTTTGATATATCTGCAGAATGACGTCTCGACGCAAGCGCCACCTACCGCACAAAAAAAATAGATAAACATTCAGAAGCATGAATCGAACAAACAATGTAAACATGGCTTTTTCACACGCCCCTAGACGAAAGTGACTGTTACACTATAACCTAGCTTCGAAAGTAGCCTTTATACAACCTAGTGAGTTAACATATAAAATACTTTTGTTATTTACTGATTACTGCAGTCCAAGCAAGTAATTTTGCATTACGCATAACCGGTGTAGCAGGAAAACCGTAGTCGTGTGAAAAATAGCGTACATTACTCGCAGAAAAGTGCACATCGTGCTCGTTAGATTGCCTCTCCAAATAAACTCCACTTTCCTCGCTCGTTATGTAATATACTATAATATGTCTAGTGGCTCAGGCGTAATGCGATAACAAAATATGCACCAACAGACCAAACGATACATATAGTGTGATTATGACTTCGATAAGTCCAGTGGCTTAGCCATGATGGCGTCTTTTAGGCGTGATGACATCTCGACACCAGAGCCACTTACCAGGCTCAAAAAGATATAAGCTTGTCGGAGCATTAAACGAACCTATGGTGTGAGTATGCCTTCGAAGCGTCCAGTGCGCGATTACATACAAACGCACAATAATTTTTATATATAAAGACTAGGGTAAGTTGGTCTGTTTCTCTCTCTGTTTTACAAGACTCTTCCACCAACTGGGTTACATCGGTGGAAGGAGTTTTTGCAAGGAGCCTGGATCGGGCTTGGCTTTAGAGCAAAAGAAGAAGAAGCAGAAAAAAGAAGAAGATAAGGTAGAAAAAGAAGAAGAAAAAGAAGAACAAAAAGAAAAAGAAAAAGAAAAAGAAGAAGCAGAAAAAGAAATGTTCCTCTTGCCGCTACATCACTTTCTCGGATCACTTTCTCCAACGCCAGTCCATTCCCTTGTCGAAGCCAGTTATATATGTGGAATGCGCTTGATAGTGACCCGGATATTTTTACTTGGCTTATAACATTGGTCATGGTCAGGTAGTGAGTTTTGAAACTCTAGACATTTTTTCATCACCTGCCTATGGGTAAAAATCTGATCAGTTGTTGTAGCCTATTGTTGTGGGCTATCCTGTCTTAAAGGATAGAGGAGAAAATCTTATACACGTTACTCAACGACGATGTACCACGATAATTGCTGCACTTTGTGATATCTCCCGTCTTGACGGACTATAGTAGGTTTTGTTGGCCCTAAGCAAGCTTGCGCGTTTTTTTGATCCATGCTATCAGCTGCTAACCAAGGTATTAAGAGGATTGCTTCAAATTCGCGTTCCACTATCTTAGTTGAGGAATCAATGTTGGATCTTCTGCTATAGACATGGCCACCGCATGTACTTGTTAGCATTTATGCGCAGCCAGCTCGATCTGTATGAAATCATCTTTTATAGCTGTTGGGTTTCTTCTACCTAATGTCTAGTATCTCTAAGCCTAAATCGAGATGAAAATAGGCTTATAGATACATTCTCTCTCTCGCTTTTATACCAAAGTCTCAGATCGCTTTCTAGACGGCGCAGGCTAGTCAATCCTTATTGTCGGAGCCCGTCATAGATGTTTGAGTTTGATGTTGAGTTTGATAGTTATCCTTAATTTTAAAGATCTACTCTGGCTTTGCTATTATAGGCGGCTTTAAAGTTTATAAATAGGTAGTGAGTTTTGGAACTTAGGACATTTTTCCAACGCCTGCCTAACAGCTAAGAGTGAAAATCTTATCAGCTGTTGATTTGTTAGTCAATTTTAGCGCATGGTGCAATCCTATATTGCAGGATAGATGAGAAAATGTTATATGCGGTACTTAACAACGACGAAAGTCGCTGCACGTTGTCATAATTTCATTTTTATGCATGATGCGCTGGATGCCTCTTCTACAGTCTTCTGGCATCGTTTCTTTCTCCCGTACTTGCACTAAAAGTAGCTTCTTTTCCACTTTGTGGTGGCAGCATAATGAAGTCATAGGTTGAAGCCCCAAATTCCTCAGTTTCAGTTAGATGCCTATTTGAAAACTGATAAAAGTGCTCTTCCTATCGCTCCAAGATGCATTTGAGATCGGCGATTAGATGCGGTTCTCGCTTTCTGTAGTTTTAGTTCACGGACGAGATTATTTTCCCAGGACCTTTCTTTCACTGGTGAACTATTTTTTCATATCTTCTGTGCTCTTTATATTTTTTTTTGTCGTGCCCGCTTTTTATAAGATTATTGCATTGCTTCGTAAACAACATTCTTGCGTTTAGTCGCCAGCTTAGATTCGTCATGGAACTAGTCGTTAGGATCTCTACGACTACTAAGATGGAGTCAGTGCTACTAATGACAGTATTCTTAAAGCGTGTCCATTCCTCTTCAATACCCGGCATCGTAGCCCCAGGACTTACTCTACCTTCATTGAGGAAAAGTCCAATCGCTTAACTTTTGTCGTTTCTTATCTCCTCGTTGCGAAAGGCAGCCGTTTAACTCTTACCTGATTCTCGGATTTAGCTTTTATTGGTGATGCAATCTGCGCACGGAGCACCATACCAACAAGATTGTGGCCCGAGTTGAAGGTGACTCTTCGGTACGTTCGTACCGTTCGTACCGTTCGTTCTTAGGTTTGGGCTCTGGAGGCGGTTAATTAACTATGGTTGCGAATGGCTCTATTAGGAGATACCCATCAGGTGGCTTTGTGGATATTATTACGCTTGCTTATTGCTTGTTGTGTCTAAGACACGTTGTGTGTTTTCGTGTAAGCTATGAGTTCCAATTTACTTCCTGAATACTGGCTTCCGACTTTTTTTAGAGTTCATATCCCGCAAAGAATGATTCTGACATTGGTGTTTCTTTTCGACTGATTTAAAGAATTCTTCTTTGTCATGCCTGGAGAAAATGTTTATGAGCCTTGTGTTCTTAAATCTGCTCCGCACGCAAAGAGTACATAGCCGTTTATTTATTACTTTTAACCTGATAACCGTGAGTTTCATTCTTTTGCTGATTATAAAACCTCCCGAGCTCACGATGTATTCAATGGCAGCAGTAATATATATATAAGATTTTTGTAAGAAACCATTCCCCGTACACCGCATCTTTTGGATTGCTATTATGTCTGCATTCTATTTGGACAGGGTATCGCCTAGCTGCTGTGCAGTTCGACCTCTATACAGTGAGCGTACGTTCCATGAGTAAATTCTTTAATCGTTTGGTCGTTTTCGTCGTCGTTGATTATTGATTTGGTTTGATTCGTTTTTTTACGCGCGAGCTTATTGGCCTCGCGCCTCCCTTACCATGAAGCGACTAACCCGATCATTCAGCTTTTCCTGTATTGAAGTAAGGTTTGGTCGCACTTACTGCAGTCAATGGTTGTAATGGCCACGTAAAATTCTGATGAATCTTACATAATTTTCCACCCTATTCTGCTGATGGCTGAAAGTCTTAAAAACAATCTGACAACATTATTTCAAAAGGCGCCATCATGGCAGCTAGAGTAGTTTTCTCTATCCTGCAAGTAATGCGTCGCGCCCGCCCATTATGCGTTTACTTTAGTGATCATCGACGAGTTGTTGATTTTCCTAAAAAAAATGGCATGGCGATCACCTGCAGCCGCGCATTAGTTTACACGTACTGTGACGCTTGTGGTGGATTATGATTCTCATGGGAGTTTTATAAACTTCTCTTGGCTAAAATTACACGATGTGTTTACGCCATCGAATTAACGTTAATACCTTAATCTACAAATGCGCAAGTAGTTATACGGGCCAAATAAGATTTTCGCATTGATTTTGACCAAATTGCGAATTTAAGAAATTCAACTTTTAGTTAGTCGAATGGAAGAATTTAGCTTAATTCCGAATATGGTTGCTAGAGCAGGAATGTGATTTGAGTTGAGTTTTGAAGTTGTGTAGAATTTGTTATTTCTTTCTTTGTAAATGTTAATTCAATAAATCGTGTGTTTGGATTAATTACTTTTGAATAATGTAGTTTTTTCGAAGAGTTTTGACAGACCATTTAGTAGACTTTGGTATGGCTTTAGGAAAACGCCACGCGGTAATTTCTTGGTACGTGCTCCATACTTACATTTGTGAAGGAGTAATTTTAGATTAGATGGGTCAACCATGCTGTAATGGCACCTCCATAGAGCTTAAATTGAAAGATAACCGAAAGGTTGTTCAAAAAATCCTTTGAGAGCACGCCAAACAAATCTGTATGGCAGTACATATAGGCAGATAATATTGCACACACACATCGCATGAAAAAGAATGCATACACGAAATTGTTTTCAGATGTCAACTGTGATCTGAATGATAAGGGGTATTCGGCTGCCTGTATAGTGGATTTCAAAAACGCTTTTGAAACGGTTGGGATCGACTGCCTGTATAGTGGATTTCAAAAACGCTTTTGAAACGGTTGGGATCGACGCGTTGTTTTATAAAATTTTATGATACTAGCTGAAGTGCCCGGCGTTGCTCGTGGCGTCATAACACACTCATCACCCAATCGCCCAGTCTCCACGCCCTCTCCCCAATCACCATCCCATCACTCCATCACCCACTTACATAAATAGCCTCCCACATATAACCCAACCGCCCATTTTCTATCCTCTGACCCACTCCCCAGCCTCCACTCCCCTAACGATTCCGTCCCCCCGAGACCATCAAATTCGATGAATACTGCGAAACGTGGAAGCCTAAGATCAGCTATTCAAAATGCAAAATTATACTGTTTCGCATCCCTCTTCGACGCAATTGGAAAATCTTTCAGATAACAGGTGCAAATGGCTTTCAAACTCCAACAAAGACGCTGGTGCGGTATTTGGGAGTTTATTTAGATACACAATGGAAGAACTGCTTTCATGGCTCTAAAAATGTATTCACGGCATCTGAGAGGGTGGTGAAGGTCAATTGTTACAAGGCGTTCGTAAGATCAATTTTAACGTATGCGTGCTCTAAATGGTGGAAAACGCTATACTCGAAGATAAAGACATAGTGAGGTTCGCCAAAGCCCAAAGAATAAAATAGCGTGGACATGTAGTAAGAAAACATAAAAGAAGTTTCAACGGCATACCTGAAAACACCAGAACAAGAGGCAGGCCAAGGATAAGATAGATAGATGAAGGTATTTTTCCCCCCTATAATCCTAGGACAGATAGTACGACCTAGGTAAAAGATCTATTGTATCATAGGTTGATATTATTCTAAGAGACATAACACCTCTCCCTAATGAAAGATAGTACATCCTTAGTAGCAGAATTCCTCAACTCGAGCGTATTTCCTTTTCAGAAATGTGTCTCCTTAACCAAATTTGTGCTGTACATTCGCAGAGAGTGTGCCCGGATAGCTCGACATCTTGCCAGCAGAACCTATGATATCACAAGCCACAATGACCTGTTAGGAAACTTACCAGCTTCCTTATTATGCGTTATGTGGCGGACGTGATATGAGAATTCCAGTTTAGCCGTTTATAAAGGATGACGCCGAGATATTTAACCTGTCTGGAATAATCCAACGTGGTTCCTTTGATAATGAACAAAGTCTTCTTTTCGTAAAATGCACTAGAACGGTTGTGCAAGGATTCATGGATAGTCCTTCTCTGCTGCATTACTCTAAAATGTGTAGTTAAGCAAATTGCATGACACGTGCGATAGTCGTGCAGTGCTTACCACTAATAAAAATCGTTAAATCATCCGCATTACCAATGGCGATGTAGCCTAATCTGTGAAGATCGACTAGAAGATTGTCAATGATTAGTGACCATAGAAAGGGAGAAACCACTCCTCCATCCATCCCTTAACTGCAGACACAGACACCCCTCGACTTTTAAGCATGGCCATTATCCCATGAATGGTCGAGTTTTCGATACCCCCACTACTGATTGCCCTTGCCATACTAGACTAAGCTACCAACAAAATTTTAGCTTTCTAAGACGTGTGGAAGTTGCTTAAAAAAAATAGCGGCCTAATTCAAACATCAACTCATATTCCACGCTTAACAAACGCCGCACGTGACTCGCGACTCGTTTCACACGCGGGTTCTCAAAAACGGCCAACGGCGGTCTAAGGCCTTGCTTCTCGCAACCATTTGTGTTGAGCATGTATATTTTTGCCAAAAATTGTCAACGTAAATTGAAAGTTTAACCAATTTTCAAGCCAACGTAGCCGAAAAAAACAGATAAACAGGAAAAGACAAGATAACTAAGAGATTTTAAAACCAAACTGAAATCGATTTTAATTAAAAAAATATGATTACTTAACCTACTTGGCCACATAGGCCAAACTCATACAATTTCTATTAGAGTATATGTTCAAATTTATTGAAGCATCAGAACATTAGATTTAAATTTAAAACCACTAAATATTCATATTATTTATATTACGATAGTTTTCTGTTATCGTCGTATTATATTCACAAAGATGAGAACTCAAAGCATAATTTAAATTTAGATCATATAATATTCGTATATCAGTAGATCTGATGTATTATTGGGATATGACGAATTGAATCTCCTACATACCCTGTCTTATTTAAGAACACTAAAAATTTTGAAGGTATGAAACCTGTTTCCAAAGCATTATTACAATATAAGACATTAGGAATAGGACATATTTATTTGCTAAAAATATTTGTCTTTCTATAATAATAGACTGAATTTTTTTAAAATTTGCTTAATTTTTCATAGATGATGGACTAATATTTTACCATTTCTAATTATATCTGACACTCACAAGTCAAAATAGACCTAAATAAAGCTTGATAAGCAATAACCAAAAGTATTTTTCACGGTCCCACCTCTCGCCAAACGTCCGAGAGAAATAACTTGTCACGGAAAGCTTCCCAATTCGCCGTTCGGATACGGCATCAAATTGTAGGTCTCTTTCATTTATGTGCAAAAAAATACATGCACAACACAAATGGTCGCGCGAAGCTAGGCCTTGGGCCTCAACGAATATCGCGCCGAATATTATTATTATAAAGCGATAAATTTACAACACAACCATAGACGAAAGTGACTGTTTCCTACGCTATAACCTACCCTCGAAAGCAGGCATTAGCCACACTAGTGTGTTAACATAGAAAATACTTTAGTTTTTTACTGGAGTCTCAGCGAACACACATTCCCACAGTAGTTTTGCATTGCGCATGAGCAGTATACCAGACAAATTGTTTGTTCGTGTGAAAAATAAAACAACCCATAAAAATTAAAATTTTTCGTCTAAATTCTCTAATTGAAACACAATGTGCAAAGTTTAAATAAAATCGGGTAACATTTAAAAAAAACAAATTTGGGAGCCCCCTTATCCTGATCACTTCAAAATTTTTACAAAAAGTGTTGTCCATCGAAGAAACACGTGCGTATAAAATTTTAAGAAAATCGGGTACTTTTTTTTATAAAATTTGTGTGGATGCCACCCGACCCCGAGGCCTGATCACTTCCAAAATTTTACAAAAAGTGTTGCCCGTCGGAGATACACTCGCGTATAAAATTTGAAGAAAATCGGTTACTTTTTTTTACAAAATTTCTATGGGTGCCCCCGGTCCCCGTGGCCCGATCACTACCACACTTTTACAAAAATATGTTGTCCATTTGAGATACACATGTATATAAAATTTGAAGAAAATCGGTTACTTTTTTTTACAAAATTTGTATAGGTGCCCCCGGACCCCGTGGCCCGATCACTACCACACTTTTACAAAAAGTGTTGTCCATCGGAGATACACATGTGTATAAAATTTGAAGAAAATCGGGTTCATTTAGTAAAATATTTGTATGAGAGCCGACCCCGAGGCCCGAGGGGCCCTAAATTTTAATAGAAAGTGTTTTCATGGGAAATAAACATGTGTGCAAAGTTAAAAATTGATTACAAGTTTTGTTCCTGTTCCTGTCCGCCAGCCCGCCAGCCGGACACGGGCACGCGAAGTTAATATAGAGAATTTAAAAATAGCGTACATTACTCGCTGACATTACTTTTCGATGGGTTTATCTAGGGTGAAATTAATAGTTAAGGTTGTGAGGCAAATATATTATATAAATATTTAACAAATATTTTGTTAATTAAGATCTCGCCGTCCGGAGTAGTTATACGAAATTTTTCCAATTTTTTCCAACATTCCTATATACCTTATCTAATGTATTTCTAAAAAGGACTATTTCACATTTACTATAATTCACTCTTAAATTCCCAGAGTGAACAAAGTTAATGACATTATCAAAAAGATTTCGAGTCGATATCATCCAGTTTGATGTCGTTTTCATAGTTCCTACCTAATAAACTCTTGTATTAGTATGTACTTAAAAAATAATAGCTACTAAAGGGTCCGCCATCTAAAGTTTTTTTTTCAACTAGTGCTTATTTTGTGAATGGTATTGGTAATGGTGTCATGTCTAATTTGACAGATAATTAGTTGTATCCTTCCGCTGAACGAATATGGTTGTGTATAGGCTTGAACAACGCTGTGAAATAATGCGACATTACTTTGAAAATCATGGTAATGTTGCAGAATGTGTGCGAAAATTGCGTACGGATTTTGGAAGAAGAGAAGCACCGTCAGCTCCGTATGTTCGTTATCTTGTGAAAAAAGTGAAAGAAACTGGCATCCTCATCGATAAACCAAAGCGTGAAAAGCCAAAAATAGTGCGTACACCCGAGAATATTGATGCTGTGGCAGAAAGTGTGCGTGAAGCGCCATCAACATCAATTCACCGTCGTTCTCAACAATTGAACATTTCGGAGACATCATTGAGACGAATTTTGCATAAAGACCTTGGTATGACGCCATACAAAGTCCAATTGGTTCAGGAGTTGAAGCCAACTGACCATCCAATGCGTTTTCGCTTCGCTGAGTGGGCCTGCGATCGACTTACAGAAGATGCCGATTTTGCCAAAAAAATCATCTTTTCGGATGAAGCTCATTTTGATCTTGGCGGGTATGTAAACAAGCAAAATTGTCGCATTTGGGGCACAGAAAACCCGCACGCATACATTGAAAAGCCGGTACACCCAAAACGAGTCACTGTTTGGTGCGGATTTTGGTCCAGAGGCATAATTGGGCCATTTTTCTTCGAAAATGAGCAAGGAGTGGCCGTTATAGTCAATGGCGATCGTTATCCGGCCATGTTGAACGAATTTTTGTTCACAAAAATTGATGAGGAGGATATTGGCAACATTTGGTTTCAACAGGACGGCGCTACGTGCCACACAGCCGAAGCTACACTCGATGTTTTGCGCCCTGTTTTTGAAGATCGCATTATCAGCCGCAGAGCTGATGTCGTTTGGCCACCTCGGAGCTGCGATTTGACACCGTTGGACTATTATTTGTGGGGTGCCCTAAAATATAAGTGTTACGCCGACAAGCCAGAGACAATTGACGCTTTAAAGGACAATATTCGTGAAGCCATTGGTGAAATACAGCTGCAAACAATCGATAATGTGCTTAAAAATTGGACCGATCGTGTAGGCTACTGCATGGCCAGCCGAGGCAGCCATTTGAATGAAATTATTTTCCGTTGTTAACCGGAAGGATTGTACTTTCAAATAAAAAAAGAAATTTGAGAAAATATTCAGTAGTTTTTTTTTATAGCATTTTCAAAAAAAAAAGTTATTTGGCGGACCCTTTAGATACGTAGATTTTTGTATCAATAAAACAATGATGTACATTTCTCATGTTTTCATTTCCTTTGCAAAACATCACGCCTAATCTGAGTATGATGGCTACACAATCATGATTAGATACCAATGCCTACAGCAACTACAAACAAGATAGTGATAAAAGTAATAACAATATGATAAAGTAATTATATAAATAAAACAAAAAGCAAAAAAAAATAACTCGAGAGAAAGGTGCAAAAAAAAGAAACCTTCATATTATCCACTTGCATAGTCTTACAAGATGTGATCATCAGCATCACTTATATTGCTGTAGACGGTTATGTACGAACATAGAAATGCTGATTTAGTTGTTGCTCTCGTCACAAAATGCGACCACCGCCGCAAGTCAATCCACGGTCGTCGATTTGCAGAGACCGCCCTGCTTGTGAATGAAAGATGGCAAAATATACGCGCTTCCATTGTACGAGTATCACTAAGTTGGCGACCGTCAACGACAACGATCTCAAGAAATATGAATGAGTGCAGTGTATGATGTGGCTTGGCGTTGCAAGATGCCTCACAAAAAACATTGGTCCATTTATCAGTTAACAATGTGACTTTCGTGATACCTCATTATACACCTAATCCGTGAGCGTGTTTCATTGTACTTTGCGCGCATTATTCTACTTTGAAGTTCGTTTTTTTTTCTTTCGTTTCTTTTGTGATTAGAAAAGAGTCTGTTTGGATTTTCCCCGAATGATAAGAGGAAGAAGATCCGTTAAACTCTTTCAAAATCTCCCACAACATTATCACACCATTAAAAATTGTTTTTTCCAACTAATTTAATTCATCCAATTAATCCATATAATGCCGTATCAGTGGAAAAATAAAGAAACTTTCGAGCTATATTAGTATTTATACAAAAAACCTGATAGCGGTTATCAATTTTTCTTTTTATCTTAGTTATACATTCTTGGGGGTCAGCCATTAGCAGAGTAGGGCTGATTTTGGGTTCCGTAATATAGTTTTTTACCGGCGAGGTTATTGGCCTCGCGCCAACCTTACTTTGAAGGGACTAGCCCGATCATTTCGCTTTTCCTGTACTTGATTCTGTTTTATTCGCCCTACTCTGCTGATGGCTGACCGCCTTGTGACTTGTACACACCTTAATTTTCATCGTTTTCGTTTCGTTTACGTTATCTTAATGCTTAGAGAATTAGGGTACAGAAATGAACAATTACTAAGATAGTCAGATGCCCATTAACAGCAGCTAATATTGGTTGCATAGAGATACATATATGTACATACCATAATAAAATGGTTAATTAACGACCGCACTGAAGAAGAGCTCAACAGCAGAATTAATTGTTTCTTTTTTATTGATTTTAGCACAGTGCAGTGTAATTTCTGTATATATGCAGCAGCCAGACAAAGCTGTCAAATACGATCATCTGGGGGGTATTTATGATAAATTTGTTAATAATTATACCTGGCTATCGAAACCAAAGATGCGACATGATACAACAAGGCATATCGGTAACTGGGTATCTATCTATCATCGTCTACTGATGTCGTCTGCTAAAACACCATTTATATTTAATGAATCCCATGATAACACGCCCTGTTTCGTTCCACTAAACCGGCATGCGCCCAGCAGCCAACGCAACTACTATTCGAATGGAAAATCCATTTCACTTTTTTATGTTATTAATCTTCACCTGTGGATGGCTTTGAATGAGTGTGTGTCTGTGTGTGTTGTGTCTTTGGCCAGAGGAACAACTTTTGATGATTGTGCCGTTTGCTGAATCTCCACAAGAATAAGTGCACCTTCGCTTCGTCCGTCGTAGTCTGCGTAGTTTGTCAATTGCACACGCTGGAATGCTGTTGAGACTGGATATCACAAAGTAAGAGAGAGCGACTTTGGAGACTGACTCTAACTACCATCAGCAACAGCAGCAATCGTAATTCGAAACAACGAAAAACTAAACTAAAAAATAATAAAAAAAAAATAAAAACACGATTTTTTCTCATAACTCAATGGCCGGCGGATTTTTGTCTGAAGTTATGCATCGTTCCGTTTGGCCATCTCGATGGAGTCGACAGACACGACCGACCGGCCGGCCGGCTGGCCGCTGATTGTAATGAGAGTAAGTGAATCTTGCAATGAAAACTTGTTCGACGCGTTCACTCGTTGTGCGTGCGTGACTTTACAGGTGAATTGAGATCAGCTTTAAAACGTGAACCAAATGTGTCGCATATACGAGAGTAATTATAATGCGTACAACGATCCAACAGTGACAGTGATTGAATTTTATTTGCCAACAAGCTAATGGTTAAATTTAAACTATAACTGAGAAGGATATGATATGAATATCGTGTGATAATGTGTTTTTCTACGAAGGCTTATCTATAGCTTTTAGCACCATGATGTCTCGCAGATAGTAGGAATGCACTCGAATCTATGTGACCATGAAAACGACAAGCTGTTGAGGACACTTCATAACACAACTGTTATCTTTTTTTAGATTTGAAAACCAAACAGTTTTTAAAATTTTAAATAAATATTTGAATTAGATCAGAGCTTCTTTGTCTTACTCAGTATTTAACCTCAACGTCCAACGCGTTAGCATAGATAACATAGTGAGAGATAGAGAAATATTTAGAAATATCTTTCTCTACTAGTACCGTTCAACGGTGCTAAAATCCCTTCTTTAAGGTCATGGAAATGTTGATTAATCGTAAGCTTACAAATTACCGGGTGATCACGGAAAATCCCTGGTTTCGAAGGTAACGTTCTACAGGTGATCTCATCGAAAAGTTGAACCAGTTTATTTACAAATTTGGTGAAATCAAAGTTGTTGCACATGCATTCAATATTTCTAAGGCATTTAATATGATCTGGCATCAATCTCTTTTGTCGCAATTAAGTGCCTATGTAAATACTCAAGGTCGTATTGTATGGTTTCAAATCCAATGTGCACTCTGTATAAACGCTGTGTTCCCCAAGGCTCTGTTTTGTCTCCGATACTATTTCTCATATTTTTTATTGACATCAATCCAATTCATTATTTCACAAGAGCCAGCACTGTTAGCTTCTCATATGAGTTCAAGACAGCATTGGGTTTTGGAAGCGTTAAATTCTACTCGATAGTTTTCTCCCCATTTAATTATGCTGTTCAGATCAGAATTTAACGTGCTTAACATACGTAGTTGTTTAAGTTCCACATGAGAAGTGGATCGATGTTCCTCAAACTTATATGAGTTGCTGAGAAAGCTTTCATAATCGAAAGAGTGAATTGGATTAGAAGAGATCATACATAAAAATGAAAAAAAAAAGTGTTAGAGACAAAACAGAGCCTTGGGTAACGCTAGCATTTATCTGGTGTAATTTAGACTTGAAACCGTCCAAAACAACTTGAAATGAGCGCTCTAAAAGATAGCTTCTAATCCAATGAAGCATTTTTTCATTGACTCCGTTAGCACGCATTTTAGACAAAAGATCGTGATGCCAAACTGTGTCAAATGATTTGGAAATATCGAGTGCAACAGCTTTGCTTTCACCAAATTGATGTAAACCCACTGTTCGGTGAGATGTACCATCAAATCACCAGTAGAACGTTGCCCACGAAATCCGTACTGCCGGTCACTAAGGATTTCGTTGATTTCAAGATATTTCATGAGCGAGCTGAAAATTGATCAGCGGTTACATGACCTTGGAAAGATGGGATGTAAGTGCTATGGATCGGTACGAAGAAGCAGAAGACGTCTCACCTTTTTTGGGTATGGGCTGGACAAAGACTGTTTTCCAACTTCGCGGGAAGAGTCTATAATATTAGGATAGATGTAAAAGCGCACGCAATGGTAATGCCAGCTTGGAAGAACACCTCTGCAGAACTAATGGGGGAAATACCATCTGGCCCAGTGGATTTGTGAGTGTTGAGAACGTTTATAACATAATCGTATAAAGCAACTGCACGGGTACGAATGAAGATCTGTCCCGTAAAGTGCTTAATACTCGGAGGTGCAGGTGGCAACAATGCACAATCTGGAAGCGTGAAGTTAGCTGCAAAATGTGCAGCAAACAGATTGGCTTGCTCTTTAGAGTTGACAATTGGAGTGTCATTATGTTGAAGAGAGCGATATGAAATACATAGAGTACAATGCTCTCATATTTATTTGTATATAGGGTACTCGTACTCTAAGATGCAATGTACTTGTTAAAGTAGTTTTTTAGTCTTCTACAGTAACTGAACTAGTGAAGTTGTCTTCTTTCAATTTTTACTTATTACTAAATCCTAATAAACTATAATACATATTAATAAACTACACATTATAATTGAGCGTTGGAATTGACGACGAGGCTGTATTTTTCATTCTTTTCACGAATGACCAAACATTTTTGGGACATTGTAGTATTTTTGGTCGTAGGCTCGCCGAAGATGAGCATTGCAATCATTTCTGGTTCGTTTTGCTATTCCAACGTTCTTAAAAAAACGATTTCAAAGATAAGCATTGCTTTGACTGTCCTAATAATACAGTACAAATAAATAAATTAATTGGCATACATAGCTTTATCGAATCGCAATTTTTTTCGCATCGACTTTAATTATTATATCGTTCATACGACCTACTTAAAGATACCGGATACACTTTCATTGACTGCGGTACAAAACCCATAATACTTTAGCTCAGCGTTTCAGTAAAAACGAATATCACATCGACTTACAAATTTCAACCAAAACTTTTCGTTCGCCACCACCAGCACAGACAGATCATATCGTCTTAGAGAGTCGGGAAGCAGTGAAACCAGAATGTGCCCATAGTAAACGGGCACGCCAGACACCAAAGCACCTTGATGGACTCACCGCCGCCGCCGCAGCCGCCGGGTAATTATCATTATGCAAATGACGCGAGCCGGCTACGACAACTTTTCATTTCTTTTCGATTTTTTTCGCCAACAACACAACTGTAAACATTAAATACTCCTTTCGCTCTCACTGTATTGGCATCAGTGCATCAGTTTGGAGTACACCGCTTTCCGCGAGTCTTTATCAGGGTGTCGTCTGCTTCCCATGTCGGCATATGTCTGTATGAAGCATAAATGCTCATCAAACCAGAAAAATATCTTAAATGCATCGATTAAATGGAAAGTGATGGCATCCATGTATTTACCACGGATGCTATGGTCATCAGACTGCTCAGCCGGTTAGACAGCTCAGCTTCTCTCATGCCGACGAGCCGGCTAATCGGCACAAGTAATTAGGACAGAAATATCATTATAATTGAACATTTTTCGATTTTACTTTTAAAAGAGTAAAAGCAGGCAGACTACACCGTCTGCTTCTTAATGAAAAGCAAAAGCAAATCAGAACGGTACGAGGAAAAATGAAAAGAAAACAAGTTGTTGGTGTTTACGTTTTCCTTTTCTTTTAGCACGCAACGGTTCCGGTCTCTAGGTGACTTTTTGCTCTGAGATCAATTTATCTATGGGTATCTCTTACGCTTTGACAATTGTGACAAATTGCAATTGCAATGGAGATCATAGGTGTTTTCACTTTTACTTGACCATTTTTGCATTAAAAAAATCGAAAGTTTCTTTGAGGGGAACATTTTATTAAAGTAGACCCCACCACAATAGCTGCGTTTTCCATCGGACAACTGTTCTAGCACTAAAAAACAACAATCCATAAAAATTAAAAATTTCCATGTAAATTCTCTAATAGGAGATACATATGTGTTTAAAATTTGAAGAAAATCGAGCTAATTTTTAAAAGCAGATTTAGAAGTTGAGGACGAAATAATAGATGAAGATGAGGTTATATTTGATGTGCCTCAAGTGCAAGCAAAAGATGTTGGGCCAGTAGAACATAAAGTTCCAACTGAAGAAATTGATTTGGAAGTTGTTACCACCTCTGTCCTTGCTGAGGACCATCCATGCTCAATTGATCCACAGGAACCTATGGAAAGTGAGGTACTGACATGCACATCTAAAAAAGACATCAGTTGGCGAAGAGTTCGGATGCAAGAACCTCCAAGTCGCATTATCTTTGAGTCACCGAAAACAGATGAGGTAGTCGAAGTTGGTACTCCATTTTCATATTTTACCAAATATCTGTCCGATGATTTTTTTTTTATTAAAACGAACCACTACACCAATATCTACGCGCCAAAAAAAGGAAAGCTATCATTCAGAGAATGCACAGTAGATGAAGTACATACGTGTTGTTTTTGCGCACGATATTATGATGGGTGCTCTGAAACTTCCCCGAGTTGAGATTTGTTTTTTGATTTATCAATTGGGATAACATTCTTCACTGAGAATATGATGCGCAAACGATTTTTTGCGATTCGGAACAATTTGCATCTGGTTGATGAAAGCGTTCGGAGCGCTGAATGCAAAGATCGAAATCGAATTCAAAGTAAGACAATTATAGATCGGATTTGAACTCAACTTTTGCAGTTGGCACTTGAGGAAAATCTTTCAATTGATGATCCCATATAAGGGAAAATTCATTGCAAAGCAATACATAAAGTGGGAAACCTTTTCCATCGTGTACGAAATGGCGAATACTGTTTTGATAGGTTAGTTAGAATCGGTACTAAATGGGATCACCTTTTGCGTTCCAAGACCAATGTGCACCTCAGAGTATTGAAAACTCTATGGGAAAGATATTCATTCATACTCGTGCAGTTGCTAGAGTTTAAAACGATCTCAACACTCACAAATCCAGTGGGCCAGATGGTATTTCCCCATTAGTTCTGCAGAGGTGTTCTTCCAAGCTGGCATTACCATTGCGTGCGCTTCAACATCTATCCTATTCTTCTGGACTCTTCCCGAGAAGTTGGAAAACAGCCTTTGTCCAGCCCATACCCAAACAAATGCGAGCCGTCGTCTACTTCTTCATAGCGACCGTCGTCGTAAGTAAAAATTGATCAGCGTTTCGTTTCAATATGATGTAAGTATACAGCCTTATATCCATTCCTTCAAAGGTCATGGAAACGCTGATAAATTTTCAGCTCAAGAAATATCTTGAAACCAACGAAATCCTTAGTGACCGGCAGTATGGATTTCATGGGCAACGTTCTACTGGTAATCTGATGGTATATCTCACCGAACAGTGGAACCGGTCTTTGCATCAATTTGGAGAAAGCATAGCTGTTGCACTCGATATTACTAAGCTCTTTTGTCCAAAGTGCGTGCTTATGGAGTCGATGAAAAACTGCTTTATTGGATTAGAAGCTACCTTTTGGACCGCTCAATTCAAGTTTTATTGGACGGTTTCAAGTCTAAAATACATCAGATAAATGCTGGCGTTCCCCAAGGTTCTGTTTTGTCTCTGACACTCTTTACCATTTTTAGTAATGATCTCTTGTCCATTACTTCTAATCCAATTCACTCTTTCGCTGATGACAGCACTCTCAGCTTCTCATATAAGTTTAAGTAACGTCCGTCCACTTCTCATGTGGAACTGAAGCAACTACGTATGCTAAGCACGTTAAATTCTGATCTGGACAGCATAATAAAATAGGAAGAAGACAAACAAATATAATTTACAGCTTCCAAAACCAAATGATGTCTCCTGTCGTCTAAGCGAATATTAAATTCAATGCCATTATCCATGAATGGCACTTGCATAAAGGAAACCGAAAAACTCGCAGTTCTCGGTATGTGCGGTAACGACAAGCTTCGTTAGAATGACCCCATATTCACCGTCACCAAAAATGCTTGGAAATATTTAGGTTTTCTAACCGGGAGCAAGAAATATTTCACTCTTTCTGATCTGGCTAATATCTACAAGGCTTTTATTCACCCTAAACTTGAGTCGTATCTGTTCTGGTGCCCCTAAGACCACCTTGCATCAGCTAGATGGAATACAAAACCGTGCGATAAAACTTATCGGTAACGAAAACATAGTCGGCGCCGTGGCTCAGTGGAAATGCGCACGGCTACTGAGCAGGAGGTTCGTGGTTCGAATCCCAGTCACACCAAAAGTTTTTTTCACGGTGTCCCACTTCGCGCGAATGGGTGACAAACGTTCCGAGAGTAATAACTTGTCACGGAAAGCCTCTTAAATCGCCGTTCGGATCCGGCCTTAAATTGTAGGTCCTTTCCATTTGTGTCCAAAAATATACATGCGCAACACAAATGGTTGCGAGAGCTAGGCCTTGGACCGCAATGGTCTGTCGAGCCGAATATTATTATTATTATTATTATTTACGAAAACATTGCGAACATTTAACACCGCAGGAACGTTTCATGCTTGTCATTGTTTTATCGCTTCTTCCACCAGCAGTGCCCAAGAGAAATAGCCAGCTGCATGTCACCTCTCCTTGAATTCAACCGCAATACTCGTGGCGCCCTAAATGCTCATAAGTTTACCCTCACGCCCATCTTCAGACATACAGTTAAATTAAGAGATTCGTTCTTTAGTCGTACAACACGTATGTGGAATGCTTTGCCAAGCTCAGTCTTTCTACATCACTATAATCCACAGGCATTCAAAACACAAGCTCTTAGACATCTCCTATTTTCTCCTCCTTTTCCATAACGTCCACGCTGTGCCAAGCATATTAGCAGAGCATGATACGGGTGCGAACCCCTTTTTGAATGCGCAATTATAAAAAAGAAGGTCATGTCCTTCTTGGCTTAGTCAGTACTCCCTTAGCACGATGGTCCTTTAAAGATCACAGTATCGGCCAGTGAGCAGGGCGCTTTCTTAAAAACAGAAAAAAATTACACCTTATGGGCGGAGAGTATTCCATTGCAAAATATGCTTTGAGCTTGAGCTTTATGGATACCCACAGCATCAGAATTCGCATTTAAATTTTTGCATCGCCACGAAAATATGGTCACCACACTCACATCTATGTATAAACGTCAATGTGTGCGATGCAAATGTATCTGAGCGCTCATTCAATTAGTTAATTCCTATGTGAAAAATAACAACTCCAGTTACTGCTTCTATACGAGTAAATAAGACTTCTTTTAATGCGTTTTTATTACATTTCACTTTATTTACTTTATTTACATTTAATAAATTTATTTGTTAATATATTAGGGTTTGGTTTTTGTATTCTATACAAAGTACGGATATAATATTTAATATCTGTATAGAATTAATAATGAAGATATTGCTTTACCCATACTCGAATATTCTTGTTTGTGTTTGTTTAGCTATCAAAATAGGGAATAATTTCAACTAGTTATTTATATTAAGTTAACAGACTTGGAATAGGTACTTCAAATAAATTGTTTTTAATACAAATGGATTAGAACAAATGAAGAGAAAGATAAAAACTAAAAATAAAGGAAATGGCGATTACACAAAATAATCAAATAATAAAAGATTAAAAGTTATTTAATATATAATATTTAAGAATATATAATTATTTACAATTTTAGCCTTATATCTGATAAGTTCAAAATAATTACATTAATGACTATTTTACCTAATATTAAGATGTAATTGTAATTGTAATTCATTTATACAAGCAAAGGTATAAGCGCTGAAATGTCCTTATTTTTATTATATTTTTTCATAAAAAAATATAAAAAATAATTACACAATTAGTTGAATTCCCAAAGTTATAGATAACATAATTTTTATATTTTAATATAAAGATACTTTTGTTTTTTTTTTGTATTCCAATTTACTTCGAGTAAATTGGCACAATAAAAATATCTGATATAATTTTGTGTTTATATGTGTTGGTTTTTAGTTGTTATATTTTTGTCATCGTTTTAAGTTTAAGATGAACTTAAAAAAGCCATAACGTTTAAAAATAATTTTCAACAATATTTTTCGATTTTGCTGGCCAAGAAGAATTCACAAATTTGCAAAAATTTAATTGAGTTCTAGAAAGTACTTAAGATATTTTATCAATTGATTACACGTTTATTGCTTATGTTTGATTATATTACATAGTGGTACTCGTACATTTGCGATTAGACAAGTGGTTTGTTGATAAAAAATATATTTGACAGATTTTTCATTCGGTTCAAGATAGGGAATAGGCATTATGGACTTTAAAATACAAGCGTACTCTTCATTTGATGAATAAATACCAGAACATTTTTTTAAGAGATGGCATTAGAACTGCGTTACGAGCGGTGCCGTAAATTTGCTTAGAAAATTGTAATACTAGTGTTTTCCAATTAAAATATCTGTCAGTCAAAAAGTTAGACATTTTTGGAGGTTATGTTTCTCAAAAGTCATCTGTCAGTTCGCATCGCAACATTGTTTTTTAAATTTACTTGAAAAATTGAATTCATTGAAAAAATGGAACTATCGCTTGCAACTTTTCGTGCTTTGATTTTTTACGATTTTAGAAACGGGCTAACTAACTCAACAACAGTGCTTCGAATCACTTCATTCGACGGCGACAAAGCACAATCCTTGGCTAGTGTTTATAATTGGTACAATGAAGAATTTAAACGCGAACGACATTCACTCAAAGACGAGCCTCGTGAAGGTCGTCTAAAAACCGCTGTTGTGCCAGAAACATCGTTGCTGTGAGAAAACTGATTGAAGAGGATCGTAATGTGACTTATCGGGAAATCGAGGCATGTAACACCAGCCTATATACGATCTTACATAACATTTAAGAGTACGGAAGCTATGTGCACGTTGGATTCCACATTTTTTGACAGATGCCAAAAAAAAGGTTCGTGTCGATTAGTGACGCCAAATGCTTGAAAATTTTTTTGAAGGTACTTCTAAAAACGTATACAAGATCGTGAAAGGTAACGAGTCATGGATATTTGCTTATGAGGCGGAAAGAAAAGGGCAATCGACTGTTTGGGTCTTCCAATTCGAAGTAAATCCAACAAAAGTTGTGCGAGCTCGGAGCGTTGGGAAGAAAATTAACGCGTTTCTTCAAGAAAACCGTTCATGTGGCTACTGCGGCTCTTGACAGTCAATTCAGCTTGCTATACGACTATTTGTTTGCCTGAGAATTTCACCAAATTGAGAGAAAACAACCCAAAACGGCGAATCATTTTGCAATCACGATAAAATAGATGGTAGATATGGAGCAACTAGAACGGTTATAAATAAATGAAAATGGCTACAATGTTTCTAATGGAAACCTGGCATATTTGCGGCTTAAAAAAATCACATAATTTAAAAGAACCGTGCTAAGCACTTAAGGTAATGACAAGATTAAAAGAGCATTAAATGGTTATCACGGTTCTCTTAAATTATGTGATTATGTGAAGTCCCCAAAAATACCCTCAAAAGACTTGCAAAGACCCTGAAAGGACCCCAAAGGAGCCCCTAAGAACACTTGAAGACCATCCTCAAAATTACCCTCAAGACCCCGTTAAAACCACGTTACGATCCCCATCATTATTTCGTCAAGACTGACCCCATGAAAACACTCTTAAGACCCCACCTTAGAACACTTAAACACCCCCTCATGACTCCACTCAAGGCCATCTCAAAATCCCCTAAAGACCCCACTAAGGATCCTCACAAAATTCCCTTGAAACCCCCTCAAGACCACCTCACGACCCCTTCTAAGAACCCCTCAAGACCCACTTTGGATTCCCTTAGGACCCTCACAAAACCCTCTTAACAACCTACTCAAGAACACTTAAGAACCTCTCAAAACTCCTCTCAAAACCCCTCAAGACCCTGCTCAAGATTTCCTTAAGACCCCCACCAAACCCCTCGTAAGACTCTACTAAAATCCCCTCAAGATCCCACCAAGACCACCTAAAGACCCCCTTAAGACCCGACTAAAGATCTTTAAAAAACACCATCGGGATCCCCCTCAAGACTACCTAAAGACTCCCTCAAGATCACCTCAATACCCCATTAAGACCACGTTACTACCCCCATCAATACTCCCTCAAGAACCCCTCAAAATCTTCTCCTCAAGCCTTCACTCATGACCCTCTCAAAATCCCCTCAAGAATCCCTCAAGACCACTTAAAGAACCTCAAGACCCGACTAAATATCCTCATTAAACTCCCTTAAGACCATCTAAAGACTACTTAAAGACTCCATCAAGGCCCCCTTAAGACTCAACTCACGACCTTCTCAGAACCCCCTCAAGCCTTCCTCAATACCACCTAAACACCCCACTAAATACCATCACAAAACTCCCCTCAAACCACCATCAAGATCACCTGAGAACCACCCTTAAGACCCCGTTAAGACCATGTTAGGTCCCCTTAAGACACCCTGAAGACTTCCTCAAGACCACCACACGACTCCTAAGAACCCCTCTAGATCCCCCTCAAGATTCCCTTAAGACCCCCACAAAACCATTTTAAGACTCAAAGACCCTCTCAAACCTTCATAAACTCATTTAAAGATTCCCGAAAGGCTCCCGCAAAACCCTCGTCAAGACCCTCTCAAACTATTATTGAGACCACCGGAAGAACACCTGAAGACTCCCGTAAACCGCCCTCAAGGATCATCTTAAGACCTCCTCAATAACTCATTAGGACTCCCTCAATACCCTCTAAAGATCCACTCAGAACTCCCTCAAGTCCCCTTTCCAAAACACTCTCAAGACTACGTTACAACCCCCTTCAGGACCCCACTCAAGACACTCTCAAACTTTCCCCAAACCCCCACAAAACCCCCTAAAGACCATCTAAAGACTCCCCTCAAACCACCCTCAAGACTACCCTCAAGAGCCTTCTTGAACCCCCTCAAGACCCTCTCAAGAACTCTCAAAATAAATCTATAAAGGAATCACTTTTGGACTAATTTTTTGCCATAAATCCCATGCTATTTCGGTAATCAGGGTGTTGGCAGCAGGTGAATTGTTTCAATCGAGTCTAGTCGATCGTCGTAAACGTCGATTTGAGCATAAATTTGCAGCAATTAATTTTATTTTGTGATGTGTGCCGTTCCTGTTTTTGACCTTAATAGTTTTAAATTAGTAAAAAAATTAATTAATTTTAAATTCGTATGAAAAACCATCAACGACAGTGAATTCTTGACATGCAGCAAAAACTCAATATAACTGACGAAACTCGATTGGAAAAAGTGAGTTGCTGCCACTCCCATGTGCATAGAAATGAGTTCTTGCATTTTGAGTTTCAAAAAAAAACGGACGGAATTTATTTATTTAATCCAGGATAAGCCTGTAACACAATATTTTTGCCATATCCCAGATAATACCAAGAACAACAAAGAACAACAAGGGGTATGCAAATTATTTTATATTTTTTGCTATTTTGAAAAATCTACCAAATCATAACTAAACCACTTGCACCGTAGCAAATGCACTGAAGGTGACTTTCTTTGGATATTCGGGTCCCGGCGAGCCGCGTGTTTTAATCACCGGCTTCAACGGTTGACGCGGTTTCAATGACATTAAACCAGCAGACGCGGCAAGTTCACGAAGTTTTTGCGAAAAGCCTCCACTTCCACTGGACGAACTGTTGCCACTTCCATTGCCAGTGCCTGAATTGCCACTATTCGATGTACCAAAATTAAAATTTGATGTTAATTGTGATAGATTGCCTCCATTTGCAATGGCCGCCGCAGAAACAGACGCCGGTGTTCCCGAATGAATGCGATATAATTGGCCGGTTGATGTTGGATACATTAAGCTATTACCGCCCGTTGTTGAAATGTGATGTTGGTTTGCTGGTGTAATGTATCTGAAAGAAGAAAAAGAAAAAACAAAGTTAGAAAAAACTTATTTTATTAACAGTGTACTTTTTTATGTTTTCTAAGTTTTAAATGATGCATGTTAATGCCAATGAAATAAGTGAATGCGTTTGTAAATAAAAGATTCTACAATAAATATAGTGGAGCACATAATCATGCAATCCTCTTAGTATATAATGGATAACAGAAAAAAAAAAAAAAGACGTGTTGCACAGCAAAAAAAGCCTCTACTATTTTTAAGCTTGAATAATAATCAAACCTAAACCTAAATTAAGAAGAACTTACTTTGAACGTCCTTCGCGGTATGAATAATGGAAAACAAGAGCATTAAGAGAAGTCTTTGATGCGAAAATTCGAAAGACACACAGATAGGATAACTTCGGGTTGAAATAGGGACTTTATGGAAGGTTAAGATTGGTCTTAGGATTTAAAGCTTAAAAAAAAGTCCTTAATATATTTTGTTAGTCCTGTTAAAAGAAGTATATTTAATTGTCAAAAGTAATTCTCTTCTTAGTATGTCATATGTCCACTACCTCACGTTTCTGGTGCATCATAATACCAATTTAAGCTTTCAATGACTTTTCCAGTTGCCAATTTGAATTACAAAAGAAGTAAATATAAAAAAACTTTATTTTTCGGGTACAAACTTTTATGTATACATCGAATATATATACATAAAATACATGTTTTTTATTTCAAAGTATTTTCTTTTTTCCCGCATCACAGGCGCCACACGTGACTCGCGACACTCGTTAAACGCGGGTTATGAAAATTTGCTTCTGACATTGAGCCGCTCACAAGATTTCAGCACTCTAGGTCGAGCGCAAGGCGGTTAAAAAAGACCTCAAGAAACGAGAAAATTGCGCGATTTCAACTCATCACATCTCGAAATGCGACACGTGTCATAACCGGAATAAAAACAGTTTTTTGGACTTAGGCACTAGAAAAATAAAGCTCCCTAAAGGAAAAAAAGGAAAAGAAAGGCATTTCTTCTTTTTATTCTTATTTTAAAGTTCGTAGTATTAGGAGATGTTGTGTGTTGTAGTATGATTTTTAACGCATGCGTATAATTTGATTTTGCTTGAATGTCAACAGCAGTGTTACTCGTTGTTTCCACCTCAAATAACAATAATGCTACAATAAAATAATTTGCTTGTGTGAGTAAAATTATGGAGTTATCGATGAAATGCATTCATGGCAAAAATTAAAGAATATATTTAGAACATATGTTATCGTATATGAGAAAACATTTGTTTTAAATATTGAGTTTGGTAATGCATTAGTTGTGGTTTAATTTCGGTGATCACAACTAACAATAACAATATAACTCCCACTAATACATATGTACTAAATTTTCTTTGCCTCCGTCTGGGTCTTCTCAGTGCGACCCTTCTCTTCAATTTCAAATTTCGCCATTTTGATTTTTGCTGACCTTGAAAATCGCTTAAAATAATTCTACAACATTTTCCCTTCAATATACCGATCAATATACGCTCACATTTATTGTAGCATTATTTGAAGTCCGTATACATGTACATAGGTTAGGTTAGGTTGAAGTGGTCGTCGACAAAACCGACGCACCTAGACCAAGAAGGTCCGTTGTAATACCACAAGGATCTAGACCACCACACGCCTACTCGTTGAACCACTTGAAGCTTCGTATGAAGCGCAAGAGACTATTAATGTCAATGTGGGATGGATCGTTGAGATCGCTAAAAAAGAACGCTCCCAGATGGAGCTTCCGAGTGGTTTCCTCCACCTCCTCATCCATGCAGATTCTGCAGAAATCGTTGGAAAAGACTCGTAGTCTTTCTGCATGCTTGCCTATGAGACAATGTCCAGTTATGACACCTATAAACATAAGTTTGCACGTAGTGATCGGCATGCCTAGTAAACCATATTCAGGCAATAGGGGTAGTGTGGTTCCATGCTTGGCGAGTTTATCAGCCATTATTATTATTATTATTATTATTATATTAGGTGGGGCCGAACAGCCCTGAGCACTGCGACCTTTAGGTCTATTGTGCGTCCCTGACGTTTTACCACATTATGTGGTTGTTCAGTTTCTTCGTGAATGCCACCACATCTGACAATGCGATTGGTCTGGCATTCGGCCATGGAACCGTATAGGCCTTGAGATGTTTCATTCTTTTCTGGGTGAGGGCTACGCATACGAAGAGTATATGCTCTGACGTTTCCTTTGCCTCGTTACAGAATCGGCAGCGGTCCGATTGGGATTTGCCTATTTTCAAAAGGTGGTCTTGGAATGGGCCATGTCCTGTCATATACCAGATTAGTGTTCTTAGTGTATGGAGGTCCAGTTTGATGGCCCTGTCCATATGACTAATGTTGTAGTTTAGAAGCTTCTTGGCTTGTCTCATCCCAGGCGAAGAATTCCATTCTGCTTCGATAGTAGCGTTTTCCCACTCTTTAATTTTTCTGTTGATATGGCATTTGGAATAGGCAATGCTGGGTTCTGGGCCAGTGAAAATTCCTTCTGCGCCTTCTCTTGCGCATAGGTCTGCTGCCTCGTTTCCTGATATGCCTGAGTGTCCGGGAGACCACATAAGTGTGATTTTGTTGTTTTTGGCCAGTTCTTCTAAGTGGCGGAAACAGCTCCACGTTGTTTTAGAGTAAAAGACTGGACCTTTTAATGCTAGCAATGCTGCTTGACTGTCTGAGATCACATAAATCTCGGTTCTTCTGTAGTTTCTTTTAGTACATTCCAGTACGCAGGCTTCTATTGCTATAGTTTCTGCCTGGAATACTGTTGGAGATCTTCCTAGGGGTATTCGTAGGGTGATTCTGGGTCCGAATACTCCTGCTCCGGTTCCTATGTTTGTTTTTGATCCGTCTGTATACCAGATGGATGCATGGTTTGGAATGGTACTTATGATATTTTCAACTTGATTCCGATCGGGTATTTTAATTGAAAAATTCCTGTTGAAATTAGTAGTTTTTATCATTAGGTCTGATGGTTGGACAGTTACATATTCCAAGTCTATTTTGGTTATGATGCTGGTGTGTCCTGGTTTGTTTGCCTTTATTTCTTTAAGGATTTTTAGTTTTGTGGCTCTTGATACAGCCTCGCTTTTGATGTGTATGTGCAGGGGAGGAAGTCCTAGAAGTTTTTCCAGAGCTGCCGTTGGGCAGCTCTTAACTGCACCCGTTGCACTTAGACATATTAGTCTTTGAATTTTGTTCAGTTTTGAGCGTGTCGTTGATTGCTCTGTTTTTTGCCACCAAACCAGGGCTGCGTATGTGATCCTGGGTCTGATTATGCTTTGGTATAGCCAGAGGGTAATTTGCGGGTTTATTCCCCACGTTTTGCCAAACATACGCTGACAGGCAAAGTAAGCTTTATTAGCTTTGTTTGTGATATATGATATGTGGGGGTTCCATGTTAGTTTTTTGTCAAACAATACCCCTAAATATTTAGCTTCTGGCATTAATTGAAGGGTTTTGCCTTGGAATTGTATTGCTGGTAGCGTTACTTTTTGTCTTTTGGTGAATAGGGTGCAAACTATCTTGTCAGGATTGACGCTTAGTCCAACCTCTTTACACCAGTCTTTGACTTGTTTGAGAGCAACCTGCATGCGATCTGTTATCGTGCTCTCGAATTTGCCACGAACTACAAGGACTAGGTCATCTGCATAGCTTATATTAGTTAGGCCGTTGTTTTATAGCCTAGCGAGCAGCTGATCCATCACTAATAGCCACAGAAGGGGCGATAGGACACCACCTTGTGGGCAGCCTCTGGTTGCCGCTATTGTGATGCTTTCCTCGCCGAATGAGGCTTGAATCTTCCTGCTTCTTAGCATGCTCATGACCCATCCTATGGTAGAGGAGTCGATGCCCCTTGATCTGGATTGTGTTTGAATTACTTCGAAGCTTGTCAAAAGCGCCTTGTATGTCGATGAAGGCGCATAATAAAATTTCTTTGCTTCGAAGTGTGTCTTCGATTTCAGTTGTCAGCTCATGTAGTGCTGTTTCCGTCGATTTACCAGTCTGGTATGGGTGTTGGCTGGTATACAAGGAAAGAGTTTATCGCCCAGCGGATGCTTTCTGGTGGGAAGATGCTGGCTGAGCGTCTGTAGGCTTCAGTTGAGATAAGGTGTGGGTGCATGTTTATATCCTCGTATACTTCTTGATTATCCAGTATGATGCACTTGGGAAAGTGACTCTTAACCAGACACTCAAGAGTTTCTTGTCTAGAGGATTATCAGCCATACAATAACCAGGAATGTCTCTGTGTCCCGGCACCCAGCACAGGTAAATGTTGAAATGCTCTGCCCTCTCCTCAAAAAACGATCGGCAACTCCGGGCCAGAATGGAATATGTGAAGACTGATACATATACAAGCAAACAAACTAAAATTTTCAGTGTAGCATTATTGCTATTTGAGTTGAAAGCAACGAGTAACATTTTGGTGAGACTTTCTCACATCTCGCCTTGTTTTGAGTACGTCAGTTGTCGATTATATGAGACAAAAGCAAACCGATTCAGAAATTGTACTAGAATCTATCATTAAAATTAATTTAACCCAAAGAAAGAAAAAACATCACACCACATTAAAATTGTATGCTATACACCTCGTACGCAAACGAACTGGCATCTCACGTTCAGGTGAGTTTTGCACATTTGCGACCAAAATTCGTACCGTGTTTTGATGACGAATGCAGCTAAAAACGTCAATTGAATTTTTCTTTATGAATTAGCTTGTTTTTGTTTCCTTTACATAATTTAGTTTCAACTGAGCAGATAATGCTTAAGTAGCTCCTTATCACCACCTACAAGTATAAAGTCAATAACCACGAAAAGTTGGTAAAAACACAACACAACCTGAATTTGCCGCCAGCTTTTGAAAAGCTCCGCCTGATGGAGAAAAACATGTTTTCATGTTGCCCTTCAATTGTTAATATTAATTTCATTTTAATACAAATATGTGCAACCCTATACAAAAAATCACCTTCAATGAAAATTGAACTTACGACAAAGTTCAATGTTATGCCTTTTGCCATACAAGGCAAACAATTGACTTTAAGCTGAAACGGCGGCATCGTTCGTTATTTCCCATCGCTCAATTGTTCCACACAAAAAGAAGACGGTTCGAATCATTTAATTATAAAATAATTGCATGTCTCTCACAGATATATATTCACAATTATATACACTTTTTGCAACTTGTTGCTGGATATTCGTTAAAATAGAGATTTTTTTTTGATATTCTTGATATGTTGTTGCCATTGAATTATTTTTATGGCCTTTTTCAATTTCTTTTACTCCATTGAACTCACATTACAATACATGCAAGCACACTGCAGACACAAACATTTAAAACCGGACAATAAACTTGGCGCGAATTAACCTTAGTGTAGCTATTTTGACGGTATTGTTAATGTTCAGTTGGCATATAACATTAAAAAACTGAACAATAGATTAATTACTACCTAAGGTGTTGCTTATATGACACTGAAGATCGCATTCAATTTCAATGCCCATCATTACTGCATGCAAAGGAGAATTACTTACTTAGTTATGACTTACAGTACACAGGGTTACAAAAAAATGTAAAAAACGCAGCTAGTTATTGTGTTTATGTTGATCGATTTCACACAATAATTTGATGATGGTAATTTTACGCTTGTTGAGCGTATTTACCACAAATGAAACGCATATCTCCTTTCAAATTCAATTTTTGCTTTCAGTGGTTTTTGCTTCGCTCATGAAAACGGTGTGTTGCAAGGAAGAAACACAAAAAACGACGACTGATCATTCCAGATTAGATCATCGGAGGAAGGGACAACACAATCATTATGATGATAGTGATGTGGTTGCATTGCTGATGTTTTCAAGAGCATCTAGAGACCGTAATACATTTATTTATTGTTTTGTAAGGCGATCTATTGTTCCGCTTACTTTTAGCGCTTGAATGCGCCGGTTTGCAACCACAGTACTCGGAAGACCTAATGAAGTGATAGGTTATATCCAACCTGTAACATTCAGGTACGAGATCAGATCGATGATGCCGTAATACGAAAGCTCCTTCAGGTCGGCAAAGAAGGGTCTGTTCAATTTGCGTATAGCCGGAAGCCCGTTAGGGCTGGGCATTTGCAGAGTTAATGAATGAGAGCTTATTTTTCATTAGCATCCATGCAACTCCTGCTAAAGATGTTATGCGGTATTCCCAGTTTGGCTGCCCACTAGCCTGTGAATATGGCAACGAATCTTGAAATATCTTTCCGTGATCTGGAGATCAGCTCACATGTGACGGCCTTCTTCGCCAGTGCGTCTGCTTTCTAAAGTAGTCTATGCTTTAGCTTAGCGCAACAAGTTCAGCTTGACACTGCCTAACATGTTTTGAATTGTAGCTTGCTGTAATAATGGCTTTGATTAAAGATAAGCTTTCAACGCATTTGCCAACCCTACCCGCTATTGAGGTACTTTGAGGAGATAGGGCTCTGCATGCCTCCCTTATCGCTAGAATCTCCGCCTGAATTATGCTAGCGGAGTCAGAGGTAGCTTGTAAGACCGTGAAAGATTAAGCTTTTCTGAGAATACCCCAGCACCGACTACATCTATCATCTTGCATCCATTAATGAATAAAGTTACATCAAAAAGCCCCGATATTTCCCCGTCCTTCCAACTTTCTCTAATAAGAAACTCAATGGCGAAGCTAGGCCTGAAGTCGATTGCAGATAATATCATCTCATTTGGTAACATTGCAGTATATTGCCGTGACCGTACGGTTTGGTAAAAAATCGCCCAGATTCTTTAATACGGAACTCGCTGCACGTCGCCACATATTCAAGATCCGGAGGTAATAGGTGTAGGATTGTGTTAAGAGCAACGGTGAGATGAGACCCTAGTAGTCCAGTTATGCCAACAGTAGCTAACCTTTGTATTTTACTTAGCTTGCTGGCATTGTACTTTTTATTAATCGCCAGCTACAAAAATAGCACTCCATATGTAAGAATAGGGCGCAGCGCACCATTTAACTGATATACGAGTTAGACGACAGCACTTTAAGTGTCGCCTGGCTATCTGAAAAGATATATATATCTTAACGTCATTACCCGAAGCACTGGTGTGTTCAGCCATAGAGCCATCCTCGGCTGTAGTCTACATTTCTTACCAATGGTTTTGCTGCTAGCATATGGAGCAATACATTCGTTCGTAGTCCTAAATTATATATTCGACTTCCAGCAGAGTTTCATCTCTAGGATTATACCGAAATATCTGAGGTAAGTGTAGATCTCTGACCATTGAGTTTATGGAGGACTTTGTGGTGAAAACTATTTGTACATTTGGCAGTGCAGCGAACAGCGCAACACACAATCATTGGGATGCCGCTATATGCCGTGATATTTAAAACATTTATATGGGAGCCTCTCGATCAAACAGACATACAGACATACAAACCGGCACGTGAATTCTGACCAACCCCCATAATCTACCAATCGACCACCCAGAAAACTATAAAATCGACACTAAAAAAACGTGTATGAAGCCTTGTGTACTGTGACCTAGAGGTCTTTTGTGCATCCCCGATGTTTTACCACATTATGTGGTTGCTCAGTTCCTTTGTAAATGCAACCACATCCACCAATTCGATTGGTTTGGTATTTGGCCAGAGAACTGTATGAGCCTTGAAGTGCTTTATTCTTTTCCGGGTGAGGGCTGCACATATGAAAAGTATGTGCTCTGATATTTCTTTTGCCTCGTTACAGAAGCGGCACCGATCTAATTGGGATTTACCCATTTTCGACAGATGGCCTTAGTCCTGTCAAGTACCAGACTAGTATTCTTAGTGTATGTCGGTCCAGTTTGAGGGCCTGTCCATGTGACTGATGTTGTATTTAAGAAGCTTTTTTGCCTGTCTAATTCCAATCGATGGCTTCAATGGCAGTGTAAATCCCATGGAAACGGCATTTTCAGATTTTCCCGAATTTTCCAATTTTTCAGGTCCCCGGACTATAACGAACGTTTAAAAAAACAAGACAAATAGGTCTTGCCGTTTAGCCGTGAAAAGGTAACAGACATAGAGACAAGCAGAGTTACTTTCACATTTATAATATTAGTATGGATTTGTGCAATTAAATACAAAATCAAAATTATGTAAATAATTTGAAAGCTTAAGCTCTGGTCATGGCCTCCCACAAAAGATCTCCCCACCGGTCCTGATTTCGAGCTGTTGTTATACAGTTTTGGCTGATAAATAAAGTATGCACAAAACACAGAAACTTCCTCATTTTCATTCAGCAAAGAAAGGCATTGATTGTGAAACCATACGGCATGAATGCGGACCATGAAAAGTCGTTGCACTTCATTATGGAGTTTGCACAGGACTACGACTGGCTATTAATTTATCGGTTCAATGAAATGTAATTTAATACAACTCAATCCGGTTGCAGTATTTTATTGTGTTAACCATAAAATCATTCAACATGTTATTTACAACCGTTTTACCAGCAAGCCAATGACCAAAGATCAATAAATGATGCAACCACAATCCTTGCTCTGGTAAGGTCAATAAAAAGAAATCGACCGTACCGCAGTAACTTCCTACAATATAAAGACATTTCGTTTGGGTAGTTGCTAGTTATACAGCATTTGAGGAGATTGAAAATAAAGCAGAAAGAACAGAACAGCTGTTGTTGATTGTTTGAATAAAATAATTAGAAGTTTTTATTGAATGTAACTTTGTTATCTGCATAATCAGCATTTTGTGGTCTTACATAAGTAACAGGAAGGAACTATGCGGTAACCAAGGATAGCTATGATAAAAAAGACTTTTTACAATAACTAAATTAGAATTATATTTGGCCTACCAATAAGATTCAAATGCTCTACTATTTAAGGCGGTAAAATCTTGTGAAAGTTCTTTTTTTTATGTGATGTTTTGGTTCGTCTTTTCCAGCTGCTCTCTTAAACATGTTGGCTTTTTAATGTTCTAATTACAAATGCAAAAATGAGATCAGATCTTGTAAGATATTTCTTAATCTTAGCGATCAGTCTTATTTTATTACTGCAACATAATTCTATCAATAAACAAGGAATGTATAATTAAACTGGTGGCCTTCCTAACAAGCAAAATTTTACGACTCAATTTAAATTGTGTCGTCATCACCGCATACTCTCTTTTGCAAGTTTTCGGTTCTTGGTTTTTTTATTGAACTTTTAAGTTCGGGGCACGACGTATTCTTGGTCTTAAGGCGGCTTCGAGAGTTCTCTAATATTATCACAAAGAACTCCAAACATTATTGCGAGCACAATGGGCGAAACTTATATTCCGAGGACATAAAAGATTCTTCAGCGAACGTGTGCTAGGTACGATTAGGTTAGGTTGAAGTGGCCGTCAGTCAAAACCGACGCACTTAGACCAAGAAGGTCCGTTTTGTGATACCAAAAGGATCTAGGAAAATTCCACGCTTCTCGTTGAACCACTTGGAGCTTCGTATGAAGCGCAAGAGACTATTAATGTCAATGTGGGTTAGACCGTTGAGGTCGTTGAAAAAGAACGCTCCCAGATGGAGCTTCCGCGTAAATTCGAGAGGGCTGGGCACGTACAAAGTAGATGTAGAGTGGTTTCCTCCTCCTCCTCATTCATGAAGCTTCTGCAGAAATCGTTGGAAAAGACTCCTAGTCTTTCTACTGCTTGTCTTTGAAAAGACACCTCCGCGAACCCCTTCATCAGTTTTCGACCCGTCTGTGTAGAAGTGAATTCCTTCATTTTCCAAGTAGATACCTTCCTCCCAAAAATACCTGGAGGGGTTGGCAACCTGGAAGATTTTGTTGAAGTGGAGCTGCGGAATGGTGTAGTCTAAGTTAACAAGTGGAGTCCTGACTGAATTCAGGATAGAAGAGTGGCCGAAATCATTCACGGTCCACTGAGAGATTGCTCTGAGGCGAGTAGCCGCGCTTGCAGCCAGTTGTTTGCGGAAGATGTCGAGTGGAGAAAGATTGAGCAGAATGTCCAGAGCAGCAGAGGGAGTTGTACGAAGCGCTTCGCTTACACAAAGACAAGCTGATCTTTGAACTCTGCTTAGTTTGTCGAACGTGTGTACATTTGTACGTTTGTATGGGTGTACGTTTGTCGTGTCGTATATCTCGGCTTCTACCCGTCAAAATTTGATGGGACTTATTTTAAAACAATTGGTTAGAGCTCGGCTTGCGATAGCGTAATTTTTTCATTCATAGTGGTTACTACCCTTGAGAAAACTGGAAAAACTACTCATTTGTTTTTTTTCAAGCCTGAACGTTTGCAAAGTAAAATGTGGTTTTCTAAGTCTATTCCAAAAATAGCTTAGCATACTATTAGGCTTCTAAGACAAATTAGTCTTTGGACTGAATTACAACTAAATATACATACACGGGTGTGTGTAGTCACTCGTCACCCGCATAGCAGAATACATTAGCTCGTATGTCTATTAGTAGTGGAAAGTTTTTGATAGGAGCTCGTATACGTGTATCTCGGCTTCTACTAGTCAGAATTTATTACTTAAAAAAGGGGGTTTTTTTTTTTAGAAAAAAGGTTTTTATGGAAATTCTGGGATCTGGCCAATAGGGTCTGGAATTTTGTGGACCAAGCCATTTCTTAAGCGATTCGTATGAAATTCGGTATATAGGACCAAGATGTGACTATAACCCTTGTTCCTGTGGAAATTCTGGGATCTGGCCAATAGGGTCTGGAATTTTGTGGACCAAGCCATTTCTTAAGCGATTCGTATGAAATTCGGTGTGTAGGACCAAGATGCGACTATAACCCTTGTTCCTGTGGAAATTCTGGGATCTGGCCAATAGGATCTAGAATTTTGTGGATCAAGCCATTTCTCAAGCGATTCGTATGAAATTCGGTGTGTAGGACCAAGATGCGACTATAACCCTTGTTCCTGTGGAAATTCTGGGATCTGGCCAATAGGATCTAGAATTTTGTGGATCAAGCCATTTCTCAAGCGATTCGTATGAAATTCGGTGTGTAGGACCAAGATGCGACTATAACCCTTGTTCCTGTGGAAATTCTGATCGATTATGAGAAGGCGTTTGACGGTGTTAACAGACAGTTTATCTGGCTCGCCTTGCGCAGGAGAGGTATACCCGATAAACTAATAGCTATTATTAAAGTAACCTATGATATGGCTCTAAATGTCATGCGCTGCATAGAGGAAAGCTGTCAGAGGAATTCGATATCGATATGTGAGGTACGACAAGGTTGCATTCTATCGCCGATACTCTTTTTGTTGGTGATTAGCAATGTGCTTCGCGCAGCTTTATCTACTAGAAACGGAGGAATTCGTTGGACTCTTACATCTCAACTCAAACATCTGGACTACGCTGACGACGTTCGTTTACTCTCACACAGGATTATGGAGCTGTACCAAATGACAACAAATGTGGAAAGGGAGGCAAATGTTGCGGGTTTGAAGATTAATACTGCCAAAACTAAAATCATCAACAATGGCACTAACTCAGTAACTCAAGATAACATTGCTGGACAACCGGTAGAGATAGAGTAGAGAGTTTCCAATATCTTGGGAGTATTGCCTCGACCGAAGGTGGAACCGAACAGGACATTGTCAGCCGAATCAGTGTTTGGAATGATGTCCATGATAGGGCGAAGCAATGCCATCAGCTTAAACATCAAGCTGCCACTGTTCCGTTCAATGTTGAATCTGTGCTGTTGTATGGGTGCAGCACTTGGAAGGTGACCGCTACTATCACAAAAAGATTGCAACCGTTCGTAAATAGGGTCTAACCGTATCTCTAACGAACATCTTTGCCAGAGAAAGGGTCAGGAACCAATAGGCACAACCATCTAACGATGGAAGTGGCAATGGATTGGTCATACACTCCGAAAAGGCGAGAGTTCCATAGCAAACTACGCAATGCACTAGAATCCGTTATCTCAGGATGGTAGAAGAACGAGTCACGGCAATTGTCAGAAACTGCACGCGATGGCGCGTAGGCGTAGTAGAGGACCTAGGACCCACAAGAGGATATAGGACATAAAAAGAAAAAAAAAGGAAGTGTGTAGATTTAAGAAAAAAAACGGTTCCTTAGGCATATCGATCGCTATATGCAAACTCAGATTAAAGCTAGATGCTATGAAGAAAACTAACCATACAGAACAACTTGCGTAGAGACAAATAAGATCTGGTCTAGGCTGGATCCGAAATGCTCCAAGTGTCTGATCTCTCTATACAGATTGCATATAGGTGCCACAATAGGTATCATTGATGGGCACTCATTGGCAAGCGTTCATCAAGGCTTGGTGTGTTTTCCAATGACTTCTGTAGAAATTGCATGGTCCCGGAGAAGGAAGAGACCATTCTTTTGCAATTACTAAGAGTAATTGTCAAGTACTGACATTAGAAGTCATCTACGCCTCATTCGAAGCTCAAATTGGTTCAACGAGTAGGGGGAAAAATCTTCTCGATCTATATTGTATCGCAATGGACCACCATTGGTTTTTTCTCAAAACTTTTATAATTATTCGTAAAAAATTAAACTTTATCCTTGAAGACATAAACTGTCTGCTGATGTGTCTACATATTATAGCGAATCACTGAATATTTAGCCAAACAATAAATCGTTCAAGTAAAATACAAACGATCACAGGGAAATGCAAATTCGTTGACAGCCAATAACACTCTAAAATAGCTGGAGTACACCCGTAGAAATTGCATTTGCATCATCATCTGCCATTAAATAACATGCATCACACGCACATACATGCAGAACATGCAGAAGGTGCGTTCAATTCAAAGATACATTCATGGTTTGACATTTCAGTTGGTGCTTCCTGCTTGTACCTGAGTGCTGATGTGCAACTGCGCGTGCATAATGCGTGCATACAGTTAACTATGCATCAAGCACCAAGACGACGACCAAAATAATGTGCTTTTCCACATTCTCTAGCTCAGATAATAATGCTCACAGTGTGACAACGGGACGCTGCACTGTAGTAATGTTATTCCAAGAACAAATGCGGAAATTTCTAAAACATTTTTACAACTTTTTCGTTGGCGTCGTAAATTTTCGCTCTACAGACATTGAAAGGCTTTTTAACATTTGCGAATCATTAGCCAAGGTAAGATGGTAAAATAATGATGATTTTTAATTTAAGAGGAAAGAGTTTATTTTTGTCCTGACTATATAAAATGGAATTTATACGCACTGACACTTTAAAGTCAAATAGTTATTTCCTGGGATACTGAGGATACTGTCAGTAAGTTCTAGAAATTGGTTAGAATAAGAAGAAAATGTTCTAATGTGTTAAATTCTGCTATTTTAACGATTCTCCCATTATAAGACGAAGGCTTAGTCAATTGTGGCAATATCACTTTGTTCTACTTGAATGTAATTTTAAAGTAAATTAAATATTTTTTCAGATTTTCAGTCAGTTCTTTTTTTTTATAATTAGCGCACGCTTCAAGAGACTATCATCTTATAATGCCAAGGCACAGCTTGGTTTTGTAAATATTTTGATAGAAGAAGAGGGAAGTAGTGGTAGAAATGGTAGAATGGTAGAGGAAAGCATCACAATAGCGGCAACCAGAGGCTGCCCACAAGGTGGTGTCCTATCGCCCCTTCTGTGGCTATTAGTGATGGATCAGCTGCTCGCTAGGCTAGAAAACAACGGCCTAACTAATATTAGCTATGCAGATGACCTAGTCCTAGTAGTTCGCGGCAAATTCGAGAGCACGATAACAGATCGCATGCAGGTTGCTCTCAAACAAGTCAAAGACTGGTGTAAAGAGGTTGGACTAAGCGTCAATCCTGACAAGATAGTTTGCACCCTATTCACCAAAAGACAAAAAATAACGCTACCAGCAATACAATTCCAAGGCAAAACCATTCAATTAATGCCAGAAGCTAAATATTTAGGGTTACTGTTTGACAAAAAACTAACATGGAACCCCCACATATCATATATCACAAACAAAGCTAATAAAGCTTACTTTGCCTGTCAGCGTATGTTTGGCAAAACGTGGGGAATAAACCCGCAAATTACTCTCTGGCTATACCAAAGCATAATCAGACCCAGGATCACATACGCAGCCCTGGTTTGGTGGCAAAAAACAGAGCAATCAACGACACGCTCAAAACTGAACAAAATTCAAAGACTAATATGTCTAAGTGCAACGGGTGCAGTTAAGAGCTGCCCAACGGCAGCTCTGGAAAAACTTCTAGGACTTCCTCCCCTGCACATACACATCAAAAGCGAGGCTGTATCAAGAGCCACAAAACTAAAAATCCTTAAAGAAATAAAGGCAAACAAACCAGGACACACCAGCATCATAACCAAAATAGACTTGGAATATGTAACTGTCCAACCATCAGACCTAATGATAAAAACTACTAATTTCAACAGGAATTTTTCAATTAAAATACCCGATCGGAATCAAGTTGAAAATATCATAAGTACCATTCCAAACCATGCATCCATCTGGTACACAGACGGATCAAAAACAAACACAGGAACCGGAGCAGGAGTATTCGGACCCAGAATAACCCTACGAATACCCCTAGGAAGATCTCCAACAGTATTCCAGGCAGAAACTATAGCAATAGAAGCCTGCGTACTGGAATGCACTAAAAGAAAGTACAGAAGAACCGAGATCTATGTGATCTCAGACAGTCAAGCAGCATTGCTAGCATTAAAAGGTCCAGTCTTTTACTCTAAAACAACGTGGAGCTGTTTCCGCCACTTAGAAGAACTGGCCAAAAACAACAAAATCACACTTATGTGGTCTCCCGGACACTCAGGCATATCAGGAAACGAGGCAGCAGACCTATGCGCAAGAGAAGGCGCAGAAGGAATTTTCACTGGCCCAGAACCCAGCATTGCCTATTCCAAATGCCATATCAACAGAAAAATTAAAGAGTGGGAAAACGCTACTATCGAAGCAGAATGGAATTCTTCGCCTGGGATGAGACAAGCCAAGAAGCTTCTAAACTACAACATTAGTCATATGGACAGGGCCATCAAACTGGACCGCCATACACTAAGAACACTAATCTGGTATATGACAGGACATGGCCCATTCCGAGACCACCTTTTGAAAATAGGCAAATCCCAATCGGACCGCTGCCGATTCTGTAACGAGGCAAAGGAAACGTCAGAGCATATACTCTTCGTATGCGTAGCCCTCACCCAGAAAAGAATGAAACATCTCAAGGCCTATACGGTTCCATGGCCGAATGCCAGACCAATCGCATTGTCAGACGTGGTGGCATTCACGAAGGAACTGAACAACCACATAATGTGGTAAAACGTCAGGGACGCACAATAGACCTAAAGGTCGCAGTGCTCAGGGCTGTTCGGCCCCACCTAATATAATAATAATAATAATAATAAAGTGGTAGAAGTTGAGTAGTTTAGTGAGTGACTGAGTGGTTGAGAGTTTTCTTCAAATAAGTCCTGAAACTAAAGGTTGCTCATCATCCTGTCTCCGCCTCCTATATTCCACCTCCCCACCTCCCCAAATTCTACATATCCCAATCCCCTGGGCTGGATAAAGGTGTTATACGTTCCGTGCCGAGAATCGGCCTGACTGGGAAGCCCAGTCGCTCACGGAGTATCTGGATTCCAGCGCCCTCCAGACTTTATAGCCTTATCTGCATATTGCGGATCTCTGTGCAGATGGACCACCCTTTCTCCGCCACTCTTAAGAATCCAAATGACATCAGACAGTTAAAAACTTTTATTTTGCTAGTTTTGAGAAAACTAGCACTAGGGATTTCAGAGAAGCTTGGATATCTGAGAAGATGTGGATATAACATTTCTCTTCAGCCAAGACAAGACTTTATTTAATCGCTAGGATTTTTGCTTGCAAAACACTGCAGTGATCGTTAAGACGGAAAGAAAGACTAATATTTGAAGACCGGTACTTCTTCTTTACCGGACGGTAGTACGGTGCCATTGCTGTCTACCGGTAATGCTCCTGCAACGGTGGGAAGTGTTTTGACTACTGCCGACAAGTACAGGTCGAACTTGACAGTTAGGCCTTCTATTAGCAGCGGTAGGATTGTGGCACCTCATGGCCCTTCCGCTGCCAGTTATCTTGTAGGCGCATCTGGTGGATGTTCGCGACAACGTACTCCATCTAGATCGTCGTACAAGGATCGGCGTGGTGCGGTACGGACACTGAAGGCCCTCGGAGCAATTTCAGAGACCAAAAGAACATCGAGCAGGTCGTCAAGCTAAAATGGGCCCAAGCCCTTATTGACAAGTACGAACAACGGAGAAGCGATGACTCTACGTCTAAGCGACGGAGATCGGTGGAGGAAATCGATTCGATTTCAAAAAGACTTAAAATGCCCAACACCAGCACATTTAGTCACTCCATCGTTACATCTCAGAGGCCCTTCAGCGATGACTTTAAGGACGAAATTGTAGTCGCAGTAATAGATCGCAGCGACACTGATGGAACTATCTCTCCAGAACGGTAACGGCAATTAGTCAAGCTAAAGCTCTCTGGTAGCTTGTTGAATTTTATGATGGAGCCTCCAGGACAACCTCCTACCACTCGCGATGGTTGCTGGTCGTATTAAGCTAATCGCATGTGACGACTCGATATCTCGCGATCTCTATAAACAGGCCATTAGCTGTATAGGAGAGGTTTGGCCGGGCGCTAAGCTCGAGCTCGTTGTGAGGGAGGATATCCCAAGCCGATCTGGATCCTAACTGAACTTTGCGGATGATATACTCCATGTCCTTAAAACTAGCAATACCTCACGACTGGAAAGTCTCCAAGTTGGAGGAGCAAAGCGGTTCCTACAGATCCGCGATAGTTGTGATCAATACTCTGGCTGAGACCAAAGGCGTGGTAAGATTTGGATGGGATCACATCAGCCTTCGAGTCTACAAGAAGGACGAGCTGGAGGCAGGTAAATTGCCCCCTATCACTAAGCCCTGGAGCATCTGACCCGATTCCCTTGATGGAAGACACTCCAAAAACTTCGGTGACCCTTTCACAGTAGTCTATCTCTCTGACCGATCCTATATCATATATGGTGAGTCCTCCCCTTCAGAGAATTCCCCAACGAGGACGTACGTCTGGAGAACACCGCAGTGCTCAGTAGCCACGCGCATTTCCACTGAGCCATGGCGCCCACATTTTTATTTTTTATTCATTTATTTAATCCGCTGGGATCCCATTTGCTCCTGGGGCCTTATTATTTTTGAGCCGATTTATCGCTCTGCTAATTTCGTCTATACTTGGTGGTGGCAGCATAGTATGGTCTTCAGTCGTTGGTGGATCCTCAAATTCCTCAGTTAGCTGGCCATTTAGCAACTCATGAAAGTGCTCTTCCCATCGCTCTTAGATGCCTTTAATGATGGCGATCTGATTACCCTCTTTGTGTCAACTTGGTGTTTTCTGATGAAAAAGTTACGGTTCAACAGTAAGTACACAAAAAAAAATGATCGTGTGTGGTTAGAGGGCAAGTCCAACGACAGTTTGGACAACCAAGCTCCGGCTTCTGTGATTGTTTGGGCAGCTGTAACAGCCAAAGGTCATTCCCCACCAACTTTATCGATCAGGGCGTCAAGGTAAATGAAGTAGAGTACCGGGAATAGGTATTAAATTATGCGTTGCTACATTGGGCATACAAAAAATTCGGTAACCACCGCGTTGCCCAAGGTAGCAACGCATCATTTAATACCTTTTCCCGGTGGAAATTCTAACAGGACTCAGTCCCATCACATAAAACTCGTTTGACATAACAATTTTTACAAAATCTCTTTCTAAATTTCATTTCTTCGCAACAATGGCCTCCATACTCACCAAACTTGAACCCAATAGACTTCTCTATGTGGTTCATTTTGAAGGCAAAGGTTTCGACAAAAAGATATAAAAGTGCGGATCCACTGAAGACAAGTCTTTGTAGAGAATGGACAAAAAATACCAACAGGTCACGTTCGTGATAAATTCAAAGCCTTCGTTAAGAGACTCGACGCTATTACCTTAAGGGTTCAGGAACCAATAGGCATAACCATCTAACGACGGAAGTTATACATGTAATGGTGCATGTTCCGTCATTCCTTACATGCGCGTTATTTCTCTTGCTGAAGGATCTAATCCGTCGTAATCGTTGCGATCCCGTGCTTCCTCTGATGAGTGTTGCCAAAATCTCATTTTAGGGGTTTCGCCAATGAGCTTGCCTTCACCTTTTCCTAAATTTCAATTTAATTTAATTTTGGAATATAAATTACTTCTATTACGACAAACGTTATATTTTAAAAGTGTTATGCCTGTAACACAAACACGCTTCAGCTTTGTCTTCGCTGTGTTACGATGCAGCCGCTTTACATTTGCTTTGAATGACTTTTCTCTGAATGGCATTTCTCAAGTGAGAGTTCTGCCACAGTTCTCTGCCTTGAACTGTCAGGCAAAGCAAATATTCAGCACTTTTGAACTGTAGCTTCGTTACGTAGCATTACGTTTTTTTTACGATTGCCAACCGAAACGTTGAAGCCGAAGCGACATTATGATAGAAAGCATTGAAATCGTATGGCTGAACTCGTAAACGTCAGGCGAACCCGAAGCTGAAGC
Organism: Nephrocerus scutellatus; assembly: GCA_947095585.1. Lineage (NCBI taxonomy): Eukaryota > Metazoa > Arthropoda > Insecta > Diptera > Pipunculidae > Nephrocerus > Nephrocerus scutellatus. The sequence goes on from OX352761.1 coordinate 16,581,602, forward strand.
GTGTTTGTGTTTCAGGCATTACCTCTCTGCGCCTTTAATTATCGATCGTTTGCCTGTGCGATGCGACCTACTCGAGCTCACTTTTGGAAAGAAGGAATTTTCATCGAATGGCCGACGAGAAGCATCATTTGACATTTACAAAACAAATAGCTCAATGTGTTAAAGTGAGACGACGATTGTTCTATTGTCCGCAGTGACAACGAACAAAACAAGCGATTTACACGAGACTTGTACAAGTAGAGTGACGTAGGTATTTACACGTTAGTCCGGTGGCCCGAACATGCACAATAACATGCACTTCGAAAAGGCGACAGTTCCATAGCAAACTACACAATGCCATGGAATCCGTTATCTCAGGATGGGTCGTCCGAGAAATACATGGCGCAGAACAGTTGAGGAGAAGGAGTCACGGCAATTGAGGAAGAGTTGGAGAGAGCTGAAGCTCATTTTCAGGAACCGCACGCGATGGCGCGTAGGCGTAGTAGAGGCCCTAGGACACACAAGGGGATATAGGACATAAGTAAGTAAGCAGTAGCCTGTTATTCATAAAATTTGAAATGTTTTTAACATTCTCTAACAAATTCTTATACAAATATTCGAAAAATGACGAAATTACAGACTCTTGATTTAGTAACACTTCGATGGCCGACTACTGTATATACGAGTATGTACAGTACGATAAAAGATCCCTATTTGACATTTTCGTAACAATATTTGGCCGACTCTGCTGTCAAACTGTTCGATTCTCATATAAAAAGTGCTACGCGTGGCAACCTTTTTTGCAATGTGAGTGCAAATCGAACACGTCACAATATACTACACAGTAAAAGTCAAACAGTAGCTTAACTAATGGCTGTTTCAAGTAAGACTATAAAACGTATTTGAATTAACTAACCGGTAGATTTAACTTTGACCGTCAAACCGGACATAAGTGTACAACGACTATATGACTGAGAAACATTGGCCTAAAATACTTGCCTCAAAAATTTAGAACTCAACTAATCCTCTTTTTATACAGAAGATAATAGAAGTTATTGTTTCTCCTCTCGTGTGTTGCAATTACCGAAGCTTTCCCCTTTCTATCCGTCGTTCTTCTGCAGATTGCCTTCTAAGAACAACTATTACTTCCATATAGCGGAATGTAAAACGTGTTACGATATAAACGCAATAACATAATAGAATGAATCTAATTATCGTAAAAATTATTCCCTAGTAGAATAGTAAATTTCTATATTACACACGCGGTAAAAGGTGAATGCAAATGCGGTATGCGATGCGATGCGTTAGAGCACAGCTAACATTATATGTTCCGCACCACCGTTTGCACACAGATACCGGCATTCACAGACACACACGCACAACACAATGGTTAAACTAATGTTACGTTCAGAAATAATTTTATTTCCCATGATTACGCATTCAATGAAACTGCTGCAGCCGCTATATTCGATCAGCGATCGAGCGAACGGATGGTAGCGGCGTCGGCCGTGGCAGTGAAAGAGACTGCCGTGCAGTAACCGCATAATCCACGGCCTACACTAAAAACCGGCAAAAAAAATGAACAATTTGGTTCAAGAGAAATATTGAAAGATTTTCAACGCCAACCAATGCGCCGCCTATTGCACTATCTGCGCAATGACAACGCAACAGGCGTGCGATCTTACTACCGAAACCAATTTCAAGATCATCTTCCTTTTGTAATACTCGCATCCCTCATTCTCCTTACGGAACGGAACGGGAAAGGGGTCAAAGGAACCTAGAATATCTCGAGTTAAGGAAAAATTATGTTTACTGCGACACTAATCTTAAAGCCAATTCAAATGAACGCCCAAGCATTTGTTCTTTTGCGCTTGCGCGAATGCAATCCGCCTCTCGGTTCGTTCATCTATTATACCATTTTATGGCATGTGATGAGCGCTGTTACGCTTACATCCAATAATCCTAATAATGAGTTCGTTGAATTGATTTTTCGCTTTCATGCAATGTGCCGTAGTAGTAGTAGTTGTTGTTGTTAATCTCTGATATAAGCAGAAGTCCATTCAACGAATGATTCTTGTTTTAATTTTTTTCTCACTAACACCTTTAGTCACATTATTACCGTGCATAGTTAAGCGTTAGATTACAGTGGGATATGTAGATCAAATGATTGTTAAAATTTTCATTATTCACAGTAATACCTTTAATGATTTTACTGATCTTTTCATCCTCTGTGTGTTAGAAAATAATGCCAGAACCGAAAACCATCCACTTCACGCTAGGAAAAGGTAGGTTTGTTATTAGCAGAACCAAAGCGAAATTACTCCAAGCCGAGGAAAACTACGAGTATATCGAACAAATAAAAAAGTTTTCATTAAGAAAGTTTGCAAAAGGAACGCAATTAATTAATCCTCTCTCTGACTGATGTCCAGGAGTTGACTGATCGAGGATAATTCTTCTTGACACTTTTAAACTAGTTTCGAGTTTATTATAGTCGCATAAATCGCCCTTATGGCAGATTGGCTATCAACACAAATACCAACCCTTCCGATTTATGCGTTTATGCCCCTTAATTCTCTTCAGGTCTCCCTAATTCCTAGAATCTCTGACCGATAGATGCTAGCCGAATCGGGTAGCTTTAATGACCTTGACAGATTTAGATCATCCGAGAAGATACCAGCACCGCAGTGAATATATTGCCTCGCTACTGCCTCATCCTTCTAGCTTCCCCTGGTAGGAAACTCAACGCTGAACGAGGAGTTGAAGCTAAATTTTGTGATGCAGTAATAAGTAGATGATGGTATCATGCCTTCAGGTATGGTCTGCAGTATATTGCAGTGCCCGTAGTGTCTAGTAGCAAACCACGCAGACTCTCTGAGTCGTATTGCACTGTACGTCGCAACATATGATTGATAAATATGTCAGGAGGTAATAGGTGCAAGATGCTGTTAAAGGCCTCGGCCGGGCAAGACCGTAGAGCTCCTGTAATGCCTACTGCTGCTGATCGCTGTAGCCTGCTGATTTTGGTGGCCTTATACTTCTTCTTCATCGCCACCAAACCAGCGATCCGTAGGTAATAATTGGCTGTACAACAGCTGTGTACAGCCAATGAGCCATCTTTGGTTGAATACCCCATTTCCTTCCGATGGTTTTGCTGCTGGCATAGAGGACCACGAATGCTTTCTTAGCCCTGTTCTCTATGTTAGCCTTCCAGCTAAGCTTCCTATCACTCCGAGATATTTTTGGCGCTGGGGTTGAGGCTGAGACTTTTTGCATTGAGTTTTGGAAGGATAAAGGCCGATATCTTGGATTTAGTGGTGAACAAAACAATTTTGGTCCTCCCACGGTTGGCTCCAAGGCCACAGCTTGTTGCCCAGGAGCTGACTCTACCCAGGGCCCTTTCAAAGACTTCACTGATCACGGAAAGGTACTGGCCTGATACGAGTATCAGCACGTCGTCTGCGTACGCAACTACATTCGCCCTATCCTCCTCAAGTTTTAGTAGCATTTTGTTAATTACCATCAGCCACAGTAAGGGAGAGATGACCCCTCATTGGGGGGTGCCTCTGTCGACTCGTTTGGTAATGTTACAGCTGCCAAGATTGGCATTTATAATCCTACTGCCGAGCATGGATATGATCCATTGCGTAAAGAAGGATTCTACTCCTGACTGGGTCAGAGCTTCCTTGATGGCCTCAATGTGAACATTGTTGACAGCCCCTTCTATATCTAAAAACGTTCCTTAACATCTGTTAAATAGTGACATTTAACACTTGAGTTTTTGAACATGTACCCCTTAAACCTTGTAGTGAGACGTTGTCACGTCAAACGTTGGCTAACGGAAACTGCTTGTAGTTGATCGTGTGCTCAATCGTTCGCACTACCTCATGGAGGGCAGTCTCCGAGGACCTGCCCTTAAAATATGCGTGTTGAGATCTCGATGCTTGCGTGACTTCAAACCGCTGCCTGATATGATTATCTAGAATTCGCTCCAGAGCCTTTATCAAGAATGTTGAGAGACATTGAGGCCTGAAATCCTTTGCCTCTTCTGCCTGCTTTGGGTATGAAAACCACCCGAACTCCTCTCCAGCTGCGGGGGACATAACTGAGTAGGAGACAGCTTCTAAAAATCTTCATTAGCCAGAGAGTTGACAGCTCCAGCGACATGTGTAGCATAATCGGCTGTATACCATCTAGGCCAGGAGACTTATAGGCCGAAAAGCTTCTTAAAGCCCAGGAAACCTTTTCCCGGGTAATGGTGTTATCCACTACAGACAGACAGGATGGAAGCGTCGCTTGGCTTCTTTGATGGCCTTCTTGTACCTTCTTAGGCAGTCTTTATAAGGCTGCAAGTATTATTTGGTATAGCACACATTGAAGATCGATCTAGTCATACACCTAAGTTTACTAAGGTCTTGGCTCCACAAGGAGAGTGAACTTTTTTACTCCGACTGATTGGGCAAGAGGCTTTTAGAGCCACGTTCATTGATTTCTCGAACGTATCAATTTTGTTGTCCAATTCATCAGCCGAAGTTACTTCAATATTGGGTAATTTGCCTAATTTTGACAGGATAATATTGCCGAATTTTATCCAGTCAGTTATTTTTATGTTTTAATAAGTTTTGATCGACTCCATCAGGAGGTTCAGATCAAACCTTATGTACTGATGGTCAGAGTAGGAGTACACTTAATACTTCCTAAATCTCTCATATTCATAAATTAATTTACCCCTTTTCTAAGTTAGGTGTTTTATTTTTAGCAATTTACACTCTCTTATATTTACCAGCATATTGTGGTTGATGTCCATAATTTGGCGCATTGGACTCTTATTTCTTGTAAATCATCTCATTTCGTATATTAGAATAATTTTGTAAATTCTATGGTAAATGAGATATTTAGTTCATATGCAAATGTTCCAATGTACATTACGTTAATTAGAAGGCATCAAGGCGGAATTTAGTATATGACCATCAGAAATTGTAATGGTAAGTGTAAAGAATCTATTAGGAAGTCCTCATTACCCAGGTGTCCAACCCATAAAAAGTTATTGCAGTTACGGTTTTCTTTAAATACCAATCAGGGGTCGAATTATAATGTTGATTTGGCATGATCGCTTAGGTGAACGAGTGACGAGTAGTGATCATCCCGATGTAAATACTCGATCACTCGTTCACGTATGGATTTCATTCACTCGTTAACTGATGTCGTAATTCGATCCCAGTTGTCCAAGCAGGTGGATGTCAAATAATAGAAAATCCAGGGATATTTCGACAGGAGTTAATGCCTTCGCTTCCATCCTTCCTTCCTTCCTACCAAAAACTGCTAATATTTTTATTTTTATGTTCCACTAGCTGTTAACGGGCGATTCGCTACCCACAGACATGAACCCCCACCTTCCTTTTATCAACCCGGATGTGTTCTATAGCGTAAAACCTTCCTCCGCCTTCCAATAATATACATTTCATAAAAATAAGTTTGTAAATACGGCTGATATTAATATTTTACATTCCTCCTTAGAGAGGCCATCATCACAGGAAGACATTGTCATATGTTTACATGTATTATTTAAAAACTAACGATGAAATTTTGAAAATTTGTCGAAAATGATTTGATGATGATGACTTGTTGGAAATTTATTCATTAAAAGATTTGTTTTTCTATCATAATATGACCCCAATGGATACCACTGTCGCATTACATCGACAGCAACAACTACTAGCCGGCAATTGAATTCACTCTAATCGCAACAATGAGTGTTATATAGTATACTGGTATATACACAACATACACATCCATCCGATATACGTAGGTAATCGTATGGAAGGTTACCTTTGCCTGCCTCATTTTAAACGCATGCATGCTTGCGCGTAGGTTCATTCCATAATATGCGGATGTAAATCGCGCGCGTTCGCGTAACAAGTGGGAAATTCTTCCGCCTTCTTTCTTTGATGTATGTAAATCTTTTTGATTTTCCACTAGCTAGATCCTATGCAGAGGAAGGAATCCTTTTAAAAGCGATTTATAAAAGCTATTGTCGGTAGTTACTGACAGTATTAACGATTGAAACGTTTATCTGCTTAAGTTGTTATTATGGGAAATTATGTTATTTTTCTCCCTCTGTCTAAGGGCATATGTTTAGATAAAGGTACTATATGTAAATCGGAAGTAATCGGAAGCGTTATTTCCTTAGCTACTTGTTGTGAGACTCTTTGCCATCAAGTAATCATGAATTTTCAAATTTTTTTTTTATAGAGATTTCACTCTAAATTACTACTAAATGTCATTGTTTTGCAGTTCTTACAGAGATATCTTAATATTTTCTAAATGTATGCAAACCTTATCCATCCTTTCATAATTTTAAAAATATGTTCTTAAAAACATTAGCATGCTTTTTTGTAGGTTATTCAAATAAAAGCAAAAACGATAAGAAATTGAAGGACTGACGTTATTTAAAACTTGGCACATTAATAAATCTTTGTTTATTTGTTCATTTGCTTCTTTATACAAGGCGCTTTTTACCGGTTACCATTTACCACATAATCGTGCTTTAGATTCCTCTCTGGTATTTTACGTAGGAAATTTAGATACTTCTCACACAGTCTAATCGAATGACTTCCTCTCTAACATTCAATAAAGTGCCAGAGCAATAGGTATTTTTTAAATGACTAATACGAGTAATACGAGTTAACAGTATCTTAAAAAGTGCTATTTAATATTATGTGTGGTTATAAGATTGCATTTTCTGTGACGTTGCAGATTCGCGCAATTAATCAATCTGCACAACGAGATACGTTAATAAATTTCTTGGCTAAAAAAATTTGCACTAACATGTAGCTTCTAAAAATTACCTAATTTTGTTATTTCATCACAAATATACTAATTTATTTATGATAAGAGAAAGGTATTTATTAAATGATAACACTAATTATTAATAAAGAAAATTCTACTCATCTAATGGAATAAGGAATTGAACGTTCTTTATTAAAAATGCTGCGCTTAAATTCAAAGTTCAAAAATTTTATTGTTATTACTCGTAACTAAGCTTCAGGTCAGAATCAATCAAAAATTCTAAAATAACAACTGCATCTTAAGTCACTCTTTTGATATTTTTAAGCCCAATTAAAGTCAAAAAGTACTAATTTAACGTGTAGTCATGATTTAAGTAAATTAACTATTACAAATATTTATTAAATATTATATTTAACACCTTATTTTATTCTCTAATTTTGATAATAGATTCTGTTTTGTTTCATTTCATAATTTTGTTTGTTTGTTTAATTAGAAAATAAGATATTTTATTTGAAATAAGCTTAAATACCTAGCGTTTCCCTCCTGCCCCCACCATACTGTCCCAAGCATACTATCCAACCTGATCACCAAAACCCACCAAGACCCTCCAAGGCCCACCTTAAGATATCCTGCCACACCACTACAAACATCCACCCTAAACGTCCACACTAGAACTTAAAGTTTCAGATATAGCGGATGAACGGTCTTCGAGTTTATCGGTAACAGACATACAGACAAAGTTTAATTTTTAAAAACTTTTATTTAACTTGACTTGACTCTTTTTTATCTGTATGTTCGACTAATTGCAGGTCCTTTTTAACCACCTTCCACACTACCTTTGTTTGTTGTTATGTCCTATATCCCCTTGTGGGTCATAGGGCCTCTACTATCCCTACGCGCCATCGCGTGCGGTTCCTGGCAATGAGCTTCAGCTCTCTCCAACTCTTCCCCAATTGCCGTGACTCCTACTCAACTGTTATGCGCCATGTATTTCTCGCCCGTTTTTCTACCATCCTGAGACAATTGATTTCATTGCATTGCGTAGTTTGCTATGGAACTGTTGCCTTTTCGGGGTGTATGACCAATGCCACTGCCACTTCCGTCGTTGGATGGTTGTGCCTATTGGTTCCTGACCCGTTCTCTGGTAAAAATGTTCGTTAGAGATACGGTTAGGCCAATGTCAATGACAATGTCTTGTTCGGTTCCACCTTCGGTCGAGACAATACTCCCAAGATATTGGAAACTCTCTACTCTCTCTACCGGCTGTCCAGCAATGCTAACTTGAGTTACTGAGTTAGTGCCGAGGTTGATGATTTTGGTTTTGGCAGTATTAATCTTCAAACCCGCAACATTTGCCTCCCTTTCCACATTTGTTGTCATTTGGTGCAGCTCCATAATTCTGTGTGAGAATAAACAAACGTCATCGGCGTAGTCCAGATGTTTCAGTTGAGATGTAAGAGTCCAACGAGTTCCTCCGTTTCCAGTAGATAAAGCTGCGCGAAGTACATCGTTAATCACCAACAAAAAAAAGTATCGGCAATAGAATGCAACCTTATCGTACCCCACTTATGATCTCGAATTCCTCTGACAGCTTTACTCTATGCAGCACATGACATTTACAGCCATCATAGGTAGCTTTAATAATAGCTATTAGTTTATTCGGTATACCTCTCCTGCGCAAGGCGAGCCAGATAAACTGTCTGTTGATACACCGTTTGTTGGTCAAGAAAATTTTTATATTTCGCGTATGACGAGAGTCGCGTGTGGCACGTGTGATGGGTTGAAACTTTTTTTTCGACTTTTATGAGGTCCTTTTTACCCACCTTCTAAGTCTAAGTCCAAGTTATCATTTTTTATATTTCGCATAAGACGCGTGTCGCATTTCGCGTGTGATTGGTTGAAATCGCGCAATTTTCTTGTGTTTTTAGATTTTTTAACCACCTTCTAGACGACCTAGACAACTGAAATTTTATGTGAACAATAGCAATTTGTATATTCCGCGTATGTCGCATATCGCGTGTCGCATGTGGCGCGTGACTTTTTTGAGTTCTTTTTAACCACCTTTTGAACGACCTAGAGGGCTGGAATTTTGTGAGCGCTTACGCAAGGCCCACGCTGTGCCAAGCATATAGCCGATTATTATAAGGGCGCGAGCCCCTTTAAGCGTGCGCGAATTATAAAAAAAAAATATTAAGTGGTCAATTTTGATATCGCGCGTTTGACGAGTGTCGCTAGTCGCGTGTGGCGCGTGTGATCCGAGCTTCGATCATCCTGCTCAGAAGTCCAACGCAATAATCACTAGAGCGACGATGCTCCACAGAACACAACCACGCATGAAAGGATATATAACTTCCATAAATAAACAAAAAGAAATCTGTCTGAAAATGTCTTTGCTTCGTTGTAAACTTTCATTCTTTGTGGATGTTAATTCTAGTGAAGATATATTTTTTAGAGGACCCAGCGTGTTAAGTCTATGAAAAAGAAGACCCACGTTCAGGAATTGTTGCGGCGCTAATGCACCCATGCTCAAAAATGCCAGGGACCTCTCGGTCTGATGCCTCCAAAATATGACGTTTCGTGTTTTCTGTAAATATCAAACAAATTCTGGAAAACTCAAGTTTTAGAAACAATTTTGTATTGACCCCATGTATATATTATATACATACATACTACATATTAGATTAAAAAGAAGTAGAGGTTGTTTTATTTTTGAAAAGATTTGTTTCTTATTAAGAAACTCACTATGCACTCCAAGTGGAATGGAATTTCATATTCATATAAAGACAGTTTATGGAATTTCTTTTTTCTTTATTGCATATAGAATTTGCATAATGCCTTTTGTGGAATAGGTAAAGAGAATTGCTATTATATACGACCGTTTCTCATTTACACGAAAGAACAACAAAAAAATTGACAAAGCAGATCATTTTCGACTTACGCGACATTTCACTTCAAGCGTAAAGTATACAAAACGCAATTCTTGTAGGACTATAGTTACCCGGTTGTATCGTATCATTCCAAGATGATTTGTGGTTCGTTGGTCAAGAAATTCAAACTCCAGCTACAATATAATATAAATATACATCATCGTATTCACTTCTTCAACCGCAATTGTAATTCAAAGTGGACGCAAGTTGTTCACCATTCGGAAGCTGAATTCGATGTGGCGCGACGTCTCATATAACAATATGTGTGACGTTATGCACTGATAAAATGTGTGCGCTATTTAAAAAAGATTAAATAAATATAATAAAGGCGAGACATTCTTTTTATATTATTTTTGTAATATCTGCAACGCTTATAAAAATAATTTTAATGTCTGCTAAACTGGTTTACTTTACTAATATTTGGCTGCACAACCGGAAACCGGTCTTGACCTCCTACAAAAAATCTCATCACCCATTAACTCTACGCTTCCTGTTATACCGTTATTTTTAAATAATTACCATAATAACTTTCCGTAAGATCTTTAAAAATCGTAAACTTAAAGCTTAGAATGATTTTGCTGAGTCTCAGATCCGTGTGTAAAGCTGATCCGACAACAGGTTTAAACTTCAGTTGTTTTGATGTTAGGTAATAGGTAAGGTTAGGCAACGTTTTGCAATTAATTTGAGGTATTATGCTGATAATACTGTTTTTTGGCCTCTAGTTTGAAAGATTAAATGACGTTGATTAACATAGTAAGAGCGAAAGGACTGCCACCTAAAAAGAACTTTCACGAAAACCAAGGTGATCGTATTTAGAATTGGTTTTTGTCATTTAAAGGATGAATACAAAAGCGTGGCCTGGAATCGTCAGTAAATGTATATTATTTTTTTCTTTTGCTTTCAACAGATTTTTAAAAAGTTTATATGGTAGCCCCGTGACCCTGCTGCGCGATCACTCCCAAAAGTTAATAGAAAATGTTGTAATCGGTGTTCCTGAAAACGGCGAACCGCCATCTCTTTCATCGACCCGATCCTTTGCGCTAACATCCATACTATCTAAAGTCATGGAAATGCTGATTAATCGTATTCTTATGCCATATCTTGAAACACGTGCAATCATTAGCGACCAGCAGTACGGTTTTCGAAGGCAACGTTTTACAGGTAATCGATGGCATATTTCATTGAAAAGTGAAGTGAAACAGTCTGGCATCAAGCTCTTTTGTTGAAAATGAATGCCTATATAATTTATAAGACCCTGCTTGATTTGACTTGTAAATACCTTTCTGACCATTCAATCCAAGTTGTATTATAGTATTGTGATGTGCATGTATATTTTTGCACACAAATGGAAGGGACCTACAATTAAATGCCGTATCCGAAAGGCAAATTGAGAAGCTTTCCGTGACAAATTATTTCTCTCGGACATTTGTCAGACATTCGCGAGAGGTCGGACACTGTAAAAAATACTTTTGGTGTTACTGGGATTCGAACCACGAACCTCCGGCTCAGAACCCATGAACTTATCCACTGAACCACGGCGCTCACCAAGTTGTATTGCACGATTTCAAATCCAATGTTCACCGCATAAACACCGGGGTTCCTCAAGGCTCTGTTTTGTTTCCACTCTTTCTAAGTTTCATGAATTATCTCCTATCCGCTTCTAATCCAATTCATTCTTTCGCTGAAGACAGCAATCTTAGCTTTTCATATGATTTCATGCTTTCTGGTCGCTCTTCTTCATCGTAAAAATTAAATTCGAATAGAAACGTATGCTAAGATTTGAATTAAACGCTACTAAAATTGAATGCTGCATTTTTTCATATAAGGCCAATTTAAGCCCCCATACTTTATCCACAAATGGCTCTTGTGTCAAATAACCTGAAAACTCGCAATGTGTCAACAGCAAGATTCGTTGGAAGGACCACATATCCGCCATCGCTAATAATGCTGCGAACTGTTTAGGTTTCCTCAAACGGAGCAAGATGTACTTTACTCAAATCTGGCTGCTATTTACAAGGCATATATTCGCCCAAATCTTGAATACAACTGTATAGTTTGAGCAGATCCTCCCAAGACCATATTGTACCTACTCGACAGAATTCAGAAGCACGTGATAAAACTTATTGGTGACGAAAATATTGCGAATATAATCGAATCGCTTAAAAATCGTAGGAAACATCATCTTTTACTCTGCCGAATAACGCCCACGCCCATAATGCTTAGATAAGGGTACAAATCCAGTAAGCGTTTGTTCATTATAAAAAACAGATTTAACAGGCGAGACATGCGGTTAAGCAGATGTAGATGGATTTAACCAGAAGCTATATAAAAATATCAATTTAATGCTACGTGTACTTTTCTTGTGAGCTTAAATCTATAAAATACTAGCTGCAGTACGCTGCTCGTAGCTTCATTACCCTCCCATCGCCCCTATTGCCATCTATCCTCGCCTTCTCCCCAATCACCATCCGATCACTCCATCACCACTCTAAATATCCATGTATCCCACATATAACCCCACCGTCCACCGTGGTTCACTACCAGGTGACCGCTACCCTAACGATTCCTTCCCCTTTGACCATCCACCTCACCGATAACCATTCATCGCCACCTTCAATAGCGGTAGCACCCAAGACTTAACCCCATTGTACATTTCCTCCCCAACCGAGACCACCACCCAAACATAAATTATTTTTATTTTCATTCAATCAATTTGTGTATGCGCACGGTTTAACTACACGCAATAATTCTACTCAAATGTTAACCATGAAATCAACCAATAAATTGGTAGGTGGGGGATGGTTTTACCCTATAGTACACCCGCTACCCTTCTGTGGTTATATGAAGGCAGGGGTTCTTATATTCGGTCACCCTCCTCACCAATCAATCCCATCTTCTTAGAGCTGTCTTTACCATCACTATTCAATTTAGCGAATCCGAAAACTATAAAATCGACATGGGGTCACAACCCACGTAGACACTGAAAGAAGAAAACACCAATCAAACATGCGCCTTTTTCTGGGTTTGATTTCTTCTTCCAACTACGATGATGATAAATGATCAATTTAGTTTTCGTACGAATCACAAAAGCGAACATAATCGTACAAAAGAAGCGATCGTTTAAAAAAGATTTACCATCAAAATGAGTCAAAGCCAATGATTCCCACTTCCCATTACAAACGAGATAGTGATTATGTATTTAGCTCGCATCACGCCACCTAATTACAAATCACTACAAACCACAAGTAGTAGAAACAAGTGGCCAACGCAAACTACCTGATGGAGCAAAATTATTATTAGTCGCAATGTTTTGCGGTCTAGTTATGATAGGGCGCTATTTGTTCACGCATTAATATAACCTTGTACGCGCCTTGTACGTAGTAAATGTTAATTTCCCGGATGCTTTTGACATTCCGTCCGAGACAAGACAAGAACCGCACAGCTCTCAAAAGACTCCACCGACCACAACGAACGAACAAGAAGTAACGATTAAGACCGGAGAAAGTCATCTTGGGTGACAGACAGCTGTGGTATCAAGTCAGTGCTGCTGCTCACGCTTGTATTCGTTCATTCATTCATTCATTCATTTATTCTTTTTATCAGCTGCGTAAACGAAGCAAAAAAAATGCACTACTTCTGGAAATATCTCTTCCTACAAAAAAGAAAAACAGAGATACTTTTACTTGGTGCACATTCGGACTGATTTGGAATTAAAGATAACAAGGTTGGTTTGCGGCTCGCGGCTTGCGGCTAGTGGAAGCAACAGCGGGAGGAAATAACGGTATTAAATCCGACAAAACCGAACCTAACCAAACCAAAAACGCGGAAAAATATTTTAATTGTTTTCCATTGTAGTCTTTTCTGCAAAACTTGTGGAACTCATGGCAGACGAAAGCGTTGCAAATTCCTCACAGATACATTCGAGGAAATCTTTAAAGGCAAACGTAAAATAACCTACAACAGGTTTTTCACCACATATTTTTTACATGATTGACAATTGCACAATTGACGGAAGCTGCCTTAGTTCTATGTCGAGTTGTGGCCCGGTCGGATGGTGAAAGTATCCGGTACCTCCGTTGATGTCGGCGATTTTTGTTTTTATTTAGGTTAGATCAATAAACGTGACAATTTTCCGCACGGTCTACTTAATAAGAGTCAGTAAAAATTGGCAATTGGTGATTTTGCGGCAAAAATGTTTTATAGACCCTTGCGATAATTATTTTAGTTAGATAGTTATTCTTTCAACAAAGTAAAGTTTAACTCAAATGAGATCTTTAAATGCACATGCGCCCAAAAACTTCAGAAATTCTATAACTTCTTCAGACTCATAAACGGTTGTAACGATATAACACATGTAGCATGTAGCGGTGTAACGAATGAAGAGAGACTTAACTGGAGATGTTGAGAGTAAACTTTCGAGATAAATTATGCCCATCGAAATGGAATGATGAACTGAATAAATAGAAAGAGAATAAGCGACAGATATCTCAAAAAAAATATTAAAATGGAATTAGGAAGTTTTTGTTGTTTATAATAATAATAATTCTCGTACTAAAAATAAAATTTGGCGTAATGGATAGTACGTTCGAAAATAGTAGGCCTAATGGTAGATCCGTGGGCTCGAGTTGAGGCACGGGTATTACAGATGGGTTCAAGAATGGGCGGGATGCATCTGGATATTTCTTTTGAACACCGCTTGTGGAAACAGCGATAAAACAGTAACAAACAGGAAACATTCCTACGATGTTTAAGCGATTCGATTGTTTTCGCTATATGTACGTCACAATTAAGTTTTAACGCGCGGTTTTGAACTCTGTCTAGTAGATGCAATGTGGTCTTGGGGGCACCTGCCCAGACAAAACAGTTGTATTGAAGTTTAGGGCGAATATACGCCTTGTAAATAGTATCCAGATCTGAAGGAGTGAAGTACAGCTTGCACCGTTTAAGGAAACCTAAACATTGCGCAGCATTCTTGGCCATCGCAAATTTGTGGTCGTTCCAACGAAGCTTGTTGTTGACGCACATATCGAGAATTGCGATGCAAGGTCCATTCATGGATAAAAGTTTGGGGTTTAAATTACGCTTGGACGACAGAAGACAGCATTGAGTTTTGGGAGCGTTAAATTCAACAATTAAATAATGGGTTAGATTAGAAGTAGCGAATAGGAGATCGTTAATGAAAATCATAAACAGTGTCGAAGTTAAAACAGAACCTTGTGGAACACAGCAGATTTATTAATGTTGAGATCATTTAATACTCTAGCCATTTGAAGAGTACGAAAGTAAATCTGTCCCATAGAGGATTCGACTTTTGACAGTACCGGCGGCGACAATGCGCTATCTGGTAGCTTGGTGCTAGCTGCGAAATGTGAAGCAAGCAGATTGGCCTTGTCTATAGAGCTGAGAGTTGGAATGTCATTGTGAATGAGCGTTGGAATTGAAGACGAGGCAGAATTTTTTATTCATTTCACGAATGACCAAAAATTTTCCTCCTTCCTTAGGGACATTGAAGAAATAGTCGAATTTGACTCGTCTAAGGTAAGCATTGCAATCATTTCTGTCTCGCCTAAATTTGGTTCGATTTTCCACAGTAGGGTTTTCTTTATATAACCGAAGGCATACTTCCCGGTTCCTAGTAGTCCTAGTAGTAGTCTCTGGAAGGGATAAACTGTCTGATACCCTCCTGGATTATGTTTGTGATCGTATCAAAAATGGCATCCACACCACTTTTGGCATTAAGTGGCCAGCCTAAAGAAATTGTTGAGGCCATCCCAGTCGGCTTTCTCGTGTAACAACACTTTTTTTTTGGGGTTTTTTCATTAACTGCGTGTTTCGACAACGAGAAATTTACTGATACTACATATTGGTCTGAAGATCATAGAGGTGAAGATACATTGGCGGTGTATTTGTTAGGATGAGATATAAGAAACAAGTCAACGGTATTAGCGTTATAACTTAAAATGTCTGGAATTCGAGTGGGATCATTCAAAAGTTAAAATCAACAAATAACTCACCATCTCCCTCCCTTGTGGTGTTGTTAAGCCTGAATGGCGAAGCCAACTAGAACTGTGTATATTGAAATCCGCAATGACGACTTCAGAAAATGAATCAAGCGATAAAATTCTAGTTATAGAGTCAGACAGTAGATGCACTCACTCACTACAAGTTGAGCCACTGTCTAAGTTAGAGCTTCTGTATATGAAGCAGTAGTGAATGTCATGTTTACGAAATTTGACTTTGAGCCAAGTGAAATTAAATTCCGCTTTGGAACAATGGTTGTAATGTGCTTGAGTTTGATAAGCTACATCACTACGTACATAGATGGCGAGACAGCGAGATTAAGTTGTAACCAAACCAACTAAAATCCGAAACGTAGGAATCAGCATTAACCGGGGTTTCTGTTAGTGCCTGAATAGCAGGTTTGTGGTCTGGTAAGTCGACGCACGTGGCCGAGAGATTCGATCTAAGCCCACATAAACCGCACACAGTTCATATTGGGGACACTCCGACTCAATCGAAATGAACCGTGATGCGAAGGGACAATGACAGCACTCAAAACAAACTACTGCTAGTGTTATGCCTTTTCGGCAGTTAAGAATTGAGTGACTGACAACGCAACCACACACTGCCCGCGTCTCTACAGAGTACAGAACCAAACACACTGGGTCATCGTATTGTTACGTAAACAAAAACGATTTACCCGCATTTTCAGTACCGTCAACCGGAACAAAATACAGACAGGAAAGAGAAAGGAAAAAAGAAGGAAACAAACGGAATGGACCTGGACCTACAATTTAATGCCGTTTCCGTAAGGCAAGTTGCGAAGCTTTCCGTGACAAGTTATTATTCTCGAACATTCGCGAGAAATGGAACCGTGAAAAATGCTTTTGGTGCTTCTGGGATTCGAACCTCGAACCTCCTGCTCAGAAGTCCCCACGCTTTTACCACTATAGAGCCAAGGCGCACCATTTTTGCTGTATATATTGTAGATTTAGCCGCTAAAGAGGTTTCACTTGCCTCAGGTACATGGAGATGCACACATTCTCTTATTTTGAGAATATCTAGTTAGTAAGTTTCACAATGTTATGCCTCGATAATTACGACACAATATCGTCTAAATACATCGTATGTTTATTTGGTATTAAAAACATCTTATATGGCTATCGAGCTGATGTCATCCAGTTTGGCAATCCTAAATACTATGTGTCGTAGTCTACGCCATTCTTTCAGCGTAGGATTGGCCGACCGCGCTGTCGTGTCCCATAAATCCTACCGCAAAGGACTTTCCGATCAGAATCCTTTTCACTAATGCGAGCTATGTGTCCTGTCCAGCGGAGACCACCGAGCTTAATTAATTTCACGATGACGACATCGCGATAACGCTCGTAGATCTCATCTTTATATTGATTAATTGCAACTAAAAACACATCACATTATGTGTCATTTGTCATTCATAATTGATCTGTGTTGAAGTTTAGTTGGTTTTTTGCATTTTATTTTTATGTATACTATATAGATATACATTATATCTACATAGAATTGGGGGTTTCTAATGGATTTTTAACTTTTCTGTTGAAAAAGAAAATAATAATTAACTATTTACTCGTACAGTATAAGAGAAATGAAAGTTTTACTAATTATGGCAATTTACTGGCAAATGGGTCATTGAATGACCTTAATTGTATCGGTGCCAACAATTTGCTAAAATCATTTTAATATGCTAGAAATTTTGTACTAATTGATTGTTCAATATCTACGAAAAAGGTATCTTCTTGGCTCTTTCTTTAATGTGAAAGCTGTTAATTAAAAAAATTTCTTTGTAGAAGTTTTGTTATGCTTTAAAGTTTAGATCTTTGAAAAAAATTCTAGGTGGACGGGATCGGGCCACGGATGTATAGCTAAATATGATGAAGATGATGAAAATCAAAATGCAATACCAAATGGTAGTCATCTTGTACTGATTATTGTCAATGCTCCATTATTGGCCTTCTCTAATCTGATTGATGTTGTTATTGGCAAGGAGTTGTTCTAAGAAGTAGTTAAATGCAATTTCAGTTTTCTAACAAAAAGCTTTCTTTTGTTATAAAAACCCTTTTAGTAAAAGGTAGTCGAATAAGATTTTAGGAAAAGTTGGGTAATGCCGAATAGTTTTCAAGAACAAAAATTATGAACTAAAGAACTATTTGGTATAAGAGTCGGTGATTCGTAGTTTGTCTTAAGGTAAATGGACCGAAATTTAATATGTGTATGATTGAACAATTTTGTACTTATATAACAAAATTCATATTGCTTAAATGTTCATAATATGAGTACTTGGCCTTTGTATTTATCGCTGCAAATATATTGGCCCTTGTAACAAAATGCCTACCAATGCTTTATATAATTGTCCTTATGTACATTGTTTCGAAGCGTTATTATTTATTGTAAAGTATTTTTGCATTTTGATAGGCATTTGACGTGTGACGTGTGGCGTGTGGCGTGTGGCGTGTGACGTGTGGCTGAACTTGTTGTTTTATCATGGTGATTGGAAATTTTTTATCAGAAGATTTGTGCAGATTAATAAGCATAAAGAAGCAAAGTTAAAACAAGAGCTGACGAATCTTGTAACGAGGTAAATTGCTGGGGTATGCTTGCCGGCGTCCAGGGTTTGTTTGTAAGGCCCGATAAAGTCTCGAAACCAAAAATGAGACTTAAACTGGGATCAGTCGAAAGCAGCAGGTAATGATAAAGATTTCACTGCTCACTCTCTTCTGACTGAAAACTAGTCCCTAAAAGTGATCGAACTTCAGGATGGAGTCCTGTAAGGCCCGCCAGAGTCCTGAATCCGAAGGGTCTCTACACCTAACTGGGGAAAATCTCACCATATCAAGATTTTCCGGATTTCGAGATGAAGTCCTGTAAGGCCCGCCAAAATCTGGAAACCAAGAAAGGGGATTTAAACTGACACACTGAGAGAACTTGACTAACCTGATTATAGCGCTGATCAACGTTAGTTGTCCTGGATCCCGTCACCAAAATGCGATATCTACCGGTTTCGCACAAGCTAATGGACAAGTCGAAAGAACAAATCGTAGTCTAGCTCCGATGATAGCTAAGTTAACTAGCGCAGGATTATCTACGGGAAGGACTAGAAGATATCAACCCACAGAAAAATAGAAGAAATTTAATAGGCCTAAGAACGAAAGCCACTAAAGAAATAGTCAAATGCCAGGATTATAATAAAATGTTATATGATTGCTATAGGAAATGCAAAAAAATGCAATTAAGGCGATTACGTGATGGTTAAGAACTTTATAAGTCAGCCTGGAGCCTGTAAAAAAATAGCTCCGAAGTTCAAAGGTCCCTGTAAAATAAATAAAGTTTTGCCTAATGACCGATATTTATTGAAGGATGTAGAAGGTTTACAGTTAAGTCAGATTCCATACTCAGGGGTGTGGGAGGTTGCTAACATGAAACCATGGGTGAATTATACCGAAAGGGTTTTGGTTAATCGGGACGATTGTATGTCAGGATGGCTGAACTGTGGCAACACTGGTAAAAAGAAAGAGAAAAATGAAAAACGGACTGTCGGTAGTCATTAATAGCAGAATTCAGTTGGAATAAAGTCAGCAAACAGAATGGTTAAAAAAACAACCCATAAAAATTAAAATCGAATCGAAGACACACATATGTTCAAAATTTTAAAAAAATCGGGTAAATTTTGTAAAATATTTGTATGGGAGCCCCCCGACCCCGAGGTCCGAGGGGCCTCAAATTTTAATAGAATAGTATTGTCACCGGAAATATACATGTGTGCAAAATTTCAATAAAATCGGGCTATGGGAAGTGGGTTAAAAATTGATCAGAAAATCTGACCAGCCACCAACCCAGCCACCCAGCCAGCCACGTGCACGCGAAGTTAATATAGAGAATTTAAAAAGGAAATAGTCTGTGTGTTTTTTTTATTTTTACTGGTTGTTGCTTACAGTACATTAATTGATAAAAAGACAGAGTCTAACCACATCTACAACTAAATATGAAAAAAAAATTTAATAAAATTCCTATAGAAGAATGTTTTTATTTTCAAAGAATTGCAGATGCAATCAGCTTTATTTTTTATTATTTTTTATTTATATCCAACTTGATATTCTAGTTTGGACATCCGCTGTAGCATATTTGTCGTCCACCCACCATATCTTATCTTAATAACTATTTAATTTTTTCGTCTTTTGTATATGCAGAACTCGTCTAACGCCTCAAATCAGAGAAAAATTGTTATATTAATTGTTTAAATCAGGTTTTTTTGGAAATTGGGTGGGAGAGTCAAGAATAGTGTTTTTTTAGATAGGTTTTTGTCGTTGGATGATTTGGAATGCAAGTTTCGCAGACCAATGCAGCAATCTACTGCTACAGAGGCAATTATGAGCAATCATTATACTAGAACTGAAGAGAAGAGACCCCAATTCAAAGCACGTTATCTCCACATATAATTATTTAAAACTGAACATTACCCTAAGAGTGAAACATGCTTATCACATCGTAATAGAAGGTAAGACTCGTTAATGTGAAATCGAACAAGCTACAGCGAAGCTACATCAAGAAGCTTGTGCTTTCTCGCCATCAATGCAGATCAATTAAATTATCAAGAACATAATCCACGCAATTTGCATAATAAAAAGGAATTAAACAAAATAAAAGCACAAGAACCTTGTGTACTTTGGTACGATTCGATCAGGCTGCAGCCCTAATTAAAAATAAAAAAAAAAAAATATTGTACCGATCGTACCCCGTCCTCCATCCAACTGGTGTAATTCTGTTGGAGATTCAGCAGCTTACATCTGGGAATTGGTTCGCGACAAAGAGTCCACGAACGAGCCCTGGACGGAAGTTTCGTGATACAACCACAGTTTAATGCTGAGACACGGACGGACTCGAGATGCAAACATAATTAAAACACATGAAAGGAAAGAACCTTATTATTTACAAAATCAAACACCGGGAGACTGTCGGCTTAAAGGTTAACTACAATGATCAAGGAGCTTCGACTTTTTGGATTGGGTTTATGTGTTATGAGAATGAATTACAGTATAATTAAATGTTTTTCTTATAAAACCATTTGGTTATGGATTTTAAGTAAAAAATAGCAAAACAAAACACCTCTTGTAGAGCCAAAGGTTATTATGTTAGCATAGCCAGAGTAAAACTTTATGCTTTGAGAAAGGGATGGAGTAGCGTTTAAAAAAAAAAGATAATGGGATGAAACTCTGGTTTATTATCGCGAGTAAAAAGTTGCAGAAAATCTGGAAATGGTTGGAGTTTCAAAAAACAATCGATATGGATATAGAATGTTTTCGGAATAACTCAAGAACGGAAAGTTAAGGTACTGCCATAAAAACTGATCCCAAAATTTATTTGTCATATTTACTCCAACTCCACACGGGTACCACACGGGTCAGGAAAAAGTTTTTCCACCTACTCCTTGAACGAACCAATTAGAGCTTCGTATGAAGCGTAGAAGACTGCTCATGTCAATGTTGATAAGATCATTAGTGTCGTTCTAGAAAAAAGTTCCCATGTGGAGTTTACGTTTTTGGTACAGTGACCAGTGATGACACCTACAATAGCACCGATGTGCCATCTTTTTTTTTAGAGATCACTTGGAGAGATCATTGTTTTGTCGCTATGCACCGTTTCACCACCTACGGTCCGATTTTCCATCAGCATCCCGCTTTAACATGAGGTTGCATGTACCGATTGGTATGCCTAGAGAACCATATTTAGGTAATAGTCAGTTTCTTGTTTGGCAAGTTCGTCAGCCGTATAGTAACCCGAAATGTATCTGTGCCCCGGCACCCACTACAGGTGGATATTGAACTGCTCCGCCATTTCCATGACAGATGATCGTCAGTTAAGCGCTAGAATTGAACTTGTAGAGACTGATTCCATGGATTTCATTGCAGCTTGGCTATCCGAGAATATAAACGGATATCTTTAGCGGATATGACGTTTCTCTTCAGCCAAGATAAGGTTTACTAATCGCCATAATTTCTACTACAGTGATTTGGAAGACTGAAAGAGAGGCTAAGATTAAGCTTTTTGAGAAAACACCTTCGCCGACTCCGTCACCATATTCTGACCCGTCTGTGTAAAAATGAATGTGTTCATGTTCCAGGTAAGCGTCTTGTTTCCAAAAATGATCTGGTGGGGAAGGTGACGGAGTGGTGTTATCTATGTTGTCTGGGATCCTGACTAAATTCATGTTAGAGGAGTGACCTTTTTCATTTCTTGTCGACTGGAAGATAGCATTTCAAAGTTTTCAAAAATCAGCTATATGCTATGTGTGTTGCGTTGCTCACCGATTAGAGCGCTGGATGGATCACCCGCAGAGATGGTAAAGGCGTGGTGTACTATAATCTATAATCAAGAAATACAACAAAACTTACTTTATAACACTTTGTGAAAAATGAAATAACTTATAACCAAATTAATTTCGTAGATATCTCGCGCCATCTACTGGGGTTTAAAAAAATAAACTTATCGGAGTACCAAAAGAACATATTATGTAAATATTACTTCGTTAAGAACATTTTAATACATTAGGAATACACATTTTTAAAAATATCTCGACTTCAGCGTCATCTACCGTACTCAAAGTAGAGATGAACATTTAGGATCACCAAACGGACATAAGGTATACATTTGGTTTCAATATGTCTAGTGGTATAGGTGTTATGCTCTTACAAACATATTCAACAATATATCCACTCCAGCGCTACCTATGGGGTCAATAAAAGCCATAAACTTATCGAAGTACCAAACGAACATATGTTGTAAAAATGGCTTTGATAAATCCAGTAGATTAGGCGTGATGACGTATTTTATGCTAGATGACATTTCGATTTCAGCGCCACCTACTGGCTCAAAAAAAAAATATCGGAAACCAAACGAATTCATGGCGTGAATATGGCTTCGATACATCTAGTGGTTTAGGCGTGATGAGGTTAGATATATATGCAGAATGACATTTTTGAGAATATATTGACTCCAGCGCCACCTACCGGACTCAAAAAAGGTAAACCTTCAAGAGTACAAACCAAATATACGGTGTGAATATGGCTTTACTATGGCTACTGATATAGGCGTGATGCGATTATAACCATATTCACCAAAAGATCAACCACATTTTCTCTACTCCAATGGCACCTACCGGGTCCAAGAAAAAAAAATGAACTTATCGGAACACCAAACGAACATATAGTGCGAATATGGCTTCAATATGTCCTATGGTTTAGGCGTGGTGACATCTCGCCCATCAGCGCCACCCATATGGTCCAAAACAAACATAAACCTATCGGAGCACCAAACGAACATATGCAGCTACGATACGTCCAGTGGTTTAGGCGTGGCGCCATTACGTATAAACGCACAATCATTTCTTTATACTAGGTGTTAAGCCCGGCGTTACCTGGGGCCCGCCGACCACCACCCCCGAGCCACCGTTTAGACCCACCAAAAGCTAAAATAACAGGCGTTGTCTGGCTGCCCCTCACACACTACTGACCGTACCAAACTGACCGCTCCTCTAGTGAAACTACCGCACACCATTGTGACCCACCCTCAACTACCCGCCAAATGAAAAATTTTAGCAGATTACGTGTTCGAATCGTGAGTTATGGTCGCAAGTTCATACGTTAATCCCATGGAAAACGGTATTTTTCCAGTTTTCCTCAAGTTTTTGCCGAATTTTTCAATTTTTCAGGTTCCTATAATCATCTCCGGACTATTACGAATATTTTTTTAAAAAATGAGCCAGATCTGTCCAGCCGTTTAGCCGTGAAAAGGCAACAGAAAGACAGAGTTACTTTAACGTTTTTAATATTAGTATGGATAGTATGGAAAGAGAAAAATTGACAGGAATAAATGCAGTATGCAATATATCTCTTTATCTGAATACTAAAATGATTTGACTTTCTTTGAATTGGTTATATGTACATATATGTATATCTTAAGGTCATTACAATTTGAGGGTCTTCAGACAACATTTTGTTGTGACCACACACAACTCCTTAGACATGTGCTACGCACATTTCATAATATCCTTCCTTTCCCAAACATGTGCTATGCACATTTCCTATTTTTTCTAATGTTACATTATCCATAATGTAACATTACCCATTTTTCCAATAACCCAAATCCATTATCCTAAATCCGACGACCCACCGCGGCGTCTACAATTCCTATTATTCTAAATCCGACGACCCACCGCGGCGTCTTCAATCTATCCTTTTTTTCCCAAATCCTAAATCGGATACCGACGACCCACCGCGGCGTCTACATTTTCTATTGTCAATTGCATTCTCGCATTCGCTTGTTCGTACAACGACTGCGAGAATGGTGATGCGTAAACATGCAGGTCAACAGAACGGTTCAGTTTGACCTGCACTAAAAAATCAAGTCAAAGGCATGGAGGAAGAAATGGAACGATGGATGAGGCAGTCAATTTCAAACATCCGATTAGGCAAGTTGCCTAGCGGTCAGATCATTAAACACTTTGTATAAACTAATCCATCTGTGTTTTATTTTTCGATATATTACCACGACCCAACATTTGGTGGCAGCGGTGGGATAACTGGGATAAAGCATCTGCCCAGTATCTCGACTTTTTTTTTTTACTTCCAAAACAAAAAGTATAATAATTATGCCTTATAAAATTTTTTTAAAAAATGTTTTACATCTTAATACAACAAACAAGTGTTTATTGGCAAATAAAAGAATGAACTCTCCGAAAACTTCTCAATGTTTTGTGATTATTCATAAATTTTCAATTAAATTAAATTAAAAGTCTTGTATACTGACTAACAGACTTTATACAATAAATTACGATTTTCAAAACGGTGATAAAAATCAAATGGAAGCCTAGTTAAAGTGTTCAGTGAACCAAAGACCAGAATCCAGCACATCAGAGAAATTATTACCCCCAGCATCATAAGCACCAACATCATCATGCAATCATCACTCGGCATCATCAACGTCATCACCAGAATCCAGGCACCTCACAGGCTTAATCAACATCATCAATTAATCCTCAATTGTCATAAACATCATTACCAGCATCCAGCACATCACAGAGGGCAACATCCAACAACAAACAAAAACATGAATTTGTAAGAATTTTATTTTCTTTTTTTTTTAAACTTTATGAATTTTTATTTAAAAAATATCTCAGTATCAGTCAAATAAAATCTTATAAAAGATGAACTCAAAGAAGTCAAAGTTTATGATAAAAAAATTAATGGTTTATTTCTATAACAGTTAACCATTTCCTAACACATATCTTATGTGCTAAATAAAAAGTTCACTTATAAATATTTTTCTATCCATGTCCAAAACATATATTTCGTGTAAAAAAAAAGTTTGAACACAATTAACCGAAACGATAACAAAATCTTTACAAAAATACAGACATAGAAATTTTTTAGTAAAACAAATGAGGCAAACATAACAAAAGAGACTTTCCCTAATTCTAAACCCATCAAATCCAACCCCTTTTCTCCGATTTTTTTTTTTTATGGTAGTAATGCTTTCCGTAGTTCCGAGAGAAGACTCAAAGTTAGTTGACAAAGTTCCCCAAGTATCATTAGACAACCAAATAAAAATGACTACAAGTCGTTTTAACCCCTCACACGCCATCAAGCTAATTCCTGAGTTTGATGGATTAGCCAAAAACTTAGATCGATTCATTCAACTAGTTGACCTGCAGTCAAAAAAAGCGATTGACGATGCAGACAAATTAGAATTAGTTGACATAGTGAAGTCAAAGTTAACTGGCAGAGCCTACAATGTTGTAATAAAATACAACGATTATAACGGATGGCCAGAACTTAAAGACGCACTAGTAAAAAATTTTAGAAAATGTCGATCGGTTCAGGTGATTCAGACAGAAATGTTTCAATTTAAGCAAGGCTACAGGGAAACAGTTGCTTCATACGCGGAAAGAGCCAATGCGTTGTGCGATGAATTAAACAACGCAAACGCAAACACTGAGGATGATTCATCCAATAAAGCAATCCGTTCGCTAAACAGCGCAATGATGCTGAATAGTTTTTGCAATGGTTTAAATCCACAAATAAAACTTCTTGTTAAAAGTGCACGATGTAAAGAGTTCGACGAAGCAGTCGAAATAGCGATGGAAGAAGAAAAACTTCTTGCATCCACAAGTAATCGGTACCAAAACCAAAATAACATGTACTGTAAACACTGCAAAACGAAAACTCACAATACCAGTGAATGCCGCACAATCAGAAATTATAATTTCAGCCCCGGTGACGTTAGGTTTTTAAATAACACAAACCACAGACCAAATATACAAACCACGCAACCTTTTGTAAATAGGCCTACTCTAAACTACACTCAACCATTAACAAATAGGTCTGGTGTAGATACAATCCGCAGTGACATAATTTGTAAGTACTGTAGAAACCAAGGTCACTCTATAGAACAATGCCGAAAAAGAGTTTTTAATAACAATAGGAACTCCGGTAACGAAAATAATTATTCGAATCAGGGAAACTCTCAGCGACCTGGCCCGACAAGCACTCGGAGTCAGGTAAAAGACATCAAACCTTGTGCGTAAATCAAAATCAAAATCAAAATCAAAATCAAAATCAAAATCAAAATCAAAATCAAAATCAAAATCAAAATCAAAATCAAAATCAAAATCAAAATCAAAATCAAAATCAAAATCAAAATCAAAATCAAAATCAAAATCAAAATCAAAATCAAAATCAAAATCAAAATCAAAATCAAAATCAAAATCAAAATCAAAATCAAAATCAAAATCAAAATCAAAATCAAAATCAAAATCAAAATCAAAATCAAAATCAAAATCAAAATCAAAATCAAAATCAAAATCAAAATCAAAATCAAAATCAAAATCAAAATCAAAATCAAAATCAAAATCAAAATCAAAATCAAAATCAAAATCAAAATCAAAATCAAAATCAAAATCAAAATCAAAATCAAAATCGAAAAACGAATTCTCAAAATCAAATTCAAATCGAGCTGTCTCAAAAATATAAATCCGATAGTTTAAATCGAACTATTCCACATGCAAAGTCTGAGAAAGTTCCTGGCCATAGAATGCCTAACAGAGACTCAAATCCGGAAAAAGTCCGAAAGCAAACAATAAAACAAAATATTCTGCTAAATGAACACCACCATCAAAATCGAAGCCAAAGCCAAATCCGAAGGCTACATCAATTTCTAACCAGAAGTCTAGATACTGAATCAAGTTCAGCTAAACAAATAGCCAATATCTCATCTATAAACAGAGCATCTACTTTTAAAAGCGAGATAAAAATAAAGTCTCAGGAATCAAAGGCTAAATCTAATATTATGCTGCTCGATACGGGGGCAAGCCTTAGTTTAATAAAACTCGGAACATTAAAACTAAATGCCGAGGTAAACTTAAAAAATGTTATTGAACTGACAGGTATAGGCAAAACGTCTACGTCAACGCTAGGTACAATACTACTAAACATCGAAATTACACCAGGTCAACATCTCAAACATCCTTTTCACATAGTACCACAAAACTTCCCTATTACGCAAGATGGAATCATAGGTGAAGATTTTTTTAGAAAATTTAATGCGATAGTGGATTACAATGACAATATATTTGTATACCACTACAAAAACAGACAATTTACAGTAGACTTCAGCAACGAATGGAAGACCTTAACAATTCCAGCTAGAACTGAAAAGTGGGTAAAATATGGACCAGTAAAAGAGAAAATGGAACAAATATATTTTTCTCAGGAAATAGCTCCACGCGTGTATTCGGCATCAACGATAACAGCACCCAAAGACGGTTACGTATTCATATCCATTTTAAATACCAACAACGAAGATGTTAGTATAAAAAACTTAAGCCTTAAATCTGAAAACATGGACCATTACACAGTGTATAACCTAAACTCGATATCAACCGACCAAGTAGTCGAAGAAAGATTAGAAAAACTTAAAACAGAATTAAATCTTATTCACTTAAATCTAGAAGAAAAGCAATCCATAGAGGAAATCTGCAGAAATTTTAATCACTTATTCTTTATTGAAGGCGACAAATTAAGTACCACATCAGGAATAAAGCATTCCATTAAGACAGAAAACACTGTTCCTGCAAACATACGCCCATATCGCCTAGCAGAAATCCACAAACAGGAGATAAGAAAACAAGTTAATAAAATGCTTCAAGATGACGTAATTAGACCCAGTACTAGTCCGTGGAATGCGCCACTTCTGGTAGTCCCCAAAAAAGGAGATCAAAAATGGAGAGTCGTAATAGACTACCGAAAATTAAATGAGGCTACAATTCCAGACGCATACCCAATCCCCAATATCGAAGACATTCTTGGGCAACTTGGAGACTCCAAGTACTTTACTACGCTAGATCTGGTGGATGGTTTCCACCAAATCGAAATTACTGAAGAGGATAAAGAAAAAACAGCGTTTAGTACTACCAACGGTCATTTCGAGTTCAACAGAATGCCGTTTGGTTTACGAAATGCTCCGCCAACATTCCAGAGACTTATGAACGTTGTTCTCTCTGGATTGCAAGGTTTTATGTGTTTAGTATATCTTGACGACATTGTGATTTACGGGAAAAATTTGCAAGATCACAACAAGAAGCTTATTGAAGTTTTTAAAGCTCTAGACAAATTCAATCTAAAAATCAAATTATCTAAATGCAAATTCCTTCAAACAGAAGTTATGTATTTAGGACACGTCATTACAGCAGACGGTGTTAAACCAGATCCCGATAAGATTGCAGCGATTAATAATATCGAAATTCCTAAAACCCAAAAACAAATAAAATCATTTCTAGGTCTGTCCGGGTATTACCGAAAATTTATTAAAAATTATTCACAAATTGCAAATCCGCTGAATAAACTTCTTCGTAAAGACGTACCTTTTAAGTGGGACGCTTTTTGTGACGAATCCTTTAGAAAACTAAAGAAGTCTATAGTTCAACCACCTATACTCATTTACCCAAATTTTGCAAAAACTTTTTATATCACTTCCGACGCTAGCAACGAAGCTATAGGCGCGGTATTATCCCAGCGAGATTCAAACGATAATGATCTACCAATAGCGTTTGCCAGTAGAATACTAAACAAGGCCGAAAAAAACTATTCTACTATCGAGAAGGAAGCTCTTGCAGTAGTCTGGGCAGTCACACACTTTAGACCATACGTTTTCGGACGCCACTTTGAAGTCATTACCGACCATAAGCCACTGGTATGGATGTTCAACCTGAAGGATCCTTCTTCGAGAATAATGCGCTGGCGCATAAAACTAGAGGAGTATGACTTCACGGTCTCGCATAAAGCGGGACATCTAAATACGAATGCGGATGCTTTGTCGCGTTTAAATGTACCAGAAATTAATGTGGTAACCCGTAGTTGTAGCAAGATGACGCCAGGCGAACCTGAGCAGGACAATCATGTTACAGAAATCACAGACCCAGTGAAAATAAAGCAAATACTGTTTGAATTTCACGACACACCCTTAGGAGGTCATCAAGGAGTTAAACGCACACGAAAGCGTATCAGAAAGGCGTACAAATGGAAAAATATGTATGTAGACATAAAGAAATACATCATGTCTTGTGAACTATGCCAGAAGAATAAAGTATATACACGCAACAAAATCCCTATGGTCATCACTACAACAGCGAAAGTTCCATTCGAAAGAATAGCTCTTGATATAGTGGGACCACTGCCAATTACTGAAAACAATAACAAATATATACTTACATTTCAGGATGATTTAACGAAATTCGTCCAAGCAATAGCTATACCCAACCAAGAAGCCAGAACGGTGGCTGAAGCACTGATAAAGAAAATAGTTTGCACCTTTGGAATACCACAAACAATACTTACGGATCAAGGAACGAATTTCACAAGTGAATTATTCAAAAATATTTGCAAAACACTAAAGATTCATAAAATACAAACAAGCCCATACCATCCTCAGTCAAATGGCTCACTCGAAAGATCGCATAGAACTTTAGGCGACTATCTAAGAAATTATGCAAGTAAAGATCAAGCAAATTGGGACCAGTATATGGATTATGCGATATTTTGCTATAATACCACCTCACATTCAAGCACAAATTACAGCCCATTTGAAGCCCTATACGGATTCGAAGCTCCAATTCCCTCAACTCTTAACAGAAGCGTACAGCCTACATACAACTACGATGATTATGTCGCTGAGATAAAAGAAAAAATGCAAACCGGCTATGAAATAATTCGTAATAACCAAATAAAAGCGAAAGAAAAGTCAAAAACCTATTACGATCAAAACTGCAAAGAAACTAACTTTAACGTAGGAGACAAAGTTCTACTAGAAATAAAAAATAGGGTTAACAAAAACTTACCCCCATCTTCGAAGGACCCTACGAAATCGTAGAAATTCTATCCCCAGAGAATTCTAGAATTAAAATTGGTAGGAAGGAAAAAGTCATACACAATAATTTAATTAAACCATACACACAAGCGCACACAAATACATAAACACTTAACATGACACACACAAAATACCAAAATATTAAAACACGAATTTTCTGTGTTTTCAATTTCAGTTACTTAATCCTTGTTTGCGCACTAAGTGCGGCTGCAGCGCAGCTACATCAACAACTACCACTAAACACTACAGGTGTTTATTTGGAACCCATAGGCGTACTCGAAAAATCCTTCACAAAATGGACATTCCTATTCTATTTTAATAATTCAATAACAAATACCAATGCCAAAACCTTAAAGAAAAACATTAACACGCTCTCGGATCTATGCGAGAATACGACAAAAGAGTATCCTATAGGCCGCTGTAAAATGACCCTACAAATGCTGAAACACTCTCTTAACGAGGTACAGCAAAATAATAGGATGCTGGATGGTATCCTATTGGGGACAAGACTTACTAAAAGAAGTACGACAATTACAAACGGAGGTTTATTTAACGGTATAGGTTATATCCAGAAATTCCTTTTCGGAACAATGGACTCTCAAGACGCTGTAAAGATAGAAAACGCATTACAAACCCTCTCGGAAAACCAAAATAGCCTCTACCACATGACAAAAGAACAATTGACTATAATATCAAACGTTTTTGATGCACTTAATGACACGACACGTAACGTAAATAATAACTTTAATTTAATAACCAAAGAAATTAAAGAAAATTCAGCTAAGCTGGTAAATCTCACGAACTTTGAAAAAATACTTCACAGTTTTGACGAAATGTCATACCTTATATCCATATGCGCTTCCCAAATTTTGGCAAAACAAGCAGAATTACTTGACATTTTGCAAGAGGCAAAATTAGGAAGATTAGACAGCAGATTTTTAAATTCAGACATTTTTATTGCTACGTTAAACCAGATACAGGCCGAACTCCCGCACAACGTAAGGTTTCCACAGAAAATTTCCAGGTTAAATCTACCTATAATCAATTCACTAGCAACAACGACACCCATTTATGTAAATGGAAATTTTATGATTCAGGTCAGCATACCGATGGTTAACGAAGAATTTAATCTATTTAGAATTACCCCTCTCCCCACAAAATATCTAGAGCACACATATCGATACGTCTCAACTGGTAGCGAACTCGTTGCCGTTAACGAGAACTACAGGAGATACATATTTTTGAGCATTAATGATTTGGAAAAATGTATCACAAGCGAACCAGAACATTTCGTGTGCCAACAAAATTTCGTTATACATAATTATGACATGAATAATTGCATAATACAGCTAATATCAGGAAACCCAAATCCACAGATTTGTGAATATCGAGTATTCCAACTCAAACACGAGTTATGGTTCACGTTGAAGAACAAAAACTCATGGCTATATGTTATGCCAGAACCAAAAAACGTACGAATCATATGTGGCGATACTCCACACACAATAAAATTATCAGACAGCGGAATCCTTAAAATAAAGCCATACTGCAAGGCAGTAACGAACGAAATTTACTTGCAGGCGTCAAATGACATTTACAACAAGGTCCCTATTCTCTACCATTTCCAGGCCATACCCGTAATTGAAAAAATCGATATCCCCAGTAACCTATCCCAAATCTCATCCCACATAATACATGTTGAAAAGTTAAATTTGGATAAATTCAGTATTAACGTAAAAGATTTAGTAAGAAAAGATACATCATTTATAACAATAAAACATGAAACTTTATATATTTCGACCTCTACCCTCATTGCCATATGTCTAATTTGCATATTAATACATGTAATAAAGAAATACTTTAAAATAAAAGTCTCGGTGAACAAAGAAGCAGGAGAAAATGTAGCAGAAAATCCATAAAAAAAAAAAAATTCAAAATAACATCTCAAAAAAAAAATTTCCAATTTGTAATCATTTATATATATATTAAAAGAAAATACATATATATACAATCATTTCTTATCAATAAAAAAAAAAGAAATACAATATTATTATTATCATTTCAAACAAATTATAAATATAAAATTATAAACTAAACAAAAAAAAAAAAAAAAAAAAAAAAAAAAAAAAAAAAATAATAAAATATTGTACACGTGTATAAGCGTGCTAGGCAAACAAAAATTGTTTAATAAATATCTATTTCATATCGTATAGCAGAATCACTAAACTACATTCATCGTTCATTGACTCCTACATGCCATATGCCGAAAGTCTTCTCTCCTAACGTCGCGCGTCTTTCGTATTCTAAGGGGGGAGGAGTGTTGTGACCACACACAACTCCTTAGACATGTGCTACGCACATTTCATAATATCCTTCCTTTCCCAAACATGTGCTATGCACATTTCCTATTTTTTCTAATGTTACATTATCCATAATGTAACATTACCCATTTTTCCAATAACCCAAATCCATTATCCTAAATCCGACGACCCACCGCGGCGTCTACAATTCCTATTATTCTAAATCCGACGACCCACCGCGGCGTCTTCAATCTATCCTTTTTTTCCCAAATCCTAAATCGGATACCGACGACCCACCGCGGCGTCTACATTTTCTATTGTCAATTGCATTCTCGCATTCGCTTGTTCGTACAACGACTGCGAGAATGGTGATGCGTAAACATGCAGGTCAACAGAACGGTTCAGTTTGACCTGCACTAAAAAATCAAGTCAAAGGCATGGAGGAAGAAATGGAACGATGGATGAGGCAGTCAATTTCAAACATCCGATTAGGCAAGTTGCCTAGCGGTCAGATCATTAAACACTTTGTATAAACTAATCCATCTGTGTTTTATTTTTCGATATATTACCACGACCCAACAATTTCCATCATCATCCTTTGAAAGAGGTGTACAGCGGACGCTAATTGGTTCATTTTAAGTAAATAACAAAGTATCTATAAGACTCACTGTGCATCGCAAAGCTGCAATGTACCAATGATGAATCTGGCACTTGTCCGCTACTAAACGATCTTGTTGAATTGTGCCAAACAAATATGCTTAAGTGATCGCACATATTGCGTTTGTATTTTCAATAATTGTATGGTAGCTCTAACGAAAAAATAATCTCATAAATGAAACACATCTTCGGTTTATTGTTGTCATGATTTATGTTGAAATCAATCAATATTGATCAACAATCTGTTTTAATAGGTGATGTGCCGACATTAACATATGCAAATGAATTGGTTTGATTACTTATGCTTTATGTATTTCTGTGTTGACTTACAGTCTGTGTTAAAAGTTGTGACAAGCAAAAGCCAAATAGAAAACTAAAAACACTGTTTTAAAAATCATATGGATATACTTCTTTTCAATATTTACTGCGATGGCGAGACGAAGATCATGATTATCACTGATGTGTTATGTCTACCTCAACCTAAATAAATGTATGTTAATATGTATGTTACGCGATACCATGGATATCAACACTATGGTAAATAATGAATTCATTTTGTAATATATACAAGTAAATTAGCAATAATTGACATAACATAATTTTGTACTTTTATGTAAATATTAATGTTGGTGAAATCACCATTATCTTCGTTTTATATTGGGACATGTATGACACGCCAGTTATGACGAATTATTAGTGACATTTTCATTATTTAGTAGACGCGATTGTTATTTGTTATTCTTAACTTTTGATAACGTTTGGATTATAACATAATTAGGTAAAATTTAACTTTGTATTATAATTTTTTAATAAGTATATGTATTGTAACTTCTAAAGATTAACTACAAATTACCATACCTGGCACCAAATAAAGCTTCAATTTAACGATCTATTCCCAATAAGCCAGAGACAACTACCTCAGATCGATCGATTTATGCGGAAATGTCATGGAAAACTGAGTTCAACCCATGTAGTCGTTTCCGTGTAGAATATTTGAATTATATTGCGTCTACTGTTCTATAACTAATGGCATCGATGGTACTTTAACCCGAAATAAATAGTTTTTATATTTTTGTTTTATTTAAAAAAAAAATGGGTCGTTCTTAATAAGAAAACAAATAAAAGGTAAAAAAGTTGTCTTATTCCAACAAAAAGTTTCTTTTTCAATTTGAGCTTCTTAATAGCAATAGTAAATTTATTATTATGGCAAAGCTAAATTGAGAAACAAATCATTCAATAATTGATATAATTTCCAACGAATGTGGGGGGAAATCCCTTAACATCCCTTAACTTAGTATAATACGTAGCTCCCCTTCATCGGTTTCTTGTGGTGAACGAGTCTCTGCCAATTCTTAACAGTAAACAATCGATCTTGCTTGCAATATTTAGCTGGTTGTCTGTAATCATAGCTGAACAGGAATCATCGCTAAGTACTTGTTAATATAATAATAATGATATTAAGCGCGACAGACCGATGCGGTCTCGCGACTATTCGTGTTATGTTTGCTATAGTTTTGTTTTTGCGGTTAGCCGATAGCAGAATAGGGGGAATAACCCAACATGTATCAGAATTGCAAGTGGCCGTAACTATCTCTGACTGGTGGAAGTGCGATCAAGCCTCCACGTGGTGGCCGCCGGTAATTTTCCAATACAGGAAAAGCCGAATGATCTGGTAAGTCCTTTCAAAGTAAGGTTGCCGCGAGGCCAATAACCTCGCCCGTAAAAAATTATCATTACGGAACCCAAAATCAGCCTCGGATACACTGATGAACGACCACGACAACGGCAACTACAAAAGGGCTAAAAGATTTAACAATTTTCTCATGGAACGTATGCTCAGCACTCACTGTATAGAGCTCGAGCTGCACAGCAGCTAGCCGATACCCTGTCCAAATATAATGCTGACTTAACAGCAATTCAGGAGATGCGGTGGACAGGGAATGGTGTCTTACAAAAATCAGAATATGACATTTATTGCAGCTGTCATGCAAGATATCATGTGCTCGGGGTGGGGTTTCTAGTCAGCAAAAGAATGAAACCCACCGTTATCAGCCTTAAAGCAATAAATGAACGGCTATGCACCCTTCGCATGTGGGGCAGATTTAAAAACATAAGCCTCATAAACGTTCACGCACGAAGAATTCTTTGAATCAGTCGAACGGGAACTCCATGCCTGCCCTCAGTATGTTGTAAAAATAATTCTGGGGGATATGAATGCTAAAATAGGTAGGGAGCCAGTTTTCAGGCAGTACATTGGCTCCCATAGCTTATAGGAGAACACTAACGACAATGGACAGCGAGTCATAGAGATGGCAGCAAGTAATCATTTGGTCGTTGCGAGTACAAGGTTTGCGCGTAAAATTATCCACAAAGCCACCGGGATATCTCCTGATGGAGCCACTCGCAACAAGATAGACCACGTGTTGATAGGCCGCCACCACAACCCGAACCTGAATACGGTACAAACGTACCGAGGTGCGAACGTCGACTCGGACCATTGTTGGTATGGTGCTCCGAACGCGGATTGCGTCATCACGAAAGACTGCATCCGAGAATCAGATTCGAATCAACACGGCTGCACTTCGCAACGAAGAGACCAGAAACCACTACGGTCAAGCGATAGGACTCGCCCTAAATACAGGGAGATTAAGTCCCGGGACTGAGATGTCGGGCGTAGAAGAGAAATGGACACGCCCTGGGCATACTTCCATTAGTACTGCTGACTCCATCTTAGGCAGTAGTCATAGAGATCGGAACGACTAGTTCGAAGACGTATGTGGCTAGCGACTGAACGTACCGAATGTAAGCTAGCAACTGAGCGTACCAGGTAATGGAACAATCTCATAGAACACGGACACGCGAAGATGAATATAAAGAGCTCAGAAGATATAAATAAAACATTTCACCGGCGGAAGAAATCAGCCTGGGAGAAGAATCTCGCCAGTGAACTAGAACAGTACAGGAGCAAGGACCACACCAAGTGCGGAAGTTCTATCAAAGAGTCCTGGTATGACGCAGTATATGTACACTGCCTTGCACATACTGCAAATACAAATAGGGTAATCTGATCGCCGATCTCAAAGCTATTTTAGAGCGATGGGAAGAGCAATTTTATTAGTTGCTAAATGGCCAGCTAACTGAGAAATTGGAGGCTCTACCAATCACCGAAGACCATATTATGCTGCCGCCACCAAGCATAGACGAAGTTAGCAGAGCGTGGTATCGGCTCAAAAAAATAAGGCCCCTGGATCAGATGGGATCCCAGCGGAACTGATTAAAATATGGGGCCCCACAATACACCAAGCAATTCATGAAATAATAGTGCAAGAATGGGAGGAAGAAGCGATGCCAGAATATTGGCAAAGATTGGCATCCTGTGCTCCATACATTAGAAAGGAGATATCACAACATGCAGCAATTATCGTTGTTGAGTACCGCTTATACGATTTTCTCCTCATCATTGGTCCACACCAGTGTGGCTTCATCCCATACAAATCAACAATTGATCAGAATTACACCCTTAGGCAGGTGATGGAAAATGTCTAGAGTTTCAAAACTCACAACACCATCTTTTTATAGACTTTAAAGCCGCCTATGATAGCATAGCCAGAGTAGAACTTAAAAAGCCATGAGAGAATTCGGCATCCCAAATAAACTGACACGACTATGCAGGTTGATCATGACCAATGTTATAAGCCAAGTAAAATTATTCGGTTCACTATCAAGCCCATTCAACATCTATAACAGGTTCAGATAAGGGACTGGCCTGCCTGACGATACTCTGACATAACGGCGAGAGAAACAATCCTCTATAAGTCCATTCAGATACTGGCTTACGCAGACGATATTGACATCGTTGGTAGAATCACAAGAATTGTACAGGAAGCTTTCATCCAGATCGAGCAGGCGGCTCGAAATCTAGGGCTTCACATAAATGAGAGCAAAACAAAGTACATGGTGGTCACGTCTGGGAGTAGAAGATCCTACATTGGTACCGCAATTAAAATAGAGCACTTCAGGGGAACCCTCAAGGAACCTCAAGGAAAAAGAGATCGCTTCAAGATTACTTAGAAAAGGCTCAGTTAGATGGCAAAACATAGCGAGAAGTAAAAGCCGCAACAAAAAATAGAGTCCGATATTAATCTTTTGAAAATGTCCTATGCTCTTTCGCGGAGTTCAGGTTAACAGAATAAAATCCAGTATTGAAGACATAGTTTCAAAATTTTTCTCTTTTTTTTTGCTCTCTGTGATTCAATAGCATATGGTGTCCATCTGTTAAACTAAACTTCAACCTAAGGTCGCTGCAGAAATTTCAAGAGATGGATGCGTAGATGTCCGCCCATCGCGGCCGTAAACCCGTTCTTCTACCATCCTGAGATAAGGGATTCCATTGCATTGCGTAGTTTGCTATGGAACTGTCCCCTTTTCGGAGTATATGACCAATCCACTGCCACTTCCGTCGTTGGATGGTTGTGCCTATTGTAATTCTTTTATTTCCTCTTTTATAGTATCAATGAAAAGGTGTTAGACTTAAAGGTACATCAGCGCTAAAAATCGAACATTGTTGGAAGTGTCGCGATTAACTAAATACATTGCTATTTGAAAACAAAATGTTTCACATTTAAATGACCAATCCGAGATTCATAGTGAAATGTAATTATAAGCTTTAGTATTTGTAGATGAGTTCATCTTTGTATTGTAAACGTATCAATTTTAAAGCTTGCCGTAGAGCTGTCGTCAAACTAATACTTATGACATGAACTTTTTACAAAACATGTACCCATGTTTCCAGTTCTTTTTTGTGGCTCTCTTTTCTTTGTTCATACTGGCAAATATGAGTAGGAAATAGATTAGGAAATAACAGTGATCCTAGAGACCTTGATTAAATGGTTGGTTTCATTGTTAATAAGAATCCTATTTTTTAAATGCAGTCCCGAATTAGAGGAGATTGCATTGAAATATCAAAAAACGGAAATAATAACTTTATAAATTCTACTTCAGAGTCAAGTCACTGAAATCGATTAAGAAGTTGACCACAATCTTATCATTTTAGCATAGCTATTAAGCTTAAAGTCAGTAACTACCAACTGTAGGTTTCATTTAATTCGTACAAGAAAACCGGTTGTTTGTATTTATTTTCAAAGCACGGGAATTTTGAAAGAATATAAATAATCGGTATTTTATTATCAAGTTTATTTATTATATGATTTTATAATTCAATACAATTTTCCCATTAAAAGCTTATCTTTTTATTCTAAAAATAGAGATTGTAATGAAGCTATCTTAAAGCGATTAACAGCAGTAGCGTTGATCTGTAAGAAAATTTCTATAAATACAGTGAGCTCTTTGGCAGACATCAAACGAGAAGTTGACGAAGAAAACGGTAATATTAATATGTTATATTAAACACTTAATAGTTAAATATTAATAACATATATACATAGTGAAGATTAACAAAGTGAAAGTTATAAACACCACATAAAAATGATTTATGTGAAACTGTTGGCTGTGTTGCTGTTGCTCGCTTACTTATCAATGCCTGGAATTTGCCGCAAAGTCGACAACAATCAAGTACACCAAAATCAAAATCAGCAAATTGAAGATGTCCAAGGGGAATTGCAATATAGTCAAAATAATTTGGCGCTCCTTAATACAGCCGTTTCCCAGCTAATGATGGCATCTATAGAAGGCAATCGAAGACGGATAGCTTCCCATGAAGCCAAGTGTAATTTGAAACGCAAACCTATATACCTCAGCGGACAACACGACGACCAAACTTATTACAAGAGAGGACTACCAGGTATCATGGAATTGCACATGTTGTTGGATGCTGAAATAAAATCTGTCGAGAATATATGTACTGTGCCTGATGTTAAAGAATCAATTCCTTCCGACTTTAATTTAATCATCAGTTATATTCAGAGCTTTCAGTTTGTTGATGCTGAAAGAGAGCTCATCAGAGGTGACTACGGTGTAATTTTGAAAACCGCCATACACCAGATCTACACAAATGATGTTGACAGATTTGAATCTATACTGAAATTTGCCAAAAAATTGCTGAACATCGATATTACTCTGGAGGTTCTTAAAGCTCTTTGGAATGAGCTTAAAACGAGTGGAGAGACTGACATAAATAAGCAACTGCAATTGATTGATGTCGTTCGAGACCACGTTACCGATCAGCCAATGGCATGGAGATACCAAAAAAAGGCCGCGCAAAATATCCTCAAGTCAATCTGTGCGGAGAAGATGAAACCAGCACTTGTGTCGTTCAAAGGCGATAAATACGTTGAAAATATGATATACGAATTGAAAATACTTCAGTGTGATAATTTGGAAGAAATCGTTCCGTTGGTCATCGATGATATCTACAAGGTAATGAACAAAACAGAACTCCTCAGAGCAATCTACAGAAGCAATAAGTTTATCCCGAACACAATTAACGCTTTGGTATACGTGTATCAAAAAATGAAGGAATCCCATGACCAAAATGACCCAGCTTTATTTTCGTTGACTGATTACTTTTGGAATAGTAGTGTGACGGAAGTACAAAAGCAACAAATGTCCAAAGCTATGAGCGAATTTCCAGAATCGTTGCGCACATTGTATTTTGCACCGAAGAAGGTTTGTTTTAAAAATGCCAAATACCGGGAGTATATGTATGCGGGAGAACCAACTTACGACAAGGACAGGCGTCATGTGTTGACATGGGCACCAGGCGATAAGGACGATACCGGTGAATGGATGGCTCAAAAGCCCAACAGCAGTGAATCATCAAATGTGTTTGTCTTTAGAAATGTTGCACATTTCGATGAATATCTATTCGTTGCTGCCTATGACCACTCTCCGGAGTATCGCCATGTCTTCACATGGGTTCCTGGTGGAATAGCTGATTACGATAATAAAGGGAAATTACAACTTGAACTGCATGAGAATGGGATTGCAATGAAAAGTATTTATTATGACAATTACTTGTGTTCAACGACGAACTATCACAGCACAAATCGACGATATGTTCTATCATCGAATTCTGAAAGCAATGGTGAAGTGTCAACCTCCTGTCAGTGGGTATTGGAGGATTGCTGATAAGTGTGATTAAATTTTTAGTGGAGCACAGATCGTCAACTTAGTACCTATATACAAAAAAAAAGGTTTATTTATACATAAAGTATCAACAACATTTTGTACTCTAGAACTGGATACCGGTCTTGGTTTCCTGTGACGTTCATGTACATGAACATTTTGTATCGGTGAGGTTGCACCTTTCACGCCAGCTACACATTAAAATACATATAAATTTGTTTGTTTAGATTTTTGAAATAAATATTTACCTTTTATACAATGAACTATAGCTTTGGAATATTTCAAACTTTTGTTAGCATTCTTATCATATTTGCAAGTTCTAGTTTGATGAATTTTTTATTTATTTCATTAATGGTATAGAAAAAAAAGTACCGAGATGTCAAATCCCACAATCCTATTGAGTGGGCTATTTCTGGAGGTAAAACGGTCATCGATATTAGAAGCGGCACACTTAAGATTCTGCCGACTGTAGTCTATTAATTTTTTTTACAGTGTTTTTCGAATGAAGTATGATGCTATAATATTTCAAAAGTGGTTGCATAAAAAATAAAAATAGTAATTCATTCATTGGTAAATTTTCCAAATAGGCCTTCATAACACAAACCTAACTCTTTCTGACAACTTTTAAGAAACAGGGTAAAGAATGAGGGTTCGATAGGTAGTTGAATAAACAAGCACGCTTAAAAAAAATTTAATTGCTATCCGATGCAGCCACTCGCAACCAGATAGACCACGTGTTGATAGACCGCCGCCACAACCAGAACCTGATGACGGTACGAACGTACCGAGGTGCCAACGACGACTCGGACCACTATCTTGTTGGTATGGTGCTCCGAGCGCGGATTGCATCATCACGGAAGACTGCATCCGCGAATCAGATTCGAGTCAACACGGCTGCCCTTCGCAATGAAGAGACCAGAAACAACTACGGTCAAGCGATAGGACTCGCCCTAAATGCCGGGAGAGTAAGTCCTGGGGCTGAGATGTCGGGCGTAGAAGAGAAATGGACACGCCTTAAGAATACTGTCATTAGTAATGCTGACTCCATCTTAGGCAGTAGTCGTAGAGATCGGAACGACTGGTTCGATGACGAATGTAAGCTAGCGACTGAACGTAAGAATGTTGCGTACCGAGCAATGCAACAATCTCATAGAACGTGGGTACGCGAAGATGAATATAAAGAGCTCAGAAGATATAAAAAACAGTTCACCGGCGAAAGAAAGCAACCTGAGAGAAGAATCTCGTCCGTGCACTAGAACAGTATAGAGTCCACGGTATGACGCAATATACACCGCGTTGCACATCCTGCAAAGACAAAAAGGGTAATCTGATCTCCGATCTCAAAGAGTGATGGGAAAGCACTTTCATGAGTTGCTTAATGGTCAGCTAACTGAGGAATTAGAGGCTCCACCAATGACCGAATACCACACTATGCTGCCGCCATTAAGCATAGACGAAGTTAGCAGAGCGATAAGTCGGCTCAAAAATAATAAGCCCCAGAGATCTGAAGGTATCCCAGCGGAGCTAATTAAAACAGGATGCACCGCAATACACCAAGCAATTCATGAACTAATAGTGCAAGTATGGGAGAAAGAAGCGATGCCAAAAGACTGGCGTAGAGGCATCCTGTACCCCATATTTAAGAAAGGATGTATCACAACTTGCAACAATTATCGTGGTATAACGTTGATGAGTACCACGTATAAGATTTTCTCCTCTATCCTTCAATACAGGATAGCTCCATACGCTAAAGGGATCATTGGTCCATACCAGTGTGGCTTCATCCTAGGTAAATCAACAACTGATCTGATTTACACCCTTAGACAGCTGGAAGAAAAATGTCTAGAGTTTCAAAATTCACTACACCATTTTTTTACAGACTTTAAAGCCGCCTATGATAGCATATCCAGAGTAGAACTTTATAAAGCCATGAGAGAATTCGTCATCCCAAATAAACTGAGACGACTATGTAGGTTGACCATGACCAATGTTATAAGCCAAGTAAAAATATCCGGATCACTATCAAGCCCATTCAACATCTATGACGGGCTCCGACAAGGGGATGGACTGGCCTGCGTCCTCTTCAACCTGGCGTTGGAGAAAGTGTTCCGAGACTCTGACGTAACGGCTAGAGGAACAATCCTCTATAAGTCCATTCAGATACTGGCTTACGCAGACGATATCGACATCGTTGATAGAAACCAAATGGCTGTACAGGAAGCTTTCATCCAGATCGAGCAGGCGGCACTCAATCTGGGGCTGCACATAAATGAGAGCAAAACAAAGTTCATGGTGGCCACGTCTGCGAGTAGAAGATCCAACATTTGTCCCTCAATTAAAATAGTGGAGCGCGAATTTGAAGTTGTGCAATCTTTTAACTATCTCGGGTCAATTGTAGCACCCGATAACAGCATTGATCCAGAAATACGATCACGGTTGCTTAAAGCCAACAAAGCCTACTATAGTCTGTCAAGACTATTCAGGGAATTTAACCATAACATCCAAGCTGCTGGTATAAAAGACAATGGTCATACCAGTACTTACATATGGATCCGACACTTGGGTGCTTAGCAAAAAGCATTCTGACCTCTTAGCCGCGTTCGAAAGAAAAGTCTTACGGAGAATTGTTGACTTTATAATGATGACTTTATGAGATGAGAAAATTGAGCTCGGTAGGCTCCGGTGGGCAGGACACCTAGCTCGCATGAGTGAAGAGGATCATGCTCGGAAAGCTCTTTGCGGTAGGATAATGCCTACTTTCGAGGCTAAGTTATTGTAAGAAAACCGACATTTTCGTATGTTGTCGTGTGAAAAATATATTTATTTTTACTGCATGGGTATATTGCAAATGATCGTTCTCCATGAGTCTTTATCGATCAGGGCATCAAAGTGAATCTAGTAGTGTACTGGCAAAAGGTATTATATGATACGTTGCTACCTTTGACACACAAAAAATTCGGTAACAACCCCTCGACAGGACCGTCACAAACTTATTTCCCTATTTGAATTTCAAAGTCCAAAGAATCACAGAGTTCCATTTCAAACATATTCAGACATAGCGCAGACATAGCATCAACGTCAGTGTATATGTCATTAGAATCAATATACTAAGCAGACTTAACTTAAGATGAGACATTATATAAACAGGCGGTATATAGGTCAACGCTAGTTGAATATAATATCTCGTCAGCGGGAAATAGAGTCCCGAAATCCCGAGCTTCATTTTAATCCCGGGATTGGGTTTTGAATTTTTATTACGGGATCACCGAAAAATTTTCTCAGAAGAGAAAAAGTACGAGAAGATGTACGAGTATGTACCTTTTTCTTTTCAGATTATGTTAGTGACCATAAACTTCTGCAGAGTTATATAGCAGAGTTATAACAAGAATACTACTACTGTAAATTCAGGACTTATATTATTATTTTATTTAATTAAAAGTTTAATTGCAGCAATTTTAGAATTTATTTAAAATTCTTCTCTCACTGTATCCTTAGATGTAGTTTTAATTGATTATTTTTTTTAGTATCTACTTGTTTTCATTTATTACTCATTTCGAGGATGGCAATGATGTTGCTACCGTAGTCGCGTGAGTTAGACTCACGTTTACTGTTAATTTTAATTAGGCACAAATGTATCTTTAGCGTATACTTCATGGAAGTGGGGTATATGTTCCGAGTTAAAAACCATAATTAGAATCTGAGAATATTCAAATATGCGAACAATGATATGTAGACAAGACACTGCAGTAATCAACAAAACAGTTCAAATACTTAAAGTAAACTCGCCGTACATTAGTAACATAAAAAAGCGTTTACAAATTTATTACCCATATAGATCATCCATAAGACTGTAAAGAGTTTATTAGAGCTTTATATGTACTGTATATGTATTAGGTTTTTCATTAAGAGCGGTATTTAACATTGGGGTATATTACTTAAGGACCAGCCCGAACAGGAAGTCGGTGTTCTTGTTTTTAGTGATGGATGACCTAGTATTACCCGCCAAAAGAAGTCGTTTATTTCGGTCGGCATAGTTTAACTCCTTACCACTTCGCTATTTTGCAAAAATTAATTTTAATTGAAATTTAGGAATTTTATTATCGAAAGGCTGAAGGGTGGCCTATCCAGTGTACCCTTCCAGCGTAGAATTGTTCTGCCTCATTGTTATCTTCCACAAATCCGTTCTAAAGGGACATTTTCTTTTCGCTAATACTAGCATTGCAGATGTCACAGTCTCTTTAGTAAATAGTTGAAAGTGCCGAGCACCTAAATTTTGGATTCAAATTAAATGCAAACAACACGACGTTACTCATAAGGAGGGGTACTGTCTCCCATTTTGTGGAACATCTTTAAGATGAACTACTACATAGACTGGGTGAAGCATGGACTTGTGCCAAAGGCTACGCGGCCGACATAGTCATCGCGGCTAGTGGAAAGTTCGAGTAAGTACTCTGTGACAAAATCTAAAACGGCGTGCGTACCTTATTATCCTCGATGGAGAAGGTATTACTCTCAGCAAAGAGGTGAAGTACGTTGCAAAATCATTAGTTCAAGAAAAAAAAAGACAAAAGTCAGAATGAGC
This sequence comes from Nephrocerus scutellatus, assembly GCA_947095585.1. Classification (NCBI taxonomy): domain Eukaryota; kingdom Metazoa; phylum Arthropoda; class Insecta; order Diptera; family Pipunculidae; genus Nephrocerus; species Nephrocerus scutellatus. The sequence continues at coordinate 16,626,364 of OX352761.1, forward strand.
ACCAAGAAGGAATTCAGATCTGAAACTAAATACCAGATACATCCATGAGCCATAAAGTGTTTTACGGATGGATCAAATAAAGCAGAAGTATGGGTACCAAGTACTCTGAGACAAAAGGACAGCACCCGATATATTCCAGACTGAAGGCTTTAAAGATGTGCTCTCTTCAATCTGGAAAGGAGCTACATAAGTCCGGAAATAACTATCATAACACACAGCCAAGTTGCGCTAAATGTCTTGGATGCATTTCACGTCAAGCCAATAATGGTAGAGGAGAAGCTAAACACACTTGGTGAAGTCAACCAGGTTTGTCTTTACTGGGTGCCGGGACACACTGGATACAGTATGTAGGCTCGCGAGTAAAGAGGCGGAAACTCCGTTAGTAGGCCCAGAACCATTTCGTGGCATAGAAAACCGCATAACGCGGGAAGAGATGTACAGTAAAGAAAAAGAGAAAATCTCCCAGCGCTGCGGCAAGCAAAGGAAATGTTGGGGAGCTATAACTCAAAGAGGTGTCGCTTTATATTACGAACAAGCAGAAGTAATGTAGAATCACTACGTGGTTTTCCTAGGGTTGTAGAATAAAGGAGCACCTAAAAAATTAAGAAGCAAAGAAGACCCCGAGACATTTTCTCAACGAATACAGAGCAATGATCCGATCGAGAAGAGACTATATGGAACTCAATAAATCTAAAAATCTCCACGACATTCACTGAATCCACTCTATATCATTAATTTCCTAAAAGCCATTGGTATGGAGAAGGAGCTGTAAAGACGTACATGCATTGTCTCTAAAGCCCAAGTCAGTTGGAGCTGCAATATATCCGCATGGGTTGCAGTTGTTATACAAGGCATCCTATTTCCCATCATAAAATCCAATAAACGCAGTAAATTTACTTCTTCCCTAAAAGTAAAATGATTAAGAAATGTCGGCAATTAATTTTTTAGAGTAGCATCCCTAATATCTGCGTCAGAAACACTGGATCTTCTCATAAATACACATTTCTCCACCAGCAGCTATCAATGCGCAAATAACTTGTAAAGGTTGCATGCTGAACATCTGGTCTCTCGTGATAACCCGGCAAAAGTTTTCCTGGGCTTTAAAAAGTTTTTCGGCTTATAAGTCTCCTGGCCTGGATGGCATACAGCCGATTATGCTACACGTGTCGCTGGAACTGTCAATTTGCTGGCTAATGAAGATTTTTAATAGCTGCCTCCTACTCAATTATGTCCCCCGAAGCTGGAAAGGAGTTCGGGTGATTTTCATACCTAAAGCAGGAAGAAGAGGCCATGAATCAGCAAAGGATTTTAGGCCGCTAAGTCTCTCATCGTTTTTGCTAAAGGCTCTGGAACGAGTTCTAGATCATCATATCAGGCAACGATTTGAAGTCACAAAAGCAACGAGATCTCAACACGCATATCTCAAGGGCAGGTCCACGGAGACTGCCCTCAATGAGGTAGTGCAAACGAATGAGCACACGATCAATTACAAGCAGTTTACGTTAGCCACCTTTTTATATATAAAAGGGGATTCCAACAATGTTCACATTGAGGCCATTAAGGGAGCTCTGAATAAGCCAGGGGTGGAATCCTTCCTTACGCAATGAATCGTATCATGCTTGGTAGCAGGATTATACATGCCAATCTTGGCAGCTGTAGTATTACCAAACGAGTCGACAGAGGCACTCCCCAAGGAGGGGTTATCTCTCCCTTACTATAGCTGATGGTAAATAATGATAAGCTACTGAAACTTGAAGAGGATAGGACAAAGGCAGTTGCGTATGCTTATGATGTGGTGATACTCATAGGTCAGTACCTTTCCGTGATCAGTGAAGTCATGGAAAGGGCCCTGTGTAAAGTTAACTCCTGGGCAACAAGCTGTGGCCTTAGAGTCAACCCAGGGAAGACCGAATTGGTTTTGTTAACCACTAAATCAAAGATACCGGCCTTTATCCTTCCAAAACTCAACGGGAAAAGTCTCAACCTTACCCACAGTGCCAAATATCTCTGAGTGATCTTAGATAGGAAGCTTAACTGGAAGGCTAACATAGAGAACAGGGCTAAGAAAGCATACGTGGCACTCTATGATAGCAGCTAATCCATCGGAAGGATATGGGGTCTTCAACCAAAGATGGCTCTCTGGTGGTACACAGCTGTTGTATGGCCAATTCTCACCTATTGATCGCTGGCGATGAAAATGAAGTATAACGCCACCATACTCAGCAGGTTACAGCGATCAGCAGCAGCAGGCATTACAGGGGCTCTACGGTTTTGCCCGGCCAAGGCCCTTAACACCATCTTGAACCTACTACCTTCTGACATATTTATCAAGTATGTTATTGTGACGTGCAGTGTAGTATGACTCAGAGAATCTGGGTGGTTTGCTACTAGACCATACGGGCACTGCAATATACTGCAGACAGTAACTGGAGGCATGATACCATCATCTACTGATTACTGCATCCGCAAATTCAGCTTCAACTCCTCGTTCAGCGTTGAATTTTCTACCAGGGGACAGTAGCGAGGCAATATGATGCAACAATATTCACTGACGGATCCAAGATGAAGGACGGAGTCGGTGATCAAGATCTTTCAAGTTACACGATGCTAGCCGATCTTTCAGGCAGAGATTCTAGCCTGTTGAGCATTAAGGCTCAGAAACGCACAAATCGGAACGGTTGGTATTTGTGTTGATAGCCAATCTGCCATAAGGGCGATTTATGCGACTACAATAAGCTCGAAATTAGTACAACAGTGGCAAGAAGAATTGGCATAGATCCATCAATTCCTGGACATCATCATAGTATGGGTGCCTGGGCACAATAATATAGTGGGTAATGAGAGAGCGGACGAATTGGCTAACATGGGCTATGGATACTGGCTCTATGGAGAAGGTTAGCTGCCCAATTAGCTAAGTCAAGGAACAAATTCTCTCCTTCTTTAATACTAAGTCACAGCTCAGGAGGATCAGTCTGTCGAACTGCGACATATCGAGATTAATCTGGCCATCCTACAGCAAAAAGAAAACCACCGAGTTGTTATCCAGAACCCGGAAGGATATTGCCAAAGTTGTGCCTATCAGCACTGGCCAGTTGACAAACCATTTTTTACGACCTGAAAGAGCTCTCGACCTAAGAAAGTTTTTTGTGTTCTCCCAAAATATTTTCGCACAATTTTCATTTTCGTATTTGAATTTTCATTTTACTTAACTTTTCACTTTTGAATTATTTAGATGGGAAGTTATATGGTCTTCGTAATACGACTCAACCCTCTTTCGATTCGGCCACTGTGATGTATTATGACATGGCAAAGACTTAAATCGACTTTATGGTTCTTTGCAAAACACACATAGATATACCTCTATCTATAGCCCGTCGATAAATTACTACGTAATTCATATCTCACTGCCGTTATACCGTTAATTATTGAACACACCCAATAAATGCCAACGATAACTCCGCAGGTCGGTCTGCGACGGTTGGTCTACCGTCTTTGCCATCACTTTTTTATGTCTTATCAAACGTGTGCACACGAGAATCACAGCAGGTTGTGCTGACTGTTGCAGTCATCGCGTAGTAATCGTTGGCCCTGCCGTTACTACATAAGATCATAATCGATGTCCTATATATTTAATCAAGCGCGAAGAATGAATGAAGCCCAACAAATCGCCGCTTTGAAATCTTGTTAACTTGGAAACTTCCTGCTTGGAAGCGAAGCCAAGAAGCGAACGAATAAGAAATAATGAAATCAAATGAAAAGTGCCCGCTGTGATAGTAGTTTGGTGGAGCGGCGGTAATGTATGTATGAATATCTGAATGCTTGAAGTATAATCCTTGCTGAAGAACATTATTTTTACAAACAAAGAAAACAAAAGAAACAAAAAACTAACCCATACTGGGCTAAAATTGAAATCGGCGGGGCCATGCGAACACATAATTACAATGCAGCTAGATCCATTGAAAAAAAAAAAATTGGGAAGACAGCATCCTCATCCTCAACATCGTCGTCGTCATCATCATCATCATCGCCATCGACATCGTCGTAATCGATTAAGTGATCTGCTTGCCTGATTACACAACCTACCCAGCAATAAGTTGGTGGGATAGAGCGTCATCTAATTCTAATTGCGATTTCTTTATCCAGCCGTCTTATAGTGTTCCTTGTTTGTACATAAATGTATGTCTATACATATGCACATAACGATGTGATGATGATATGATGAGGACGTTGAAAGCGGTACAGTGCGCGTTGCTCCCAAAAGGTTAGAAAGTTAAAAACTTCGCCATGTCGGCCAGCTGCTTTCATTCATTCTCATACCAACGAATACACCGTTTTTATTAGTACACATTAGTATTAGAGCTGCATCATCAGCATATGTCCAAATTGGCCAGGAGATCTGGTCGGCGATTGGCGCACAATCCAGCTATAATGTAGTGCAGCAAATCTTTTGGTGTGGTACAAATCAGGACCGATGCCTTCTGCACCTAATGAACATTCTATTGGCAGATTGTGCTGTTATCTCAGTATTCGCTTTGGCCGGCCCTGTGTGTTTCTATTCCATGCACATGCAGCGAACGTTTCTCCACTCTGTCCGTTCATTCCAAGGCAGATAAAATTCGAATTTATTCGATTCACCATGAGTGGTATCGACTGGGTTAAGAGTACGATTAAAATTTCACAAGATCTCCTATTATTGTCGCTGGAGCATATATCCCGATGCTAATAGAAGGAACAAAAATCCATCTAACCGAATTGATATGCATTTTAGTGAGATGTAAAATGAGAGTGGATATACTCGTACTTAACGGAAAAAGAATTTCTTTCTATGTCGTGTAGAATTGTGAGGCATTTAGATAGGACCTAGAGATAGAATGAATTTTGCAAATTTGCAAATCAGTTTAAGTAAAGTAAAGAACCTTTCTGATGGTACTTACACATTTATGTATTGTCAACGCCAAATTGTAGTAAAATATTTTGTAACTCACCTGAAATTAAAATTAGGAAAAATTTAAATTAATGAAATTATATATCTGAAAGGTATATTAATATTTAGTAACTTAATAAAACAAAACGTCTGGCTTAACTACTATCCGCTTTTGTTCGATTTTTAAAGTTAATGTAACTTAGGTCCAAATCGATAGACTTGATTTTTCGAAATCATTGCTTATAAACCATATTTTTAAGCGACTGACAGTTGATTTAGTTACGATTTTGTTTAAATTTAAATACGCGTAACATTGGACATAGACTACATGAAAAGAATCTGTTGTCAATTGAGCTCCGTCAGGAAAAGTGTTCTCACCTTCCATACCACCAAGGGTCTATTTAGGGGGAATGAATTAACCAACTGCACTACATCGACGGCGATGTGGCCTTCCTATAATAAAAATAAATCTACCGAGCTGATCTCCAGATCACGGAAGGATTTCTCCAGAGTCGTTGCTATAATCATTGTCCATTGGCCGCAGCCAAACTGGGAATCCCGCATAGAAGCAGCAATCTTAATGAGAAAGAAGCTCTCATTCATTATTTCTGAAAACGTCCAGCCCTGACGGGCTTCCGACTCAAAAAAACTAGGAAAACCTCTCTTTACCGACCTGAGGGAGCTCTCGGAGTGCCGGACCACCGATATGATCGCGTACCTAAATGCTACATCAGGTTGATTATAATCATTTCAAGATAACTGCTAGTAGAGTGGTCTTATGTGTTAGAATGGTTTTAGGGTGATTGGACTAAAATTTTCGATTGGGGTAGTTCCAAAAAGTCAACGCACCTGTCCCTCCTCAAGTCATTTTGGTCTCGGAACTAGTTTTGCGCAGATTTTTCTCATTCAGCGGTCAACATCTGATGAATGGTGGGTGTGATTCAAACTGAATCCTGATGCTACAACAGATACTGTCAACAGATAATTGCATCATTTCCTTAAAGTAAATGCCTTTTCTTCATTAGGTGGTTCATCTTCAATTGACTCTCTTTCTTCTGCAAATGCCTAAAACCACCAAAAAACCTGTACCCTTGAAAAAGCACCGTCTCCGTAGGATGATTAGATGATTAGAGATTAGATGTTCATATTAGGCGCCGGTTAGAATTGTCTACCCCTCTGCACTCAAGTCAGTTTGCGTACAGGAAAGGCAAAAGCACAGAAGGTGCGCTTCACTATCTTGTTTAATTTCCGCTGTATCCCTAATTAAGATGGCTGTATGTTATTAATGTAATATAAACTTCAAAGATTTATTTTTTATTTTTATTTCTCTTGTAAATTGTGTGTGGAATTTAATGCAAGCTTTATAGTTGCATTATATTCTCGCCACAGACATGAGGTAACTGCCCCCTTTTTCCACATTTTAACTAAAGGGTGTTTTTTTGGGAGGTTTGTTTTTCCGATAGATGTCGTTTTATTTTATGACAGTTGTTTTGACAGCTCAAAGTGGCATTTCTACTCAGTATTGTTTGGCAAATCATTATGAAAAAAAAAAAAAAAAAAAAAAAAAAAAAAATGACATTTGTGAAAAATAGTCGTGGTAGCCATATGCCAGAAATTGTGTTTAAATGTTAAATGCCAAAAAATTATCTACCAAATAAAAAAAAATTTTGGTCATTTCATAATTTTATATGTGTTTTATTCAAAAAAAAAATCGGCAACCTCTTAAAAAAACACGTTCGGGTGATAATTGGCATTTTTTGGCATTTAACATTTAAACACAATTTCTGGCATATGGCTACCACGACTATTTTTCACAAATGTCATTTTTTTTTTTTTTTTTTTTTTTTTTTTTTTTTCATAATGATTTGCCAAACAATACTGAGTAGAAATGCCACTTTGAGCTGTCAAAACAACTGTCATAAAATAAAACGACATCTATCGGAAAAACAAACCTCCCAAAAAAACACCCTTTATAACATTAGAGAGCAAGTGAAACAGATTTCTCAATGGATTTATCTAATAACAAAATGTATCTGCAATTGACCATCCCATTGATAAACTTGCGCCGCAATGATGTACCGACACTTATACGTAGATACGGGTACAAGCGGTCACATTATATTTGTGTGTATCTGCTAAAACAATTCTCTTCCTAGTTCGATGTTCTGTAATCTCTACCGCTAGCCATTCACTTCTAACCTCAGTTTACGTCTTCGGATAAATTATTATGTGAAGCATAATAGGAAAATATACTAACATGAGTCATGTCATACGTAGATGATGTAGAGATAATCGCATTCGTACATGCACCATACTCGTATAGTCAGTGGTTACGCTGTGCGAGCAGCGTCGCAATCTGAAATTTTCATGTTTGCGAGATTACGTGCGATTTGGTGTGGATTTTGTCGGAAAGAGGAAGAAGAAGTTTTCCGGTTCTTGAACGAAAGGTTACCAGATCGATGACCATAATTGGTAACACCGTGCGAAATCATAGTCCAATGGACTCGTCCGGCTGTGTTGCTGGCTGGTACATTATGATTACACGCATTCGAGTTACGTGTTCGTTTTCTTCCTGTCTTCCTGTCGTTGGTGCAATATACACTTCATCCACAGAGCTAAAGTGTTAAGTGTAAAATTTGCCAATTTTCTTTCTGTTTTGATTTAAATGCTCATACTCGTTAGATAAGTGCTGCTTATCGGTTTTAAGTTTCTTTTTTATATCGATGCTAATTGCAAAACAAAGTCTATGTATGTATCTACAAGTATCTAAGATGTGATGTGTTTTTGTTGTTCGCATTTGTTGAGACTTAAATTCTTGATAAGACACTCTTTGAGACGTATTTACTAATGTTGTAAGATAAATACATTTCTGTCAACTGAACTGAAACTAATTAGTCGATCGATCGACTAATTATCCCTACAGTGAAGCTTTGTGTTTTTTACCGATTGGCGATCAAGAACACCAGTCCAAAGTTATTATGTAATGTTCGACTTTCTCTATTGAACAGATTTCTTGTAATACCCAATCACCAATCCTTGCAACCAATTAATTTTTCAATGGAGATTTCGAACAATTAACCACACCTCTAGATTTTGTATAAAGGGTTCAGTTGACCAGAAAATGTTGAAAATGAAAACATAAATCTTCTGCAGAGATTGATATTATATCTCAGGCAGCAATAGCCCTTAAAAATATCTCTTTTCTGTTTAAAGAGAAAGGACTTCACTATAGTAACATGCCATTTTTAGTCTCTTGTGCTTACTAAGGCCTAGTCAATTCTCTGTCAGTGCGTTATAGGTCGGAAGTTAACGTGATTAACATATGTTGTAGTTCAAGTTTCACTTGCAAAGAAGAGGAACGTTCAAAATGAGTGAAGGTTGAAAATGCTGGCGCCATCGAAATAATAATTTGATTTGAGGTAGCGGACAGGAGAGCATTGATGACAGTGAGAAATGTATCGGAAACAAGCGCTGTTGGCGCTTAGATTTGAAACCAATATGCAATATGACCTGCATTGCACGGTCAAAAAGGCAGCGATTATAATTCTAAAATGTAGGTTCTCATCGATTTAATAGGCACTCATTTTTAACAAAAGATTTTGATACCAGAGTCTGTTAAGTGACTTGGAAATATCAGGTGCAAGAACTTTGTGAGTAGAACGTAGTGCGGCTCGCTAAGGCATTGCAATCATTATGTTCGATTTTCCTCAGTGAATGGAGTAAACATGCAAATAACAGCCACCTTTTAGTGTTTTCAGGCCAAAATGGCGAAGCTAACTAGAATTGTGTACATGGAAATCGCCCGCAATGACTTTCAGTCTTTGGATCAAGTGTTAAAATTAAAGGAATACACTCAAGACAGTGTCTCTAACTCCACATTATCATCATATATGGCTCTAGAACCGTTGTCCGGTCCTGGCCTCCCGCAAAAAGTCTCTGCACCCCTCCCGATTTCGAGTCGTTGTCATCCATTTTGGCATCCCTAAACTCTGGGCGTCCTGCTCTTCGCAATCCTTTCAGCGTAGGCTTGGCCGGCCTAGCTGTCGTGTTCCATAAATCCTACCACAAAGGACTTTCCGAGCAGGATCCTCTTCGCTTATGCGAGCTTATGTCCTGCCCACCGGAGCCTATCGAGCTTAAAATTCTTCACGATGTCGACATCACGATAACGCTCATATATCTCATCATTATAGAGTCTCCGGAATCGTTCTTCCTCACATACGTGGCCAACAACTCTCCGTAAGACTTTTCTCTCGAACACGGCTAAGAGGTCAGAATGCTTTTTACTAAGCACCCAAGTCTCGAATCCATATGTAAGTACTGTAGTGACCATTGTCTTATGTATGAGCAACTTGGATGTTATGGTTAAGTTCCTGGATTTGAAGACTCTTGACAGACTACAGTAGTAGGCTTTGTTGGCTTTAACCAACCGTGCGCGTATTTCTGGTTCCATGCTGTTATCGGCTGCTACAGTTGACCTGAGATAGTTAAAGGATTGCAATCAAATTCGCGCTCCACTAATTGAATTGTGGGACCAATGTTGGATCTTCTACTCGCAGACGTGGCCACCATGTAATTTATTTTGTTCTCATTTATGTGCAGCCCCAGAATTCGTGCCGCCTCCCTTATCTGGATGAAAGCTTCCTGTACAGCTCTTCGGTTTCTACCAACGATGTCAATATCGTCTGCGTAAGCCTGTATCTGAATGGACTTATAGAGGATTATTTCTTTCGCCGTTAGGTCAGAGTTTCATCAGGCAGGCCAGTCACTTATCTGAGCCTGTTATAGATGTTGAATGGGCTTGATAGTAAGCCGAATAATTTTACTTGGCTTATAACATTGGTCATGGTCCACCTGCATAGTCGTGTCAGTTTATTTGGGATGCCGAATTCTCTCATGGCTTTATAAAGTTCTTCTCTGGCTATGCTATCATAGGCGGCTTTAAAGTCTTTAAAAAGATGGTGTAGTAAGTTTTGAAACTCTAGACATTTTTCCATCACCTGACTAAGTGTGTAAATCAGTTTTTGATTTGCCTGTGATGAAGCCACACTGGTGTGGACCAAAGATGAAGGATAAATGAGCAAATCTTATAAGCGGTTCTCAACAATGTTGTACAACGATAATTGCTGCATGTTGTGATATCTCCTTTTTTATGTATGGAGCATTAGGATGCCTCTTTGCCAGTCTTCTGGCATCGCTTCTTCCTCACATACTTGCACTATTATTTCATGAATTGTGGGGCCCCCTATTTTAATCAGTTCCGCTGAGATCCCATCTACTCCGGGGCCTTATTATTTTTATTCTAATTTATCGCCCTGCTAACTTCGGGTATGCTTGGTGGCGGCCGCACACTATGATCTTCGGTCATTGGTGGAGCCTCCAGTTCCTCAGTTAGCTGGCCATTTAGCAACTCATGAAAGTACTCTTCCCATCACTCTAAGATGCCTTTGAGATCGCCGATCACATTAAGATCTTTGTTTATGCAGCATGTGCAACGCAGTGTATATTGCGTCATACCGCGGACTCTTTGGTAGAACTTCTGCGCCTGACGCGGTCCTTGCTCTGTGAACTATTTCAGTTCACGGACGAGATTCTTCTCCCAGGCTGCTTTCTTTCGCAGGTGAACTGTTTTTTCATATCTTCTGAGCTCTTTATATTCATCTTTTTTTATCGCTTACATTCGTCATCGAACCAATCGTTCCGATCTTTACGACTACTGCCTAAGATGGTGTCAACAGTCGTACTAATGACAGTATTCTTAAGGCGTGTCTATTTCTCTTCTACGCCCGACATTTCAGCCCCAGAACTTACTCCTAGACTCCTTTCGCACCTAGAAAAACAGTTCACCGCCGTATTCCATATGGTGTGGCAAGTAAGGAACACGACAGTGAGGCCGGCCAAGCCTACGCTAGAATGATGGCGTAGACCACACCGTTGGAGAGTTGGGGTATGACCCCGCGCTTGCCTAGCTTTCGCCATTAAGCAAACTCATGAGAATTAAGTACTATATTAGCAGTCCTCTCTTCGAGAGTAAGCCGCAGCATCCGCGTTGCATCCCCAGAACGAGCTGGGTCCTCGACCAAAATTGTCCTCAGACCGGTCGAACCTTACCGTCGGCCTTATTTTATCTGTGGGCATGGACAATTCCCGCGGTACCAATGGCGACCTTGGTGAGATCTGACATCAAGGGATTCAGTTCGTTCAGAATGAGTGCCTGGGCGATTGCAAAGCATTCGTCCGGAACCGCGAACCCCATCATTTGCCACTAGGGTGTTTCAATTCCTAGGCCTTTTGGAATACAATATTCCCGTCTGTCCCTTATCACAGACCTGTGTTATTGAACGAAATGAACCATTAAATACAGAGACCTTCTTGCCCATAAGGGAATTCTAAGTACCAGTAGTCCACTTCGGGTCGCAAGTACGAAGACATTACTCATCCGGAGTATACTCTAAGCACCGACGACCCTTTATTTATATCCCGTGGTGAAGTCATTTTATATAGGATTAATTCTGCAGATGGACTCCACGGGGGGATGGCGTAGACCGGGACGCCCAGATTTTAGCGATGCAAAACTCAATGACATCGGCTCCTTATCCACATCGGGACCGGTGGAGAGGCTTTATGCGGGAGGCCAGGACCGGATCCCGTTTGTAGAGCCAAATATGATGATGAAATCCTATTGCTATCGCTGTGCAATGCACCTACTGAAGTATTACTTTGAAGCGAATTCCCAGTTGGAATCGCATTCATGGCATTGTTGCTGTAAATCGCCAAAGGAATACAAATCTAATAAAGGACAACAAACGTTGTGTCAAATTTATGATATCTATCTGTACTACCATAACGGGATAACCTTAGTCCAACTGTAACTTACATTGCATAAAAATATTATCTTAAATAATAAAATGTTGCCCAAGAACTGGCAAGAGGAGCATCAGAAAAGTCTTTCACATTCAATGTTGTATGTTATCTAAATGATACTCTTGAATTTATTAGCATGGGTGGTGTTACTGTGACGGGGAGTGTGTCTGTAACACACAACACACTGCTATGAATATCGCAGTTAACCTTCGTGTGTGCCTAGATAATTACTATTCCAACTGGGAAATGGCAAACATATTGCCTTTGGAGCTCCAGATCTTTACATCTTGGAAATTCCGTGCACCGCTTAGATGTATGTATGTGTGTATGTATGTACATTCATATTTAAATACGGTGCACCTCAAAGATTGTGCGGCTGGTGTGTTTGTGTATGGGGGCTTGTGTGCATGTGTATGTTTGCATGCAGCTAGCTCACCTTTTAAGGTTTTATCTGGTTTAACTGTTTTTCGACCATTAGATTGTAGTAAATCCTCTCAAAGAGCACTCATATAGCAGCCAAATCCGAATGTATATAATATATAATGCACTCGTATTCATATATATATAAAAAAATTATATCATAAGATACCAGAATAACGAACAACTGCCCCGAATCGCTTGCGCTCTGTCTGCCCACACAACATGCACAGCGGCATGCAATGGCAGGTCTGCGAAAAGCCATGCCCATTGATGCCCATCGCCGAAATGCCATGCCAATGCCAAGTTTAAGGCTTCGACTTCGACTTCGACTTCGCATGTGCCCATGATCATAGTTCAAAGTCGGTAGTGGGTTATGCGGCGGCAGGTAAACATGCAGTGTGCGCTTTGGATTTAAGATTTGGGCGCACATGATGCGCTCTCAGGAAATTACAATATGACCGATGATTGTTTTATTTTCGGTTTATTGGTTCAACTCAATTGCATGCGCACGCCAGTTTAGCCCACCGCGCACCGTCTCGTTCGTCACCCACCCCGACCGACCACAACTGGTGGTGGTGCGGTGGTGAGGTGCATTAAATCGAATCGATTCAATGTGCACTGAGATTACAGTGCAGTCAGTTTCTTTTGCTGGAAGACATGGGAGTGGAATTGCAATTTCAATTCGATAATAATGGAAATTTATCATAATATATGTAAGCGAAGATTCTATTTTGCATAACAATTCTGTACATATGCTTTTGCACTGCACGTGCGCACAACATCACAACATCACAACATCACAACAACCAGTGGTCGTCAATGCACAGAAATATTGAAAATTCTCTAGGAATAAATTTTAAACACGCAACTGTGAATGGCTCATCTGTCTTCTTGTCGGGCTCTGCGACTAAATTCCGGCCTTTTTCTTCCGCAAAAAAGGCCAACTTCGGTCCTTAATCCGATCCGATGCTAGTTTGGCATCCATAAACACTATGCTTCCTTGTATCACCAACGGCTTATCAGACACATACTCGGGTGTCATAAATCATGATATATTTTTGCTCATGAGGTCCAAGGTGTCCTGTTCCTAATTTTTTCGAACTACTGTTATATACAGAGTCTTACGAGTTCATTTATAAAAAACTTTACTCTTGAATGCAGCTAAGTTTTTGGAATGCCAATGTTGTGGACGCCATGCCATGGCTCAGTGGTTAGTGCATGTATTTTTGAGAACGGAGCTCGTAGTTCGCGAATCTTCCCCAACGTTGGCGTTGCCACTGCTTTTCAATTTCCCTTATTCTTCTGGAGTCGTCCCAAGGAATTGGAAAACAGTCCTTAACCAGCCTGTTCCTAAAAAAGGTGAACCGTCATCTCTTTCCTTTTACCGACCCATTACGTCCATACTTTCTAAGGTCATGGAAACGTAAGCTTATGCTATACTTAGGTTAGGTTAGTTTAGGTTTGGTGGCTGCTATTGTACACTTGGACCGAAGAACGGTCCATTGTGATACCACAGGATCAGAACCTTCCCCCTTTTATCATAGATCCCATTTCGTGCTCCTTGTAAGTTTTAGGATGTCTCCCACTTTGCAGTTGTCGACATCCGCTAAGCTGTTTAGTGTACCATATCCCAGATATTTTAGTCTTCTGCTTGCAATTGCCGGGCATGTACACAGAAAATGGGATACTGTTTCCTCTTCCTCGGCGTCATAACAGCTTCTGCAGAAGTCATTGAACTCAAGGCCCATCTTTCTCGCATGCACTCCAAGAAGACAGTGCCCCGTTAAAATACCTGTAGTCATTCTTATATCCCCTCTTCGTAGGGAGACTTGGTTTGCAATAGTACAAGTGTTGGTATGCAACCATCTCGCGTTTGTTAATTTTTCTGCCTCTTTCCGAAGCATTAGCTTGACCGTTGATAATGGTCTTCCTAGTCCTGCCCTTTCCGGTAGCAGTTGGAGTTTTGTGCCATTTCTGGCTAATTTGTCTGCTTTGCAATTCCTTTGCTATCACTGAGTTGGGGGTAGAGCGACTCCAAAAGCAGTTGATAATCTCCATGCTAGGCAGCAGAGAAAACCATGTTAATTTGGGCAGTTGCAACATGATCAAATCAATAAACAGAGGCACTCCACATGGAGGGGTAATATCGCCCTTATTGTGGCTGATGGTTATAAACAAGGTCCTTTATTTATTTGAGCTGGACGGGACGAAAGCTGTAGCGTATGCAGACGACGTGGTGATTATTGTGTCATGACGGTACCCTTCCATGATTATTGAAGTCATGGAATTGGCTCTAGGGAATGTTACCAGTTGTGGACTGGGAGTTAAATCTAGGAAAACTGAAATGGTACTCTTCACCGCTAAGTTCAAAATACCGGTTCTTACCCTCCCAAAGCTTAAATGCCAGAGACTTACACATACCTAAGAGGCTAAGTATCTCGGCGTGATTCCCGATAGGAAACTCAGCTGGAAGTAAACATGGAATGTAGGTTTAGGAAATTTTGCCTTATACGCCTGTAACAAAACCATCGGTAGGAAATGGGGCCTGCAGCCGAGGATGACACTTTGGCTGTTCACAGCGGTGATACGACCTATGGTGCGCTGGTTTGGTGGCCGGCAATTAACAAAAAGTAAAATGTCACCAAGCTAGGTAGATTACAAACATCAGAAACTGTTGGTATAACTGGTGCACTAAGGTCTTGCCATACCGATGCTCTCAATACAATTTTACATCTATTACCCCCCAAACTATTAATTAAATATGTTGTGACATACAGCGCTGTCCGTCTCAGGGAATCTGGGTGGCTTGTTTGAAAACCGTACGGGCACTGCAATTTACTACAGTTGGTACCAAAGGATATGATACCATCCTCAACTGACTACTGCATTCCTAAATTGAACTTCAGTCCCAGTTTTGTCGTTGAGCTTCCAACTAGAGAAAGTTGGAAGAACGATGGAGTTTTGGGGTTTTCTGACGTGACACTATTCATCGACGGGTCCAAGATGGGTAATGGAGTCGGCGCTGGAGTCTTCTCAGAAAAACTTAATCTTTCAATGTCCTTCAAGCTTTCTGACTCCGCTAGCATCTTTCAGGCGGAGATCCTGGCGATTAGGGAGGCATGCAGAGCTCCTGCTAATAGTACCGTTATAAATGGTAGGGTTTGCAAATGCGTGGATAGCCAGTCCGCAATTAGAGCCATTATTGCGACTAGCAACAATTCAAAACTTGTCAGGCAGTGCCAAGCTGAATTGGCTTCAGTAAGCCAAAGCCTGGATCTAACCCTAGTGTGGGTGCACAGCACAGCACAGCGTCATTGACGGAAACGAGAAAGTGAATGCACTTGCGAAGAAGGGCGTAACATTGGACATCGAACACATGGAGAGTGTGTGCTGTCCTTTGAGCTCCGTCAGAGAACGTTTCCTTACTTTCCATACCACTAAGGCACAACTAAGGTGGAATGACTTGACCAACTGCTCTACATCGAGGGCGATCTGGCCTAACTACAATAAAAACAAATCAACCAAGCTGATCTCAAGATCACGGAAGGATATATTTCCAGAGCCGTGCCAAGCTGGGAATTCTGCATAATACTTTTTACATAAGCTGCAGGAATGTCAATGAGTGGGAGACTCTCGTCCAGTCTCTCTGCAACTAAGGCAGCGCGGCCCACCATCCTACCTACCTAGCTCAAATAAGAAGTCCACCAAGTTGTTCATCCTAACTGGAACTTAAGCAGATGGCGCATGGAATTTTGAAACTCCACGAATTTTGATATCATTTTTGCTATGTGTAGGATAAAAACATACTTTGGTATATGAACAATAGGTAAGCCTACCGTATGCTATTCTGTTATTTAGAACAGCGAAGGCAATTGCTATAACTGATAGAATCTATGATTTTTTTTAGGTATATGGGGCATTCGATGCATTTTCTCCAATCTTCTACTTTCCATATGCAGGCTCCCATCCATATTGCATCAGCTGCACGCTCTGGAATCATTATTATTTTTGATCTGGTTTATCCGATTTGAAGATCATATCCTTGCAAGGTGCTGTAAGACTGCTTATATCCATATCTATACCATCGATTTAAATGCTCTGCCCGCTTTTAATTTAACGATGGTTTCAGAAGTGTGCCAACAATTAATTTAATGGCGGTAAATTAAATTCAAGGAAAGATATTCCTGGAGAGCATTCCAGTCATTCTTTTACGATCGATTTTATTGCAACTTATATTATTTTACACCACTTTCTAGCACTTCATCTTTAATTTAAGCCAGTTATTCGGTGAATACAACAAGTTAATAATTTTTTAATGGTATGGTTGGTGCACGGCGAGAATTTATCAAAAATAAAAAAAAATGGCAGTAAAAATTCTAGCCACTTAAGAGAGAAATTTGCAGAAGAAGAACTCTACTTGCTCGTAAAAGTGGAAAATCAGCAGAGGAGAGAATTGATTAAGGTTAGTGCCTTGTTAACATTGGAGTGGACCCTTTACACAAAAGTGGACTATAAAGCTAGTGGGCAATAAAGTATTTTCTTGCGGCCGGCTTAGCATTTTATGTGCAATGATTGCAGAATTTTATTTCAACTGTTGGACTATATATAGGAGTATATATGTATACGAATTACTGTTATATTCGGAAACTTTGCGGTTGTTACATTTTCTTACGTTTACTCATTAGAGTTTAGTTTCTCGTTGGGTAAACTTAAGCATTATGTAAGTTACTATTGACTGAGCCACGGCTCCGACAAAAATTTGTAAGGTGATCCTTTAACGCACTACCAAGATATGACTGCTCATTATAATATACATAGTGACTGACACGAAATGTTACCAAAACAAAACGCCACAAAATTTTTATTTTTTGATTAATTTTATTGAGTCAAAGTAAAAAATGTTCACAAATATTTATATTTTTGAATTGCATTAGCAGTTTTTAATTTGGCCACCCTTAGCCGCGATTATAGCCTTTAAACGGCAGACAAAGCTATTGCATTCAGCACGAAAGTGGCTGTGCGGTATTTTGGCCCATTCCCGGCGAAGCGCTTGTTTGAGATGACCGACACTTTGGTATTTTTTTGTCCCAACCTTGCTCTTCAAAATACCCCAAACCGAGAAATCTAGCGGATTTGCATCCGGTGAATTTGGTGGCCATTATGCAGTGGAAATTAACCGCGGAACGTTGTTTCTCAGCCAATCTTGATTGACGCGCGCTTTATGACTCGGCGCCGAGTCCTGTTGAAATGTCCAGGCTCTGTGGCCGAAATGTTTTTGTGCCTTAGGCTTCAACGCTCCCTTCAACACATGATCCCGATAAATTAGAGGATTTATCTTGATGCCATGATCCAAAAAAACGAGCGGTGAACGTCTTTCGGCCGTTACGGCGGCCCAAACTATCACCATCGGCGGCGCTTGGTTTCGAGTGGCAATCCGTTGGTCCAAATTTTCAGTAGAACGGCCGAACAAGTAAATTCGGTCGTTTGGCTTGTTCACATATTGCTCAATAAAGAATGGTGACTCATCGGAGAAAACCAAATTCAGCAAATCGCCACTTTCGTGCAAGCGTAACAACTCCTTTGCTCTTTCCACTCTAACTTTTTTTTGAGTATCGGTGAGACCATGCGTTTTTTTGGAATTTCAAGGTCTTTAGTCCAAGATGATCTTTCAATATATGCTGCATCCGTTCGAGCAAAATGTTCGCCTCACGAGCCATTTTTCTGCCGCTACGGCGCGGATTCCCAGCCAATTTGGCCTTCACCTTCCGAATGATATGCGGCGATGTCGCAGTGCGTTTCGGTCAACCACCATGGCGTTTTTCAATGCTCCCAGTATCGTTATAACAATTTATGGTGCGATACACAAACATTTTATTCACATGCAGATGTTCCAACTGGTTAACCATCTGCGGCTGTGGTTTTCCAGCCAAAAATAGAGCAATCCCACTATTACGCTTGAATTCCATTGCGGATAACTTTTTTCTGAATACTTCCCACTAAAATGCTTTTGTACGATGGAATGAACTGTCATTAGTGTAAATTTGAGCGCTCTGTCATCACTGGTTTGACAGCAATGACAGTCTGAAGTTGGTAACACTTCGTGTCAGTCACCCGGTAAATCCATTACGCAAAGCTTGAACCCGATTGAATGAACGTTGTGGAAAGTTATGTAGAACATGCACACAGACAAATAAGGGGTGCTAGTAGGACTGTCTATAACATCACCAAGGAGATCAATGGCGGTCAGAAGTCCAAACAACATGCAGTGAAGAGTTTAGATGGTGAAGTCAGACGAGGAGCAGCTTACTAGATGAAGGGAACACTTAGACGATGGTGATATGATCTCGAGTGCTAATGAATCTTCCGGAGAGATAAATTCCCGAATTCGCACTGGACCTCCCAGTAAAACCGAAATAACAGCAACAATCAAGTCTGTAAAGAAAAATAAAGCGGTGGGTATTGAAGGCATATCTGCCGAAATATTCCAAGCGCCGCCAAGAACATCGGCTGATCTTCTATACTCGCTCATACGGAGAGCGTGGGAAAATTATCAATTTCCACAAGAGTGGAAAAGAGGGATGATCGTCAAGCTTCCAAAAAAGGGAAATCTGATGGACTGTGGAAACTGGAGAGGTATATGCGCTTTATCGGCCGTAGCCAAGATAATAGCTAGAATCATATTAGAACGCGTAAAGGAGCATTTAGACTCTCGACGTCGAACAGGCAGGATTTCGCTCTGGATCCTCTTGCATCGATCACATAAACACCTTGCGGATCATAATAGAACAATGCATATAAGTACAGATCTACATCTACTGTTCATCGACTTCGAGAAGGCTTTTGACAGCTTAAATCGAGATGCTATCTGGATAGCTCTGCGCAGGAGGTGTATCCCAGAAAAACAAATAGCTATTATCAAAGCTACATACGAAGAAAGTAAATGTCACGTCCTACACAACGGTAAGGTGTCCGAGGAATTTGAAGTCCAAAGTGGAGTAGGTCAGGGGTGCATACTATCACCGCTGTTATTCCTAGTGTACATTAGCGATGAACTCCGCGCAGCACTGACGGTAGGGAACATTGAAATTCGATGGACTATGACAACTTACTTTAAAAACCTAGACTACGCTGATGATGTTTGCCTGCTCTCACATCGGATAATGGACTTTCATATGATGGCATAAAATCTAAAAACCGAAGTAAGCAAAGTGGGGCTCAAGATCAACACTGCCAAAACAAAAGCCCTGAACACTTCCAACTCTCGCTCTCAGCTCAACATTGCTGGACAGGTAGTTGAAAAAGTTAAAAAATTTCTATACCTGAGAAGTGTGGTCTCGGCTGATCGCGGTGGCACCGAACTGGATGTGTGCAGCAAAATCGGGAAAGCAAGGGCTGCGTTCGGAATGCTATCGAAAGTCTGGAGGAGCAATGTTTTCAGCTTAAGAGTTAACTTTGACTGTTCCGCTCCAACGTCGAATCAGTAATGTTGTGTGGGTGCAGTACTTGGAACGTGGATACCACTACCACGCGTAAACTGCAGTCTTTCGTAAACAAATGCCTACGGATCACCCTGAGGATCTACTGGTCCAATCGTATATCCAACGACGAACTTCATCGGAGAACGGGCCCAGAACCTTTAGACGTTATTGTGCGAAGGAGAAAGTAGTAGTGGATTGTACACACAACGCGACCACACAACTTACGACATATGCCATGCAGTGGAACCCGCTCACCCAGGCAGGTAGAACAGCGGGACGCACTAGGAGAACGTGGCGCAGGACAGTCGAGGCGAAAGCAGGCTCCTTGGGAATGAGTTGGAGGCAGCTAAAACGCATTGCAGAAAACAGAACAAGATGGCGCGAAGGCGCTATTGGCGCCCCTGTGCCCCTCGAGTGTTGAACGGATTTAGGAAGAAGAATACAGACAAAGTTTCGCTTTTATATATTACTAGCTGAAGTGCGAGGCGTTGCTTGTGGCGTCCATCGCCCTATCGCCCCATCGCCCCATCGCCCCATCGTCTCATCGTCCCATTGCCCCTATCGGTTCTCATTACCACCTTTTCACACCTTCCTAAATCACCATCCAATTACTCCATCACCCCCATAAATATCCCTAGTCTACCACATATAACCCCATCGCCAATTTTATATCAACTGACCAACTCCACAGCGATCACCACCCTAGGATAGGTTAGGTTAGGTAATAGTTGCTGTCGGTCGAAAGGCCGACACACTTAGACCAGTGGTGGTCCTTTGTGATACCACGTGGACCTAGAAAAAGTTTCTCACCTACTCGTTGAACCAGTTCGAAGCGCAAGATACTACTAATTTCCGTATATTTTAGATCATTAAGGTCGTTGTAAAAGAAAACTTAGGTTTTTGGGAGAGGGCTGGGCACATACAAAGAAAATGAAGAATCGTCTTTCAGGTTCTGCAGAAGTCATTAGAGAAGACGCCAAGCCTTTCTGCACGTTTGCCAATGAGACAGTGTCCCGTGATGACACCTATAATGGCACCGATATGCAATCAATCACTTGAAGCATTTCGGATCCAGCTTGGGCCAGATCAGCTTTGTCGCCATAAAAGTAGTTCCGTTTTACCACCTACGGTTAGCTTTTTCATTAGCGTGCTTAGAGAGCTATTTAACTACCCTACTCATGGTAGTTCCGTTTTTGGCGAGTTCGTCAGCTCGGCAAACATTTTAAAATTAAAGTGAGCCAAATCGGTCCAGCCGTTATCAAGCGATGCGCTTACCAACGAACAACATTTCATTTTTCTATATACATATAGAGATATGATATTCAAGATATCGCGTCGCCTATCCTAAAACTTTTTTTTAACATCGAAGGACTCTCGGTTGCTCTGTTTTCACACAGATTTATTTTTCTGGAAACACAGCAGAAAATATGCAACGTGTTATATTTACTGTTAGAGGTAATATTATAAAAACAGTAAGAATTTAATGCAAACTTTAGAACCAAAAGGTTCCATACAAAAACTTCTATCTCCCTTAATGAGAAAGACCAATTTTTATTCCCATTTTCAATTGAAAATTTATCATTTGTTGATTGTTAAATTTTTAATTGAAAAACTTTAAATTCTTAATTTAATTGTACTGGTTTCGATGTATACTGCACCCTTCTCCAAGTTCATCAATAATCGCCGCTCACAACTGCTGTCTATCGTCTTCTGACATTAACTCCGCATAAGCAAGTACTTCACTATTCCATCTTCAGTCAACGGAGGTAAATAAATTGTCTTCTACGCATGCGCCGTTGAATACAAATCAGATGCATGTTCATCTTAACCTTTTTGAGTGATTTTTTAGTTGTTGCTGTTGATGTTTACTTTGCTGTTAACTAGATCACCTGGTCACTAGGGCAAACTTTTGAACATGAATTAGATTGTCGGAAGAATGCTACTGCGGCGCAAATGCTATATATATGCAAATAAAGATTAAGGTTACAAAGAAGACAACGCAGAAGTAAGGTGTGTGCGGCTGTACAGAGTCCCTCGGTGTGTTCTTTTTCTTTTCTTGACAATAGGAAAAGATTTTGAATTTTTGCTGGGTAATTTAAAGTTTCTCGCGCACAATGTGATTTCACACAGTAAAGTGGTAATTCAAATTGTGTAAGACATGCATGTTAAATTGGTTAGTCAGAGCAGAGCAGTTACGAGCTACGAACAGAACAGCCACCTCACGGAGAAAAGCAAAAGTTCTATGGTACTCTGAATCTTATTGTTATGCAGATGTCATTTGAACGTACCTTGAATTTTAAGCCAATTTCACATTTGCAGTTATACTTGCTTAATATTTATGTGAACTTTTACTTGATCCAGATGTTAGAAAGGTTAGATTAAGAGTCATTTGAATATGAGGAAATGAATGTATATAAAACAAGCTAGTATTAGCCAATGACCGAATATCATTGCAATCAGTTGAAGGATTTTTTAGGTAAGACGAGCAAAAGATTTCCCTAAATTTGTAAACCCTTACATTCCATGCAATCAACTGTCTTAACATAAAAAAAATAACAATGCAGAGATAAATAAACAGAATAAGATGATAGATTAGAGAAATGTTTCTTGTTTTCCTTAGCACTTAGCAATGTAATCACTTACTTACTGCACTGTTTATAATTCACCAATGATTTAAAATTCATTAAAATTAGAAATTTCCTTAGAAGAAATTGGCAGAGAACTAGGCAACCAGTTTCCCATGACTTAATGAATTATTTTAACCATCGCGTCAAACAAGAAACTTATCGTGGAACACAAAGTTAAAAGAATTAGAGATGCATTGCAAACCATTTTGGAACATTGTTAAACTTACCAAGAAAAAACACTCAAATCTTCCACCTTTGACAAACCATGGCATTACTGCCATTACAAACGAGGAAAAAGCTAATCTATTAGCCAAGTTATTTTCTGCAAATCACGATATTACAGGCAACATGTGAAGTATATTGCATGATCAAGCCGTCAGTAATACCATCGATACATTCTTTAATGATCATAGTGTGCCAAACTAGTGTACTTGTTCACACTAGCGATGTCAAGATAATTATCAAAACCCTGAAAGTTGGGAAATCGACTGGTTGATGGTATAAAAAATCTTTATTTAAAAAATTTCCCACTATACGGATACGTGTTTATTACGCTAATTTTTAACGCATGTCTCAAACTGATACACTTTCTGATTTATGGATAAAAGCTATAATTGTGCCAATTTTAATACCTGGAAAAGCACCATCATCTGTTGGTGGCTATAGGCCCATAAGTTTACTAAGTAGCTTGAGTAAGGTCCAAGAAACTGTTTTGAAAAATCGGGTATTGATTAAATTGGAGTCCAAAAACACATCTTCCGTTAGAACAATTCGGTTTCAGTCAAAATCACTGCACAACCCACTAGATCTTTAGAATCCGTAAGCACGTCCGAAAAATTGTTCAAAGCAAAATGTCAACAGGTCTTGTTTTAAAAGACATAGAAAAGGCATTCGATACAGTGTGGCATAAGGGACTTCTACATAAGCTAACAAACTATAATTTTCCACCATATCTAATCAAAAATCTTAGCAATCGTTTTTTTAAAGTTTCCGTAAAAACAGTTTTTCTTCAGAAACTACTTTACTGTCATTGGCCATTTTGACAAACTGCGAATACGCCGATTATACTGGGATCTTTACATCGCATGATCTAGGTTTCACTATCGAAGCCATACTTCAAAATGCAATCAGTGTACTACTGGGATATCTTGATAAATGGAAAGTCAAAGTTAATGTAGGCAAAACATAAGAAAAGAGAAGTGTTGCTTTCTGCCAAGAAATTCGTTAAGGCGTTGAAGTCAAATTGCAAATACCAGGGTGTACAGCTTGACAGGAAGTTGACTGTTAGTGAACATATTGTGTGCACTCTAAAAAATCTAACCGAGCAATAATAAACCGAAAAGCTATGCTAAGCCTGGAAAACAAGATCATTATTTGCAAAGTAATTTTCCAAGCAATATACTTATACGGCTCTCCAGCTTAGGGAGACTGTGCACCATTACATTCTAAAAAATTACAAATTGCACAAAATAAGCTGTTTAGACCAACATTATTCAACCAAAAAAGTTTCAAAATCGAAAACAACTAATTGTTGTTTATTGGGTATACACTTGTGTGTAAAATTTGAAAAAAATCGGGTAATTTTTATTTTAAATTTGTATGGGAGCCCCACGAACCCGGGGCCCGATCACTTCCAAATTTTAAAAGAAAGTATTGTCACCGGAAATATACATGTGTGTAAATTTAAATAAAATCAGGCTATGGGAAGTGGGTTAAAAATTGATCGCAAGATTCCATGACACACAGATCCACAAATCCACACAGCCACAAACCCACAAACCCACAAACACACGGGCACGCGAAGTTAATATAGAGAATTTAAATTGTTTGTCTCTCAACTGCTCCGAAACGGCTCGACCGATTGTTATGAATATGTATGTTTGGTAGGTATGAGAATAGGTTTTGAAAGTGAAAAAAAATTGAGAACGACTGGACCGATTTGGCTAACTTTTATTTTATAAATTCGCCATAGTCCGAATAAGGTTTATGCGAAAAAAATAGAAATGATGCCCGGAAAATTGTAAAATTAGGAAAAACCTGAAAGTGCTGTTTTCCAAAGGATTTATGTATGAACTCGCGACCATAACTCACGATTCGAACGATGGATTAGCGTAATTCCTTTTTTTGTTTTGTTCGTTATAGTCCTAGAAGACAAAGACAATTACAAAGGAAAGTCGAAAAATTCGGATAAACATCAAAAAGTGTTTTATTCTTTATGTTCCCGGAGATATTTTTAGCAAAATAAAATTCGGGAAAATTTCGAAAACGATAAATTGGATATATTTTGAGGAAATAACCCTATTGAATGTTTTCGGTGAAATGAAAACTTTGGAAAAACGTATTCCAGCCTAACTTAAAATAAAATTAAATTTGTGTTGATTCGCGATCTGTCCAGCAAAAGTCGTTATTTCATTTCTGTTCCAATAGATTCCAATTGTTTGGGTTACGTGCGCTAATGTCAGTTGACAGCTTCTTCTTTGATTTTGTGGGCAAAAAGATCTCCAAAAGATCACAAAAGACCATCAAAAGGCCCCTAAGACCCCGAAAAGAATCACAAAAAGACCTCCAAAATCCCTCAAAATCCCCAAAAATTAATAAAGACTCCCAAAAGAACCCCAAAAGACCTACAAAAGGCGTCCAAAAGACTCACCAAAAAACTTCCAAAAGACCCTGAAAGGACCTCCAAAAGACTCCCAAAGATACCCCCAAAAGACCCTCAAAATACCCAAAAACCCTCAAAGGAACTCCAAAAGACCCACAAAAGATCCTCAAAAGACTCATTTAACGACCCTCAAAATACCCTCAAAAGACCCCCAAAAGACCCCAGAGGACCCTCAAAAGACCATACCGAATTTCATACAAATCGGTTGAGAAATTACTTAGTTCCCAAAATGAAAAAATGTAACACAATGATATGACTAATACTGTGACGCGATATCGCAAAACAAATAGCTTTTCACAAGTTCACAAAACGATCACAAACAAATTTATTGAAAGTGGGACAGGACAACGTCTGTCTGGTCAGCTAGTAATTATATAGTTTTTCAGAAGTAAGATAAAATCATAATAAATCTCTACTAACTGTAACCAAATTATTATAACGTTTTTTGCTATAAATAAAGAAACTATCTATCATTTAGTGTCTTCGCTAATATTATTTTTTCTGAAGTATCTCTTTTTCATGTGTGTGGTTCATTAATCGTAAAAACGAAAATTAATCGACATTATTAATTTGATTATCGTGGTTGTATGTAAAAACCAAACCAACCAAAAAAAACTCTAAAGGAGTATAAATTCTATTCTTCAATTTATGAGTTTGAAGTTCAAAGTTTTAAAACATAAAGTTTTACATAAAACCACATTAATCATGATTCTTTTTTCAGGATGAATGACACTCATAAAAAATAGATATTTAATAAATAAACAAATTAAACATCTCTCTCATTTTCTACAAATTGTTTGCCATTTTATTACTCCTATGGAAAATGTTAGCTTGAAATTAAAATTCGAATTTTTTCTTTAAATACTACAATAACTTTTTAAACACTTCTTGGCTGGTTCAATCGTAAATACAAAATAATATTTTTAATTAGTTTGTCTTGCTATCTACAAATGCTCCACCACTGACTTAAATATTAAATATTAATTAGTCATAGCTATAATAGCTTTACAACAGACAATATTTAATTTTATTTTATTCCTCACTTTTAGATTATTTCTTTTATAAGTAACGAAAACAAAAAGACAGAAAAGAAAAAATGGGTGGTGTGAATAAAAATTTAGCGAACTCTACGAGAGATTACTCTTGAGTGGAGTGTACTTACTAGTAGTATAGGTATATAGAATAAAGAAGGTAAATATGCGATATGTTATGACTCATATCACGCAAAACTTGATCAGCTTCAGGTTGAGTGTCTTATTTATAACACGAAAAAATGTCTTTTTAATGTTTGCTTGTGCTTCTCTTATTTGGATCGAAGTGCCATTTATGTGAATGTTTTGACTTAAATTACAAATTATTTCCAGCTCTTATCGTAGACTTTAAATGCGCAAAAATCCATACTTCTCATAATCTGCAAAAGAAAGCAAATCACTCCCACTGGATAAAAGTATTACTAATTTTTGCTGTTTAGTAACTAGCAAATACTAAATAAGTTCAGAAAAAACGTCCGAGAGTAATAATTTGTCACGGATTGCTTCTCAACTCGTCTTTGGGATACGGCTTTAAAGTATATGTCCCTTCCATTTGTATGCAAAAATATAACACGCATAGCACGAATGGTCGCGAGAAGCTAGGGCTTGGACCGCAACGGTTTGTTGCGCCAAATATTATTAATATGGCAACAGTTAGAGGTACGGAAAGGAAATTCATAGACATCAAGATCCCATAATAGGAATTTAACACAAAAAGACTTGTAGTTTTTGAAGCGTATTTAGTGATTCCGGCACAGGCAACATTTTCGTGCTTAAAATATGTATATAGTACCAATCGACCGCTGGAAGAATATTAATACTTTAAATCTTAAACTACTCTGGGAAATATTGAAAACATTTTAAATGCGAGGGCTTTGCGGCAAATGTTGCCTGACATTTAAAAACAAATTAATTAAATAACCGTCTGCATAACAAAAACTTATCCGAAATTTACTGAGCGCAAAAATAACAAAAATACCCACCGAAGCTCCCATTAATCCTCCTTCCCCCAAAAAATGAAATGTTATTTCTGATAATCAAGAGGATTGATGTGTAAACAACTTGTTCATATCAGATAGCGAATATGATGTAGTGCATTAGAAAATACTTTATATAAAAATTATTTTCTATTTAATCGCGAACATCTTCATCTTCCTTCCAAGAGTCACCTTCTCCAAAACCGTCACGTAATAAACCCGTCACTCATCCCTCGAAACCACCACTGAAAAACATCGCAACATCACCCACCTATCTTACATCCCTTAAGACATCACTTTAAGATCCATAAATACCCTTTCAAGACCCAATCAAGACCTCTTAAGATTATCTTAGGACCCATAAAGACACATCTCAAGACTCCGCCCAAAACTTCCCTCAAGACCCACAAACCTCTCTCAAGCTCATCCTTTCAGACCACCCCAGATTCCCTCTCAGACCCCATCAAGACCCTATTTAAGACCTCCGTGACAACCCTCAAAACCCGCTCAAGATTCCACGACTACCATAATTTCTCACTCAAGACCCTTAAGACACTCAAGATACCACTTAAGACCACCCTCAAATCCACCCACAAAACCACCCTCGAAACCACCCTCAAACTCCGTCGAGACCCGAGTGATAAGCGCACAAACACTCAGAAGCGGTGAAGCGAAATAATCTAGCCTAGCAGCAATCTAGCCCCCACTAATCATTTCAGCGAACCCGACAACTGTGGATACTAAACATATCTATATCGGCAATCCTCAACCCCCACAAATAAAAAAAACTACGAATTGAACACTAATATCGATCGCCAGGCCAACCTTCCCAAAAAAAGTGCTACACTCATCCAGCTATGTTTGATTGCAGATTGTATAGGTTATGTCTACCAAGTGTCGTTCAAATTCGTCCTTGCGTTCCAGACATAATGAAGCACAAACATATAAATTCTCTTCTTTATATAATACTCGTACTAGCTTTTCCCGGACGCTCCGCCATCCGCACACATGAGTCACCGCCTTGCTCTCGCTACCAAGGAGGATGTGTACTATTGCCTAAGCCTAAACAAAGCGCCACCTATCGGATCGTGTTCGCACTTTTATCGAGATTTTGTTAAGACGCATATTCTGTGAAAGTTTCAGCTCAATCGGCTGTCTAGTTTTTGAGTTTTAGTGTTGTATTACAAATCAACAGACATTCATTTTTATATATATAGATTATAGAATGTACAAAACGCAGCACAGAAAGCAGCGCAGCAAATGGCGCACAGCAATTATAATGCGCTATATGGCGTGATGTTCTTACAAAACACCAGGACAGAAAGAAGCGTAGCGAACCGTGCGGCACACAACATAATGATTGTGTATGATGCCGCTTATATTTTAAATATATTTTTAGTTATATTTTAACAATTTGTGTATTAACCTTAACATATTAAGATATGTCATGGAAACCTTTTTTAAAGACCTTTTGTAGTTCTATAACTTTTCTATAGAAAGCAATTAAATATCTCTTACAGTTAAGGCAGCGTTCGTAAAAAACGCATTTGCTCGACTTTTTTTCATCGACTTTAATTATTTACTTACAAAATTAGTCGTCACAAAAGGCAGTTTTATTTAAAAGGTATAATATATTATAGCCTATGTTCACCCTGAAAGTCCATTCTTAATTCTGGTGAAAGAATTTTTAGAATCGGTCGAGTAGTTTCGAAGATTACCTCCTACATACAAACCAACATTACATCTTTTTAATATTTGTATAGATTATGATTGATTGAATACGTGGTCTTTACCAATATGTTTGGAATATTATCTCGTTCAAGTAGCCGCCCTTTGGTCGAGCGGCCAAGGCGAGCTATTAACCATATTTTCCATAACATTCCCGCAGACTTCTGGTAATATATCAGTAATTTCTTTTCGCATGTTGTCCATAAGCGCATCGAGATTGTGGTTTTCTTTCACATTTCCGTTTATTTGCCCGAATATAAAATAATCGGGGGCGTTCAAATCAGGGGATCATGGTGGTAAGTCGATTTCGACAGGTCAGGAAATTTTTTTCGCAAAATTTGCACCGTAGCACGTGCTGCGCATTATGTGGTACCGTTTTGTTAAAACCACTTATGCTGTAAATCCAGTTGGTACAATTCTGGGACAAGACAGTGTTCGAATACAATTACTGATCTCCAGTAATTGTTACAACAACTCTAGCATCCTAAAAGAAATACGGCCCACTGATGCCACTGGGTCAAGTCACTTTACAAAGGTGTACTGGTCGTTGGTATGTTAATTGGAAATTTTGAATGCCTCAATATGGGCTATTCTGTTTATTAACAAAGCCAAAGATGTCATATTATTTTTAAAATTATTTTTTGTTAATAAATTAATTGCAATGATTATAAACCAATGATTTAATAAATATGTGAAAATATCTGAATTATTTAGTATTTAAAATGTGATTGTTTGTGTGTCCGATTGATTACAAATAAATTAATGTATAATTGAATTAATAAAAATCTCACCTACGTTGCACAGCTTTGTGACATCCGATTATAAATATATGGTGGTAGTACTGTTATGGTAATTTTTAATTTTTGTTAAGTTGTTTTATTTGAAATGTTCATTGAGTAATGATCATCAGGAATGTCGTTCTTTCAGTTAAGTTGAGAGATTAGAATTTTTAATATCTTACATATTTTGTGGTCAGAGCAATACTCGTTTCATCACAAATTATTCAAATAAGACCTTCAGTTAAGTGTTCTTTATTAAACGATTACTGTACGAGAACACTAGTTCAGAATGGAAGAAATATTTTTACATAAATAGTTATTTCACAAAATTTTTGTATTGTGCAATCGGTTGAATGAATTGGATACGCAGTTTATCTTCGCATTACAAGTATTTCAATTTTTTTTGCAGTACCTACTGTTCTGCACATCATAATCTTTGATTAAGTAATAATTATAACAAAACTAGACAAACCATCTAAAGATAAAGCGTCATACTGCTAACAAAATCGAGGCTATTTGGAAACTGCTGATAAGAGGAATCAATGGGATGGTAAATGAGCAAAGAAATCTCATTCCATCACATCGGGTTTGGATATAAAAAAACAACTTTATTCTTAAACAAGTATAGGGAATCACAAAAAAATCAAAGTCGTGCTTGAAGGTATTAAAAAATGCTCAAGAATATCTCTAGATGTGACACAAGCATTCGACATATTGTCATAAGGCCAAAAGAGATTTAAACGCAACTTCAAGCGATCCGAACTTAGTATACAGGGTGTCCCATAATCCGTGCACA
The DNA here is from genome assembly GCA_947095585.1 of Nephrocerus scutellatus. Taxonomy (NCBI): domain Eukaryota; kingdom Metazoa; phylum Arthropoda; class Insecta; order Diptera; family Pipunculidae; genus Nephrocerus; species Nephrocerus scutellatus. The sequence goes on from OX352761.1 coordinate 16,656,650, forward strand.
ATATTTTGGGAAATTATTCTTGGGTATCGTTCTACGGTAAGGGTCTATCTCCAATGTTGATATCATTTATCGGGGATAAAAGAAAAAGCTTACTTTGGTGTACCCTGACTCATGTTATTGGAAATTGCTCTGTTTATACTAATTAAAGAATCTTTGTTTAGGACTTTAAGTTTAGAAGAACTATTAGGCTTTGTAACTGTCTTTAAATAATGTTGATATCTTGTTTGAGTCTTCAGATATCCAATTTCTATGCCTGATCCATCTATCTTGCCCATTCTAATTTGTGAATTTGAGGTCAATTTTTTCCAAAAAATGCGTAATAAACATAACGTTTTACTATTTTTATCTTATGAAAGTAATAATAATAAAAATAAAAATCACCAACCAGTTTGCTGAAACCCCCACAGATTTAATGATAATTGGGAAAACCTGCAGTAGGCTATGAATAAAAATGTTTTTATGTGGTTTTGGATAATTTTTATTTTATGTGTGCTCAACAAGAGTTATAACAGTGGCTCAAAGTGTCCACCTAGGTTTTGTATGCATGCTAGAGGCCGTTTTTAAATTACACGGGATCAGACGCTCATCTATGCAATTCAATGTTTCCAGACAGAAAATTTCTAATGAACTGGATGGAGAAAATCGTTGTACATACCACATACCGGTACGAGAACTGCTTCCCGATGATTTGGAAAAGAGACGTGAGTTGCTGGAGCAGAGCTTCGATGGCACCGAGTTTATTAGCAGATCTTCTTTTGACGGACGAATCTCAATTTACAAGAAATGGGATCACAAATTTTCACAATCTTCATACATGGGCTGCGGAGAGTCTACACAAAAGGACAGTCATCATTTCAACACAAATTCAGCGTCAATATGTGGGCAGATGTAATTGGAAACAAGTTAATCGGTCCCATCAAACTACCACCCTGGCTGAATTGTACAATTTATCTGGAGTTTTTGTGAAATGATTTACCATTCCACTTATTCAACTAGCTTTTCAACAGGATGGTGCTCCAGCCCACTATGGTCGAGTGGTTAATAATTGGCTAGATGAAGAGTACGTTGCATAATCTGCTTCACACGGACGACCTAATTTTGTGAGTGGACACATGAAAATTGTGGTGAAAATGGATGCATGAAAAAGGTGTCCACTAACAAAATTAGATCCTTTTAGGCATGTCCGTTTGAAGCAGATTATGAACTGGAGTGAAGTGATAAGAGTGCATTCGTTCCACGTGTAATTTTGTTGCACTGCTGCTGCAGGAATACAGACGATATGCAACTCTTCTAAAAGGTAGTAGTAGTAACACAACCCGAACTATCTCGCTCTTCTTGTTGACCGAATGCACAAATATTGTGCCATGGATTTGTAGGAAATTGAATAGACTTTAATATTACGTTTGTCAAAAAAATGAATCCGAGAGCATTTAAAATTTAATTTGCTTTCAAAATTGACCAACGGTAACCTTGTAACTAGAAGCGTTCAAGAGTTATAGGGTGGTGTTAAGTCATGTAAGGTAAAAAGTACGTTTTCGTTTATTTTAAAACCTTTCAATTTTAACCCTGCTTCTGTTGACCGAATGCAGAAATATTGTAAGGTGGATTTATAGAAAATTGTATAGGCTTTAATACTGCAATTGTCAAAAAAAATTATCCGAGAGCATTTTTCGAAATAATCGCGTTTGAAAATAAAATTAAAAAAACTTTGACTTTGACGACATTTATATTGGTAATGGTTTTAAGAATGTAAATTGTACATTTTTAGAAATTTAATTTTCTTTTAAAAAAGACTAACAGTAACCTTGTAGTTAGAAGCGTTCATGAGTTACAGGGTGTGAAGTGATGTACGGACAAAACTACGCTACGTACACCGCAGGGGGTGAAAATAGATTGTTTTTCACGAAATTAATCAATGTTTTGTTTTATAATTCGCGCACGCTTCAAGGGGTTTGCACCCATAATAATTATCAGCTATATGCTTGGCACAGGGTGGGCGTTAAGGAAAAGGAGGAGAAAAGAGAAGATATCTATGAGCTGGTGTTTTGAATGCCTGTGGTTCATAGTGATGTGGGAAGACAGAGAGCTTGGCTTAATTCCCCCAAAGAAGTTGTTAAGGCCGTTAGGGTATTTGCCACCTTAAAGGATACACCCTGTATATTAAATTTTTTTTATAACAAACTGTAATGAGGTATACTCTGTTTTAAAACAAATGTCGCAGGCATAACCCGAGGACCAACATTTTAGTTACTATTAAAATAGGTTTTTCATAAGGAGCGCCCCATCTTCTCTTTATTTTTAAAAAAACTTTTTTTTTAAGAAACAATATTAAGATTTAATCAGATATTAAGAAATAATCAATGTTATTAATTATAGAATACAACAGCATTAAAATATCCTCCATGAAAACGCCTGCACGATTAAATGCACTGAACCCTATTTATGTTAACTTTTTCGCATAAATCGGAGGATATGATAGCAATTACGCGTTCGATGTGTGTCCAGAGGTCATATAAAGGCTCTAGTTTATTGGCGTAGACTTGACATAGCCCGCCCGCCAAAAAAAATTCTAAAGGCGTCAAGGGGCTGTCTGTTCCTGAAAATAAAAATGTCACCAAGCTACGGCTTCAATAACTCTATTGTTCTGCCAACTGTGTGGCGTGTGGCGCTATCTTGTTGAAACCTCATAATATGTGCTTCGAGTCAACTTTTTTCAATTACATATTCCAAAAATGGCCAATCGACATATGTCGGTTGCATAGGCAAATATGAGGTGGACAAAGACCTCCGCATGGACATAGCAAGCGAAGTTTAGTAAAAGTTGGACTTGAGGAGCATTAATAACACTTAAAAGAAGCGATTTTAGAGCGACCGTAGTTTTACGCACAGGACACTGGCTTTTTGTGGAACACGTGCAAACGTTTGGTATGGAATTTAATAACTAATGTACAAGCTATAAGGGCGTGGTGGAGGAGGAGACCATAGTTCACTTTATCTGCTCCTGTCCAAAATCGAAACCTCTCATACTTCGAAAACAGTAATGCTCGAGACAATGCACGCTTCACAAAAGATTTAAATGGTTTAAAAGGAATTAAATGAGATCATGTGATATCACAATAGACCGTTTCCGGTCTAATTGTGCCGAAGCAGCCACTGCAACCTTAACCTAAACTATTCCATTCAAACATATTGCAAATTGTCATCAGTTCTAATGAAATTTGAAGCAGCAGTGAGCAGTTTTTTCATGTAAAGTTCCTTGATTGATCACCATGCATTGTTGATCCTACCGTGGTCAAGGTTTAGTGCGTTGCGGTACTGAGCGGAAGGTTTGAAGTTCGAAACCCAGAAAAACACCAACTATTTTTGTTTCGCACAAATATCTAAAAGTTTTTTTTGTTGATTGTCATAAATAAATCTTCTCTATATAGCCTTTTAGATATGTCTTATGGCAGGAGCCTTGCATTTGCGTGCAAAAATATAACATTCACCACACGAATGGTCGCCAAAATCTATTCCCTATACTACAGCGATCTGTTTTTCTAATCATTATTACCATTTGTTACTCCAACATTCTACACAGTGTGTCTCATCCTTAATCAATAACGTTGTCTTCGTCGTTATCTTAATATTATCACTTCCTGATGCATTGCATTCAAATGCGAGTTTGTGATGTGACTCACATGCGACACTAAACAACGATTAACAATAAATAAAATACAATTTATTGAACTTTTGTGAGACTCTGCTACTCTGATATTAACTTGAATCTTCCTGGCAAAGATCTAAAACCAATCACTTTACTTTCCCTACCACATAAAGATCGATCGGTGAATTACTCTTTGAATATTTCCCATTGTTGTTGGTTTTTTTTTCTTCTGCGTGCGCTGAACAAAAGTTGCAATGTTTTTCGCGGACGTACAAATCTTGCATCTCCTGTGAAAGCAGAAGATGATTGCCAGGGTGTATGGAACACAAAAAGAGTTTCTGCTTTCAACTGCGGCGCTATCATGTAATGCATGCAAAGCATTTCTTTCTTTTGGAGACGACTCCATTGACTATGTAACATGTATGGGCGAGTACCTGATCAGCCGCATAACCATACTTGGCACTGCATGCATTCACATGTCTCAGCTCAGATGATACGTAACGACAAGAGGCTTAAAAATTCGATAATATTATATCGTACATATATGTGGTATATGTGCTGGTGACATGCCGCCAACGGGGAACTGTCCACCAACTGCACCAACGCCAATTTGTGATAAAATAAAAGTGAAATTTCCCACAAAGTATCTATCTCTCTCCTCTCTGTCATGTGAAGAAGCACAAAATCCATAAAAATATCGCAGTGGTTTTTTTCCGATGAAAGAGTAGTATATATCTGTAAAATCTGAATCTAGCAATGATTACTGGATCGAATTGAACTTTCGATTGTTATGCCATATTCTGCTATTTTCCTTGATTTTCAACCAAAATAAAAAAAAAAAAATCCGCACTCTATTAACTTTCAAGTAGTAAATTGTCAAGTACTCTCTACATACAACGCAGTCACATTTATCTTTCATTGATTGTTTTTTTTTTGATGAAATCCGAAATTCGCTTTGAATTTGTCTGCACTCGAGCTGTCTGCACCACAATCGATTGATGTAAAAGTAAAAGTCAAACCACTTGAATATACAGAGAGATAGTAAGTGGTAAACTACGAATTTGCATGGTTAACTTCCCGATGATTGTTATATCGGGGGTTGTTGATTACAATGACTGGCAGTATTTACAAATATATAATAAATTTGAATCAATTTTTATCACGAAAGTAAATTGTGAAAATTATTACAATATGAACGCCAACTGACACATGGTCGTTGCTTCAGGGCAATTCAGCCGTAAAGCCTGTGTCGTTTTGGTATTCCTTCACTGATGCGTGGTTTTCTTCATTTCTTTGGTAATTAAGTTGTTAAATTTCCGCATGGATTATGTGACGTTACAGGTATTTTCTTTAAAAAAAAACCTAATAACACTACTAACATAGCTTTAGTCATGCATAGCCATATCATTATGATTATGAAACATTTTTTGATACTTATCGTCGGTGTTTGCGCAAGAGTGACCAACTTCCGAAAGACGATGCTATGAAAAGTAAAAGGAAAGATTATAATTGAACATTATGCTCTTGTAATCGTAGAAATGGTAAAACTAAAAAAGTTTATAAGATAAGCTACCTATAAAACGTTTTTCAAATATTCCAACGCTGTTTCGTCATTTCCCTACGCGGGAGGAAGACTGATCAGTTTCCTGTTATGGACTAATAATCTTATCTTGCAGAATAGCTACAATTTTATGCCTCAATAACATTTTTGGTATTTTACAAGACAAGATTCCATCATCGGGCTCTCACCATACTCTATATTTTCATAAGAAAGACATCTGCAATACGCGTATTTTAATTAGTGCAGCTAGCATATTATATAAAATTCAAGCTGATGTGGAAGTAAACTCATTCAAATTCCATTATTTTTGTTTAGAACCATTCATGACATTTATTTTTTGAAGATAATCCCTTTCAAATGTTGTCCGCAACTGAGCCGTAATTCGGCCATCCGTAAACACCCATTTTGAATGACTCGCTCTAGGACTTCGGTCGGTATCTCGCGAATAACTTGAGTAATGTTGGCATTCAATGCCTTAATTGTAGCTGGTTTATCCACAAAACATTTAGAATTTACAAACGAGGACGCAGTAAATCCATTGTGTCACGGGTTGTATGGGATGTAGCGCAGTCTTGTTGGAACCAAATGTCGTGGAGACCACGGGCTTCAATTTCCGGCATCAAAAAGTCGTTTATCATGGCGCTATAGAGTTCGCCATTTACTGTTACATTGGCACCAGCCTTTGAAGAAATATGGGCAGATGATTCCTCCAGCCCATAGGCCGCGGATGCAATGGCAGTTCGTGAATGGCTTTAGGTTGCTCTTCAGCCCAAATACGGCAATTTTACTTATTGACGAAGCCATTAAGCCAAAAATGGCCCTCATCGCTGAAAACCATAAGTTGGCCTGATCGCGCGATGAACACTTTTCACAGAGCGTCGATTTTCGTAATACAATTGTACGATTTGTAAAAGTTGTTGAGGCATTAGTCTTTCCATGATGAAATGGCAATGAATACTGAATGAAATTATGTATTTAGTTTGACAGTAGTCACGCGTGACATGTCAAAAAAATCCTATTGGAAAAAGTACCTCCAATCTTATCCCCCTTTTCACGGGCGCTCCGCCACCCGCACTCATTAATCCCAGCCTTGCCATCACTACCACGTGAGGGGTGTATTATTGCCTAAACCAAACCAAAGCGCCACCTCGATCGTATTCGCACTAGTGGATTATTGAGATTTTGTTAAAACGCATTTTCTGTTAAAGTTTCAGCTCAATCTTCTGTCCAGTTTTTGAGTTTTAGTGTATTACAAACAAACAGCCATTCATTTTTATTAAATTCTCTATATTAACTTCGAGTGCCCGTACCTGGCTGGTGGGCAGAATCTTGTGATCAATTTTTAACACACTTCCTAAGGCCCGATTTTATTGAAGTTTTGCCCACATGTATATTCCCGATGACAATATTTTTTATTAAAATTTGAGTGTGATTGGGCCGCGGGTTCGGGGGGCTCCCATACAAATTTTTTCCCCTGGCATCAGATCATTTCATACTATACATGTGTTCTATGTACCTTGTGCGCTGTGCTGTATGGGCAGCGCTGCTTGCTTTGGGGTCTTTCTGTTGTTGGGTTGCATTGCTTCGTATGTGCTTGTATATTTCAGCAGTTATAGTGGAATTCAATCTTCTTTTGGTTATTAGAGAAAACATGAGAGTTAACATGAAAAAATTTAATTTTTATGGGTTGTTTTTTATATACATATATAGATTATAGTATGTACAAAGCAGCGCAGCACACAGCACACAGGACACAGTCATTATAATGCCCGACTCTTTTTTCGTCGAATTTAGTTATTTATTTAAAAAATTGGTCGCCACGAAAGACCTGCTTATTTAAACGAGATAATATAAGGACTATGTTCATTTTGAAAATCCATTCTAAGTTTCTAAGATTACCTCATACATGTAAACCAACATTACCTCTTTATAATATTAGTTTCGATATGTTCCGTATCGTCTTTGACAGAATGACCAGAGTAGGTTTTCCAACCTTCAAATGAATCAATGATGAAACCTTGATTGATTCCAGTTATGGGCCCAACATTAGATAAGCACTACAGGACAAGGTAATCTAAGGTAGTGGGCCGCAACGATCTGTTATGCCGAACAAATAAATTCTACAAAAAAAATACAATATATTAACCCGGTAATGAAGTCCTAAGAAATACAAACGATAATCTGCAAATCAATTCATTCCTGTTTAAACAATACATTGATTTATTTAAAGATTTTCCTATGATTTTTAATATCTTTTTGTACCGTTGATTACATGCCTTCGTTATATCGTACAACTCTGGGAGATATTTCATTTAATAGATAAAAGGTCACTGGATGATAAATCAAATTATTTACCTAAACTATTCACTTTTTTGTAAATAAATATTTAATCGGGTGTTGCATTTTATCTATTGATATTGATTATATACAATTATACCATCTAACGTTTCTTGCCACTTCTATGAGTACGCAAGCGGCAAACTCTGTATACCACAGACTTATAACAACCTTACAACAAATGATTATTATATTAGTACATGCGGTACATGCTTATTATAAAGTTTTCAGCTTTCGGAATTTGGGTGCATACTTTAACTCTGACTTGTATTTCCGTCAGCATTATATATATACTATTACAAAAGCGAACAAAATGTTAGAATTCGTTAAACGAAATTCACATCTTATATGTCTTTGGTAAGACCTATCTTTGAATATTCTAGCATTATCGGTCTCCTATATGCAAACTATTACTAAAGTACTGAACACTTGCAAGCTTTATGTTTCTTTTATGCTTCTTTTAATAGCTTGGAATGCGGAGCTTATAGTGAAAGGCTCCTTCTTATTGATCGACTTTCACTACAATCACGAAGAGAATATTTTCAAATCATGTTCATCAGGGATATTCTCAAGTACCGCAGAGTTGCTCTGATTTATTGCATTTGATTCCGCTTTATGCTCTACAACGGCGCTTAAAAGATAAAGTTTTTTTTTATATTTCACATCATAGAACCAACTGTATTACACATGAGCCAACAACAAATGCATGTATATCATACAAAAAATTTGCATTGTTTTATAGACATTAATGTTAAGATGTATTTATTTAAAAAACATAATTTGTTAAAATTGCTTAAAATATCTAATAAGTTTTAAGTGTATATATTATATATGTTTTGTTTTTGTTTTAAAAAAGGCGTACAGCTGCCATTCTCTTCAAGTTTTAATTTTTTTGGGTGCCCTACTAGACAACCCGTAATGATTCTTACATTACTTTTACAAAGTCCTAGTATCGAGCGAGACCTCTTTGGGTCAGTGATTCCACTAATGCCCTTGATTTAACGTCCGTTGAAGAGCCTTCCTTGCTCAAATGTATCTTAGTTTCCTCGGATTTGCTCTCTACCACTATGTAGTGGGAGTAGCCCAAGAACTACCCACCCACCGTTGGGCAGGTTCTCATGGCCCCTGCAATCAAAACACAGGCCAGCCTCTTCACTTTTTTCAATTCCTTTCTCATGGTACTTAGCTTGGTTCTATTCGCCCATGCCACTGCTCCAAAAGTAGTTATTGGAATAACTACCACAGTGTTCATCCAGTGCATTATCCTTTGGCTAACTCCCAAAGATTTTCCTGCCACCATAAGTGCTCTTTTTGATTTATTCAGTACTGCCTGTTGGTTTTTTATTCCATAGCAGTCTACCATTTAATATCAGTGCCAAGTTCTTATTGCTAATAGCAATCTCTTCTCCGTTGAGGGTAACCGCATGCATTTACACCAGCTTCCTTCTATTGGTGAAGGTTACCAATGTGATTTTGTTTGAGTTCACCCTAAGTCCCACTTCTTAGCACTATCTGCACGTGATATGGTTAATCCGTTTTGGATTAAATCACAGAGCACTTCCGCGAACTTACTTTTTGCTCCACGGTTACTATATCGTCCGCGTAGCCTTTGGCATTAGTTCCTGCCTCAGCTAGTAGCTGAAGTACATCATCTACGAGAATGCTCCACAAAAGGGGGGACAGTACACCTCCTTGTGGACATCCTTTTGATGTGCTTACCATAATGGTTTCATCACCGACTATAGTTTCCACTGTTCTACTACTCAGCATCTCGCACATCCATTTTCTCTCCAGAGCAATTCTATCGCCTCATGAGATGCGTCAAATGCTCCCTCGATATCTAGAAAAATACTTAGCGGGATTTCCTTACTGGCAAGTAAAAGGGTTTCATTGTCACCATTCATTTACTGCTGATACCCGCTTGATTGGTTCGCGAGATTTAATGAATACGTCTATTCAGTTGAACATTCGAACAAGATTGGGGCTGATCAATCCGAATAAATTCCAGTCTTGTATTTTTTTCTCAGAAGACAGTTTACTATCACGTGCCACTAGTAATTAATGGTGCCCCTATTACGAGATTTGATACATTAAATATGTTATGTTTAAATGTTTTAAGTGAACTTTCTTGAAAGGAAAATATTTATAAAATTTAAAAAGAGCGAGCTAATGTTAGAGCTTTATATGACGTTGTAACTTCTACTTCACTCCTTCTGAAGCACTCGTATTAAAATTACATAAAACTTATGTTAGACCAATTTAAGGATTCAATAATTGAATTCATATATATTGGTTTTGGCTCCAAAATCGCATTTACATTATGTTGATAGAATTCAGAAAAGGGTTGTTCATATGTTCAACGATGAAACCATTACTTCATTTCTTGATTCTTTGGAGCATACCCGAGATGCGACAACTTTAACGGTTTTCTACAATTTTTACTACATTAGGTGCTCTTTAAAACCCCGTTCTCTAATCCCAGGTTCTTTTATCAGCAAAGCAACAACTCGATTCCGTTTTAAACAACATCATTTTTATGTAGAACACAACATTTCAATTCCTCCTTTTATTCGTGGGTGACATCAATGTGGAATCAATTAGTCGAATCCATGTTTCCCGAATCTTTAAATCTACAGTCTTTCAAAATAGACGTCAACCAGTTCTTGAAGTTCCGAGTTTTTGAAGGCTCACTTAGGTCATTATTTGTATTATTTGTAATATTTTCTTGTTCAAGGTTTCTTGTAGTTTTCCCTGACCATGTTCCATTGAATAAATCATTTGGATTTGCGTCGCTTTAGTTTCGTTTTCGCTTTTACGTTTTGTTTTTTCAATGAATTCTGAGAAAATAAACTGAAACCGACTACAAAAGTGAAGAATGTGATATATTGTAAATTATGGTGCTTAAATTTTTTAATTTTATTTTTGATTTTAATAAAGGGCACAGCCCACCTTATTGATGAGGGGCAAGTTATACAGGAAGTTCTCCCTTGGCAATGAGTTTATGTATAAAAGAAATAAAGTCACAGAGATTAAATACGAGCGTACTAAATACATATTCTATTACAATTAACCGATTTTTTTACAATAACAAAATCATATGATAGTTATTGATATGTTGAAGCAACTTCCGAACATTTGCAATCGTGTATAAATAGCGAATTGTCCACAAGGTTGTTGACAGTTCATCTACCTCTTATATCTTGCCAATCAATTGTCGCAATTGCCAAGCTGAGTAACAAATGAGTCTGCTGGAGTGGCATGCACGTTTGCAATAAAACTTTATTTAGGTTACCTATGAGCGCGTGCAGGTTAGCGATGTCGTTAACTTCGTAAATGCGTCTTTGCATCGAAAAACGAATTCGAAGTCGGTGTCAAGTAAATGAAAGAATTGAGCGTTTCGATGAATTTCTCATTATGAAATTTTTAAATTAGAAATCTACTTGTCGTTTTGTGGCTTTCTTTGCATTTAGAAATTTTTACGACTGTAAGTACCATTTCTTATAAATGACAAAGTTGGAAATTAATGCAATTGTTGTATTTCGTATTATTGAAGATTAAATATGAAGATTATAAGAACATATGCGAACAAGTAGGCATTGGCAAGCAAACTGACAAACACACATCCATCCACTCCACAGCGAATCCACTTAACAACAACAAATTAATTCAAAAAAATGAAAGTCTTAGTTCGCTCTTCGGTTGGTAAAGCAATACACTGTCCAATAGTTCAACAAGAGTTATCAATTGTTATTGAGTTATTTTAATTCCATCATCATAATTATTTCAAATGTCTGAATATGCATTTTCTTTTATCTTTGCATCGTCCAGCATCGATGCCGAGCTACAGCATCATCATGGCCTGTGCGTCGCCGCAACCGCCGCCGGCAAATGCTAACCAAAACAAACTTCAAATCTCATACAGACAAGTAGGAGACTTTGTACTCGAACACTAATAATAATAATATTAATAATCGAAGGAGAAAGTAACGTAGATAATTTTAAGTAGCCGTCGTTGTTGTTGTTACTGCTTCAGCGAATGCAAACTCTTTTAATGTTTCCTCACGTTTTGGTTTACTGTTCATGTTGCTGTTGTATGATGTCGAATAGAAGTCAAAAACAAAAGCAAAATCAAAACAAAAAAGCGAATAATATTGGGTCATCGCCATAACTATTTCAATTCTTCCCAAGCAACAAATTATTGCACCTTTCTCTGCGGCGAATAAATTAATGTCTGTCCGGTCTGAGTTTGAAATGATCAAGAAAAAAACCTCTCTTCAACCAACACTAATACGTTTAGTATACTAGTTCTTAAAAATAACGCATGTGGCTTTAGTAATTAAATTAAGACAATAACAATAACATTTTTTGCGGCAAATTGTCTTGAAATTTTTGCATCGCCTGCCTAAGTCTTCTGGAATCGCTTCATCTTCACATACTTGTTCTATTAGTTCATGAATTGCTTGGTGTGGTGCGGGCTCACCAAATCTAATCAGCTTCGCTGAATGGGTCAAGTTTGGCAACATGTGGTGATGATGATGATGATGATGATGAAGATGAAAAAAGGGGTATATAGTAGTAGCACTGCGACCCATGTGGTTCTATTGCACTCCCTTGACTTGTACTTTAAGGACAGTTGATGTCGGTCCTTCTCCATACCAATAGCTCTTAGAAACTTATTGATATGAAGTGAATTAATGATTGTCTTGCAGACTCCTGGATTTCATGGGTTCTCTTCTCCTCTCTATCAGATCGTTGCTTCGCATTCGTTGAGAAGGAACTACTACCTCCGCTTCTCCACAAAGCCTGCAGCTGTCATGCACTTCTATTCTTAGTTTCTTTGAGTTCTCTTTTAGTCTAAACTAACCTGTTAGTAATCCTGTAATGATTCTAACATTACTTCTGCTTAGTCCCAAAATCGAGCGAGACCTCCTTAGGTTATAGTTTCCTAACATTTCTTTTGCTTGTCGTAAGCCTGGCATATTTTCCAATCTAACGGATGCAGTTTACTTACCTATGGTGCGTATCTCTTTCCGTATTGTACGGTAACTTATACCGGAGAATGGTGCTGGCTCTACTAGGGGTGTTTCTGCCCCTCTACTCCCGAGCCTATCTATTGCTTCGTACGACAGGCAGTATAGTTTCTTAATTATTAATAGTTGGTAATTTCTTTTTGAAACACCGTTGCTAGACAGAATCTGCCATATCATCACTTCCTGAATTGTTAAAAGCGCATTCGAAGTCTACATATATAAAATATGGGAACGTTATTCCATTGACTTGATGTGTAATATAACAACCCATGAATGTAGTGCTAGAGTACTAATAAGGTATGTTAGGAGGCTGATAACCTCTTAAAAAAAAAATAATAATTCATATTACTAAACAAAACCAGATACCGGTAGTAAAGTTGAATGTCGACGATAAGAATGACGACGATAATGACATCATGAAAAGCCGGTCTTTGAAAAATAAGGATAATATAGTGTTTTAGTACAAGTCGATGAATACAAATCTTAAAATGTTTATATTAATAAATTAGCCGAGCTCCGCTCCGCTTATAATTTATTTGCAACCAAACCAACAGTTAATGCAACAACAATTTGTTAATACATATGCGATGACGTTATCGGCACTATATTTGATGACATTGTTTTTATTATGGAATTATATTAATTGGGGTATTACCTGGCTTAATTTGCTTCACTTCGAAGAAATTAAATCAAAAATAAACGAAATAATGTAAGGAGTTCATTAAGATGATGAAACCTTTTATCATGTCTCTATTTAAACTCAATTATTCGTAGCAGTAGTGTAATAGTACCGGGTGACTGACACGAATACAAAAAATACAATCAATAATAATTTTTTTTATATAAAATAATCGTATCCTCTAATGAACACTACGGTCGTCCTTCAGGAAGTTGTTGACAGCTATTTTGAAGGCCTGTAAATAATAAGATTCGGGAAATACGGCGTCAACCAATTGATTCCACATCGAAGTCACTCTCGGATAAAAGGACGATTTGAAGTGTTGGGTTCTACATGAGAACGGTTTTAAGGCAAATCTATGTTCATTAGACCTCAAACGAGTGTTAACGTTGCTGACAAAAGGACCTGGGAATAGAGAACGGGTTTCTGAAGAACATCTACCGTTGTAAAATTTGAAGAAAACAGATAAAGCTCCAACATTTCGTCTATGCTCCAAAGAATCAAGAGATGAGGTAATGGTTACATCAATTATTAAACGGATAACTCTATTTTGAATTCCATCAAGATAAACCAAATGCGCGATCTTGGAGCCCCACCCCACACAAATGAATTAAATTCTAAAATGGGTCTAACATAAGATTTATATAATCTTAATACTTCAGAGGGGCTGAAGTAAAAGTTACAACGTCTTATAATGCCCAACCATTGGCTCGCACTTTTTGAGATTTCATAAATATGTGCCTTCCAGGAAAGTTCACTAGAAACTTTCAAACCTAACATCTTAAGTGAAACTGATCTCGCAATAGTGGCACCATTAATTACTTGTGCTACGTAATGTTGAATTGCCTTTTGAGAAAAAAGACAAGCCTGGAATTTATTTGGGTTAAATTCCACCTCTATTAGATCTGCCCCAATCAAGAATGACTTGAATGTTCGACAGAATTGTCGAATTCATTAATTCACGTGAACCCATCAAGCGAGAATTGCATTCTTTTTGAAATTCCAAAAAACGCATGGTCTCACCGATGCTCAAAAAAAGGTAGAGTGGAAAGAGCAAAGGAGTTGTTACGCTGGCACGAAAGTGGCGGTTTGCCGAATTTGGTTTTATCCGATGAGTCACCGTTAGTTATATGGAGCAATATGTGAACAAGCAAAACTACCGGATTTACTTGCCCAACCGTTGAACTGAAAATTTGTACCAACGGATTGCCACTCGAAACCAAGGGCCGCCGATGGTGATGGTTCACCGTTCGTTTTTTTGGACCGTGGCATCAAGATAAATGCTCAAATTTATCGGGATCATGTGTTGGAGGGAGCGTTCAAGCCTTGGGAACAAAAACATTTCAGCCATAGAGCCTGGAAATTTCAACAGGACTCGGCGCCGAGTCATAAGGCGCGTGTCAATTAAGATTAGCCACCAAATTCACCGGATGCAAATCCGCTAGATTTCTCGGTTTGGGGTATTTTGAAGAGCAAGGTGGGGACAAAAAAATACCAAAGTGTCGATCATCTCAAGCAAGCGCTTCGCCGGGAAAGGGCCAAAATACCGCAGAGCCACTTTCGTGCTGCATGCAATAGCTTTGTCGGCCGTTTGAAAGCCATAATCGCGGCTAAGGAAAGGAAAGAAAACGAAAACTGCTAATTCAATTCGAAAACTTAAATATTTGTGAACATTTTTTGCTTTGACTCAATAAAATTCATCAAAAAATAAAAATTCTGTAGCGTTTTGTTTTGGTAACACTTCGTGTCAGTCACCCTAACTTACTTATGTTGCGCTTCACTTAAGGGAGAACCTGGGCTTAAGCTATATACCTCTATAATTATCACGGTACACTTCATTTAATTAGTCATCGATTCCTCTCCTTTAAAGCTCTTCAACGAAAACGAGACCGAAATTCGTAACTAACGTATCGAAAGCTTGAGATTCCTTGAGTAGTTCTATCAGTTACAACAGATCCTAATCCGAATTAAAGCCGTGGTTCTCTTTATAACAGTAACCGTAGAAAATAGAAGATTTGCATCCATCTTTTGCCGTCCCATTACAATTCGTAGATAGCCAATTATGCCAAATTTCTTTCTAACTTTGCTACTTGTTCGGCTGCACGTGCTCTGTTGAGGGTACGAACATTCCACATGCAGATACGCAGATATTTCTCCTTGTATAAATATAAATATATTCCACGTATGACGCGTCTCGCGTTTCGCGTGTGGCGCGTGTGATGTGTTAAAATCTCGTTTTTCGATGTATTTTTTAACCAACTTTCGCACGAACTAGAGGCTGAAATTTACCTCAAAAATAGATATTTTGGCGATTATTACCAAATTATAAAGAACTGCGTGGTTGATATACATAAAAGTTTGTGCCCGAAAAACGAAGTTTTTTACATTTACTTGTTCTGTTTTGTAATTCATGATTTGTCCATGGTTTAGCTGTCAAACTAACGCGCAAATCCCAACCTGAAGGTCCAGGTACTTTTGTATCTTGAACGTAAAAAGCCGCATATTCCGGTACTTAGATGCTCCTCGAATAAGTCTGAGTAGCGGAAATAAGGTAATCACAAAGTCGTTCATCCTTACCGCAACTGGGCACGTCATAATTGAGGTGATTCTCCTTTGCTGACGTCTCCTCCATTGAAAATGCCTTGGTGGGTATACTCATTATTTGCGGGTAATTTGTTTGCTACTTCAATTCGACCTGTCGAACTTGGGTGGCCCACCTGTAGATACAAGATCGGCGGACACAAAAGCCAATGTTTCGCGTAACTCCTTTCGCCGCGACAAGACATATCACAATCGAAGATGTATTCAGAGGAAGTAGGATCATGAACTTTTTTTTTACAAATTTATAAGAGTTAATAATTTCAATTTTACTTTTTTATGACTCTAAAACAATATTTTATTCATCATAAAATACATCGTAGGACAGCGACGTAGCTTTCCGCTAACGAATAACTTCCAAACTAAATTTTTATCAATTGCAATCAGTTAACCATAAACAAAGTTCATAGAAAAACTATTACTAAGCTATTCTCAAATATAGCCAAAGCAAGAATGGATAATTTTATTTAAGTAGAAAGATTCCCATGACCATGACTGCCACCATTATGCAAAAACAGTTTCTCTGCGGACAATAAAAAGAATTTAATATAAAATTAGCGGAAACAACTCTTAAACCTGATTTCCAATTAAAGATCAAAGCTAAGCCTTAACATTCAAATTACCATCGTGCAGCAGGAAAAACTAAAATGAAGTGTCTGTGTGTGTGTGTATACTGTGCAGACATTCAATTATGAAAATAGTATAGGAATAAGTGAAAAAATCAAGTTTGTCCCTTAAGTCTTTTGTTATTGTGCTGGATATTGCAATTAGACTTTGTGTTTTTCTCCATTAACTAAAGGCGTTTTTTTTTCTTTTCTACCATTTTGGTTAGGCAGAGAGAAACCATTCCCCGACTCGAGGAGGCAAACTGAAATTGAAAGTTATAACACTCCTAACAAGAAATGTCTATTGGAACGGGAAAGTACCTTTTCGTATTAATAAGAAAAGCCATTAGGAAAAATGTAACCGAACTGGAAGTAAAACTTTAGTCGTATCGTATTTTTATGCTAACGAGTCGGCATTAATTAATTGCTGTATATGGGGATGGTCTTTGCAACATGCGGTGAAGTGGTTCTTCTTCCATATTATGCCTAGTATAAGGAACAAGTCTTTCGCAACATTGTTGCAATCAAGTAGATTCGCTAGATTTTTGTAATCATTATACTGACGCCCACTATATCAGTTAATTACACTGGTAAATTGGCTAAAGATGTTCTTCGAATCCAAGTAGATGTAAAATTCAAGTATAGTATGGATGGAGACCGAACAACTACCATGCATTGAGTGTTTCGTGACAACTTTTCAACATTCTTTGGTTAACGAAAACTGCATCAACCACGTCTTCGTGGTTGCATGACTACAATAAAATTATAGCATTGCATTGACAACTTCGTTTTTAACAACAAAAATTATTCGAGAATATTTGTCATTGAGTAAATAATTATTGATGGCTTTTTTAATGACAAGTAAAACTAAAATGATATAGGTTTAACTTAAATCCATTAATATAAGAAGCTCTTGTCTATTATATGATGCAGGATAGCCCTACACTAGTTTGACTAAGCACACACGACAAATCAACAACCGATCTGATTTTTGTATTAATGAAATGAATGCAATGGAAAAATGTCTACAGTGTCAAAACTCACAACACCAACCATTTATAGAGTTTATTAAAGCCTATGATAGTATACTCAGAGAAAATTTTTATAAAATCTTGAGAGAAATAGAAATAGGAAATCGGAATCCCAAATAAATTGCCTAGCAAATTCGTTAGTTGATTACAAAAATGAGTTTGTACATTAATATCATAAGCCGAGTAAAAATTTTCAGAGCACAATCAAGTCAAAGCAATATCTCCAACCAGCTCTGACAAGGGAATGTATTGTAATGAAACTTTTGTGAAGTTGGAAAAAACGGTCAGACAGTGTGAAGATACATCTAGAGGAAACCATTGAGATACTTGCAACAGATATTGATATTATCTTTTCACACGCCCATAGACGAAAGTGACTGTTTCATGCACTATAACCTAGCCTCGAAAGTAGCCGTTATACACACTAGTGAGCTAACACATAAAATACTTTTGTTATATACTGCAGTCACAGCAGCACACAGCACATTCCCAGAGTAATTTTGCTTTACGCATAGCCCGTGTGTGGTCGTGTGAAAAATAGCGTACATAGCTCGCAGAAAAAGTTAATCGATAAACTTCACTTTCCTCGCTTGTAATGTAATATACTATTACAATACTTGCGTAGTAACAGCGAAATAACTAAAAGTGACTTTTCAAAAACAAAATTTATCTGTAGCATACAGCATTGTATTCTATATAAGTGGGTTTACTCATTAAGGGTTGAATCTGGACCTTTACTAATATGTACCTTTTGCTAACTGTCTTCAAATGCGCTTACCTAACATATGCAGTCTACCATATACTTGTGAGCTTTATGTAGTTCGCTGCCTTTCCCGAGGAGGCCATTGTATCTAACTCTATCAATGTTGCAGTCTACCATACACTTGTGAGCTTTATGTAGTTCGCTGCCTTTCCCGAGGAGGCGAAATAACTAAAAGTGACTTTTCAAAAACAAAATTTATCTGTAGCATACAGTATTGTACTCTATATAAGTGGGTTTACTCATTAAGGGTTGAATCTAGACCTTTACTAATATGTACCTTTTGCTAACTGTCTTCAAATGCGCTTACCTAACATATGCAGTCTACCATATACTTGTGAGCTTTATGTAGTTCGCTGCCTTTCCCGAGCAGGCCATTGTATCTAACTCTATCAATGTTGCAGTCTACCATACACTTGTGAGCTTTATGTAGTTCGCTGCCTTTCCCGAGGAGGCCATTGTATCTAACTCTATCAATGCGTAGGCTACTTGGATACTTTGGGACATAAAATACTGGACTGTTGTTACTTAGAATATATAAATGGTAACTATCTTGGTATTTAGTAGCCCAACCATACAAAATATATGTCTATAATGTAGCCTATGATAGTTTGCTCTCCTTGTGGCAAATTATGTGGTTCCAGGTTCCAGATGGATGTGATGCTAGGGTCTACTTTGTGAACCAGGCACACATATACTGAACGAATTGAGGGAATTGATGCCATATCTCAGAAGTTGAACAGAATTGCAGAAAATTGTGGTTCTATTGTGAACCTCGACTTTCGCATAATTCTCTTCAATATGATGTTACAGAAATTACGTGAAATAGAAACGTCATCTTGCTTAGCTTCATTCTTGATATCGAAGTACTCATCTTGCATAGTCGAACGATTTTGGTAAGGATGCAAAAACTAGATATGGCGCTGTATATGTCGTTTCCAAAAATGCCTTCATATGCGGGTTTAAAATCTGTAAAGAGGTAGTGAATATCTATCTGTATTTCTTGAGTGTTTTTTAGGATCTACCGCGGTGTGAATATTTACTGTTGCCATACCTGACCTAAATCGGCAGTGATAGAAGACAATAATATTGTTAATTAATGGTTAGATGAGTTCGTATTTTGGGAAAGATAGGATCTTATAAATATTGTAAAGGAAATCGTTAGAGATTGTAAGAAACGATGATTCCAAAACTTTACAATAAGTTTACAAGCTAGGTGGATTTTAGTTTATTTCGTGATAGGATTTCTTAACTTACCAGAGAGAAGCAGCGCAAATACTTTCTGAAAAAATGGTGAAGAACAGCCATGGTATTGAGTTGCCAATTTGTATGACATTTATTTGAAAAGGTCTGCCCAAATGATTGGAAATTGGTTGTAGATATGATGATCACTATAGTTGTTGTATAAAACACAAAACGTTCATCGCCAAAGGTCAGGGCTACTCCAAGTCAACAATAAAAATTTCCCAAGGTGTATATCAACACAAAGCTAATTCAATTTACGACGATGTCCGAGATGTAATAATGTTTCCTTTGTATTTGCATCTCAAGTGAAAGCGATTTAATATCCGCTCATTCAATAAAATTTTCATGATGTTTTCAAAGCAAAAAAAGCCACAAACGCTTACAACAACAGCTCATTAACATAAGACCATACTTTTCGTCTGGCTAACGAACTCAATGGTACAAGTGCAGCAGCACATTCAATCAAAGGGGAAAAACAGTTTCCCTGCTGTTTCTGTTAGTATATGCGTGGGGCGTGTTGGAAAGGGTAATACATACTCGTAGTTGTAAATATTTTCGTTTTCCTTTTTCCGTGCACTAGCACGCTTATTGAAAATTATGAGGAAATACATAAATTTTGTGTTGCATTAAATTATAGGAGAACAGGCAACCAAAGAGGGGGAGTGTAGTTTTATAGTTGCAATAAAGAACTTTTGTAGGAAGTAATAAGAAATGTATTGTTTTTATAAATCTAGCCATGTTAATTATTTTTTTTTATGAATAGCAGTGTTAATGCTGTAAAATTTACAGGTATATGGTAAAAAAAGGGGAAGTCTGGTCTAACAGCAGCAGTGTTTTCTGTCGTTGCAACAAATTGACTTGTCTGAAACGCTAAATCTTCTCTACTAGCTCTTGTTTGTTTTAAAGTGAACACCTAAATAAAGGAAAACTATACAGCCATTACCCCACAGTTTTGTGTGTTATTAAAGCATTGTTTGTTTAATCGTTGTCGTAATCCTTGAAATGTAGACATTAATTCTGAGCTTATCAATAATTTTGCGGTTAAATTCTACATAAAATTGAGGGCGCTTTCTATAACACTGGCTACTCAATAACAAGAGTAATTAGTAGTAGAGGTATCGAGGACTCGACCAACCAAT
Source organism: Nephrocerus scutellatus (assembly GCA_947095585.1). Lineage (NCBI taxonomy): Eukaryota > Metazoa > Arthropoda > Insecta > Diptera > Pipunculidae > Nephrocerus > Nephrocerus scutellatus. The sequence continues at coordinate 16,677,281 of OX352761.1, forward strand.
GGATAGGGGTCATGCTTAAAAGTCGAGTCCTGAGGAGGGGTGTTTGTGTCAGCGACCGCAGTTAAATGTTGTCCCCAAAGAGGAGTTCTTTCGTCACTTCTGTGGTCACCAGTCATCGACAATCTACATAGATCAGGCTACATCTCCATTTATTATATGGATGACTTGGCGATTTTAATTTGTGGTAAACACAGCACGACCATTTCTAATGTCATACATGTTTTAGAAATAATCCTTGCAAAACCGTTCTTGTACCTTTCAAATAATAGGACTGATAATTCTAGGGCCTATTACTATCAAAGGAACCTCTTCTAACTAGTCCAGTTGGTTAAAAATCTCGGTTTCACTCTTGATAAACAGTTTAACTGGAACGCTTATATCAAGTCCGCTATCGAATGCGCCCAAAGAGCCATGTGGGCCAATAGACGTCTTTACGGCAAAACTTGTGGTCTTAAGCCAAAAATGATACCCTGGATGTATATAATGATTGTCATCGTTTGGTTGCCAAGAGTCCTCTAACGGACAATGGCAACTAAGCTTCAGAAGCTACAAAGGATTGTCTGTCTCGGTATCACGGGTGCTTTACGTAACTGCTCTACGGCAGTATTAGAATGTGTTGTTGAACTTTCTCACTTTTAAATAAACATACGGAAGACTGCCGCTAGTTGCGCTATTAAGCTGCAGCTGGAATACAAGTACAAACCGTGTGAACATGTGGGATATCTGAAAATTCTTGACTCAGTTCCCCAAAGGGAAATTTTTTCCGCTATCCCCAATATCATCGTCAGGCAGTACTATTTCGGAAGGTTCTTTGGAATGAAAATATTGGACCGTGATTTCTGATCTAATAGTGGTCCAGCACTGGACGCTAGTGGTCTGGTCTTGTTCAGAGATGGTTTGAAGATGGAATCTGTAGTTTAAGCCGAAGTCTCGATACCTATCGTTATGTGTCGCACGATCCATTAGGCGGAACTCTATGCCATTGAGATCTTTGCTAGACTAAACCATAGTAAACTTATTAAGGGAACTAAGATTTATATCTTTTCTTAAAGCGCTATCGTAGAACTTAATGGACTCTAATCAGTTAAATGCTGCTACGATGCACTGCAATCACTTGCAAGACATAATAGGGTGAAATTCGGTCATCATCAAGGAATTGCAGCCAACGAATCTGCAGATGAACTTGCTAGGGATGGTTCGGAACCTACGCTCTTATTATCTGAACGCGACTGTTGTGTCAGCAGCGGTGATTATTAATTGGGAAATCAATATTCTTCTAGATTCCTTGTGAAAATGTCCAGGGGCTTAGACAATCCATACGATTAATCAGTCCCTTTTCCTAAAAAGAAATCCTTAATCTTTACAAGCATAGCATTTAGAAGTTGGTAAGCTATCTCACAGTCCACTGTGGCTTGCGTCTCCACCTTAACAAACTTAATCTGGGATCAGATATGAAGTGTAGGTTTCGCTGTAGGATAATGGATCATCCAAGCACGTTCTCTATGAATGCCCTGCATTAAATTTGTTCAGTAGGCGTATTACTCATTAAAAAAATATTCGGCAGCAGACTTGAGAAACTCTGCTACTAAGGACGTATTATCCTTCATGTGGGTGGTGGCACGCCTATTAGAATGACACAATAGATGTTTTTTTTTTAAACAGACAGTTTAATTAATTATATAGCCCTCGAAGATAAATCACAATTTTTTTTTTTTTTTTGGAATATAGACAGACCCGATACTAATCTTAAGTTTGTTTTCTCCTTATATTTTAATAAAATATAAATTTTTCAATTCCTGTCACAATATTCTTCAAAATTGCATTGTTAGAGCAGCACACATGATTTTCAATGCATGTACAATGTCAGGCAAAAGTTATGTAATAATATGAATTGGCTGCCATTTTATTAAAAAATAAAAAAATTTACTTCTATTTTCAAGAAAAGTGTTTACCTAAAGGTGTAGAATTGACGACATTAAGTTAGAAAAATTATATCGATTAAATGATTACCTCCTTGATGCACATTTGTGCTAGTTTAACGGCATTTTGAATTGTTGCTCGCAAAATATCTGGCCCCAGATTGGTGATTTCTTCTTTAATATTGGCTTCAAGACTTTCAAAATTTGGAATTTGTTGTGGTAAGGTGAGATTTCCAAAAGTCACAAAGAAAGAATTCTGGCGCCGTCAGATCTGGTGATCTGGCCGGCCAGTTCAAATCGCCAAAACGGCAAATCACACCTTCCGGAAATTGATGTTTCAAAATCTACATCATTTCCTGAGCTGTGTAAGTAATGTTGCTCCATCCTGCTGGAACCAAGCGTACAACTCAGGAGCTTGCAGCAAAAAAAAATCTGCTGCGCTCAACAGTCACGGTTACGGTGGTGCCGTCGGCGTTCTCAACAAATAAGTAAATTTCATGTGGATTCTCCGTGGCCCAGAAGCGCAAATTTTGTTTATTCACATGACCACTTAAGTGGAATGTCGCTCATCATGATTTTTAATACGAAATCATCCTCTTCTTGCACCAGATTTATGAGAGCATGGGAGTAGTTAACCGCACGGTCAGCAGTTGCAATTGGTGAACGGTTTATACTTTGTAAGGGAACATCTTCAGGGCTTTCACCAAAATTCGACGCAACGAACGTGGGCTGATGCCAAATTTTGTACATGGTTGTCTCTTTAATACTTGTGGACACTCTCTGACGTCCTCGGCCACAGCAGCGATATTCTCCGCCGAACAAGATTCCAAGACAAGCTCAGCCAAAGGAAAGGACAAGCTCGACAAGGAAGTAGACGAAATTCACGCTGCGTTAAACCAACAGACTGGAAATTGATAAAAAAAAGCAGTAACAATAATTCCGTATTCTTCAGGTGTTTTTCACTCTGTTTCTATTCTTTATCTGTTTTTAATATAAATGTTAAAGAACAATAGCATTTGACGACATTTACTTTTACCCCACCCTGTACGTATGCCTTGTTTTTGGTACCTTAGCAATTTCTGAAACCGAATGGTATGAAATTACTTTTTAAAATGCTTTGTCGAACTAATAATGTTTATGTTCGCATTTACACTAGCACTTATTAGATAATCTTTCGGTTGTACAAATTCGAAAAATTATTTAGAATTTATTCAGTATAAGTTAGTTATAATTTGGCATCTATCCTCCATCTTCATTAATTTTGGAGCAATCTAATGAGTGTTATTAAGGGCTGAGTTTGCTTGTAGGTTGTCTTATTATATACAGATAGTGTTGAAAATTCTTTTTAAAAACAAAATTGGAACAAATGCAAAAATTTAAAGGAAAGCTTTGCGTAAAATTCAATGCTCACTTCCCAAATTGAATATCATAATGCAATTGCATTTTAAACATACGTTGTTGTTTGAGTTCGACTTGCAAAGAGGAAGAACGTTTCTCAAACTTATATGAGAAGCTGAGAGTGTTGCAGTCTGCGAAAGAATAATTTGATTAGAAGTGACCGAAATTTGAACATTCTTATTGACAATTGTACCTGCGCCTAAGAATAAACGGGCCCCTAGTTTGTATTATTAAATTTAATTTTAATTACCTTTGAAAACACTTGATGCGCGCACTAATTAATAAAAAAAACCGCCCATTCAACACCATACCACATAAAACCACCTGTGTTTCACCACCATTTTTTTTATAATTTGTGCATGCGAAAAGGGGTTTGCACTCTTATTAAGTTCGGCTATATCCTTGGCACAGCGTGGGCGTTAAGGAAAAGGAGAAGAAAAGAGGGGATGTCTATGAGCTTGTGTTTTAAATGCCTGTCGATCATAGTGATGTGGAAAGACAGAGCTTGGCAGAGCATTCCACATATGTGTTGTACGGCTGAAGAACGAATTCCTGAACTTAACTGTACGCCCGAAGATGGGCTTAAGGGTAAACTGATGAGCATTTAGAGCGCCACGAGTATGCAACTGGCTATTTCTCTTATGCACCGCTGATGGAAGAAGCGATAAAAGAGTTAAAAGCAGGAGAAGTTCCTGCAGTGTTCAAGCGAATCTATTGATTTCGCAATGTTTCGTTTTATCGCACGGTTTTGTATTCTATCTAGTTGATGCAAGGTGGTTTTAGGCGTACCAGACCAAATATGACAATTGTACTCAAGTTTAGGGCGAATAAAAGCCTTGTAGATAGTGGCCAAATCAGAGGGAGTGAAATATTTCTTGCACTGGGTTAGAAAACCTAAACATTTCGCAGCATTTTTGGCGACAGTAAATATGTGGTCATTCCAACAAAGCTCGCACATACCGAGAACTGCGAGATTTTAAGTTTCCTCGATGCAAGTGCAATTCTTGGATAATGGCATTGAATTTAGGATTTGCATTAGGACAGCATTGGGTTTTGGAAGCGTTAAATTCTACTCGATTGTTTTCTCTCTATTTTATTATGCCTCTGACATATATTTTGGAATACAATAAAGCAATACACTTTAACACCTTTCTTGATCCTATGAAAAATCAGTCAAAAGGGCGATAAAGATAATCTAACACGCAGCAGTGTACAATTAATTGTTATTTTCTTATAAAAACAATATTTGGCGCTACAGACCGTTATGGTCCAAAGCCAAGCTTCTCGGTATTTCCTTAGGGCGCATATTATTTTTATGTTAATGAAAACGTTTAATGAGGCTTTAACTATTATTAGTGGAAAATATCTACTCAAAAAAAAGCGTGTGCCATGTTAGTCTTTAAATTGTTGCTTAGCAGTAAAACCACCACAGTTCTCAACTCAGTGTAATTTAATTAAAAAAACAGACATTTATCTTTTCAATAAACTACAAAACTATAACAATTTTTGTTGTAATTCAAATTTAAGTTATCTGTAGAAAAAATAGGTTTTATTTACGTATATAAAAACCAAAAAACCTTCTTAATTTAAAAGTGTTACCTTGCATATAGTTATATCAATTTAGAAACTGACACTAATTATATTAGAACCTCTACTTTACTTTAAATATTTCCGTCAAATCACATTACTCTTGCCGCGACCCCCCAACAGTTACAAATCAAACAAAAACATCGACGAACAAACCGAGAAAACCAAAGAATTACCAACTGAGCGTGACTTACTGTGGCGTTCATTAGCACGTATCAGTCACACATATGTGTGAGTGATAAATATAACTCGGTATATTTAACCTACAAACAATAAACCAATCGAAGGTTCAAGCAAATGGCTGAAAATATTATCGATTTTATATAAATTGGTTCTAACGCTTTTAACATAAAAATTAGATATTTATCGTCAAGACTTTGAATTCTTTTGGTAGATCATAGAGTGCGCATGCGTACGATATTAACGACTGTTAATAAATTTATGAATAAATTTTAGTGTAAATGTTAATTGTAAAATTGGTATAGGAATTTTTTTTTATAATTCGAAAATAGAAATTTAGAAGCCGTTTGTTTATAATGGGTTTTTCATTAAGAGCGCCACATTTTGTTTTTAAATAAAAATGCTTTGGTTTGAGATATCAAAAAAAATCGGATTAAAGTACCATCATTGCCAATAATTGTAAACCACAACACTGATCGATGAAACTAATTTTTTTATGTTGTATTTCAGTATTAATTGGTGGTACGTTTCAAAAAAAAGTCTTACAGTCGGATCTTAGTTTCACATACCGAATTTCACACAAATTTCTTGAGATATAGCTTAGTTCCAGAAATTCCAGTTTCTAATGACCATTTCCCAGAATTGCCATAGGTACAAATCTTATGGTCGGATCTTAGTCCTACGTGCAGAATTTCACACAAGTCGCTTGAGAAATGGCTTAGTTCCCGAAATTCAAGTTCCTAATGACCAAATCCAAATGGACATTAAAAGTGTGACTTAACAGAGACCAAAAAACTGTTAAAGGTGCGACTTAACAGTGGACAAAAAACTGTTAAAAGTGTGACTTCACAGAGGTATTAGGCAGTGGGTTAAAAATTAATCGCAAAATTCCAAATCCCACCATTCCAGAAAGATAACCGGGCACGCGATGTTAATATAAAGAATTTAAAAATTAAATGAAATGTGTTTGTTGTTATTTATGGAAACTCACATTTACCAACCGATTTTTATGAAATTTTGAAATTTTACAGGCAAGTGATGTTAACGGGTAGCGTAGCGCCCGAAAACAACTAGCTATTTATATAAAGAATCAACCGAAGTACTGACCAAAAATAGACCAGATTCCAGATAATTCTTTCGCATAGTGGATCAAGCGTAATTATTCAATAAATTTCCTTTTATTTAAAAGTTCTTCTAAAAACATACCAACAAATATTTAAGATAAAGTCGTTTACTGCTGAGGTCGCCGAAACATTGAACTGTTTCGAATGCTAAAGCAAAATCAAAACCAAAACCAACCAAACAACCGATACAATCGCTAGTTACGGTGTCGTTAGTTTTGTAGGAACAGCACGTTGCGAAAAGACGGTTATTTCGAACCACTCCATAAAGCGCTCAACGCCCGACACCAGTCCTTTAGGAGGTAATCACGCCGAGCAATAACTTCAACAAATACAGTAAATGCTGGCTTTGATCGAGACAGACGCTTCAACAACCGGACAGCTAATCATCAACAGATCAACGGCTCCAAGAGCCGATAGCGTCTTCCCATTACACCACGTGCTAAACGCCGGACACCACATCCCAGAAGGTGATCTCGCAGTCGTTCGAGATATCAAGCAGCTGCTGGTAGAGCAGTCACTCCAACAAATACAATTAATGCCCGCTTTGCTCGAAGCAAACGGTCAAACAGCCGGGCAGCTAATCGTCAACAGACACTTGAGAGGTCACGCTCCCGGAGCCGAACACATCTTCCCACTACAAAAAGGGCCAAACATCGGACACCACATCCAAGAAGTCGATCACGCAGTCACAAATACAGTATGTGCTTGCTTTGCTCGAAGCAATACTTCAAACAGCCGGGAAATTAAAGGATTGAGCTCATTGCGAACTTTCGGCAGTACAGAGAGAGGAGCAGCAGCCTCTTGTACAGAAAGGACAGTAGTCCCAGCTAGACAGCAAAAGAATAATCGCATACGAGGGTAGAAAGTTCTTTATTGAAATATTAATATGGCTTGATATGATGACATAAGTTTTTTAGATTACAGAAGAGCTTCAATAAAACGTGGCGGTGGTCGTTCAAGATCCAGATCTCGTAATAGCTTAAATAAACAACAGCAAGTTTCGTTAACTACAAACACACAATCAGTTAGCGGAGGCTTTGGCAGTGACGGTCGTCATCTTCGTCAAAGCTAACTATGTGAAAGAATTGCCAAGCACGTACTTAGCAAAATGGTAATGGACAACGAAATGGCAACAAAAGCGACCGGTCGTCGTCGCAATCGTGGACGCGGTAATGTTCGCGATAATGGTGGCGGACATCTGGTAGTAATTTTCCAGTCATATACAACTTAAAATATCTAGCTTAATTTAATACTTACTAACCCTTTTTACGGAGAATTGGACCTTGCTATCTAATAACACATTACAATGCGGCGATGAGGAGTATTTTATATCTACTTGCAGAATAACTTTTGTTTGTTTTTAAAATGATTGTAATTAATTACATAAAGAAATAAGTAACTAGTAGATGTTAAAAAAAATTTAGATTTTCGTGTGCAAGCTTTTATGTATACATCATCACAACACGCCACACAGTCCTTTCTTATTTAGTAATCGCCAAAATATCGATTTTTGAGGTCCGGCCTATTTTAAAGTATTTTCTTTTTTCCTCGCATCAGACGCGCCACACGCAACTCGCGACACGCGTCCGGAATATCGAAATTGGCACCTGAAATTGGGAAAATGGTGGCCTTTCCAACCATCACACGCGCTACATGCGAAACGCGACACACGTCACACGCGGAATATAAAAAATGCTATTTAGGAATACTCAAAAAATTTCAGCTCTTTAGGCCGTGGGGAAAAAGTGGTCAAAATGGACCTCAAATTAATCAAAGATACAGACCAAAAAAAATTTTTTTAAAAAAAAGTAAAAAGCTGAATCGATCTTGGAGAAGATTTTCTATTAATTTGATTGAAACCAAACCTTCAAATTTTCTCGTCAGCACATTGGATGTGGTGACAAGCCCGACCAACGAAATTCAATTCACACTTCTTTATTGATTCATTTAATATCCAGCTTCATCAATACCACTCATGCTTACTTTAAAAATCTCTTAGAGAAAGCAAAAAAAACCATGTGATCAATCAAAGTATAAAACTGAAGACGAAGAGACCATACGATGTGGGTAAACAACAAAAACGTTTGTATAGGAAAAACCAATAAAACTATCGGAGTATGAAAGTTAAAGATAAATATTAAATTAATGGACATATCACTGAAATGTATATGTAGTTAGGTAGTGTATTTTTTGAAATGTTAAGGCAAATATTGGCCTACTTTAAATCTGTTTATATCTATTAGAAACTTAACTCTAAACTTAGCTCTACGTTTAACTCATCCCTGAACTAAATACCTAAATCAACTCACAAAACACATGAAGAGTTGTGTTGACAACATTATACACTATAGAACGTTTTTATAGATCATTGTTAAAGGAAGAGGAGCGATATTCGTGTCGAATCAACATTTTTTCGACCGGCCAACGCCAGGTACTCAACTTGTTAAACGATCAAATAGCTTACAAACCATACTGATATATTGCGGTATATTTGAAGATATGCATAAAAACGGCGAAATAAAAGTACAAGCTCTTCTTAGTCAATTTGTAGCTTACACTACGACGAATACAAATCAAAATAAAAACGATCTTGTTCATACCGGTATTTTTTGAAAATAGCATGCATTTTTATAAAACAATTAATTTTTTTTCTGTTTTTTTCAATTTTAATAACTGGCAATAGCATCCAAATAAAAATACAAGTGTTAATAACGATAACGCTAAGAAAAATTAATAATATTTTATGCTTATGATAAGATATTCTTAGAAGCTTCTGGTTGGATAGTTAGAAAGTTATGACTTAAAATCTCTTGTAGGTAGTATTCTGAAGGAACGGCTTCTCTTCTACTATACTATTTGGCGCGAAAGACCGTTGCACTCTGTCGTCTTGAGGCGACTTAAGAAGCTTTACGTGACAATTTATTACTCTCGGACGTTTGTTAGACATTCACAAGAGGTGGGACCGTGAAAAATACTTTTGGTGATTCAGGGCATCGAACCTCTGGCTCAGAAATCGAACGCTCAAACCAATAAAGGAATGGCGCCACTATGACTTCTGGCTAAGATACATTTTCAATCATTTCCGTCTAATTTCATCTTTCTCAGTAAAAGGCGTTTTTCTTTTATTTCTCCTCAACAATTGGTTGTCATTTTAAGGTCACTGATACAAATGTCTAAATATTTCTTTAAATGCAACTTTCCGGCCCTTGCGAAAGGTTCAACAGATACACCAACCCACCATCAAATAAAACTTACGATTACATTTTTAGTGTTTATGTATGAAGTTTTGCGTTGCCCGTTTCGAATGGACTTACCTGAAAAAAGACAAAAAAAGGATATTGTTTATTATTGTTACTCAAAATGTTAATTTAACTTTTATTACTGATATAAGTAATAGACAAGTATTGGTGAGTCGATATAAGTAAACAAACAATAGCTAACAATAAAGCAAAGCCGATAAAACCTATGGGAAAAATGGGGCGATACAATTGAAAAACACCTTTATAACAACAAATCTTCTAGGATTTGAGAGGTGTGCGTTCGTAAACCCTACTGATGACAACCGTATAAATTTAAAACGAGTCAGAAATGATTACAATGCCCACCTTCGGCGAGTATAATTCACCTACGACCAAAAATTGAAGCAAAAAATATTACTGTGTCCCAAAGGAAGTAAAAATATCTGGTCATTCATGAAAAGAATTTAAAATACAGCCTCGTCGTCGATTCCTACGCTAATTTATAATGGCATTCCAGTTGTCAGCTCTATAGACAGGGCCAATCTGTTTGCTGCACATTTTGCAACGCTTCCAGATAATGCATTGCTACCGCCTGCACCTCTGAGTATTGAAAACTCTATGGAACAGATTTTAATTCGTACTAGTGCGGTTGCTAGAGTTTTCAACGATCTCAACATTCACAAATCCGCTGTGCAAGATGGTATTTCCCTAATACTTTTGAAAAGGTGTTATTCCAAGCTGGCACTACAATTGCGTAAGTCTGTCCACATATTCTATTCTTCTCCCTTCTCTTGTATGGGGCACAGGACGCATCTTCGTCAGTCTTCTGGCGTAGCTTCTTCCTCCCATTCTTGCACTATTATTTCGTGAATTTCTCGGTGTAATGTAGGGCCTCATATTTTAATCAGTTTCGCTGGGATCCCATCTGATCCCGTGGTCTTATTATTTTCAAGCCGATTTACCGCTCTGCTATCTTCATCTATGCTTGTTGGAGGCAGCACTTCGGTCATTGGTGAAACATCCAATTCCTCAGTTAGCTGGCCATTTAGCAGCTCTTCACATCGCTCTAAGATGCCTTTGAGATCGGCGATCTGATTACCCTATTTGTCTTTGCAGTATGTGCAACGCGGTGTATATTGCGTCATACCACGGACTTTTTGGTGGAACTTCCGCGCCCTGCGCGGTCCTTGTCCACTGTACTGTCCTAGTTAACTGATGAGATTGTTCTCACAGGCTACTTTCTATCGCCGGTGAACTGAATTCTCATATCTTCTGCGATCTTTATATTCATCGTCACGTGCCGGCGTTCTATGAGATTTATGCATTACTCAGCACCCAACATTTTTACATTCAGTCGCTATCTTACATTTGTCATCGAACCAGTCGTTCCGATCTCTACGTCTATTGCCTGAGATGGTGTCAGCGGTACTACATAATGACAGTATTCTTAAGGCGTGTCTGTTTCTAATGTACGCTTGATATCTCAGCCCCAGGACTTACTCTCCCTGTATTTAGGCCGAGTCCTATCGCTTTACCGTAGTTGTTTCTGGTCTCTTCGTTGAGAAGGGCAGCCGTGTTGACTCGAAAATGACGCGTTTTCTATTGTTATGAGTGTTCTCGTGTAAGCTAGGAGTGCCAATGTACTGCCTCAATACAGGCTCCCTACCTATTTTAACACTACTTATGAATGATTTATACGTCATACTGAGGGCAGGCATGAAGTTCCCGTTCGACTGATTCAAAGAATTCTTTTTTTTTCATCATCTGGGGAATCCACTGTATGTGCTTGAACTTTTATGAAGCTTATGTTTTAAAATCTGTCCCACACGCGAAGGGTGTATAGCTTTATTGCTTTAAAGCCGATAACGGTGGGTTTCATTCTTTAGGTGACTAGAAGCCCCACACCAAGCACATGATGTCTTCCGCGACAGCTGTGATATATGTCATACTCTGATTTTTGTATGATACCATTCCCTGTCCACCACATCTCCTGAATTGCTGATATGTCAGCATTATATTTGAACAGGTTATCGGCTAGTTGCTATGGATCTCGAGCTCTATACAGTGAGCGTACGTTCCATGAGAAAATTCTTAAATGGTTTAGCCGTGTCCCGAGGCTGATTTGGAGTTCCGTAATAAATTTTTTTTTTAGGGGTTATTGTTCTCGCGCCAACCTTACTTTGAAAGGACTATCCCGATCATTTCCTTTATTGCAGGATAATTACCAGCGGTCACCGCGTGAAGGTTTGATTGCACTTCCATCAGTCAGACATAGTTACGGCCACTTGCAATTCTGAAACTTTATGTGTTATTTGTCCTATTCTGCTCTGATGGTTGACCGCTAAATTATAATTAATACCATATAATATATGCTATAAATGTATTTTTTTATTAAAGCCCTAAATAATAATAATTATTATTACATTTTAAAACAAGTGTCTTCATCTTTTTATAAGAAGGCAATCAGCGAATTCCAAGAAAAAATGCCAATGAAAGGTACGCATAAATGAAGAAAAAATTCGGCTTTGCTTTTGGTGATATGAATTCCAAAAATATAGCAGGACCGTACAAATCTTCACAGAGATATCATCTTGCATTTCCGGTTTTTCTTCTTAATTTTTCCTCCTTATCTCTATCTGAGCTTGTCAGATGTCAATATCAAAAGAAACCGCTCGCCAATCACTTCAAAATTATGAGAGCCTTAGGGCAGTCGTGCGACTGCGATGAACGAATACTTCATTTAAAAGCAAAAGATCAACAATATACCGAAAATGTGATAAACTGCACCAAAAAAAGTAAATTTTCCAAATATGTGCGAAATAACTTTACGAAAAAAAAACTGCGAATTATCATCAATTGTGCGTAGAGTGGTCCAAGTGCTGGTCGGTCGCACACATCGTCGTCGACAACGTTTCTTTTCGAATCGATTAAATGCCATTACCATTTCAAACTTGTTAAACCGGCATTGGCACTTGGTTGGCAAACAAAAAAAAATCGAAATCGCAGAATTATTGCTTTTGCAAAAGTAAAAATACGCGAGTACTTTAAGTTGCAAAAAAAAAAACAGAATAACCAAAAGAAGAGGAGAAAAACCAACTCCCTGTGTGGTGTACTGTGTATTTGCACTGTGTGCATCGTAGATTGAATTGGATACGGATTGCAGACGGACGGAACTTTCTTTCTCAATTATGTACACAAAATTCGATAATATTTTCACCTGGCCATGATGACGATGATCATCAACGTCGCTATCTTCCCATCACAGTAACCAGTTGAAACGACATACAAACAAACATAGGTACATTCGAACGTCAGTCGGCACCGTCATAGGGCATCATGTAGGCCAATTATTACACTGCAGAAAAAATGGTAATCCGTGAGCAATTAAAGGGAAAAAAGACTTTTCTTTCTTTGGTCACACATAATATGTTTTCTTAGATTACCGTTAGCTTATTATATTAGCTAGTATGTTAGTAAGCTTTCATGTTTAATCCCGTCTTCTTCATGCATCTAATGCTTAAGCCTTCTTATTCATCTTCTTTGACTCCACAACATAGGTTTCCTTGATCTTTGGCATAAATTGACATCAGCAATCCCAATCTCATATGATAATCTACAATACATTTTGTGGTGTGTTCAAGCCACTTGCACCGCGACCTTCTTGGATCTATTGTGCCCCATTATCATAATGCTTACCAATTAAAAAATGTAAAGATTTCAAAGAATTCGTACAGCTCCTGAAGTCTATCAATATCGTTTGCTTAAGTCAGTATCTACTTGAGCATATGCAGTTCTCCTCCTCATGATGTAACATATCAGAGTATACGTTCAAACCAAATTGAAGAGGTGGAATGCCGGAGACAGCATCTTTCCTTCAGAGCCCGTTTTTATTGTTCTCTTTAATAAGACTCGCTTTAATTTACAGCGCTATGGACAACGTTTGGTGACAAACGGTGATGATGATGCGATTATAGACAGTCATGTCCTTTGCCTCTCTCATCACAACTCCTATCTCATGCGAACACTGGAAACTCGCTCAAATCAAGTGAACGTTTTCGGTAACCAATCCGATTTGTATTAGATTGGGTCGGGGGCTAAATGAGAATAAGGGGACTTGCCTTAGTCAGCGGCTCTTCATGTCGATCTAGGTTGCAGTTGGCCAATCACCATTCAACTGAAAGAATTGATACTAATACAAACTTCGGATACGATTCGGAATCATCAACAATGACCTTTGGAGCACAGAAAAGGACATGCTTTGGTTCTTGGAACATTCACAAGCTCTTCAAGACAACAACGCTAGCACAATTAACAAAATAATTTCGTAAATACCATATAGAGATTCTCGGTCTTAGTGAGGTGAGATTTTTTCGAGTACGCCTGCAGGAGAACACTGTGCGAATGGAGTGGAGCCGCGAGAAGATCGAATCAAGACTGGCAAGCAATATACGATATAATTATTATTGCAAGATGTAAATCACCTGTTCGGAAGGTCCTTTTTGTTCATGTCTACGCACCAATGGAACAAGCCACCTCTGAACAAAAATACGTGTTTTACATGTCTCAAAATAACGGGTGTTTTTTTAAGAGGTTGCCGATTTTTTTTTTGAATAAAACACATATAAAATTATGAAATGACCAAAATTTTTTTTTATTTGGTAGATAATTTTTTGGTATTTAACATTTAAACACAATTTCTGGCATATGGCTACCACGACTATTTTTCACAAATGTCATTCTGGAGGTCCAATTTTCCAGCACTTTTTCAAGCATTTGAGGGCGTATGTCAGCAATGACACGTTGAATATTGGTTTCCAAAGCGTCAATCGATTGAGGTTTATCCACATAAACCAATGACTTCACGTATCCCCACAAAAAGTAATCGAGTGGCGTCAAATCGCACGAACGCGGAGGCAATTCACCGGACCATTTCTCGAAATAATGTTGTCGTTGAAAGTTTCTTTCAATAAGTCGATTGTTTCACGTGCTGTATGGCAAGTGGCACCATCTTGTTGAAACCACATTTCATCCATATCCATATCTTCAAGATTTGACAACAAAAACTCATTTAACATGGTTCTGTATCGATTTCCATTCACGGTAACGCGTCGTCCTTCCTCATTTTTAAAGAAATATGGACCGATGATCCCACCAGCCCATAGACCGCACCAAACAGTACATTTATCAGGATGCATTGGTAATTCTTGAACCGCGTGTGCATTATCTTTGCTCCAAATGCGACAATTTTGTTTGTTGACGTATCCATTTAACAAAAAATGCGCCTCATCACTGAAGAGAATTTTACGGTAAAAAAATGGATCTTCGTTCAATTGATTTAACGACCAATCACTGAATTCACGGCGCAAACGATGGTCGTGTGGCTTTAATTCTTGCACCAATTGAATTTTGTATGGCACCAAACCCAAATCTTTACGTAAAATTTTCCATAAAGTCGATGGACAAAGTCCAATTTGCTGAGCACGACGACGAATCGATAAATTGTCGTTTTCTTCGACACTGGCCTCAACGACAGCAATATTTTCTTCTGTACGAACTCTTCTCATTCTTGTCGGTGGCTTGGCATCCAAAAGAGTGAATGTAGACCGAAATTTGGTAATTACGTTCTTTATGGTGGTCTCTGACGGACGATTATGTGCACCATAAAATTCACGAAGTGCTCTATAAACATTTTTAATTGAACACTGATTTTGAAAATAAATTTCCACGATTTGAAAACGTTGTTCTGGAGTTAACCTATTCATAATGATTTGCCAAACAATACTGAGTAGAAATGCCACTTTGAGCTGTCAAAACAACTGTCATAAAATAAAACGACATCTATCGGAAAAACAAACCTCCTAAAAAAACACCCTTTAATTGATTAGACCAATTTGAAAGTGAACTTAACGCAATAAAGTAAGCAGCGACAACAGTGATTGGGAACATTTCATCGGAAAGCACGGCCTTGGTTCTATGAATGACAACGCGGAAAGGTTTTCTGAGCTATATTTTGACAAGGCCACCTGGACCTCCCCTCTCCTGACCGCATGGATAACAACCACATCGATCAAATTGCTATGAGCCATCATTCCTGGAACCGAAGGTCGGCAGACTTCTAAAACGATCATCACCTTGTGGTTGGCAGTCTGCGATTAAAGCTCTCGTTCCCCTCAACCACACGAAGTCAAACAACAAGAATGTCAGCTGTAGCACTGATGTGGAACTGCAATTTGTATCGCGGATACAACAGTTAATTTATGAGATAGATCCCCAAACCTTACACTCCAAATGGGAGAAAACAGTAAATGCGTATACGGAACCAGCCTGAACCATTTTTGGTTGCCCCGAAAAAACTAGAAATGAGTGGATGTCAAGCAGCACATGGAACACCATTCGTGAATGCCATTCTATCAAAGCAGAGTTCGTTAAACGTAGCCTCGGCTGCTGAGCGAATTATAAGGATCTGGACCGCTAAGTTGTCAGTTCAGATATGAACGATAAACGAGCGAGGCTAAGCGACATTGCTACACTAGCACAGCAAGCCGTTGACAGTAGTTACTACAGCACAGTCTACTCGTAAACTCGCCAATGAGAAACACATCAACTATCGTGTTCTTTGATCCTTATTCCGAAACAATAATTAACCCGTTGGACAAATAATTTTTTGAATGTTTTGAATTGTACTTCGGCAGGCACGTCCACCAGTCCCCATACGCAACTAAATAGGCTACTTAACATCAGCGTCGCTACTTCTCCGGTGGATGAGATAAGGACAACAATTCGTTCACTGCAATCAGGTAAAGCCGCAGGTAATGACAACAACGACGCAGAACTCCTCTAGCCGATGTCGAGTTAAATACGCGAACACTGCATGGGCTATATCAGGGTATCTGGGAAACTGATTCCACCATCGTTAAATGAAGATTTAATAGTCAAACTCCACAAGTAAGGTGATCGGAGCAATTGCGAAAGCTGAAGAAGAATTTTCCTGTTAAACATCATAAACGAAGTGATCTTTACAAGATTAGCTAGGCGCCTACAGAATGCTTTAGAGACAATTCTGAAGAACGAACAAGCAGGATTTCCCAAACCATTCCTGCACTGATCAAAATAACACCCTGCGTATAATCATTGAACAGTCAGTTTAGTATATAGCTCTGCTCTGTATTTGTAGATTTTGCACGTGCTTTTGACATTGTAGCACGAAACATGATATGACAGACTTTGTCTAGTTATGGTGTTCCGGAAAAACTCATCAACATCATCTAGATGCTGTACCGCGATAACGATATTATCTTAGCTCTCCTTTCATTATCTACTCGGGTGTCAAGCAATGTTGCACCCTCTCGACAATGCTCTTCATAATTGTCGTTGACTGGTTGATGAGAAAAGTAACCCATACTCCATCTGGTTTGCCATTGAATGTTTCTCTCCGCCTAGAACATCTGGACATGGAATGAAAATTAAACTCAACAGAATTCCATGCTAACGTCCTAGTAGGTCATGGAAAAGGACAATAGAAGAGAAATCAAGATCTCAGGTGACAGAGTGGCGTTTCTTAAAACCTCAGGTGGTAAATTAAGTTTTTTGGCGGGATATTGTAGAAGCCCTATCTTTCCCCCGCCGAGTAGGAGAAGGAAGGATGGTCATCAGTGTAGCGACCGACACTCCTAGCAATGGAGGTGATGTATTTCATATTTTACCTAACCCAAGGTAGACAACGTATCACTAATTAAAGTGATTATTTCCATAAACTGGGCATAGTTGCAAAGAACTTTCTACAATCCGTTCAACTTTAAAGATTGATCTTCAGATGCCAATAGCCAATTAAATAACCTATTAGCCTGTTTTCCTGATTAATAAGAAAAAATGGATTTCCTTGTAGGAGTAAGAGCAAGGCTTAGTAAGAGCTAGCCTAAGTTATCTCCCTCAGTGAGTAGTGAGTGAATTTTATCCGTGGCAGTTTTCCAATGGTTTCACAAAGCGGCTCGGTGCTTCGTATTCTGCAATTCTTTGATTTACATTTGATACTTTGATACATTTACTTCGTTTTGTTTGACGTAAGATTGTAAGGTCTCAGAGCAGTACATGTCTAAGAGTCTTCAATGCCATTTGATTGTATGGATAAATTACGATTAATTCTCGTCACGGTTAGTTAGCGCAGCGCAGATCTCTACCACATGAATTTAAGCCTAGAACTCACTTAGATACATACCTTTAGCTTCAAGGTACATTTCAGTGCAAATTTGTATGAGGTGCAGAGCTATAATATGGCATTGAAAATATGCGGCTTACGGAGAATGTAGGCGGCTTCAAAGTTCATAACTAGATGCGGTGTAGGGAGAATTTTGAAGCTTGCTCATGACAATTATTACTCTCGAATTTTTATCAGACATTCACGAGAAGTAGGGCAGCGAAAATGCATATTGGTGTTGTATGGGATTCGAAATTCGAGGCAACCGCTCAGTAATCCGCACTATCCACCCAGCCATTGCGCATATTTCCATCAATATTTCCGTTCAATTTATAATTTTATTAGTGAGGTTATAATTTCTGTCAGCTGCAAAGGCTATTGAGACAGTTTACCACTCTACTTAATTTTTATACGCTTGAAGACGGTAACAAGGGATTCGTCGTGGTGTCTTTGAATTTTAATTTAAAAGGTTGCCTTCGATTCCGGCATTCTCATGAAAATCTCGCGCCTCCCTCTTTCATTCTCTTAATTGTTTTAGTTCACGGAAAATTTTCTTCATCCAGTTTGCTCTCTATAGACTCCTTTTTCATATCTTTTGGTTTCTTCATACTCCTCTTCATACTCTAATTAGATACTCTCCGAGATTGTTGCATTGCTTCATTTATTGATTCAACATCAAACACCTTCTTGGGTTTTCTACGAATAATTGGAAAGTTTTTTATGTCATTGTTTTTCTACGACCGACATTAAAGCCCCATTTATTAACAATTATTTGGCGCGACAGACCGTTGCGGTCCAAGGCCTAGCTTCTCGCTACCATTCGTGTTATATCTTGGCACATAAATGGAAGGGTCCTTCGTTTTAATGCCGCATCCCAAAAGCGAGCTAACAACGGGAGGTCCTGCTTAGAAGTCCATCGCAATAGCCACTAGAACTACGGCGCCCAACTCCCTTTATAAAAGGTCAGTTCAAATGCTTAAGTCTAGCTATCCTCTTCGTTGCGTGTGGCGAATTTCCTTACAGCTTATGAATCAGAAAATATTGATTGTCTTAGCCGCAACGCTTGAACTATAGGTAATATTATAACCTTTCATCATCAAATGCTTTTCAATTAACAAGCAATATCCAAACATAAAAAACAAAAATTTATTATCTTTTTTTATTAACAACTTCCTTATAAGCCCTATGTATTCTTTTTGCCAAAGCCTTAAGTTAAGCAAAAACTTTTTATGGGCCTTTCACTTCTTTCGCTTGATCATCATATCGTTACTTAACAATAAAACTTCGTAATTATTTACAATGCGGAATTTGTGTTTAATTAATAACATTACGGAGTTTCGACCCGGGTACCAACTCCGATCACATCACTAAACGAGTATATTCAGGTTCAATCACCGGCATATACATATCCACGCACGCATGAACAGCATGATTCTGTTCTCGGCTATAAATATTTAAAAATTTCAAACAATTAAAATGATCAAATGTTTGGTAATAAATAAATTTGATTGCTTTGATTTAACGATGAGAAGATACGCGTTGAACTATGGTTTTGGCCAATTTAGAGTAAAGCATTAAAACAGACAGCAGCGACTGAGATTGCAATAAACATTAGAAAAAAAAATCCTATTAAAATTAAAAGTTCAACCCAACATATCAGAACGTTAAAAGGCGATAATTTTATGAGTTAACCATTTATATTTTAAGTTCTTATAACCATAACATGAACATATCTCTTCAAATAACAATTTTATTGTAAATCGGACGACTTAATGTGTGTAGTAATTTGCATAGATATTATTTGAGAGATGTTTAAAACCTGAACAGTTAGAAATATGCCAAGGAATTCAGAATAACAAAGTATAGGCGTAAATTTATGTGAAAACATAAAACTGACAGCTCGTCAGTTTATATTCCGCGGCACGAAACAATTATGCTTTCGCCTAAGGAGCGTTTCGAAATATTGAAAACTTATTTTCAATGCTGTGTAGCCGAAAACGGTGCGAATTTTGAAAAGAAATATGGATCGAGAAAGAGCGCAGTGAAGAAAGTTCATGAGAAAGGCTTGCTATTGGATAACGGAAGTGAGCCTTGAGATCGGACAGGTCGCATGGCCGAGAATATTGCGGCTGTGTCCCATAGTGTGGCACAGAATCTATCGACCTCAACTCGACGCCAATCTGGCCATTAGTCGCAACAGCCTGAGCAGAATACTGCACAAATTTATCACGAAAGAGGTTAAATACATAGGACTGATATACTATCTAATATCAGACTGCTATGGAATAAACATAAACAGGTAGTACTGAAAAAATCAAAAAGAGCACTTATTGTGTGCAGAAGGGTGGCAGGAAAATCCTGGTGAGTAAGTCCCAGAAAAACACACTGGATGTACACCATGATAGTTATTCCAATGATTACTTATGGAGCAGTGGCATGGATGAATAGAACCAAGCTAAGCACCATGAGAAGAGAATTGGAAAAAGTGCAGAGGCTGGCCTGTGTTTTAATTACAGGGGCCATGCGAACATGCCCCACGGCAGGTATGGAGGTAATTATTGGGTTACTCCCACTACATATAGTGGTAGAGAACAAATCTGAGGAAATCAAGTTACGTTTGAGCAAGGTAGGCTGCTTCACGGGCGTAAGGGAAAGGGCATTAGTAGAATCTCTAACCAAACAGGTATCGTTAGCCATCATGCCTTGTGACAACATGGTGCAAATGCTTGAATTCAAGAAAAACTTTGAAGTCAAAATGAGCACCAAGAAGGAAATCAGTTCTGAAACTGAATACCAGATATACACGGGAACCATAAAGTGGTATACGGATGGATCAAAGAAAGCAGTAGGCACGGGTGCGGGAGTCCATGGGACAAGAACCAAATACTCTGAAGCAGTGGGGCAGTACCCGAGCATTATCCAGGCAGAAGTACATTCCATCGGAAGATGTGCTCCCTTTAATCTGGAGACAAACTACGTGAGGCAGGAAATAGCCATTATGACAGATAGCCAAACTGCGGTAAAAGCCCTAGATGCATTCCACATCACGTCAAGACTGGTGGAGGAGTGTAAGGCTAAACAGACTTGGCGAAGTAAACAAGGTACGTTTGTACTGGGTTACAGGTCACACTAGCATGGAAGGCAATAAAGCAGCGAATATGCTAGCTGCTTTATTGCCTGCTTCCGCTAAAGTTAACAAAGGAGTAGAAACTCTGCTTGTAGGGCCATAACCATTCTACGGCATTGGGTACCGCATAATGTGGGAGGAGGTAAGCAGAATAGGTAAAGCAACTGCTTCCGTAAAATGGGAAATTCTCCCAGGTCTACGACAAACAAAAGAAATTTGGACTTTGTGAAAGTAATGTAAGAATCATTCGGGTTTCCTAACAGGACATTGTTGACTGAAGCGGCACCTAAAGAAAATAAAACTAGAAGAGGATGGCAGCTGTAGGCTTTGTGGGGAAGCGGCGGAAACCCCGTGTGGCACCTTCTGAATGAATGCGGAGCAACGATCCGACAGAGGAGTGACCACTTGGGAACTCACGCGATCTCAGAGTCTTCACGGCATTCACTGAACCCATACCATCATCATTAGGTTCATAAGAGCCATCGGTATTTGTGGGGTGCTATAGGGACGGTCATGCACTGTCTCCATAGCACTAGTTAGGGGGAGCGGAATATATCCTTATGGGTCGCAGTGATATTGATAGATACCCCTTTTTCATCATCATCATCATCATCATCATCATCATTCGCCTATGCAAGTCTACTGCATTTGGCTCGCTTTCAATACAGCCTTTGCATCAACATCTCCGAAATGGCCATTTCTTGCATCTGCGTAGAAGTTTGCTCCCGAACACGTCTATTGATGTTTACTGCACACGAAACTCCGGGTATGACTAAGGTGAATATGGCAATAGTAACTGAGATATAATGGTTAAGTTCCCTTTTGTAATTGAAAAGCTTTTATAAATGTATTGGCTTTAAGGTATTGTGCGTTGCCTATTATTGGGTATAAAATTTGCCCCGAGAAAGTTGAAAGATTGCGGTAATACTTATTCGTGCGCCCAACTATCTTAGTCGAAGCTCCAACTTTGAATTGCGGACGCAGGCCACACCAAATCCCTTCTGATGTAGTATTATAAATTAACCATTTTTACTAATCCATAAATAATGTCTTAGCTTAGATAGTCTTCATTAGATAATTTCTAAAATGTCTGGCTTACTCTTATGTCTTGGGCAATTTTCTAATTGCTTAAAACTTTTGCAATCTTCTAATTTGGCAAAGTTACTGATGGACACATGCGGTGATGTGAATTTATGGCATAAACACTGTACTGTATTCGACTTAAATAACTGCGATGCTGTTAGGTGGTTTTCGTGCTTGGAAATTCGCCATATATCATCAATAGAGCTACTGCGATGGTCATCAACACGTTGTTCAATTGCCACCTCGCCAGATAAGTTCACTTGGCAACGTTGGCTAAGTTATTAAGAAAGAAAGCAATTCAAACCGCATCCAAAGAGAAATTATGTAACACTAATACGCTAATAATTGCGCGAACGCCGTAAGCCGATACCTCTGGCATGGTGCGACGATGGCCACTAAACGCAACGCAGCTTTTATAATAATGCATACTCGTACATTGAGGCTGAATCAGAATGAACTCTCGGCGTGGTGGTGCAATCGAAATGTTTAGCTAGCCCCACTATTATCGAAGTGAATGGCATAAGAGTACAGAGATGGTTATAGTTATTAAGCAAAAAAAAAAAAAGATTATCCAACACCAATAATATACGAGCCAGATGATAAACTTCAGCACTTTTCAGATCTCTCACACAGAAGCAATCAATTCGCATTGCACCGCGGAACTAGAACGCGTATAAGGTTACCGCAGCGCGCTTACAACACGCTGCTCAAAGGCACAGACTTGTGTGTCGTATCATACGCCTGACATGCCGTTGCAACGTTCACAGATTGCTGCACCGATTGCAATTGTTTCGTTGTTGTTGTTTGTCCTTTACTTTTTGTCTATTTTTTTCACTAACTGCACTAACTAACTTTGAGGAAGAGGAATTACTTTATAATTGCCATGGAACACCACCTCTAATGATTGTTTTGTATGCTTCAGGAACACATACACACACACATATGCACAAAAGATTTGCGCAAATGACGGTGATGAAAAAAATATTCGCTGTTAATAACAAAAAAATTCCAACACCTCCTGAAACTTCTATCGAAGATTAGCCACCAAACAGCAGAGGTGGCCTCTGTCTCGGTGTCTCGATAGTTCCTATATGATCGTACACTAGACAGAGTGACCAATTGTTATAGAAGATCCCTCTGGATGTTGTTCACTGGAAGGAATTTTTCTTTGATGAACGATTGCATGTTGCATGTTGATCTTCCAGCTCGCTCAGCTTGTCTTACGAAAAGGTAGCGCAGCTAGACGGATGCAACTTTCTGACCATAATGCACCCACTGCTCTGGTTTCATTGATTTAGTGACGGCATTTGTTGCATGGCTTAAAATTAAATCTTACCAGCTAAATTTTTTTGATGAACTTCAATTGATTAGGTGCAACTGCTCGAACTGCTGCTGCTTCGAAACCACTCACCAATTGTTTACTCTTTGATCAGCATGAGTGCTGATGGGAAGCATAACGGATAAATACCTCGTACCGCATTGCAATTAAAATTAAACTCGTGCAGTGTTATGAACTTATATCGATCATGTCCGATCGCACTGTTAATCAGGAAAATAGCTGCGAAAAATTATTAACCACTCTGAGAGTTATTGTGTTAACATGAACTTTCTTACAATTAAATAGGAACAACTACATAACAATTATTATGAGCACGGAATCTTTCAATAAATAATTCGCCATCTAATTTCGATGATGAAATGCGAAAATTTAATGATGGCTTTTGATAGCCGAGGGATATATATCGCCCCTGTACAGATTTCCTGGCATGAAGAATTCAATTACATATTTACGATTATTAAGGTGAGAAAGGATATAAAGTACGGCTTTGAAACCCAAACAATTGACTTTTCTACCGACTTTTATACATTACACTAAAAACTCTGAGATAGAGTGTTCCAAATTACTTTAGCTGGAGTGTAAGTTTGCCTCAAGTTAGTAGCTAGAAAGAAAGCAGGAGAAATTGCACCAATGTTAATGTAACACGGTAATAATAATTGAGCGCGCGCAAGCTCACCTGATGTACAGGCAGACGCAAGTCAATGCCCTGATGTTGTTGTGTATTGTTTCTTTGTTATAAACTTATTTCAGCTTTATGACTGCGATTATAAAATAAAAAGCAAACTTTTTTGTTTGAAAGCAGAGTGAATGTGAACAACCGAAAAGGGGAAATTTTTTTATTTATTTTTTTTTATCAAAAAGAATGTAGTTGGGAAAAACATAAATTAAACGGCAAGTCGATTAAGCATCACAGCTAATATTGCCAAACAATTATGAGAAATGCAATTTAAATTTTAAGATTTTGTCCAATATGTCATGACGTTCTGTAGTGGATGGTAGGTATTCAACTGGTAATACATAACGAGGATTTAATAGTTGCGCACGACTTTCTGTTAATCTTATTATTACATCATCATATTTGGCTCTAGAACCGGTGTCCGGTCCTGGCCTCCCGCAAAAAATCTCTCCACCGGTCCCGATTTCAAGCCGATGTCATCCAATTAGGGCATTCCTAAACTCTGATCGTCCTGGGTCTACGCCATCCTTTCAGGGTAGGCTTGGCCGGCCTCGCTGTCGTGTTCCATAAATCCTCTTCGCTAATGCGAGCTAGATGTCCTGCCCGCCAGGTTGAAGAGGACGCAGACCAGTCCATCCCCTTTTCGGAGCCCGTTATAGATGTTGAATGGGCTTAATAGTGATCCGGATATAATTACTTGGCTTATAACATTGTTCATGGTCGACCTACATAGTCGTGTTAGTTTATTTGGAATGCCGAATTCTCTCATGGCTTTATAAAGTTCTACTCTGGCTATGCTATCATAGGCGGCTTTAAATTCTATAAAAAGATAGTCTATTGAGTTTTGAAACTCTAGACATTTTTCCATCACCTGCCTAAGGATGTAGATCTGATCAGTTGTTAATTTGCCTGCGATGAAGCCACACTGGTATGGACCAATGATCCTATCCTGTCTTAAAGGATAAGGAAGAAAATCGTATACGCGGTACTCAACAACGTTATACCACGATAATTGCTGCAGGTTGTGATTTGTCCTTACTTACTTATGGGACACAGGATGCCTCTTCGCCAGTCTTCTGGCATCGCTTCTTCCTCCCATACTTGCACTATTATTTCATGAATTGCTTGGTGTATTGTAGGGTCTCCTATTTTAATCAGTTCCGCTGATTCCAATTCATCAGATAGATAGCCATATAACAACTCCTGAATGTTCTCTTCCCATAGCTCTAAGATGCCTTTGATATCGTCGATCAGGTTACCCTCTTTTTCTTTGCTCAACGCGGTGTATATTGCGTCATACCGCGGACCCTTTGGTAGAACTTCCGCGCCTGGTGAGGTCCTTGCCCTCTGTTCTGTTCTAGTTCACGGACGAGATTCTTCTTCCAGGCTGCTTGCTTTCGCCGGTGAACTGTTTTTTCAAATCTTCTAAGCTTCGCGTGCGCGCGTTATATGAGATTGTTACATTGCTCGGTACGCAACATTCTTACGTTCAGTCGCTAGCTTACTTTCGTTATCGAACCAGTCATTCCGATCTCTACGACTACTGCCTTAGATGGAGTTGGCAGTACTAATGACAGTATTTTTAAGGCGTGTCAATTTCCCTTCTACGCCCGATATCTCAGCACCGGGACTTACTCTTCCTGCATTTAGGGAAAGTCCTATTGCTTGGCCGTATCTGTTTCTTGTCTCTTCGTTGCGAAGGGCAGCCGTGTTGACTCAAATCTGATTCGCGGATGCAGTCCTTCGTAATGATGCAATCCGCGTTCGAAGCACCATACCAAAAAGATAATGGTCCGAGTCGACGTTGGCACCTCGGTACGCTCGTACCGTCATCTGGTTCGGATTGTGGTGGCGGTCTATCGTGTAACCAATGTCAGAATACTGGCTCCCTTGGGAATATGAATCCCTAGGATGATTTTTACTTCATACTAAGGGAAGGCATTGAATTAACGTTCGACTGATTCAAAGAATTATTTTTTTTCATCATCTGTTGGTGCGTGAATGTTTATGACGCTTATGCTTTTAAATCTGCCCCGCACGCGAAGGGTGCATAGCCGCTCATTTATTGTGTTAAAGCCGATAACGGTGGGTTTCATTCTTGTTTGTTTTTACCTCTTAGTTTCTTCAAAGATACCTAGAGATCCAAGGTTTAAGCCTTTTTACATACTTTTTGAAAGCAAGACTTAGGAAAAGCTAAGAATGTGTTTCTTAACGCAATAAATATAAATAATATAGTCCTTTGAAGCATCTCTACACGAAAACTCATAAAAAAGATTGTTTTTAATTTTCTTGAAGTTAATTTTGATCTTTCTATCTGTCAGCTGATTTTTGAGTTTTTGCTATTGACGTTAACTAAAAGCCATGTCCATGCAGTGATCAGTGATCATTAAGTCTCACAGCTATCGAATGTGACTTTTTTGAAGCGTCCATATATTTGATCTAAACATCTACCAGATGCAGCTGGTGAAGTGATGCAGGTTTAACAATAGGTTTCTTTTCATTTAAACGCTACGCACCACGAAGGGGGTAGAAATATACCAACCCTCTTATACGAATTTTTTCTTGCCATCGCTTTAAGTATTTGCCACCTGAACTGATACGCCCTGTATTTCAGAACTACTTGCATTGAATCGTTCATCATCATATTTAGTTTAGTTGTCCCGATTTCGAGCAAATGTCATCCAGTTTGGTATCCCTAAGCAGTAAATCTTAATTTCACATTTATTTATGCACTTGGTACTACAAATATTAGTTAAGTAGCATTCGTGTGAACCACCCCCATATGTCTGTCTGTTTGACAACATTTAAGATGGCAAATATTTCATTAGCAATTGAAATTGAAAAAGTTTTCAAAAAATTTGCATAGCAATTTATATGAGAAAATTTGTCAATATATTTTGACAATAGCCATTTATCTTTTTCTATTATGATGAAAATAATGAAGAAATCATTTGGCTCTTTATCCAAGGTCTGTCGATATTTGCATTCATTTAATGCTCATACAATCAAAAACACGAAATGTACTATGTACATATTTAAATAAACAAAATCATGAATTGAAAAAATAGTTCCGCCTTTTGCACAGGAAAACCCATATTGTATAATGTCAAATATTTGCTTAGATATTGATGGGACATAAACGGGCTTCATCTTTCATCTCAACACGCGCAGGTAAATAAAATGTCATCGAATTTAATTGACATAGACAAATTTTAAATTTTAATTACAAACATGCTTCCCGTGGAATAAACAATTAAGTTATGGGTTTTTTTTTTTACGAAATAAGCTGAGTGCTGATTTAAGATATAGGTCCGGTGTCGGCATGAAATGTAAATAAAGGGTTATCCATTTTGCGGTTTCAAAAGTAAACGTAAATAAAACATATATAAAATATTTTTTATCATGATATTTCTTTTTTATTATAAAGTTTGAATCAATTCTTTTGAGGTAATTTTTGACCACTTTTTGACACATATTGGGCGGTATCTCAGCCATAACTTGACGAATATTGGTTTTTAAGTGCTCAAGAGTCAAAGGTTTAACTGCATAAACACGGTCTTTCGCGTAGCCCCACAAAAAAAAAGTCAAGCGGTGTCAAATCGCATGATCTTGATGGCCAGTTGATATCGCCACGACGAGAAATTACGCGGCCAGGAAATGTCTCTTGCAATAAAGCCGTCTTGTTGAAACCACATATTTTCTAAGTCGTATTCTTCAATAGCAGGCAAAAAAAGTCGGTTATCATATGACCATAAACCTCCGAATTGACGGTGACAGTCGTTCCATTGTCGTTTTCGAAGAAGTAAGGTCCAATCACACCTCCGGACCAAAGAGCGCACCAAGCAGTGACTTTTTGTGGATGTAATGGCCTCTCTTCAATTAATTGAGGATTCTCAGAACCGACAATTTTGTTTGTTAACATACCCACCGAGTGAGAAATGTGCTTCGTCGCTGAAGAATATTTTGTTCGAAAAATCGCCGTCCACCGCCTGTTGTTCAAGCACCCATTCGACGTATCTACGACGTTGTGAGTGGTCAGCTGGCTTCAGTTGTTGTGTGAGCTGGATTTTATATGGATGTAGGTGTAGATCCAAATGCAAAATACGCCATAATGTGCCGTAAGACAGTCCTAATTCCTGAGAACGACGAGGAATCGACACATTCGGGTCTTCGGCAACACTTTCACTTACAGCAGCGATATTTTCAGTGGTACGAACGAAACGATGATGCACAGGCCTTACAATATCTGTAACCAATCCAGTCTCTTCTAATTTCTTCACAATTTTGCCAATTGCTTGCGTAGTTGGACGTAGTTATACGTGCCCCATCTGTAACTCGCGAGGGTGTAAGAACTTCACTTCACTTCTGATTCTGATGTATCCACAATCGTTAATGCATGTAGCGTCATCTCGGAGAAATCCGGATGCTCTTCTATTGCGATGGCATTAGATGGGCTACTGATCCAACAACACCGAGGTGGATTCATTAAATTGAACTCGCTAGAGAGAATGCAACTTAAACATGCTCTAAGCATGGACAAGTACAGAGAGAGTGCTGTTCCTTCAACTTTAGAATCCAGGGAGAACTAATGAGCTCTACTATTGTTTCCTCCTCGGGAGGAGTGTCTGTGACCGAAATTAATGGATATATCCAATGAGGAGTGCTTTATCCCCTTCTATGGTCAGTAGTCATTGACAATCTTCTAGTCGATCTTCGCAGATCAGGTTACATCGCCATATGTTATGCGGACGATTGTGTGATTTTTAACAGTCGTAAGTACTGCACGACTATCACTAGTGTCAAGCAAGGTGCTTTACTACATGTTTTAGAAAGGTGCAGCTGAGAAAGACTATCCATCAATCCTTGCAAAACCGTTCTAGTGCCCTTCACGAAAAAAAGAAATTGGTCCATTTGGGACCTATCATCATCAAAGGCACCACATTAGATTATTCCAGTGAGGTTAAATATTTCGGTGTCATCCTTGATAAACGGCTAAACCGGAATTATCATATCAAGTCCGCTATCGAACACGCCACTAGGGCATTGTGGGCCAGTAAACGCCTCTACGGCAGGAATTGGGGTCTAAATCTTAAAATGGTACATAGGATGTACACAATGATGGTGAGACATATTATCACGAAATATCCATCGTTTGGTGGGTGAAAGTTCTTGAACGGACAACGGAAAAAAAGCTTCAGAAGCTTTAAAGAGCTGCCTGTATAGATATAACGGGTGCGATGCGCACCTGCCGTACGACAGCACTAGAAGCTCTTATAGGGCATTCACCCCTGCCAATCTTCATTAGGAAGATGGCAGCTAGATGCACTATTAATCTGCCACTAAAAGAGGTGTACAAACCGGGTGACTATGTGGGTCACCTGAAAATTCTTGACTCAATTCCTGAGAGAGACATGTTCTGCACTATCCCCGACATTATGGTCAAGGAGCACTGTTTCGGAAGGAACTTTGAGGTACAAATATTGGACCTGGTGGAATGGTATCCCGGCACTGGACGCTAGAGATCTGGTCTCATTCACAAATAGATCAAAGATGGAGCAAAGTTGTAATTTGGAGTTGGAGCTGGTGTCTTTGTACCCAACACCAAAGTCTCGGTACCAATGGAAAAAAGTACCTCGGTTTTCCAGGTGGAACTCTATGCCATTGAGATCTAAACCGGGATTAACCTTATAAGTGAATTAAAGGCGCTAGAATATATATCTTTTCAGATAGCCAGGCATCACTTAAAATTACTGTCGTTCAATTCAATGGACTCAATATCAATTAAAAATTGTTACAATGCATTGCAATCTCTTGCCAGACACAACAAAATCAAACTCGGTTGGGTCCCTGGTCATCGGGAATTGCAGGCAAGGTATCTACAGATGAACTAGCTATGGCTGGCTCGGAATCTGCGTTCATATAACCTTAACTTTACTGTGGTGTTAACTGGGCTACCGCCACAGCACTGATAAATTGTTGGGAACACAAACTTTGTCTGGTCCCAGGGCTTGGGCACTCCAATCAATTAATCAGGCCCTTTTCCTAAAAGGAAATCCTTAATTTTAATAGTTATAGCGTTAGAAAACCGGTGAGTTTTCTAACAGGTCATTGTGGCTTGCGATATCACCTTAACAAAATTGTTGTGGGCTCAGAGTGAATGCCCAGCATTACTTTAGTTAAAGAGACCCATCTTTCACAAGGAAATATGTGGAGTTGAGAAATTCCGCTACTAACGATGTACTATCGTTCATTAGGAAGGTGGTACATCTCTTAGAGTAAAGACACCCTAAGATACAATAGATCTTTTAGGCCGCAGTGACTGCCATATGGGCTAGGGTAGAAATCAAAAAAAAAAAAAAACTATGCCGTGGGTAATGTAGCTCTAGTCGTTAGTGTGTGGTACAACTGAGCGGGAGTTCCTAAGTTCGAATCCCAGAAAAACATCAAAAAGCTTTTCAATGGTCACACCTCTCGCTAATATATGAAAAATGTAATTTTGAAAAAATATATATGCGAGCCTTTCGGCACTTCCAAATGTTCACAGAAAGTGGTACGAGTATTATCATCGGATGTAAAGTTTGAATAAAATCGGGTAAACTTTGAAAAAACATTTGTCGTAGCTTCTCGGCCCTGGGTTCAATTACTTTTAAATTTTTGTTTTGCAGAAAGTGTTATCATAGGAGATACACATGTGTGCATAATTTGAACAAAATAGCAAGTGAATTAAAAATTGACCACAAGTTTTGGCCAGTCTGCCAGCCACAAAAACACAAACAGACAAACACATACAGACGTGAAGTTAATACTGAGAATTTATAAAAAAGGTACGCTCTGAACACTACATTGAAAAATTAACAAAAGCAATAACAACATAAATGCGATGGAGTTGCTTTTTTTCATATTGTTACCAACCGACCGAAACCGAATCTGGGAAAAAATATCCCACTTTTTACTCCACTAACCAAGACAGCATTCTACAATATATTTAACAAATATTCTACCTAAGTAATTTGTATCTTATTTAAACTCATAATAATTATAATTATCGTCATTGTTCAGCACCTTAAAATGTTACTTTCTTATGGTCAAGTGGATAAAAGTGAAAAACTTTAACAAAAAAAAAAAAACAATGCGTGGGAACTTTTATTTAAATAATAGAGAACAATGAAATACAAATTTAAATAAACACAGAAGCATTAATCAAAATTAAAAATAGTCTAACATTTAACGACCTTAAGCGTTCATACTTCTTAGCTATGGTTGTCTGTAAAGTTTGTTGTTTGGCGACGGCGACAAATTCCATTCCCATGAAATGAAAATGTTATTTGTCTACACACACAAAAATAATAAGAAATATTATAACTAAAACCTTTTCAAATTGCTTTACAAAAAGGTAAAATTATTACACTTTTTCATCGGTGATTAATTACGATAATCGAATTGAACAGGAGACACTGAAACAAAAACTAAAACAGAACGACATTTTTCCGCTGCAATTTTTTTTTCCACCAATTCCACCGACACAGAGTCGTCGCACCGATCCCAAGCGCTTTGAACTCAACTCAACATAAACATCAACTTCCAATATCAATAGCAATCATTGGGAGAGATAATTTTTCACTTTTACTTTAAAGTAAAAAATTGTTAATGGATTTTATTTCCAATACATTACGACACCACCGAATAGTATTCGCGTATCTTTTTACCGCAAAAGGTTGTTGTTCGTACGATTCGATTGCGATTGAACTCGATTGGATTTTTTTTCACATTGTATACCGTTCGGGAAACAACTATCATTGAAGAACACATGGATTGCGATGTATAAGCTTTAAAAGTTGCAAACAACTATCGATAAGGCATGTAGCGAGATCAGATATTCGAGAAGATACGGTTACGGTATCTGCGTGCAACTAAATATGAGGAATTATGATGAAAATTCATTAACCTTGCTAATACAAGGTTTAAGTAATTGTTTGTCTCGGGGGCTATAATGTGATTGATAAAGAGAAAGTATTTTGTATGCAAATTTCACAATTACCAATCGCTTAACAATTATATTTAATGCGGTTCACTCTGTCTGTAATGACTCGTTTGGAGCAACGAACACAATTTTAATGCGTGCGTTAATATAAGATTAACAAAACATTACATAATAAGAAACTAGCAGTAGTCATGAAAGTAAAGTTGAACTGTTGAAAGTGCCTTTGCTGGTAGTCCTGGTTGCTATACCATATCAGCAATAAAAATATAACAACATGATCACTGGAAAGGATCAAGTTACAAAGAACCTGTCGGCACTTGTATTTTCCATTTATGGATGGCCAGTGGTAGCTAAAAAGCGGCTGGCGTACAACTAAAACAGAGTCAATGTTGTAATTTTCACAAAAGATAGTATTTGAAAGTATAGTTGATAGTATTAAAGGCGATAAATATAACCGGGCTTTGTAAACTCTAGTGCTCCAGCATAAGTTAGGTGAAGTTAGGATGAAGTGGTTGTCCGTCGAAAGAGCAACACACTTAAACCAGTACTGGTCCTTTGTGATAACACGTGGACTTAGCGAAAATTTTCTCATCTACTCGTTGAACAATTTGGACCTTCATAAGAGGCGCAAGATACGAATAATGTCCGTATCATTTAGATCAATAAGATCGTTGTAAAAGAAAACTCCTAGATGAAGCCTACGTTTTTGGGAGAGGGTCAGGCACGTACAGAGAAGATGGAGAATGGCTTCCTCCTCCTCCTCGTACATGCAGCTTCAGCAGAAGTCGTTCGAGAAGACGCCAAGTCTTTCTGGATGTCCCATATGATAACATAGCCCTTTCTGTATGTTTCACTCACTATGAGACAGTATTTTCCTATGTGACTGAATTCCAGTCCACTGGAAGATTACATTGAGGTGAATAGCCGCGATGGCGATGTATTGATCCAATAGTAATCCAAGTTAATTGTTTACCCTGACAAGGGTTGATGATTCCCCTTGCATCACAAAAATCAAATCCCATTACATTTTCCGCCGATAGTCTTACATTGGATTTTTTTGGCACTGGTGGTCCAGATCTTCTCCACTCTTTTGATTGCTGTTTGGTCTCATTATAAAATGATGAAACTGTGATTTATCTGAAGACATAAATCTGGTAAAAAAATACTCTGAACCGGTTTGAAACAGCTTCAAATGAGAGACTCAAAACTGCGACAGCCGACTGCATTTTTGTTTAACGGCAATCAGTTTCAAAACCGAACTTGCAGGAAGCTTGGAGAGTGATGTTTATGGTTCATTCATACACAAACGATCTATGCTATATCCCTGATCTTCAATCTACGATCTCCGATGACCAGATCATAGATAATTTTTTTAATGTTTTCTTCTCGCTTTCACTGCCCAAAATAACAAAGTAAATCTAGACAAATTAAACAAAGCCCAAAGATCAGCTAGTCTATGTATGCGCGGAGGACTTCGTACACCCCCCTCCGCCGTACTAGAAATTCTGTTCGACCTTACAACACTCCATATTTTTAGCAGGCAAGTAGCTGCTAGCTCGGCTATTCGCCTTAACGCTATCTCCCAGTGGACTAGAAATGAAATCCTCCTCTACCCTGAATTTGGTCAGTATCCCAGAAAACATAGAGTGCACCACTCCGCAACTCCATTTCCACAAAAACTTCCAGGTCACCGTCCCAGATCATTCTTTGAAGAGGACGGTTTCCTGGAAGATGAACTCATTCATTTATACACAGACGAGACGGGTCAAAAACTGCATTTATACGATCTACAGTCGTTTAAGACAACATACGTATATAGACATCTCATCTTTTCCTCTCACTAATTTCCTAACGCACACGCTCTGCTAAGCACTATAGGGTGCAAATCCCTTTAGTGTATATACATCATAAAAAAAATGATGACGGAGTCGGCGGCGGTGTTTTCTCAAAAAAGCTTAACCTTGGCCTCTCTTTCCGTCTTTCAAATCACTGTAGTGTTTTCTAGGCTGAGATGTCGATAATGGCGATCAGTAAAGCCTTATTTTGGCTAAAGAGAAACGTCATATCCGCTAAAGATATCCGTATATTCTTGGAAAGCCAAACTGCACGGAAATCCCTGAAATCAGCCACTACAAACTCAATTCTAACCTTTAAGTGCCGATCCTCTCTAATAGAGATGGAGGAGAAGTTTAATATTCACCTGTGTTGTGTGCCGGAGCAGAGAGATATTCCGGGTAACTATATAACTGACAAACTAGCCAAACAAGGAACTACACTATCCATCTTACTTAAATATGTTTTTGTGGGCATACCAATCGCTACAATTAAACTCTTGTTAAAGCGGGATGCTAATGAAAAAACTAACCGTAGGTGGTCAAACGGTACAACTTGCATAGCGAAAAAACAGATCTGTCCCAAGCTGGATCCGAAAGGCTCCAAGTGTTTGACCTCTCAAAAAAGATCACACATCGGTGCTATTTTGTCTCATAAGCAGGAATGCAGCAAGACTTGGAGTCTTCTCGAATAACTTCTGCAGAAGCTGAATGGATGAGGAGGGGACCATCGCCCAACTTCCCTGTACTTGTCCAGCCATCTCCCAAAAACGTAAACTCCATATGGAAGCTTTCTTTTACAGAGACACTTATGATGTTATCAACATTGACATTGATAGTCTCGAAGCTCTAATTGGTTCAACGAGAAGGTTGAGGGAATTTTTCCTGATCCGTTTGGTATCACAATAGATCATTACTGGGTAAGTATATCGGTTTTACTGACAGCCACCTTAACCTAACCTTACCTCGCTTTCAACGTTCTTTTATCAACTATTGAATTCTGCTGCCCACTTTTTCACGGTGGACAGATTCCTCTTAAGCTGCCACCATATCTTCATGAATCTGCTTTGTGGTAAATTACTTTTAGACAGGTACTTTTAACAGAGGGATGTTAAATTTTATTCATTTCTTCAAAATTACTATACTTGGACAGAACCAATGAAACACAGAAGTTCGCAGAGTCACCCTTGGAATGTTGTTAGCAATATAAGTTAGGGACAAGTACCAACTTATAATTAAAACTATGTTCCATTTTGTGGTACTCTGTAATGTAACTGTGTAAAAGGTGTCAATTTAAAAAAAAATTGAATAATACTTATTGTAATGTAATATTTTCACAATTAGACATCTCTGAAAACAATCGCCGTGGAGGTGTAGATTGTAGCGTGGTCAAGTAGCTATCTGCTATAATTTTTTTATATCTTCTTATTTTTCTTATATTCTCAATTAGTCTCTGCAAAACTAGTTCTTTTTCTATCATAAAACCAATGAACATGTAAATGCTAACGTTATATCAGACATTACATAGCCATACTAAACCAGATTTGTTCAGTAAAATTATGCAAAATCAGTCTTTGATGGCCGTCAATTGCCGCAGCCCCATAATCGATGTTTGCGTGTGTGGTATATTAACATTATAAATAAATAATATAATAATTCAGAATTAATTTATTTGTAAAAACTGTTTTACTGATTGAATTAAGTCCAAAAGGTTTGAATGACTGAGGTCACTGATGATGAATGAATAAAGAACGCATTTGTAGTTTGTGTTGGAAAAGTAAAAGTAAAAACGGATTTTTATCTGCAAAACTGCCGAAAGTTTAAGAATATTTTGTTAAATAACAATGAATTTAAATGTGATTTTAATAATTTTTAATGTTGCATTGTCATGCCACTAGTAAGTAACATTAACATCAAAAATAAGTTTCTATAAAACTACAAAAGTACGTACGTCATAAAATATAACGTAATTCATTGAGGATTTATAAAAAACTAAATTCCGTGGTAATATTTCAATGTAGCTATAGGCTATATATGACTTTATTACGCAAGATTTTAGGGAAAACCTGATGACCTACGAATGAGCACCGATCGAAAGCCTATACAGACGTCACTGATCAGTGGTTATGTTTGTAGTAGTTTGTATAATTATTGATTAATGTCAACATATTCAGACATCCTCAGTTTTTATCTCCTCAAGGTTTTAGTAATTAAAGAAGATGGGCTTTGTTGAAACAGAGAACAGGTTACATATCTATATGACCTTCAGAAAAGTGTTATTTCATCTTATTTAGCAAAACTTCGGGAAGGTTTAATCGCATGCTTCCAGTGAAAAGGTACAATTTGTTTCTAAGGTACTCGTATATTCAAATTATTAAATGGTTTCTTTTGACGGTAACATATTATTAGCAAACAATTTAACGTGGAGTCATTGAGAAAACGTTTTGGAACTGATCGATTCTTTGATTGAATGAAAAGGTTTTTTACAAATTACCTTAAGCAAATAAATATATGAGTAAACAAGCAAACTACGCTACATTAAAAATAGACCTTTGGGCTATACTCGTATAAACATTTTGACTTAGCCTCACCTCACTGCATTCGTGTGCTCATTTACCCCCGATTTGTTAATTAGAATTTAAGCAGTGATTACCGGTCAAAAATTACGGAATTAATTTTTTTTTCACTTAAGTCTCAATATATAATTACACGAAGTGAATGAGTGGAAAGCATAGATGCTTCATTGATAATCAGCAGATATGCTTTCTTTCTTTTAATTTTTTAGACTCAAATTATGGAATTTTCATGTTTGAAACAGATGTTTCATTTGCCGAAAGTGGAAGTATGGATCCACCGACACACAACAATGCCAACAAATCAGCTGCAATTCCTGTGGTGGTGAATGCTTTAACTTTTTGTCGTTTTGCTCTTACAAAGCAAAGCAGTATGTTGTAAATGTATGCTTTGCTTGGGCCTACAGAGCCATCAATAAAAAAAAAAGCGCGATTCAGCTTCATGTTCATGTATCCTACTGACTATGAGTGAGAGCATTATCCAGAATGTAAGTAATCCAGGTCTTACTAGTAAACACACGAACTGGATAAGCTTCAAATCAAGTCTTCAAGAGAGGATAGAACCAAGTACACCAATACGATCTAAAGTGCAACTAGATTCCGAGCTCGAGCAATTTATCAGAGTTATCCAAATTTCGGCTTGGGATAACACTCCTAACATCAAAAAACAATTGAAGCGTAACTACTATCCTCTCGAAATTAGAGAGTTAATTGCAGAAAAGCGGAGAGCCTAGAAAGAAATGGCACCAAAGCAGAGCCCCACAGGATAAAAATAAGTTTGATCATCTGGTACAGCAAGTTAGAAGAACAATTAAGGAACTTAAAGATTCTGAAATTAATTCATTTTTACAAAATCTTAGCAACAATAAAAACACGGAGACCTCGCTCTGGAAAGCCACTACGAAATTAAAGAGACCAATCATTCACATTCCTCCAATCAAACAACTGGATGGAAAGTGGGCAAAAAGTAACAAGCAAAAAGCTGAAAGATTTGCAGAGTATCTGGAAGAAATTTTTCAACCAAACCCAGGAGAGCATGACGATTCGCCTAGCGAAGAACTAGCTGAAGAAAATGAAGAAATACGCACCACATCGTCATCTGAAGTAAGAAAAGAAATAAAAACTTTAAATGCGAAAAAAGCGCCAGGATTTGAATTGATTTGACTGGTGAAATTCTCAAGCAACTCCCAGAAAAAGGAATCGCGAAGCTTACATGCATCATCAACGCTGCATTTAAATTAAAATACGTTCCACAGTTATGGAAAGTAACTGAAGTTATCATGATAGCCAAACCGGGAAAACCACCTCACGAAGCTTCATCCTATAGACCAATTTCTTTGCTGCCTATAATGTCCAAACTTTTTGAAAGACTGCTTTTAAAAAGGCTGCTACCAACTATAGAAAAGGAAACATATTATTCCAGAACACCAATTTGGCTTTCGAGTGAAACATTCAACCATTGATCCGAATAACAAACATTGTTGAAAAAGCGCGCTTGAAGAGAAAAAAGTTTGTTCTACAGTCTTCCTCGATGTAGAACAAGCATTTGATAAAGTTTGACATAAGGGATTAGTCTACAAACTAAAAAAGATACTACCCAGCGAACAGGCTGAAATTCTAAGATCATACATTTCGGAC
The DNA here is from genome assembly GCA_947095585.1 of Nephrocerus scutellatus. Lineage (NCBI taxonomy): Eukaryota > Metazoa > Arthropoda > Insecta > Diptera > Pipunculidae > Nephrocerus > Nephrocerus scutellatus. The sequence goes on from OX352761.1 coordinate 16,715,171, forward strand.
AGATAACAGGACAGAAACCAAAGCGGGTGTACCCCAAGGGAGTGTTCTTGGGCCAATATTGTATCTCCTGTATATCCACGATATTCCAACACTAGAATACAATTCAATTGCTACATTTGCTGGTGACACGGCTTTAATGGCAGTTGCGGAAAGTAATATGGACTCAACTAGTAAACTACAAGAGGCGATCTCGCATATTCAAAATTGATCAAGAAAATGGCGAATACCATTAAACGAATCAAAATCAGTACATGTTGATTTTACAAATAAAAAAAAAACAACCCATAAAAATAAAATTTTTCATGTAAATTCTCTAATAGGAGATGGGTATGTGTTAAAATTTGAAGAAAATCGAGCTAATTTTTAAAAAAATTATATGGGCACCCCTCGGACCTCAGGGCCTCACTCCAAAAAAAAAATGTTGTCCATCGGAGATACAAAATTTAAAAAAAATTGGGTTGGAGATACACACGTATATAAAATTTGAAGAAAATCGGGTTAATATTTTTAAAAAAAGTTATGGGGCCCCACGAACCCGGGCTCGGGGTCTCCAAATTTTTTACAAAAGGTGTTTTCCATCGGAGATACACATTTGTATAAAATTTTAAGAAAATCTGGTAAATTTTTTATTATATTTGAAGGCTCCCATACCGACTCCGAGGTCCGAGGGGCCTGAAATTTTAATAGAAAGTATTGTCACCGGAAATATACATGTGTGCAAAATTTCAATAAAATCGGGCTATGGTAAGTGGGTTAAAAATTGATCCCAACATTCCATGACACACAAATCCACACACAAACCCACAAACACACGGGCACGCGAAGTTAATATAGAGAATTTAATAAAAAAAGAGCATATACCAGTGTATATTAACAACCAAGCCATACCATACGCAAATTGTGCAAAGTATCTTGGTATGACTTTCGATGCGAAACTTCGATGGAAAGCCCATGTCAAGAAAAAAAGAGAGGAGATTGGTATTCGCTACAGAAAACTGTACTGGATGATAGGAAGACAATCTTGTCTATCAACAAACAATAAAATTTTGATTTACAAGCAAGTCATAAAACCCATATGCACTTATGGTATTCAACTTTGGGGTTGCACCAAAAAAAAGCCACATTTAAAACAAGGTGCTAAGAAACATTGTAAATGCACCTTTCTATATTCGGAACGATGACCTTCACAGGGACCTGGGCATGGAATGCGTGCAGAATGAAATTCATAGATTCCCTAAAAAGAATGAGGATCGGCTTCACCACCACACGAACCCTGAGACCACCCCGCTCTTGGACCACACAAACCTAGTTAGGAGACTAAAAAGAATCAAACCTTTTGAACTAGTGCAGCATATGTAATATAATCATGTATAGTATAAGTTACCTTCAAAGCTTTATACTTTTAATTTTGTATTTTTTATTAATTTAAGTCAAAACAAAATTGCTTATTAGTCTAGGGACTAAATTGTAACATTTTACCACCATTACCAAATGTTTTTCATAAAAAAAAAAAAAAAAAAGTTCGACATTGTGAATTGGTCCAGGTTTGAAGTTACTACATTTCATACCATGAAATTTTTATGTTTTTATTTTGTTGGCGTTTATATCGGTAATGGTAATAATAATAATAATTTTAAAAAATGTAAAATGGTTGACCTTAAAAATTGCATTTTCTTTCAAAAAAGGCCAACAGTGACCCTGTACCTAGAAGCGTTCAAGAGTTACAGGGTGTGAAGTAATGTAAGGTCAAAAGTACGTCTAGGTGAGAACCAGTCAATAATGACGGAATATTTCTTCTACCACCTAACCATTTCACCATTTTTCATCGGAGCAGCAAACAAACATATGGTGTGAATATGAACCAAATCCAACCATAAACACAAATTTTCGTAAATATCTTAATTCCAGCGCCACCTAACGGGTCAAAAAAAAAACTTAAACATATCGGAGCACCAAACGATCATATGGTGTAAATATGGCTTCGTTTAGGCGTGATGAGGCGTCATAATAGCTTTATATCAATACAGACAAACAGACAGACAACGGCAATTATGTTATTAGGCGATTGTTGAGTGATAAACAACACACGAATCAATGAAATTGCATAGGATATGAAATGAGTTCTTAAAGATTACTGCATGCCACATAAACGAAATGGCAAAAGTCAAATTTTTAAATTGAAGTTGAAGTGAATAGTGAGATCCCATCTAATTGGTCCATATGATCTCAGACACTCTCGCTTTCTTTGATTCACCTGTTCATTAATGTAAGTGAATGTAAGTGATCCGGTATACAAAAAAAGTTCAAGTTACATTTTTTTTTAATTTCAGTTTCACTACACGAAGTTCACGAAATTCGTGAACTTAAGTGAACGAAAGTGAAAACTGGAACAATTTTCTTTCTCGAGCATTGATTATGTAAAACAAAAACATCAAAGGTCATAAACCAAAGTGAACGAATTGATTTCATTTCATTCTAATGAGTATAAAGGGTTCATGATTTTGTGAACTTTTATGCTTCGAAAGAATTCGATCTACTCACTCTTTTGTTACTCTATGAATTCCTTTTGAGAAAAATCAATAATGGGTGGCTATAAGCATTCAAATGAAATTGATTAAAGCAGATTTTTTGAAATCGGGAAAAATCACAACGGGGGCCCTAATTAAAATACTATTTGAAAAGGTCGGTTCCGACCCAAATAAGAAGACTGGAACATCTGGTAACACATAACTTTTAGTAACATTCAAGAGTCGAATATTCTATGGAACAAATCTACTTTCGTACTCGTCAAGTAACTAGAGTATTAAATGATCTCAACATTTATAAATCTGATGAGCCGGATGGTATTCCTGCTATAGTCTAGAAGAGGTGCTGTCAAATGTTGGCACTACCACTGCGCAGACTTTTCCATTTCTCTTATCCTTCTGGAGCCTTCCCAAGGAATTGGAAAACAGCCTGTTCCTAAAAAAGGCGAAGTCATCTCTTTCCCCGTACCGACCCATTGTGCTAACATCCATACTTTCTAAAGTCATGGAAACATTGATCGTAATCGTAGTCTTATGCATTACCTTGTAGGGTTTTCGAAAGCAACGATCTACTGGTAATCTGATGGCATATCTCACCGAAAAGTGGAACCAGTCTATTCACAAATTTGATGAAGTAAAGCTGTTGCACTCGATATTTCCAAGGCATTTGACAGAGTCTGTCATCAAGCTCTTTTGTCGAATTAATATCTATGGAATTGATAAGATCCTGCTTGATTGGACTAGTAACTACCTTTCTGACCGTTCAGTCAGTCAGGTCTTATTGGACGGTTACAAATCCAGTGTTCACCACATAAACGGCGGTGTTCCCTCTGTTTTGTCTACGACACTCTTTTTAATTTTCATTAATGATATCCTATCCGCTACTTCTAATCCAATTCATTCTTTCGCTGACGACTGCGCTCTTAGCTTTTCATATGAGTTCGTGCTTTCTGAACGCCCCTCTTCATCCCAAGTGGAACTCGAATAACGCTTCCAAGACCCAAAGCTGTCTTCTGTCGTCTAAGCGTAATTTAAACCCCAAAACTTTATCCATGAATAGGTCCTGCATAAAAGAAACTGAAAAACTCGCAATACTCGGCATATGCGTCAACGACAAGCTTCGTTGGAATGACCACATATTCGCCATCGCTAGGAATGCTGTAAAATTTTTATTGTTTAATTTTCCTAAAACGGTGCAAGATGTAATTCACTCCCTCAGACCTGGCTACTAAAGGGGGTTTTTTTGGGAGGTTTGTTTTTCCGATAGATGTCGTTTTATTTTATGACAGTTGTTTTGACAGCTCAAAGTGGCATTTCTACTCAGTATTGTTTGGCAAATCATTATGAAAAAAAAAAAAAAAAAAAAAAAAAATAACATTTGTGAAAAATAGTCGTGGTAGCCATATGCCAGAAATTGTGTTTAAATGTTAAATGCCAAAAAATTATCTACCAAATAAAAAAAATTTTGGTCATTTCATAATTTTATATGTGTTTTATTCAAAAAAAAATCGGCAACCTCTTAAAAAAACACCCGTTAGATATAACGTGTTGCCGATTTTTTTTTTGAATAAAACACATATAAAATTATGAAATGACCACAATTTTTTTTTATTTGGTAGATAATTTTTTGGCATTTAACATTTAAACACAATTTCTGGCATATGGCTACCACGACTATTTTTCACAAATGTCATTTTTTTTTTTTTTTTTTTTTTTTTTTTCATAATGATTTGCCAAACAATACTGAGTAGAAATGCCACTTTGAGCTGTCAAAACAACTGTCATAAAATAAAACGACATCTATCGGAAAAACAAACCTCCCAAAAAAACACCCGTTATTTGTCCTAAACTTGAATACAAATGTATTGTCTGGGCAGGTGCTCCCAATACCACATTGCATCTACTCAACAGAATTCAGAACCGCGAGATAAAACTTATTGGTGTCGTAAATATCGCGAAAACAATCGAATCGCTTGAACATCGAAGGAATGTTTCCTGCTTGTCACTGTTTTGTCGCTTTTTCCACAAGCGGTGTTCAAAAGAAATATTCAGATGCATGCCGCCCAATTGGAATTAATTGTCCGACTCTGTATTGCCGCATTTGTATGATCTACAGTCATACAAGACTCATCTGCGTGGACATCTCACCTTTTCCTCTCCTTAATTTCCGAACGTCCTCGCTGTGCTTAGCATTATAAGGATGCGTGTGTACTTTATAAAAAAAACTATTCTGAACGGCAAGACTCCTAAACGTTTACTATGAAAATGTTGAACGGATTTTAATGAAACTATAACCACTAAATTAATCTCTAGATGTCCACATAAGGTGTGGCCGAATATCAGTATGATTTTTGACCCAACCAAAGGAACGAAAGAGATAATGCATCTTTGTCCGAAAAATATGGAGGATAATATTCGGGTCTAAAAAAGCGATAAAGAGTACTACCAAAGAGATAATGATAAACTACTGAAACTCTGTTAAGGAAAAAATATAAAATCCTAACAACTGGGGGTCGATTACCGATTTGTAATGAAGCTCTTATTTCACAGCTTCATTACCATTACCACTTCACGCCCAAGGCAAATCTTATTGTGTGGTAAAATGAAAGGGAACATAAAATTTTTTTTTATATGATAACTAGCTGTTTCCGGGCGTTTTGCTACCCGCACACAAAAACCGTTATATTTTGACAACAGTGCCACTTAGAGAGTTCAAACAAAAACAGAAACCTATATCTGGTTCCTGAGAAAGGCAATCTCAAAAAATCTTGCAATACGAAAATACAGAAATTAACAATTAGTGCTTTTTTAAAACATGCTGCCAAAGCAAATTATCTTAATTAGATTGGGAATCGGAAATGATGCGTTCGCTAAGTGATAAAATAAAAAAATTCTCTGAAAACTGAGTTGCTATTTTATTTATTACTTCACAGCTTCACAAATCGGGAATCTATCCCTAGTGGACAGAACAAATCTAATTGGAATAACGAAAACCAGGATCCGATAAAAAGGGGTATACACTACCATTACCCAATAAAAAGGACGACAAAAACATGGTTAATACACGACATCATGACATTACGCAGACCAAACTGCTTCAAATCGGGACTGGTGGAGAGATTTTATACGAGAATCCTGAACCGGACTTTGTTAGTAAAGCAAAATTTGATGATGATAATGCTGGAGGATTACATCTCTGAAAAGAGACTTATGGATAAACTTCAACTCACCCAGCCTAATAAGGATGATGTCTGCTGATCTCTTCTTTCTAATATATGAGAACAACAATTCTCCATAAGACTTTTCTCTAAAAAAAAAACTACAAACTACAATGTTATTCGTTTGCTTGGACCTACTTATAAACCCAAACTCTATTCAATACAAGCTGCGAAATTTACGATAAATATTTCCCGTCAAGTTACTTTGCCTTGCATTGACTTAACTCAGTTTATTGAATAAAATGAATGAAGTACAGCATCAAAAATACCTACATCGAATTTTCGTAGTTCGATTTACATATATAGATATATTTACATATGCAAGAATGTAAAGGTAAAACATACCTATACATTTTTAGTATAGCGATTATTTTTAACTTCTTTGGCTGAAGATTAACAAAAGAAAACATGCAGTTGACATTGTTGCCTCCGTATAGGAATATGGTTAATTGCTTTGTGGTCAACATTACCTTATGGAATTCGTAAGCATTTAGTTAGGTAATGAATCTCATCGAAGATTTGCGCACTACTCTGCGCTACCGACAATGGTAAATAATTTACCTTTCGATTTCGTTAGGAATGTTTTATTGTTGTCGTCAATGAGTTGCGGCAATTAGCAAATTGATTAACAAACAATCCGCGATGGTGCATTTTTCAAAAAATTCTTGAGGATTTTTTTTTTATTTGGCAAAATACGATGGGAATGCATTTTACAAATCGTTTTTTGTTTAAATATTCCTATGTTTAATGGATTGCTAAAGAAATTTGCATTTGTACATATTGAGAATAATCTTTTGTGTAGTGTCGTAACGACGTTGTGGATTATTTACCGATTCAAGGTGTTTTACTACTTCTACACAACCTTTTTAATAACTTTTTTTAAAAATACGTTTTATATTTAATTTTGTGTAGAATAAAATATTTAAAAATACAGACGTCTTTTGATAATATTTTTTATAACGTTTTTACAAATGTCGGGCCTTAATTTACGATACATTTGTTTCATCTCGATTAATTTATTTTAGCTGTGTGTTTTTCTTCAAGAAGCTCATGTTCTAATTATTTCATCTATTGGAATAGATAAAAAAAAATTTAGAACAATTTCAGGGAATGTTGTGAATGTTGAGGGATATTCGGTCCTTAGCAGCTGTTTTCTGTTGTAGCCACCGCAGGGTATTTGCCATACTTTCACTTTCCCCGTATGTGCACGCTTCATAGAAAATAATTGATCTTGTTTGACATTTATTTGCAACAAAAAGGGGTAATCTGCAAAAAATACTTCTTTGGGAAAGGTTTGTTTTGTATTTTACATCAATATGGGCTCGATTTAATTAAAAAGCAGAAACGTTATTTGAATCTGTACCCTGAAGTATTAGTCATAGTCATTTGGGAAAAATACTAAAATAGTCGGCTACTGTATAAATATCCTACTAGATGTAAACAAATTGGAAAAAGTCTCAATAAGAATTGAATTGAAATTTCAATTGATAGTGTTATCGTTAGTATATATCTCTCTAAAGATGTTTCGTATGAGAACTCGTATGACTGTTTTGACATCAGTTCAGTTTCTAATTTCAACAGAGAAGTCATACAAAATTTTAAGAAGACTGATTATTTAAACTTTAGTATTTTAAATTTAAGTAAATATTTGGACATTTTTTGTTTGTTGTATTAAATATATCTAATATATAAAAATAAAATCTCATAGAACATGAGGATGCATATAAAGAGCTCAGAAGATATGAAAAATAGTTCACCGGCGAAAGAAAGCAGATTGGGAGAAGAATCTCGTCCGTGAACTAGAACAGTACAGAGAGCAAGAACCGCAGAAGGCGTGGAAGTTCTACCATAGAGTCCGCGGTATAATGCAATATACACCGCGTTCCACATACTGCAAAGACAAAGAAGGTAATCTGATCGCCGATCTCAAAAGCGATGGGAAGAGCACTTTCATGAGTTGCTAAATGGCCAGCTAATTGATGAATTGGAGGCTCCACCAATGGCCGAAGAAGATACTATGCTGCCGTCAACAAGCTTTACTAAATTTTTAATCATGCACAGTTGTTGCTTAGTTACTGCATATTATTCTAACTATACAATTAAATTTTAGCTTTAATTCAATAAACAAAAAACACGTCTTCCATCATCATCACATAACGAATGGTTAATGCAAATGAATAAGCTGCCCCTTTTTCTTACTAAAAATAACAAAATGCAACTTAGTTGTTAAGCTATGCCTTTATACCTTACTAATATAAAGTCCTCTTTTCTGCAACATTTATAAAAAAATTTACCCTCTATGTTTATCAAAATAAAACATATTCAGCACCTGTTGTAAGTTGTGTTAGGAGAAATGTGTAGCCACCTTTCCCTGCTTGTGGCGCGGTTTTTAACAAAAAATTTACGGTCTGCTTGACAGTGACAAATAACAGAATTCAAATTTATATCCTGATAGAAGGCAATTGTGTAAGGATGTATTTAAAATAAGGTGACTACGAGAACGACAGTTTTTATTCATTTAAAATAAAAAGGGGGCAATTGACTTTTATTCATTTAACCAAAAACTACGTATAAATTCGTCACATTTATCCCTTGCTTCAGAGCACTGAAATATATACGAGTAATTTAATGTTTCGTAAGTGAAGAGGGTGGCTTATCAATAAAATCAAACTATACATATCCGCTGTGAAAGTATTAACTTCTATAAAATACTCATACGTTATTTTAAAAAAATATTTAACATTCACTTTTAAGGTGAATACTACAAAGCCATGCAAGGTTTTGACATTCTAATTAAAATTACACGATTAGAACATACATGCGAAGACGCATCGTTATCGGTGTGACAAACGTATGAGCACAGCTATAATACGCTTGCGGTGTACTGTAAGGTTAAAACAACAAATATCAACTGAGCATTTACGCAACTTATTCATATTTGTTCTTATTTTTGCAAGAGTTTTGAAAACATGGTCTTGCACAATCAGTCTGGGTCTTGATCTTGCTAGTGGATCCGTGTTGTTGTTCTTGGTCTTGGTCTTTTATTTACTATATTTATGCGATGGGTATTAGACGCATTAACGAATAGGAAACTGCTTAGAAAATTATTTGCAGTATAAAGGTAAATATCAGTCCGAGCATTCCCTGAAAGGAGTTTTTGAATGCCTAAATGTTGGATGAGATCAACGCTGAAAACGATAATGAAACAAATTCTGTTAGACGGGCAGTACCAAACTCCGTCTATCAAGTCAAGGAAAAAATGAATGTTATATTGTATATTACATAACGAGCTAGTGTGTATAACGGCTACTTTCGAAGCTAGGTTATAGTGTATGAAACAGTCACTTTCGTCTATGGGCATGCGAAAAATACCTAACAAATGCAGAAAAAATTGTTTTTTCGGGTACAAACTTTAATGAATACATCGACATAAGCATAGATTTTTATTTTGATATGCTGAACATAATATACACTTTTCAACGCGTTACACGAGCTAAGCTCGCCGAGCGACACGTGTCTCCCACGGGATCTAAGAAATGGCTAATGAGACTGAGCTGCTCTCTAGGTCCTGTAAAAATTGGTTAAAAAGGACTCCAAAGAAGTCGAAACCAACAGATAAAACAAATAAAAGTTTTTAAAAAACGCAACTTTAATACGATGTTTCCTGTCCAAATGAAATTGAGTAATATTAGTGAAAAAGATGGTGAGTTCAGCTGAGAAAATTTCGTTCACTCTGCCTACTATTATAGTTGTTAAACTACTATTTCAATACAAAATAAGATAATAAGACTTTACAGCCGAAAAAAAAGGAAATCAATTTCTAGAAGAGTAGAAATGAACGGCGTTATTCTTTGCTACACTTTAAGAGCTTTGTTTAATATTGTACTTATATACTAAAATAAATATCTTTTTAAATCAATTGGTTTAATCCATTTGTAATTTGTAAATTAAGGCCAAGTGAGGCAGAGTATTTGAATATGAAATAAATGTGCTTTCTCCTTTTATAGGCTCAAAAACTACAACTAGGCTAATATTATTTTGGTAATTTACACCAGTTTTCTGCAATGAAACCAAAGTCCAGACGTTGCAGATATATCACTCTGTCTATCATGGCTTCAGTTTAAAAGGGAAATTTCCGGGAATTAAAACCAAATAACTCATTTGTTTGTAGGATCCAGAAAACAATAAATGGTGAAGCTGCAGCTTACTATATAGGTATTCTAGCTGACGTGCTTTCACTTAGTACACACAGGGACTTAAATTTCAAAAGGTTTTCAAAGCAACATCTACTTATCTGCTTAGAAAATCTCGAAACATGGTCACCATATTTCAAACTAAAAATATACCGAGCGATGTTGTTATACAGAACGTTAAGTTTTTTCTTAATGTTGTGATCTGAAATCATAAAAACTTCGCATCCATAGAGTTAGACTGGTAATAGAAGAAGTTTTGCCAGCATGGTTTTTGAAGATGGGAATTGCTGATTGGCTTCCTAGTTCCAGGTCTTTTTGTCGGCAACGTAAACACTCGTTTCAGTTCTAATCAACATAGATTTGCCTCTGTTTATGTATAAAAAAAACATTGTACGCAGTCCACTGTACACCTAACCGATATTACTGTTTATAAATGTGTCGCATGAAAGCGTACGGTTAATTATATATCAGTCCACTTATTCGGACTATTTCCGAATTCAACCGATTGATATTCAGATACATCACTAACTCTACTCTCTTGTGATTTGTTTTAAGTTCAAATGTAGTTCGTGTTTTAGGAACTAGTCATTTGTACTTGACAAATCGTCATTTATTAAATGAATCTTGTCATCAATCGCATTCATAGGGCAACTCATGAAAACTTGATCATTGTCCGCATACATGTGTGAACTAAACAAGGCCTAATTTATTTAGGTAGTTTTTGTTTCACATATAACAAGAAGATTGTTGGGCCAAGGATTGATCCGTGTGGTACACCATTCCGGACTTTACGAAAACGTGAAGATTTTTCACCAACTACGAAGCTGTGTTCCCTTCCATATAAGTAGGAGGAGACCACTTTTGCAGATGGTAACGAAAACTTAAAATCATGCATTATCTTATTGCACAGAATTGAGCTATATCCAGTTATAACAGCTTTGGAAAAATCCAAAAGAATTAGAAAAAACTTAAAATCCTGCATTCGATTATTGCACAGAATCGAGCTATACCCAGTTATAAAAGCTTTGGAAAAGCTTTGGGGTGATTTTTATCTAATTACTTCCGCGCTTCATCAAGAATGTATAAAAGGGCCGTTTTACAGATTCACTTTGGTCTAAATCCTGATTGGTTTGAGCACAGAAGTTGGTTTTCTGAGAGGTATCCATGGATTTTTTCTATGACTTTTGACAGAAAGGGGAGAATAGCAATTGGTCTATATTCCACCATGCTGGTATTGGCATGATTTTAGCCCTTTTCCACTCGGATGAGAATATGGACATCGTTAGCACAAAGGGAAAGATATGCGTTATATATGGCAGTATTAAGGGCAGCAGAATTTTAACAAACTTAGGATTGAATCCAACTAGGCCTGTAGCATTAGAGTTTATACCTAAAAGATCTTGCACAACATCTTTATCATAGACCCATAAATATAGACGAGAAGAACCATTGTGGTCATTATCGGAGTTTTCCTCTAAAAAAGAAGTGCTAGTCGGAGTTCTGGAAGAAGCCATGAATTGCGAATTTATCAATATTATTGGATTTTGCTTACCGAAACCAAGTTGCCAAAACTGTTCCCACAGTTTTTGTGCCGATTTCTATAGTAAGCAAACCTTACTATAGTAAGATGACTTTGCAGAGATAACTTTATTTCGTAGAGAGCGGTAATTTTTAAAAAAGGCATCAATTTTTCCATTCTCTGTAGACATTATCACGTTTTTGCATGAGAAGTAAAATATCAGTGCCTAAGTAGTAAAATATCAGTGTTTAGCCACTGTAGCGCAGAAGTATTCTTCCTTTTTGTTTTTATTGGAACATATCTATTAAATTGGCAAAGTATCCCTTCTTGTAAAAACGTATTTTGTCCGTTAACTGGAGCCATATATTAGATACGTTGCCAGTCACTTCGCCTAGCGTCATGTAAGAGCGCTTTTTAGTATATATTATGAAAGTCCCTAAATTAGATGTTTGGTTAATTATTACAATGTGGTTAAATATATACTATTTATTAACATCAATAGTTAAATAAATAAGGTCATATTTAGAGAAACCAGGTTCAGAAAGTGGACTGTAAAGCAGTTTTTTTTATAAAAGAAAATATTTAGGTAGTTCTTTTATACATAATGAGAACATTGTTGGGCCAAGGGTTGAACCTTGTGGTACACCATTCCGGACCTTACGAAAACGTGAAGAAATTAGTAGGATAATATAAGTTGACGTGAGTCAGTTCAAATGACTTCATGTATTCTAATAACTTCACATATGTTTATCCAAGAGGTTACTGTTAAGATCACCATTTTGGAGGTAGTGAACAAAACTCATAGATCATCAAGAACTTTAAATAATGGGTTGAGACTTTTATGCCGCAAACTTAAAAGGAAAATTTGCTTATAGATGCTATGCAATTATTATTTAATAACTCACTTATTTGTTAGATCCTTAAAGCAATAAATAGTGAGCTTGAACTCAATTTTGCTTATACTTTTCACCACATTAATATCTCACTTCAGTCATTAAATCACAATTTTCTTAATCCCCAGCACAAAAACTGTGAATAGGCGAATACAAAAAAAAAACAAAAAAAACAAACGTCCACACTAGACAAATGCATATATAGGTTTTGTCTATTCTATTACATTATTGTTTTTGCCCACTTACCGTCTCGTTTGCCTTGGTATGGATTGTGTCCAGCAGACCGGTGCCTTATGTGATTGCTGATTGCGCGATGATTTGTATGTCAAATCGCCACATTGTGATTGCCAAACATGCAGATTACCCTCGGCTGGGTAGAAAGTGTAAAGACTGTTCGACGAGGAAAGCAAATGCGAAGCAGACCTCAATACAGGTGCACCCGATGACAGCAGGGCATCATGATTTAGCGGCGAGATGACAGTGGGTAATCCTGACGCTGAGCCAATCGTTGCTGCTGCTCCTGCTGATACTGATGCTGATGATGATGATGTTGCTGATACCGATGATGAAGTCGATAGTAGTTTTGAACTGGAAATTGGTTGAACTAAAAGTGTGCCGGTGGACGACGTTGCTACAGGATTCGTTACTGACGTGCAAGATAATGGAAATAATGGCGAAGGCATCAGTGCCGACGATGGCGATGACGTTGAAGACGAAGGAGCTAAATATTTATAATTCATCAAACGTTCGGTTGTTATTGTTCTGCCGCCGTTGGAAGAGTTTCCATCGTGCTTCAGTATGAGAGCATTGCAGGGATCAAGCTGATGATACTGCTGCTGCAGATGATGGTGATGAACATGCTGTTGGTCCTGATGTCGCTGTCTAATTGCATCCATGGAATGTGATCGTACACTGGAACCAGAAACCATCATCATAATCGAATTACCACCCACAGTGTTGTTGTGGTTTTTGTTCTTGACGGGTGTTGCCGACGACAACGACGACGGTGATGAAGATCGCCCAGCACCAGCACCGCCAACAGTACAATTGATGGCGTGTGGTAGACTCGTTGTGCCACTAGAGAATCCTGATGTAAATGACTGTGCTCCATTGCCAGCAGGTGATCCACCGCCGTTGCCGGTTGAATGCACCGCGTTTAATGTCGATGATGTGGATGTCTTAATAATTGCTGGAGCTAGAGCGCGTGTCTTGGCACGACGATAACCGCTATTGGTTGCTGCACCAGCAGCGCTAAATCGATGATGATGATGGGGATAATGTGAATTTGTATAATTAGTCGACGATCCTTGACGATTCTTTTGATATTGGTACTGAAGGCGTTGTTGTTGTTGTTGTTGTTGCTGTTGTGGAGCTGCTGCCTGCCCTATGCCCGGAATGGGCGGCGCTCCACTAGACATTAACATAGGTGGCAATGTGACCGTACTATTCTGATGCTGTTGTGTTGTCAGTTTGTTAGACGATGACGCCGACTTGACATCATGTATCGAATTGCGACTGTTAGAGATATTCGTTGTCGTCGTATTGTCTTTGAAAAATTTCTCGGATTCTGATTCACCTTGTTGTTGTTGTTGTTGTTGTTGTTGTTGTTGTTGTTGTTGCTGTCGTTGATGTGGTTGGTACATTTGCGAAGATATAAAACTTATTGGGCCACTTGTCTTAGAACCACTACCGGAACTACTTCCACCATTGGTAGTACGATGACGCCGTGTAATCTGAGAGCACGATTGTTGCTGTTGCTGCTGCTGGCCATCACTGATGGCTGATATTGGCGACACTTTGCCAACAGCGCAGACGTCAGCACCAGCACCGGCACCGGCACCTCCTGCCGATGCTGCCGATGACAATTGCGCCAATGTCGATCCACTTCCAGAGCCAGACGAGTTCGAGATTGGTAGCTTTTGGCCGCCGTTATACCCCGACGACGATGCGGGTGATGTTGCAGTTGCACCTGACAACGGCGACGATGACGACTGATGCTCTGAATCAGTTGATATGCGATCCGGATCACTTTCAAAACCTTCATCGAGAGATCGTGTTGGACTGAGAATGGGCTTTGAATGATGTTCTAGTTTTGTATCCATAGTTGTTGTTAATGTTGTTACGCGAGTAATTTTAATTGCAGTAAATGCACAGACACGAAAAATTCACTGAAATATATCTGAATATATTTTTCAATTTTCCACTTTTTCAAAAAAAATTTGAAGTGCGCCGCACATCACGTAAAAGTACCACTTTCGCTGAACAATCAATTAGATGCAATTTGTTTAAAAAATTTAATGATTTTCTTGGTACATCATTTTATTTCAAAAACACCGACAAAATTCTGATCCAACAAAACAAACAAACGTAAAAATTCGCAACCAAGTCGAATTAAATTTGAAAAGTAAAGTTTCCCGCTGATAAGACCGTTCGTGACGACAGTAAAATTAATACTAAGCCAACCATCTGACGACGACTATCATCTGCTGGCGCAGATCGCAGATTGGTCTTGGGCTGGAGGTGGTCTGCGAACGAGCGTTACACCTGAGCACAGAAAGTTACTCGGCGTACTTCTCGGATATACTCGTACTCTCTGCCAGACTTTTGATGATCACGCTGTGCTGGTGCTGTTCAATACAAATACGATTCGAGATACATCAGAGCTTCAGCTTAAACGCGTGGATACTATTTCTCTCATTATTGTTGTTGATTAGGCTGATGGTAGCAGAAAGCAGCCAGTCAAGTCAGGCTGTGGTGTCACTACGCACGCACCGCACAGCTGCTGCTTCTCATCAATGTTATGGCAAGACATCGCCGGGCGGGAAAAATTTCTCATTTCTCTGGCAAGTGCGGCGCATGAAAGTTTTCTTTCTGTTTTCTTTTGTTTTTGCTGGTGAATGTATTTCGCTTTTTGCTCCCGGCTGGCAATTGAATTTTTTTTTTCTTTCAGATTTTAGGTTTTCATCTTCATGGAGATCGAACTGTGATGCTTTTCACTTACTAGAGTGGGTTTTTGCAGACACATTTTTGTTAGATATATCTACATACCACATATATATAGTTTTACTTTTTGAACAGTACCTATATATAAAATCTATTGTTGTCTTCTACGCTACATATGTTAATTGAAAAGAATTATATGTTTTGGATTGTTACGCCTTCGTTTAATTTTTGAAAATCAAAAAATTAATGTCAATACACAGAAATCTATGAATAAATTTATGTCAATAACCAAATGTACAAGTTATCCCCTAATTCGTGAAGGGTAATTTGGGAAATGATTCTTGGGTATATTCTAAGACATTAATAGTCTCTTGCGCTTCATACGAAGCTCCAAGTGGTTCAACGAGTAGGCGTGGAATTTTCCTAGATCCTTGTGGTATCACAACGGACCTTTATGGTCTAAGTGCATCGGTTTTGACTGACGGCCACTTCAACCTAACCTAAACTAACCTATATTCTAAGAAAAAAAATTGTTCTACAGTATGTTGACATCATTTTTTTTATTTGATTTAAGAAAAAGCTGACTGTGGTGTACCCTGACTCATGTTTACGGAAATTGCTCTGTTAATATTAATGGTAGAAACTTCATTTAGGACTTTATTTTTAGAAGAAATACTAGCTTTTATAACTGCGTTTAAATAAAGTTGATATTTTGTTTGAGTCTACAGATATTCAATTTCAATTATCATCATCATATTTTGCTCTAAAACCGGTGTCCGGTTCTGGCCTCCCGGAAAATATCTCTTAACCGATAACGATTTCGAGCCAATCTTCACGAATCGTCGTCCCTCCTCTTGTCGAACACCGTTATAGATTGTAAATGGGCTTGAAAGTGAACCGGATATGTATACTTGGCTTATAACATTACTTATGGTCAACCTACATAGTCGGGTCAGTTTTTTTGGGATGCCGAACTATCTCATGGCTTTATAAAGTTCTAGGCAGCTTTAAAGTCTATAAACAGATGGTGTAGTGTGTTTTGAAACTCTAAACATTTTTCAATCATCTGCCTAAGGGTGTTAATCTGATCAGTTGTTTATTTGCCCGGAATGAAGCCACACTGGTATGGACCAATGATGACTATCCTATCTTGAAGTATAGAGGAGAAAATCTTATAAGCGGTACTCAGCAACGTTATACCACGATAATTGCTGGATGTTGTAATATTTCTTTTCTTATGTATGGGGCTCAGCATGCCTCTTCGGCAGTCATCTGGCATCGCTTCTTATTCCCATCTTCTATTTTAATCAGTTCCACTGGGATCTCATCTGATACAGGGGCTCTATTATTTTTGAGCCAATTTATCGCTCTGCTAACCTATCCTATGCTTGGTGGCGGCAGAATAGTATGGTCTCCGGTAATTGGTGGAGCCTCCAATTGCTCAGTTAGCTGGCCATTTAGCAGCTCATGAAAGTGTTCTTCCCATCGCTCTAAAATGCCTTTGTGAGCGGCGATCAGATTACTCCTTTTGTCTTTGCAGTATGTAAAACGGTATATATTGCGTCATACCACGGACTCTTTGGTAGAACTTCCGCGCCTGGTGCGGTCCTTGCTCTTTGTATTTTTCTAGTTCTTCTCCCAGGCTGCTTTCTTTCGTCGGAGAACCGTTTCTTCAGATATTCTGAGCTCTTTATATTCATTTTCGCGTGGCCGCGTTCTATGAGATTGTTGCTTTGCTCGGTAGGCAACATTCTTACGTTCAGTCGCTAGCTTACATTCGTCATCGAACCTGTCGTTCCGATCTCTACGACTACTGCCATAAGCAGTACTAATGACAGTATTCTTAAGGCGTGTCCATTTCTCTTCTACGCCCGACATCTCAGCCCCAGGACTTACTCTTCCTTAGTGATGAGCAAACGCAAGACCAAGACCATTTCATCTCGGTCTTGGTCCTGGTCTTGGTCTTGCAAGTCGAGTCTTGGTCTTGGTCTTGCATTCGTGCCATTAGTCTTGGTCTTGGTCTTGGTCTTGCAGCCTGAGTCTTGGTCTTGGTCTTGCGGTCTTGCAGAATAAAGTATTTTTTGAATAATATATAATATATAAGTATGTATAAATGGTCGTATGTATGTACATATTTTTGTTCTAGCATAACTGTGGAACGTATTGCTCAATTTTAACTAAACTTGTTAACTAAACATATTACTTAAAATACACCGCTATCAACTCTATTAGTGCTGGTGGGGAGGGGAATATATGCAAAAATAATCTAGAACAATTGATGTTAGTCCGATGTTATCCCATAGTTTTTGAGATCGCTGATATTATTAGTGACTGTTAGACATCCATATTTTCTTTAGGGGATTACACGTGAAATAATATATTTGTATTTCTGTTACGAGAAAATTTACGTTAAAATCAAAAATTAGCATGGGGAAGAAAACTGGAACAAGCATTGAACTTGAATATCTGAAGACTTAAACAAGATATCAACTTTATAACTTTGGTACTTAAACGTAGTTACAATACCTAGTATTTCTTCTACAAACAAAGACCTAAACGAAGTTTCTACCATAAGTATTAACAGAGCAATTTTCATTAACATGGGTCAGAGTGCACCAAAGTAAGCTTTTTCTTAAATCCCCCATAAATGATGTCAACATTGGAGATAGACCCTTACTGTAGAACGATTTTTTTCTTAGAATATACCCAAGAACCATTTCCCAAATTAATGTGCACGAATAAGGGGACACCCTATATACATATACACACAAAACTATCAACATTTAAGCTTAGCGGTTAATTCAGAAAAAAATTTGTTCAAGAAAGTCTAGACTTATTTTGTCAAAAGAACTCAATCAATTTCTACATTTCTATTTGCAACTGATGCCATGACATACACGTCTTTGTTGAAGTCTTTTTTTATATGACTTGTCTAGCATGAAAAAACCTATAAAAAGAAAAACCCAAAAAATATAAAATTATCAGGAAATAGCAAATCTATGTGTGTATGAACATACATACATATGCCGGTAAATACTATAAAACACAACAGACTCGCTGATCTTCTGTCTGGGGTTTTAAGTTTGGTATTGTTATATATGTACCTACTCGTATACAAATAAACATACGACATATGTAGGTTTTAAAAAATAAATATCAACAGAGAAATTACGTAATTTTAAATGCAAGAGTCTTGCAGTCTTGCATACATATTTTTGGTTTTGGTCTTGGTCTTGGTCTTGCACACTTAGTGTGGTCTTGGTCTTGGTCTTGCAACTGAATGATTGGTTTTGGTCTTGGTCTTGGTCTTGCACACTCAGTGTGGTCTTGGTCTTGGTCTTGCAACTGAATGACAAGTACAAGACTGCAAGACCAAGACCAATTTTGCTCATCACTACTCTTCCTGCATTTAGGGCGAGTCCTATCGCTTGACCGTAGTTGTTTCTGATCTTTTCGTGGCGAAGGACAGTTGTTACCGTTATAAGGTTCGGCTTGTGGCGGCAGTTTATCAACATGTGGTCTATCTGGTTGCGAGTGGCCCCATCAGGAGATACGCAGGTGGCTTTGTGGATATTTTTACGCGCAAACTTCGTACTCGCAACGACAAAATTATTGCTTGCTGCCATCTCTATGACTAGTTGTCCATTGTCATTAGTGTTCTGGTGTAAGCTATGGGTACCAATGTACTGCCTGTACTGGCTCACTACCTATTTTGGCATTCATATCCCCCAGAATGATTTTTACATCATACTGATGGCAGGCATGGAGTCCCGTTCGACTGATTCGAAGAATTCTTGTTTTTCATCATCTGGGGAATCCTCTGTAGGTGCGTGAACGTTACTGAGTCTTGTGATTTTAAATCTGCCCCGCACGCGAAGTGTGCATAGCTGTTAATTTCTTGCTTTAAAGCCGAAAACGGTGGGTTTCATTCTCTTGCTGACTAGAAACCCAACCCCGAGCACATGATGTCTTGCATGAAAGCTATAATATATGTCATATTCTGATTTTTGTAAGACACCATTACCCGTCCACCGCATCTCCTGGATTGCTGTATTGTCGGGATTATATTTGGACAGGGTCAAGAAACTACTTTCGTGCAGCACAGTTTTTCATGTTCTCATTATTTTTAAATCTGCTGGGCCAGATTGTATTACTGCAATAGCTTTGAAGATGTGTTCTTTAAATTCTTTAATCGTTTAGCCGTTTTCGTTGCCGTGGTCGTCGTCGTTCATCAGTGTATCCGAGGCTGATTTTGGGTTTTGTAATAAAGTTTTTTTACGGGCGAGGTTATTGGCCACTCGCCAACCTTACTTTGAAGGGACTAGCCCGATAATTTCCCTTTTCCTGTATTGGACGTAAATTACCAACGGCCACCATGTGGAGTTTGATCGCACTTCCACCAGTCAGAGATAGTTACGGCTACTTGCAATGCTGATGCATTCTGTGTTATTACACATATTCTGCTGATGGCTGAGTTGTGCAAAGTTTGAATCAGGTTTATTTCGAAAAAAAATTATATGGCATCCTATACTCCCAAATTTTTACAAGTCTTATCATCGGAAATACACATGTTTACAAATTTTGATGAAAATTTGGTAAATTTTGTAAATATCCAAATTTTAATAGCAAGTGTTGTCATCGGAGATATATATACATATGTGCAAAGTTTTGGAGCCTGCTTCATGATGACATATAACTTGTAAAAAGCTTACCAAACTGTGAATGAATAACGTTTCCACTTTTAACCAGAAACAATCCACTTTTTATCAGCCCTACTGTAGCACAAATGCGTTGTTCTCAATACTTCACTCAATTACAAAAAGAAACTCAAATAACATAACATTAACCAAAAGGCACCTGCAACCAGCAACCTGCAACAAGCTTACCAAACAGTGAATGAAAAAGAAAAAGCGAGATATAAAAAAGCTTCGCAAAATTCCACTCACCGTAGTACCACACCAGTGCCAATTGTTTAAAATGATCTTGATGCTGATCTGTGCTCTGTGTTTTCCCGATTCACACAACAAATTCTCTCTGACACTCACTCTCTCTCTCTCTCTTGAAAAGCTGAAAACTGTGATTCGTAACGACTAACGACCATTTCATCAATGAATTTTGCTTAATCATTGCAGTTGGGCTTTTTCTCAGAGCGGATCATGATCACGATCGTTATTTACTACTCACTATAATCACTATACACCTGTCGTCTGCTAGGCCACCCGTGCCACCGTGCCATTGCACAGTGTGCTTCGATAATGCTTCGGTTCCGTGTGCCCGTGCATCGTGTTCCAGGTTCAGCGCAGTGCTGTTGTCTGTAGCTGTCACTGTCATCTCTCTTTTAGATACGAATACGAGTATTTTCCTCCGTTTTCTCTTTTCACGAAATCAAGAAATGTGTGGTTTTTTCTTTACTCGTAGCTTACCTTCGATTATTACCGACTTTCATAAATTTTGGCTTCGTGTTTGTCATAACGGTTTTGTTGGTTGGTCGATCATGTGACCGGGGAGAGGGAAGAGTGGTGAGTTCACGATGATGACGATGTGAAGATGTGATGCGACGGCATAGATAATGCTCCGTACATACTGCAGTGCACATTTCTGCAGAGACACAGATCAGCCGGAGGAATGCCCTTTCTTTCTTTGATTTATTTCCTGGTGCTGATGCTTGCTGGAGGTAAATGAATAAAAAAAAAGGGAAATGCTCGTTGGTCGCACATGGATTCAATTAAAGGTTAAGGTTTCTTTTTGATTTGCCGCAACATATAACAACGTCTCTACTGCTCAGCCACCATACGTACGTACCCAGCCAGAGCACCCACGTTCAACGACAGGCGGCGGCAGCCATTCCGTCGGCGTCGCTCCGTTACATTGATTAGAACGTTTTAATAGCACGCAGTTAATGGTGTGTGCTGTAACGTTTCTATCGACTACTGTTGATGTGCCTCTGTTTGCTTCCTTGAGACACAAGGAAACCACTGGCATTGTGGCAGCAGTGGCAGAATGCGTAAATTAGTTTAGCTGCGCGCCAACCATCCGCGGAAGATTGTAAATCGTGGATCGTTTCACTTCAATCGACGCTATTTCATTGGAATTTAACGTTTTCTCCTCTTAAACTGATCGATTCATATGTGAGATGCTCCGGCCTGGCCGACACCAAAGGATCTAAACAGCTAAGCTCGGACTGGTACGAGTATAATAGAATAGCCACTGTGACGACGACGAGTCGACGTAGAGCAATCATAATTTTGTTGTTTTGCGGCGGCATTTCAAGCGCAATGCGGTAATTCACTTGCGTCCATTTCTTCGTTAATATTCTTTCTTTCTTTTGTGCTATACTCTTTCACTTGGGAATTTTTCCCGTTTTTATTGCTTTTAATAATTAATAAGTGGCTTTTTGTGGTTGCTCACATGAACGTACACTGTCTGTGAGATATAAGAAGGGTACAAAAATTAAAAAAAGATATTATTTTTCTGCTTAAGTCGTTATTTAAAAGACAGCAGATCACCGAACTGTAGAAGCAATAAACTCAAAAACAAAATCTCTCCTATCTTATCTTATACGACAGAAGAAAGATTTAACTGTTTTTAAAGAACTATACCAAATCAGTATCTATAAAGATATAGATACATTATGTATGTATACTGCTTTGATTATATGTACTTTGCAATATGGATGGGTACAAATTAATAAGTAACTGAGTGGTTGTAAGTAAAACTCAACTATGAACTAACAGTCCACGTATGGGAGGAAGAACCGATGCCAGAAGACTGGCATACTGTGGCCCATACATACGAAAGGAGATATCACAACCTGCAGCAATTATCGTGGTATAACGTTGTTGAGTACTGCGTATAAGATTTTGTCCTCTATCCTTCAAGCCCCATACGCTAAAGTCATCATTGGTCCACACCAGTGTGGCTTCATCCCTGGCAAATCAGCAACTGATCAGATTTACAGCCTTAGGCAGGTGATGAAAAAATGTCTAGATTTTCAAAACTCAACTACACCATATTTTTATAGACTTTAAAGCAGCCTATGAGAGCATAGCCAGAGTAGAACATTATAAAGCCATGAGAGAATTCGGCATCCTAAATAAACTGACACGACTATGTAGGTTGACCAAAAGGTTGAAAAAAAAGATGTCATCATACTTTGGCAAAACCGCTTTGCTTAATCTCTCAATGAAGACAGGTGTTTTTCCGTCAATTTGGAAAATAGCAAATATTCAACCCGTTCCGAAAAAAATCGGCACCTACGAACTACCATCCTATTGCTTTGTTGTCGGTTCTATCGAAGGTAATTAAATCTATCGTTAATTTCACACTAATGGGCTATCTGGATTCGAATGTTCTTTTATCCGATGTTCAGTATGGATTTTGTAAAAATCGCAGTTCAGGTGAACTAATGACGTGATTGACTCATTGTTTGGAGCGAAACATTGAAAAC
Source organism: Nephrocerus scutellatus (assembly GCA_947095585.1). Taxonomy (NCBI): domain Eukaryota; kingdom Metazoa; phylum Arthropoda; class Insecta; order Diptera; family Pipunculidae; genus Nephrocerus; species Nephrocerus scutellatus. The sequence continues at coordinate 16,737,909 of OX352761.1, forward strand.
CCAGTTGTTTCCTTAGAGATTTCTAAAGCTTTTGATAGAGTATGGCATGATTGTCTTATTTATAAGATTCGTGCGCTGAACTTGCACTCCTCTCTCATTACTTGGATTGAGAATTATTTATGGAACCGTAAAATAAAAGTTGTATTAAATGGTATATCTTCAAATTCACATGGGATCAATGCTGGCGTGCCTTAAGGGTCATCCTTGTCGCCCACGCTCTTCTTGATATATGTATATCAACGACCTGTTGTCTTCTACAACCTGTAATATCCATTCATTTGCTGATGATACAACACTATCGGCTTCCATTGAGTTTGTCAGTCAAAAAGAATGCAATTCTCGCTTGATTGGTTCGCGTGAATTAATGAGTTTGACTATTCTGTCGAATATTCAAGTCATTCTCGATTGGGGCATTTCTAATAGAGTAGAATTTAACCCAAATAAATTCCAGTCTTGTCTGTTTTCTCAGAAGACAATTCAACATAACGTTCCACCTGTTATTAATGGTGCCCCTTTTGCGAGATCAGATTCACTTAAGCTGTTAGGTTTAAAACTATCAAGTGATCTTTCCAAGAAGGATCATATTTTTGAAATTTCAAAAAGAGCTAGCCAATGTTTAGGCTTCATAAGATGTTATAACTTCTACTTCACTCCCTCTGAAGTATTAAGATTATATAAATCTTATGTTAGACCAATTTTAGAATTTAATTCATATGTGTGTGGTGGGCCTCTAAGATCGCATTTGGTTTATCTTTATGGAATTCAGAATAGAATTATCCTTTTGATAAACGAGGTAACCATTACTTCGTCTCATGATACTTTGGAGCACCGACGAAATGTAGGAGCTTTATCAGTTTTCTACAAGTTTTACTACGGTAGATGTGCTTTAGAAACCCGTTCTCTAGTTCCAGGTCCTTTTCTCAGTAACGTAAACACTCGTTTAAGGTACAATCAACATAGATTTGCCTTAAAACTTTTTTCATGTAGAACCCAACACTTTAAATCCTCCTTTTTTCCGAGAGTCTCTTCGATGTGGAATCAATTGGCCGAAGCAGTGTTTTCCGATTCTTATAATCTGCAGGCCTTCAAATTAGCCGTTAAAAACTTTCTGAAGGATGAAGTGCTCATAAGCTGTTTATTATATATGCATATAAAAAAAATTGTTTATCAGTATTATTTAAAATATTTTTAATATTTGTAATATTTTCTTGGTAAAGTTTTTTTTGCAGTTTTCCCAGACCATGATCCCTTTGATGAAAGCATTTGGACTCGCGTCGTTATAGTTTTGTGTTCGTTTTTTTTCTATTGCTTTTTCAATGAATCAGAGAGAATTCTGAGAAAATAAATTAAAGCCGGCTACAAACGTGAGAAATGTGATATATATTGTAAATCACATTCCTTCGATTTTTATTTTATTTTGAAATTTAATAAAGGGCTTAGCCCAACTTATTGCCGTGACGCAAGTCATTCAGGGAGTCCTCCCTTGGCAATGAGTCTCTATGTATAAAAAAAAAATCTCTTCACGATTTCGACATCGCGGTAACGCACGTATATCTCATCATTATAGAGTCTTCGGAATCGTCCTTCCTCACATACGGAGCCAACAATTCTCCGTAAGACTTTTCTCTCGAACGCGGCTAAGAGGTCAGAATGCTTTTTGCTAAGCACCCAAGTCTCGGATCCATATTTAAGAACTGGTGTGGCCATTGTCTTATATACCAGAAGTTTGGATGTAATGGTTAAGTTGCTGGATTTGAAGAGTCTTGACAGACTATAGTCGGCTTTGTTGGCTTTAAGCAACCGTGTGTGTATTTCTGGTTCCATGCTGTTATCGGTTGCTACAGTTGACCCGAGATAGTTAAAGGATTGCACTACTTCAAATTCGCGCTCCACTATTTGAATTGAGGGACCAATGTTGGATTTTCTACTCGCAGACGTAGCGGTTATATCATTGGATAGCAGTCAGTCGGTGCTAATTTAACTACTAATTATCTACTAAAACTGATGAAGTTAAAGTTAAAAAAAATTTGTTAGTCTACCAGACGAAAAGGGAAGTCGGCTCCTACTTTTTTCTCCACGACAATGTACCTGCCTACACTAGAGCAAACACGAAAAAATTTCAACGACGCTCTCAAGTATCAGCCAGGTAATTATTACCCAGATATAGTCCCTTGTTTTTCATATTTGTCCCAAAAGCAAAAACAAAAATGGCAGAGAATCCGAGATTCTCATGTGTAAAAGTTTTTAATAAAATCGAGTTAAGAGCCTCTCGACTTTGAGGCCCGATCACTTTCAAATGTGCGTGCAAAGTTTGAATTAAAACGGGTTAATTTTGAAGAAAATTAATATGTCCTTCAACCCTGGCGCCTGACAACATAGCATGAAAATTATAAAACCGTATGGGAATTTGACACCTCAAACAAAATGAGGCGAATAAAAATTTCTGGATCAGAGAAAAGAAGATTGAACATTTTTGCTTTAATTTTGGTGCTGGAGCACAAATTTTAAGTAGTGCAGAGTACTTTTACTATCGCTACAGTAACAATCTGTCCTGTTTTTCCGGGGACAACACCTTGTCTCCGACAATTCACTAAAAGCTACGGAACGTACAAATAATCAGTATTTTGTATATATTTTATATTATTATTTTACAAAACTCGCAATTCCATATCATTTGAAAGTGCAAGTGGATCCTCAATAACCACTAAGCCATCTACAGATTGGGGCAAAAGTAATGTTAACAAGTAAATGTAAAAAAACTTCTGTTTATTTTTTCGTATTAATAGCCAAAATATCTGATTTTGAGGTCGGAGCTATTTCAAATAATTTTCTTTTTTCCACGCTTCACACGCTCCACACGCGACTCGCGACACGCGTCAAACGTGGGATATCAAAATGGGCCCCTGACATTGCTGCTTACAAAATTTCAGCACTCTAGGTCGTGCGAAAGATCGTTAAAAAATAAAAATACCCTAAAAAACAAGAAAATAGCGCGATTTTAAACCATCGCACGTGCCACGCGTTATTGTTATTATTATTATTATATAGATCGTCACGCGTCATACTCGGAATATAATAAATGCTATTTTGGACTTAGGCACCCACAAATTTCAGCTCTCAAGGTCATGTGGAAGATGGTTAAAAAGGACCTCAAAGAATTTTCAACCCATCACACGCGATACGCGATACGCGACACGCGTCATACTCGAAATATAAGAAATGCTGTTTTGGACTTAGACACTAACAAAATTTCAGCTCTCTAGGTCATGTGGTAGGTGGTTAAAAAGGACCTCAAAGGACATTAAGTTAAAAAAAATTATATCGGTCAAACAACCATCTCCTGAGCTCTGGCCCCAAATTGGTCATTTCTTCTTCAATGTTTGGCTTTCAAAATTTGCAAGGCTTATGGGTTCTTGTGGTAAAGGGGAGATTTTAAAAAGCATCAAAGGAAGAAGTCTGGTGACAGTTCAAATCTAAAAACGGGAGATCACACGGCCCGGAAATTGGTTTTTGAAAATCTCCATCGTTGCCTGAGCTGTGTGAGTGGTTGTTCTATCCTGCTGGAACCGACAATGCTCGAGATCCAATTCAGCCTGTAGCGCTCACCAATTACGGTTGTTGTGGCACCGTCGGTGTCACCAAAAAAAGGGCCAGTCACTTTTTCAATGAAAATTCCGCACCATATGGACACTTTGAGAGGATGCAATGTCTCTTCGTGTATTTCATGTTGATTCCCTGTACCTAAAATATACGAAACGAATTTTGTTTATCCACATAACCACTTAAGTGGAAATGGGCTTCATCGCTTATTATGATTTTGGATACGAAATCATCCTCTTCTTGCACCAGGTTTAACATAGCCATGGGAGTAAGTTAACCTCACTTGACGGTCAGTGAACGGATTTCATTTATTACGGAACAAGTCAAACTCAAAATCAACATTAAAAATCGACGCAACGAACGTCTACTGATGTCAAATTGTGTGCATCGTGTCTCGTCAATGTTTGTGGACTCCCTCGGATATCCTCGACCACAACAGTGATATTATCGGTCAAATTAGCAATATGGGACCGAACGACCCTAGTGGACGCAGTTTGCACGACACGCTTAACCAAATGCGTCTTTGTTCGCGCACATGACATGGTGCAGGACGACGAAGAAAACGACGACAAAATTCCTGCTGCGTTAAAACAACAGACACCGGAATGTGGTCAAATATGCAGTAAAAATAATGCCTCGTTTTTAAGGTGTGTATCGCTCCATTGCTTATTGTCAACTAATTCTCTATCTCTCTAAAATATAAATAACGAAGCATAATGTTATTTGAGGCTATTTGCAAATATTTTGGCACTTTAATATTATCATATTACTTTTGCCCCATTTTGTATTACAACCACATTTGTATAGTGCCCGCTGAACGCACCTAACTTTAACCAATGACTGAGAATTGACAACAGTCGAAAGGATCAAAGGGACTGCTTGAAACTAAGGATGCCCTTTCTTAAATCTTCTGACATAATTTCCCCGCTCTTTCCATACTTTTACAAAATATTCATTAATTGGCATTTTTTGCATTCCAAACTATATGCGGTGTAAAATAATTGATCTAAGCTTTGCATACAATAGCTCCTTTAACTCTTTAATTCTTTCCCATGCTACCGTCTAGCTAGTGTTTTGGCTATTATCTCTCAAATCGACCTAAAAACAGCCTATCACATAATCCTCCGAAATGTCTAGTGTCAAGTAGATGCCAATAATTATTCCGTCATCCAATTCGAGTAATTTTCGCTTACTACAAAGTATAATAGCCACTAATTATTGTGACATTCACTTTTTCAGGGAAAAAGCGAAAATGCCACCTAGAGCGCAGAACGAGAACATCAACTATCTGTGTATAACAACCTATTTTCCCTGGGTGGGTAATATACACGATTAAGATTGCGTACAGTTCAGTTACATGTTGAACCATAATCACACCACCTGACCGTATGCCGAACGACCAACTGGACGGATAATATACTTATAGGGTAACAAAAACCGCACTATACTTTCTCACTCTCGTCTTATGGCAAATTACTGAAATTTCCAAACAGTCGCTTAACTCGAATTGGGGTATCTTAGATAGAATGCAAACGGATCAGTAGAAGAGCTGAGCACGCGAATTCACTCTATTATTATTTCCTCACTTAAGAAGTGTCTTAAGTCATAGCAGCAAATACTACTTCTTATAGGATGTGCTACTCGGTTCTTGTATAGAGTCGGTCGGAAAAAAGACAGCTTAAGCGGGCTCGATCTACTGCTCTCGATGGGGCTTCAAGAGGTAAGTTAATCTTTATATTCTCACCGTGGATTCTCGTAATAGAGTAGTTTAGTGCTGAGGGTTGTTGGCAGTGTAGTGCTGTGTTTGCGGCTATCTGCGATGTACATAGTATTTTACTATACAGACCAAATCGCCGAGCATGGTCGTTGATAATAAACCTGTTGCGGTTTTGCAATTGCAATAGAAGCTGGCACATAGATAGTTAGTTGTTGTGCTTGAGACTCGCTGGCTGGCATTGCATCTTCTTTTTTTTTAATTTATTTGATACGAACACACTGCACGCGTCGTCGTAATAGTTGTCTATGGATGAAAGTAACATATAATTGCTGTTAGATAAATATAAGTTATGTGCCAAACGAAAGGAAAATAATAACAAAAAATTCCATACGTTCATACATAATGATAATGGATGGACGGCGCGCTGAAACACCATCAGTGCAACACGATTTGCCGCCACAGATAATCAACTCAGCTCGAAGAGCTCAGATTGAATGGAAAACTGTACCACAAGCAACTGTAAGTTTAGATTGCACTTCCTAGAACTTTCTATTAGCGGCAGAAATATAAACGAAATCATTCAGCCAGCTTAAATACTGTCTGTCTGTATTTTATTAAGATTTCTCTACAACAAGCTTAAAACTTAAATGATTGGACGAAATTACAAGCAAGTGCAATTTGTTTTACTGGTGTACCTTCTTAAAACATAGATATTTTTTCGAAATTCCCTTCCAAACTGTTGCGCTGTTGCGGTCTTATAAGCACCGCTACAATTTTAAAAATTGGTTTCTCTTATTTTAACGAACTTCGTATCGGTATGGCTAAAATAATTTAAAAAATGTACATTGCTTGATCTTAAAAATTCAATTTTCTTTCAAAAAAGACCAATAGTAACCTTATAGCTAGAAGCGTTCAAGAGTTATAGGGTGTGAAGTCATGTAAGGTCAAAGTACGTTTTCGTACATTTTACAAACTATCAATTTTCACCCTGCTCGTGTTGACCGAATGCAAAAATATTGTGAGGTGGATTTGTAGAAAATTGAATAGACTTTAATACTGCATTTGTCAAAAAAAAATTATTCTTGAGCAGTTTTCGAAAAAATCGCGTTTGAAATTTTTTTTTTTTTTTTTTTTAATTTGACGACGTTCATATCGGTAATGGTTTAAATAATTTGAAAAAATTTATATTGTTTTACCTTAAGAATTTAATTGTCTCTAAAAAGAGATAAACAGTGACCTTGTAGCGTTCAAGAGTTACAGGCTCTGAAGTGATGTAAGCTAAAAAGTACGTCTCTTCGTTTTAAAACGCTACGTACACCGCAGGGCTTAGAAATAGAAGATTTGTTAACGAAATTACCCAAGGAATCACCCCTTAAAGTTTTTGCCACCTTAACAGATACACCCTGTATATGCAACTTGAATACTGCGTATTCAAAATTCTGATCAAATGATCAGTCAGTTGAGAAAAATCTATTCTATCTGTATATGTAGACACTTTAGGCTGAGGCTGATGCTGAGGATACTCTAAGCTGAGGCTCTGGCATTATAGCAAAATGCTCTCACTAGACAGCTATCTCACCGACAAATCATTCCAGCAGTTTCATCTAACAATCATGTGCTTCGCACTGCATTCCTTTCAATCAAATCAATTACACAGCCATAAAATAAACATCAATTGGCAAACTATGCTGACGCGTATTAAGATACATCTTGTCAGATAAAAGATAGGCATAAATCGAAAATCAATTCAATCAAAGGAGCCATTTCATGAATCAATCGATTAATGTGGTCGCCGTTGCCGTTGACGGTGATCATCGTCCTCAGCTACGTGTGGTGCCTTACCACACACGAGAAATTGAACAATCTCTCAACAGCTGACAACAAAAATTGAATCCTGACAGGCGGAACGTTTTTCTATTGCCGATAGATCCGGGCGAACAGGATAGAAGTCATTATACTGCACATAAAATAAGTCTTTCAATGATTATGTTTTTAATTATTTAACCCAAACGGTTTTCGTTTTCTCGATTTATACGTCTGTCCGTTGTATCAAAATGTTTACCCGAGGTACTTCTATAATTTGGCGTTGATAACTATAATAGAAATTTTATTGCTTTTCGTTTAGCTTATCATATTAAGCAAGCAGTCACTGTCATAACCACAAATCAGAGTTGGTAAAATTAATTAAGGACTGTCTTTTTTATATCCTATTGTAGACTAGATTTATTTATTATTTATTTCATTTCGGTAGTTTAAGATATTTAGAATTTTGAGTCGATGTCATCCAGCCTTGCACCCCTAACCTCTGGGCGTCCTGGTCTCGGCCATCATTCCAGCTTGGCCGGGATAGCTGTAGTGATCAATAAATACTCCCACAAAGGACTTTCCGAGCTTAATTATCTTTACGATGTCGACATCGCGGTGACGCTTGTAGATCCCATCATTATAGAGTTGTCGGAATCGTCCTTTCTCACATACCGGGCCAACAATTCGCCGTAAGACTTTTCTGACGAGCGCGAATAAGAGGACGGAATGCTTTTTGCTAAGCTCCCAAGTCTCGGATCCATCATGGCTTTATAAAGTTTTACTCTGGCTATGCCGCTTATGGTTTTAAAGTCTATGAAAATATGGTGTTGTGAGTATTGAAACTTTAGCCATTTCTCCATCACCTTCCTAAGGGTGTAAATCTGGTCAGTTATTAAATTGCCTAGGATGAAACCACACTGATGGTATGGACCAATGATGAATTTAGAGCATGGGTCCATTCTGTCGTGAAGGATTCAATTCCATTCCCCGTCCCCAGCATATCCTGGTTCCGTATTAAAGTTTATTTTACCTTACCTTGAAGGGACTAGCCCCATAATTCAGTTTTTCCTGTCTTCTTTCTTTCTTTCCTTTACTCCGCGGAGGAACATAGGGCTTCTACAAACGCACGCCAACGAACTCGATTTATCACCTGAGGTTTCAATCTCATCTCCTGGGATCTTGCTTACTCTTCTAATGTCCTTTTTCATGTCTTGCCGGGACGGCCAACTCGGCGGCTTCCTTGTGGATTCCAGTCGAGCACTTGTTTCGTAATATCGTCCGCTGGCTTTCTCAAAGTGTGGTCAATCCAGCCACATTTTCGAGCTTTTCCTGTATTGAAGAAAAATTACTGGCAGCCACCACGTGTAGGTTTGACCGCACTTCCACCAGGCAGATTTGCAATTCTGATGCATTTTGTAGTATTCCCCCTATTCTGCTGAAGGTTGACCGCCAAAAATACAACGATATCCTACTGATAAATTACAAAAGGGCTTTATTTCATGTAATAGTGACAGGAATTAGCATCAACAGTTTGTCTGACTTGGACACAAATGGAGAGGACCTACAATTTAATGCCGTATCCGAACGGCGAATCGAAAAGCTTTTCGTGAAAAGTTATTACTCTCGGACGTTTGTCAGACATTCGCGAGAGGTGGGACACCGCGAAAAATACTTTTTGGTGTTACTGGAATTCGAACTATGAACCTCCTGCTCAGAAGCCATCCTCTTACCCACTGAGGTGGGTTTTATTGAATTGGAATTATTGGGATTAATTGAAGCTCTGATCTATTGAGCTAGTTGCAAAATAGAAGCACTTACAACTGACATTGTATTGAAAAATTTGGTGAACCAAAAGAGAACAGGACATTAGTGGATATTTTTTATGTTTTTTTTTCTATTTATTTGAAGTACTGATAAAAAGTCTAATTATATACTTAGTTAACAATATTTCAAAAGACTAACAAGCCATTCAAGATGAATTTGTTTTTTTTTACAAAACAAATTTTTATGGCAATTAACGGACAAAAAACCTCAAATAAATATGATTAAATGCGTAAATACGTAAATTAAACAAAAACAATTCCACATCAATTGTTTGATAAACACCTTTGTTGTTTTACAAAAATCTATTCAAATAAACATGTTGTTGATTTGTGTTGACTTTTAGTGGTATTTACAAGAAAAATTCACTCCATACTTACAAGAGATGATAGCATCGCATATCATTACGAAATTGTTGACAAATTTGCACTAAAAAATATCAAAGTTGTTTTTATTTTGTAGTATTGATGTTTATTAAGTACGTTTGTTTGTACAAGACACTAACTCCGATAATAAATGTCAATGAAAATAAAATGAGTACACTCGAAATCTTTTTTGAAATTAACTTTGTCCATTGTCGCACTTCACTGTGAGCATATGTCGAGCTCACTTGCCATGAATCTCGTTCGTTCTTATGTACAGTGTTATGTCATATTTAATAGAAATACACATACAAAGTTAAATAGACTTCAATTATAAGGTAGGTACCGCCGCTAATAAGGAACTGTGGGACACATCTGCGAAGCAGACCTAATTATTGTTGTTCGAATACCGTTGAGCAGATCGCTCTTAATAAAGAAATGTCGATTTGAATGACATCGAATCGATATCAGAAACAACATTTGACTACAAAACGCAATTCAATTTTTCATCATAAAACCACTTAAGAAGCCACAGAAGCAGTAATTATGTAAACCGACTCAAATGAACGAAAGATTTAAGAAGCAAACCTGGTTATTTTGAAAAATAAGAGTACACTCTCGTTATAGTATGAACCAAAAAACAAAATTTACCGAAATATAAGGAAATTTTTATTTATTTATTTACTTATTTATTAGGATTAGATGTAATAACAAAATATTACAACTAAACAGTTTTTGGAAATTGTGTTTTAAGGAAAAAAAAATATTGATTTTGATTTTCTTCTATATTTTTAAGATTTTATACAACACGTAAAAAAAACTTTATTCCGCCCTGCCCAAAATATACCAACTCGTTACGCTTTCAGAATGAGAAGTACTTATTTTCTGGGGTAAGTCAATCAGTTGTTTGCCTTCATAAACGGTATTGTAAATATAATTTTCAGCAAAATTAAATTCATTTTGAAATGGTTGTTTGCTCTCTTAGCTACTAGCTCATTCTATTTCACATCATCATATTATTGAGCATTCACTGTTCAATATTTCTTGCCTAAATCTCGCCTAACTATGAAAATGATTTTTTCCTCAAATTTCCACATTTCTCGCCTAAGTCTTAATCATCTTCATCTCTAAATTTGTACAAATAGACAAGGTTATAAACGTTTTTTTCAATTGAGACGCGCTTTTTTATAATTTAATTTATTGCTTAGGGAAAACTCCCTGAATACTTGCGCCACGGCAATAAGGTGGGCTCAGCCCTTTATTAAAATTAAAATAAATAAGAAACCGAAGGAATATAACTTACCATATAACTCCTCCTTGTTACGATGGTAACATGCCGGTACCTGGGTAAAGGAGGAGGGTTTGAGGCAACGAATTTGTACCGATGGGTGCATGGCTAAGAGGGTGCTTAGTCGATAGTATGCGGGCTCTGAATACGTGGCGACCTTCGGTTTTAACTGGGCTTCCCATGGTATACCGGGCTCTGTCATGGGTGAGCTTCTTTCTCGAATATCCGTGACTCATTATTGATTCAAGTTTTAATAATTATAAGATCTATGCACCTCAAACTGGATCAACCTCAGGTCCTGCTGTTGAGCAACTCACTAACTAACCTAGAGAAGAACTCACTAACTAACCATGATGTGCTCAACTACTTGGTCTGCTGTTGAGAAGCCGAACCCTACCAAGAGTTCTGATGGCGTAGCCATACGAGCCCCATCTGTAACTCGCGAGGGCGTCAGAACAAAGAGCTCTCGATGGCCTACCCCATAATGGATTCAACTGCTCGGTCTGCTGTTGAGCAGCCGAACCATACGAAGAGTTCTGACGGCGTAGCCATACGAGCACCATCTGTAACTCGCGAGGGCGTCAGAACAGAGGACTTGTAAATACCCACTTCTGATTCTGACGCATCCACAATCGTTGATGCATGTAGCGTCATCTCGGAGAAATCTGGATGCTCATCAGAAAACCTTGCTAGTCACGTGTTTTGAAAAACATCCCCATAACTATTGCTTAATTTAAGATCTTTACAATGCATTTCTTTTGGTGCATTTTCCCTCATGCAGAGAACATGACTAATCATTTTCGCTTTCTCTCCTTCTGTGGTCACTAGTCATTGACAATCTTCTAGTCGATCTTCACAGATCAGGCTATATTACCATTAGTTAAGCGGGCGATGTGGCGTTCTTTATTAGTGCGAAGCACTGCACGAATACCACTAGTGTCATGCACATTTTAGAATGGTGCAGCAGAGAAAGACTGTCCATCAATCCTTGCAAAACCGTTCTAGCGCCTTTCACGAAAAGAAGACTGGCCGATTTGGGACCTACCATCATCAAAGGCACCACGATATATTATTCAAGTTACGTTAAATATCTCGGCGTTATCCTTGGTAAAAGCCTAAACTGGAATGCTCTTATCAAGTCCGCCATCGAATGCGCCACTAGGGCCTTGTGGGCCAGTAGACGCCTCTACGATAAAACTTGGGGTCTTAATCCTATAAAGGTATATTGGATGTACACAATGATGGTGAGACCTATTATCACGTACGCGGCCATCGTTTGGTGGCCGAAATTTACTGAACGGACAAAGGCAACTAAGTTTCAGAAGATACAAAGAATTGCCTGTTTAGGTAAAATGGGTGCCATGCGCACCTGCAAGTCAGCCGGATGACTATGTGGGTCACCTGAAAATTCCTAAAAGAGACATGTTCTGCACAATCCCCTACATTAAGGTCAAGGAAAATTGTTTTGAAAGGAAATTTGAGTTAGAAATATTGGACTGGTTAAACTGTTGCAATGGTGTTCCGGCACTGGACGCTAGAGGTCTGATCTGGTTCACAGATGGATCTGATGGTCAAAAACTGTTACTATGCAATGAAATCTTTTGGCAGACATAACAAAGTCAAACTCGGTTGGGTCCCTGGTTATCAGGGAATTGCAGATGAACTAGCTAGGTCTGGCTCGGAATATGTATTCTTATGACCAGAACCCTGCGGCGGTGTGTACTGGGCTGTCGCCACAGCACTGATAAATTGTTGGGAGCACAAACTTTGTCTGGCCCACTAGGACTCAGGGCCCGGGGATCAGCCAATCCAAACTATTAATCAAGAACTTTTCCAACAAGGAAATCCGTAATTTTAATAGGGATAGCATTAGGAAGCTGGATAGTTTTCTAATAGGTCATTGCGGTTTGAGATATCACCTTAACCAAATTGGTGTTATAGGTGAATAGGTGAATATAGGTTCTGCTGGGATGATGTAGAGTCACCCGACAACATTCCCAGTGATTGCCCGGTATTACTTTGTTTATGAAGACGCATCTTTCACAATGAAATATGTTCGACAGCGGAGTTGAGAAATTCTGCTACTAATGACTTACTATCGTTCATTAGGTAGGTCGTATGTCTCTCAAAATAAATAAACCCTAAGATACAATAGATCTTTTAGCTCACAGTATCTGCCATAATGGCGCTAGGGTATTAATAAAAAAAATGTATCAGAAGTAAGAACAATTCCGAATAATAATATGTATTGGCCTGCTTTCACCGTGTATATCTGGTTTACACAACATCAATGCTATTCCCATTATCTTCAATTAGGTTCTTAAATTGTTAGCTCTTTGTTAATTTATTAATTTAATTAAAAAATATAAGGCAAAGGCTTAATATGACGCAGAATTTAATTTTACATCTAAGATCTTTCAATATCTGTAGAGATATAAATAAACTTCTCCCTTTCATTTTGTGACAAGAAGAGTGTATGACCAACATTTCTGTGTCAACTGTAGAAATTTCCCATTGTCAAAAGAATCAGTAACAAATACGCAACAGTTAGCATAATGTTTGCCCAATTCACCCAATTTGGTTGTTAACGCAAGTTAAGCTTCATGGCGACGTGATCATCAGAATACCCAAGACAGGCATCAGGCATCTTATATTATCGCGTTAACCCACATACACCAGATATGCGTAACGTCCGGTGCAACATTTTTTTAGTTGTTCCTCCTCTGCCATTGTGTCGTCGGATAATGGTAATAACAAGACGAAAGTACTATGCCAACTTTCCGCAAGACATGATACCAGTCCTTCAGAACGAATTGTTTTGTTGGTGAATTAAGAGCGAAACGGTTCTTGAGGCGAATAACTGCCACAGAGGAGCTAAAACCATTCATCCAATGCACAGCAGCCGCGCATACTGCTTCCAGATACTCGTAGAAATACACCAATGCACTGTCAGAGTACACTATCGTCAGTCTGGGAAGTTGTATTAAATTTGAGAATACACAGTGACATATCAAATGGATGGATGTGAAGTGTTTAATGGTTTAATTTATGACTTGCACTTGATATTGTGCTTTTGTTGTCTGCGGTTTGTGCATAATGTGCACTACGATATGAGAAACCGTATTTTATTGTCGTTGTTTTCGTTTTTGTGTTTGGTGACTTTACACGCCTCAGTGCTTGTAATGACAATGAAAATAGTGAGTTGGTCGGAAGGAAAAAAACCCAGGGCATTTCCACAATAGAATTAGAAAGCTTTCGCTTAAATAGTGGCACCATAAAATCACTCTATGTACAAAGTCAGCGACATAAGGTGAAATAAATCTCGCATTTTTTCGTTCCATTGAATATAATATTTTTTACGAAATTTAGGCTTTCCAAAGAGTTTGCAATGGATTTTGCAAAAAAAATTAAACTTCTGTTTTAACAACTTTCAACTCTTATTAACAAAATATACACTAATATTAGCTTTGTATGGTGCGATGCAGCCGTTGCGCATCTCCTGCGCATCAAGATCCTATTGTTTAATTATTCTGATTTGTCTTGCAACGAAAATATTTCTCAATTTCCTGTAGCCTGTAGCTCAGAGGATCATAAGGATATTTCTGCTTCTTTGCCTACCTTCGAAACTTTCCAACAGCTCGGAAAGTAGAAGTTGTTCAATAAATTGGTAAACACGATACAGTATTGCCTGATGAAGCTATCTGGTAAATGTTTTAAAAATATATTGAGGAAGTTATCTAAGCCGGATGATTTTTTGCTGTTCAGTCACATAAAGATAAACGTCAGGTCAAATGTTGTTAATTATCCCTGCGTTGTGTCTGGTGTCAATGCGTTTGACCTAAGCCCTTCAGAGAACGGGACTAGGGTGCTAAATCAGGCATTCCGATATCTGAATCGGAATACCTCATATCTCACCAGATCAATGTTGCCGCCCGATTCGTCAACGTCAGAATAAATGCTCTAAAAATGGCTAACGATAAGTCTGAGATTGTAAACATTAGACTTGATGATCATCACATACTTAGTGAAATCCCTGCCTGTTGTAAAAATGGTTCTCTTACAACTTGAAAGATCAGCTCCGAAACAGCAGAATTTGATTTTTTGCCACCAAAAGTCTCTGATGCTATTTCGAAACTGTTTGCTCAGGGTGCCTTAATTTGCGATCACCAAGCTAAAAACGGACTCTAATACAAAAATCAAGACCGTAACTATGTCGTTATAGTCGCTGCGATAAGGCAATAGCTGCTCACAGTGTCAATATTCTACTTAGCGTCTGTAAAACTAATGTCAAGAAAAGAATTCCCTCTTGGGAAGCTTTCTGTAACTGGGCTATTTTGAATTTGTAATCAATCTGGCTCTCTTCAATAAAATTATTTAAAAAAGTGCCTCTTATATTATTAACACTATTGAGTCAGTTGGTATGCTTCGCATTTAAGTCTCCCGCTAGGATAAAATAGTTTGATAGTATCGAATACAGAGAACAATCTTTGGAATTCGAAGTCGAAGTTACATTTAGGCACTTTTACGGCATATGCAGATATCAGAAAGTATTTGTAGTTATTATTTAATTTAAAGGAGACGATATAAATTCAAGCCAGTAAAAGTTTCTAATTTATTTTAAGCCTGCTATATAACAGTTTAATGGTTTCCTAACCAATATTGCCCTCTCCCTGTATTGCACCTCTCCTAACCGACCTAAACACTTAATAGTACCTAAACGCTAACCTATGTCTATGTCAGTTTTATTTCGTTCCACTAAGAAACGAAGCAGGTCTACCCTCCTCTCATTACTTATTATTGAATTGACATTAATGTGACATTATAGTTTTGAGGTTTCGCCGCTCCACTCTCGTCATAGTTGGACACTGATAGGATCACGCTGAAGAGAGCTTCTATTCTTGCTGCCTCAACTCTCAACTACACTGACAAGCGAACTAATTTGCTCCTGAAGCTTGCTGACTGCATTGTCAGAAGTTGCTGGCTTTTGGGGTCTCTATTAAGTTTCCCTAGCTCTGTCAGCAAAGCTGACGCTCTTCTCAACGTAATTTTTAAACATTTTTTGCCTTTCAATTTTCTTGGTTTTAACTTCCTCTTTCTTTTTCTAAAGTTTGCTCCGCAAATTGAAGTAAACTTCACACCCCCTCCTTGCATGGGTGCGACATAGGATGCCTCCTCCCATGCTATTAGTTCTTGGATGCCTCTTCTCCAGTATTCTGCCATCGTCTCTTCATCCCATAGTCTAAGCGTCTAAGAATAGTGCTTGAAGTACGGGGTGGTAGCCGAGTTCGGCAATCTAACGAGCACGATAAGCACTTTTCTGCGAGTAATGTACGCTATTTTTCACACGACCAAATCGGTTTTTCTGCTAAATCGATTATGCGCAATGTAAAATTACTCTGAGAGGTCACTTTCGTCTATCTTCTATCTTATTTGGCGCGACAGACCATTTTGCGGTCCAAGGCCTAACTTCTCGCGACCATTTGTGCTGCACATGTTAATTTTTGGACACAAATGGAAGGGACCTACAATTTAAGGCCGGATCCGAACGGCGAATTGAGAAACTTTCCGTGACAAGTTATTAATTTTACTCTCGGAACGTTTGTCACCCATTCGCGAGAGGTGGGACACCGTGAAAAATACTTTTGGTGTTGCTGGGATTCAAACTTGAACCTCCTGCGCAGCAGCCATGTGCATTACCACTGAGCCATGGCGCCCACCACTTTCGTCTATGGGCGTGTGAAAAAGAACTAAGGCAATAATAATCAGTTGACAAATATATAAGTTTTTTATGTGCAATTTAGCAATTTAGCTTGTTTTTTTTTAAAAAAGACTAAACCCAATTTTTTCCTATATTCATGAAACTATACGCTCTATCGTGACATTGTTTATCCTAAAAAATGCATAATTTAATTCATTCTTAAAAGCATTCTTTATTTTATTTCACCACACTCTGTCATAATTCAATTCAATTTGTAATATAAACTCCAACTCAGGTACAATGTTCCCCGGGCATTTCAGTGCCCAAAAATGGTTTTCTTGCTTTCTACACATTGCGAACAAATTACATGCGATTTACTTGAAATGTGTGTATTACTTATCGAGTCGACTGTGTGCACAACGTGTGCTCTCTATATCTAGCAAAACCATCCACCAATATGGGCATATTATTGCACAAGAAAAAATACCTAAACCAAAGCCATTGCGGCGACTTTGCTGTGCAACATTGACAAATCTGGCATCGATCTCGATCCAAATATAACTCCATCGATGAATAAAATAACCTAAAATTGTCCAGTCAAAATATTTCCAATTCTGAGTCGAAATGTTCACACGTTCTCTTACCGGTATACAGTAGTTGTATGAGGAATGTATACACCGGATGTGTGTGTATGTGTTTTTTTTTTGTGTATGTGTTTATACATATCTTTTTAAACTGTTTGTACTTAGTACTAAATATAAAAATAAAATAGAGTTTATTATTACTACAACTAGTCGATGTGACTAATGAGCAGTTTTGTTTTATATACAAATAAGAGATAATCAAAAACCGGTGACACCCTTTGGAGTCACTAGATGTAAGGTTGCGCAACTAGATCTTTCATGCTCATTTTAATTAAGGAGTATGAATACCTCTGCATTAACTCTGCCTTATTACGATGGTAACATGTAGATCCCAAGCCCAGGTAAATGAGGAGGGTTTGAGGCAACGGAGTTGTCCTATTCTCAGTAAAAGCTATTCCTAATCCAAGGTGGAACAGCATAAGCCGATGGTGTTTAGTCGATAGTATGCGGACTCTGAATACCTGGCGACCTTCGGTTTGAACTGGCCTTCCCATGGCACACCGGGCTTTTTCATGGGTGACCTCCTTTCACAGATACTCGTGGGTCATTATTGATTCAAGTTTTAATAATTATGAGATCGATGCATCTCAAATCGCATCCAAATCGGGTCCTGCTGTTGAGCAACCCGCTGTATCTAGAAAAGCTGTTGAGCTCTCGATGGCCTACCCCATTCTCAACTCAACTGCTCGGTCTGCTGTTGAGCAGCCGAACCCTACCCAGAGTTCAGACAGCCTAGCCATACGGGCCCCAATCTGTAACTCCCGAGGGCGTCTGAACTGAGGACGGTGGAAGCAGCCACTTCCGATTCTGATGCATCCACAATCGTTGATACATGAAGCGTCATCTCGAAGAAATCCGGATGCTCTTTTTTTGGAAGGCATTAGATGGGCTACTGATCCAGCAACATCGAGGTGGATTCATTAAATTGAACTCTATAGAGAGAAGGTGACTTAAACATTCTTTACGCATGGGCAGGGATAGAGAGAGTGGCCTTGCTTTTGCCAAAGCCGCCCCTTTAACTTCAGCATACAAGGAGGACTAATGAGCTCCATCAGGCTGTTACAGGCGAACCTGCATTACGCGAATGGCGTGTCCGCTACCCTTATCAAGCGTTTCGCCGAGGAAATTATAACCCTTGATCTCATCCTAGAGTCATGGGTTATTGGCGAACAGATAAATGGTCTACGGAACAGTAGAAGTAAGATGATCTGTAAATGAGGGGTGCCAGTGCCAAGGGCGGTTTGCTTGATCGGCATAAATATGAATTTTCTTCCTATTCCAGAATTTATATCCCTGCTGATTGAAGTTCCGACCGAGAGGGAAACACACAACATGGTGTGTGCTTCAGTATATTTTCCCGTCGACGACGATAACTTTCCGCCCTTAGAGGTCCAGCAGCTGATATAGCACTGGCGGAACAGAAACCTCCAGTTCCTCATAGGATACGATGCAAATGCACATCATGAGGTCTGGGGCAACAGCGACATCAATAGAAGGGATGAGTGTCTTTTAGAATAGCTTATTAGTAGTAATGTAGATATACTAAATAAAGGATCCAAACCTAACTACATAAATGCGATTCCCGAAGAGGTACTTGACCTCACTCTCGACAGTCCATTTATCCCAACTTTGTTGAAAACTGGCATGTGTCAGACGAAGCCTCGCTGTCAGACCATCAACACATCAAGTTTGACATTCCTGGCAAACTGGCACATGCTTCTTCTAGATATGATCCAAAGTCCAATAACTTGTATCTATATCGGGGACTTGTCTTTTCTAGAGCAGATATGCTTGTCACATCTATTAAGTCCACCGGGGATGAGGCAGCATATCAACTTAATGATGTGTATTATGAAAGCTGTGTCCCTAAAACCAGCTTTTGTAAACGAAGATTCCCTGGTGGAAAGACCAGCTGGCTAAACTAAGGAAGAAAGTCAGAACACTTTTCAACTAAGCTAAACGCACAAAGAGCTGGGACGAATATAGGTTCGCCCTTACAGAGTACAACTGTGAATTAAGACGACCCAAACGTGCAACATTGAGAAAATGCTGCGAAAACATTGTCGAAATGCCAGTAGCTGCACGAATCCATAAAGCATTAGTTAAGGATCAGCCAAACTGTGTAGGTTTATTCAAAAAGCCTGATGGCACCTATATTTAGTACCATGAGGATACAATCAGAACCTCACTCCAGGTTCATTTCACAGGTTCGTCTACTCATGCACCATACACGTACCGAACGCATCTGACCAAAGAGTCTGTGTTACTAGTAGGGTAAATAATTTATTCCGGATAAAGTTAATTGGGCAGTAGGCTCTTTTAAACCTTTCAAAGCTCCCGGCGGTAATGGGATCTTTCCAGCGCTTCTACCAAAGGCAGTCGATCTCATCCTACCGGGTAGGATTGCTTTATTTAGAGCCAGCTACAACTGGAGAAAGGTAAATGTGATATTTATCCCCAAACCAGGCAATAGGTCTAGTGAGCTGCCTAAATCGTACATACCTATAGGTTTTACATCCAAACCATGGAGAGACTTATTGATCTTCCAATTAGAGGCCGCTTAGAATTGTCTACCCCTCTGTTAGCATACAGGAAAGGCAGAACACAGAAAGTGCCGTTCACTATCTTGTAAAGAAGATAGAAGGAAATTTTCCTTCCAAGGAAGTGGCCCTGTATGCCTGCCTCGACATTGAGGGTACTTTCGATAACACTCGATAACACGACTCTATCGCAAGGGCAAACACTAACATATGTATCGAAGACTCCATAAATGATTGGATAAAGGCCATGCTTGAAAGTCGAGATATTATTTCCTTCTCGGGAGGAGTGTCTGTGTGTGTGACCGCAATTAAGGCTTTCTTTGGTTTGAGGTTTTATTGTATTTCTTTCTTGATTTCATTAAATGGTAACCGGAGGAATATCTTCTTCATCTTTATTGTTACCACTCTTAACGTATAATTTTGATTTACATGCATTTCAAACGTATTTGTGAGTTATATATATATATATCAGAAATACGTTACAAATATATAACAGCCAAAAATTTGTCGTATTAAAAGTCCATATTACTCTGCCTAATAATAGGATCTGATGTCGCGCAGTACTCGTATTATCTATCTCGCTCACATAATACAATACAATACAAAGTCACAAAGTATCTCAAAAGGGAAATTGTTGCCCACCCCCCCAATCCACCACATCACACAATAGGAGAAAATCGAAAAATCATGCAAACCCAAAGAGCGTTTCATCGCCCGCCGCCGGCCGCACACAATAAATTGGGCTAACGACATCGTTAAAGTTAAACGATGCGACCACAGTAAGCATAGTTGGAGGAGAACTACGCCAAACAGCAACGACAACGACAACGACGACGACATCATCAACTGGCAAATCGTTTTGGAATTACAAGATTACCAACAACGTGTTTATCCGGGCAATTGTGCTGTGCTGTGTTTTGTGTTCGCACACCGGCCGGCCGGCCGGCTTCCACTTTACTTCAGTGGCGCAATTCAAATTTCTGAAATACACTTTGCCGCACAGCATGCCAAACAACAGAATGTTATATGTACATATTATAAAATGGACAAAATGTAACAATATTCTCCTATGACCAAAGCAGGAGATTCAGTTTTGTTGCTACTCAATGGACATGGGTTTTTATGATCCGACGCTTGTGATGGCTCTTGGCAATATTTTCACATGCGCGACAATATCACTACAATGCAAGCGTAATATGGCAAGCAGAGTGAATTCACATAGTTATGCGAAGAAAGAAAACATTTTATTTGGTTGTTTTCTTCTATTTTATTATAAAACAAGAACAACAACAACAACAACATTAGATAAGTCGACGTTTTGCATATTGTTTGGTTGATGCAATTTCGATTGCAATGCTCTCAGCTCTCAGCTGAACTCTTAAATCGATTGTCGTAATATGTGAGTTCCTGAATTTCGTTAATCGCTTGAAGTAAATTTTTGGTAAAACAAACAAAAAACCCTTATATTGAGGAATATTGTGGAATAAATTTTGATTTTGAGTGTTGTCGTTTGACTTAATAAGTACACAAATTTGCGATATTAACTCCATTATCAACCTCATCATTTTACGTTGCTGTTGTTAAGACATTATATTATATAGTCGTACATCAATTTGTGCAAAAAAATATCTTTGATGTCTCTCATTAAATCGTATAGTTTCCCTTCCAGATTATTTTGAATCATCCGAAACGGATGGTACTCTGAGGGCGCAAAATGTCTGGCGAGTACTGTGGGTGCCACCCAAAGAGCGTCAATTATTCCTTGATCAAGCAATGTGTGGTCTGCTATTATTGTTGTGGATGGTTGACCACACCCTTTTAGAACGCCAATGTGGTTATTTGTTTTTTTTTTCTGTAACACATTACAGCGGCGATCCGCAGGACATTTCAGTTTTTACCTTTTCGAGTCCATAGTCGTATTCAGTTCCACTGAATATAATTTTTTAGAAGGCAAATCTACATTGAAAATCAATTGCTATGACACACCTTGAATAGTACTTAATGTCGTCCGTCCTCTCTTGTAAATATTAGTTTTTTTTTTAAATCTAATATCTCCTCTTTTTCTTACCTTAACGAAATCTTCGTGCACTTGTTATGCCTAGCAGAACAGCGATGGAAATTCCTTAAGCTTGTGCAAATAATTGACAGATCATTTTATAAAAACATGCGAAGTTTTTAACTACCCGTGTGCCCTATTAACCGATTTGCATTCCGGATATTTGGCTGGAATTTTTTTTACCCTACTGCCTTAAGACTCCCTATTAAGACTCACAGTATATCAGTTTAGCTGGTAAATACTTGAAGAGGGTATTCCTTGGTTAATTGCGAGAACAAAATCGTAATTACCCCGCAGCGGTGTGCGTAGTATGTGATGCGAAGAAACGTACAGTTGATCCTGAATCACTTCACACCCTATTACTTTTGAAATGTTCTAGCTACAAGGCCACTGTTGGTCTTTTTTGAAACAAAATTAAATCTTTAATGTACATTTGCTTAATACTTAAAACCATTACATGTATTTGAAGTATTTGCCACCTAAGCTAATACACTATGTATGTTCTCATATTGCAAATATTAAAAGGCAATTTATGCAATGAGAAGGACACGTTCATGGACCGTTTAGAGACTCTATTCCAATGACAGATGAAAACATTAAGTTCTACTAAGTGTAGTTAGTTAGTACAGCGATAAAGGAGCTCTAAATAAATATCTAAATCATTGCAGTACCCGTCGACAAAATGACTTTATTATGGGTATACTATCTGTTTTCGGAATTAAGAAACGAAAAAACGAATGGCCCCACGCAAACAACCTCTCCACTTGTCCCGATTTTGAGACGATGTTAACCAGTTTGGCATCCCTAAACCCTTGGCCAGCATCACCGTATTGTCCTTTTAATTCTACCGCAAAGGATTTTCCGAGCTCATGTGAGCTAAGTGTCATGCCCACAGAAACGCTCATAGAACTCAGCTTATGGAGTCTCTGGATTAATTTTCCCCAAATACTGCCCACTTGAACATTGCTAAGAGGTCAGATTGCTTTTTGCTAAGCCCAAGTAAGTACTGAAATATCCAGTGTTTTATACATTAATAGGTTTGATGTAATGGTTACACTCTGAATTAAATTGTCATGACGGACTAAAATAGGCTTTGTTAGCTTTAAGCAAGCATATTTCTAGTTCCGTACGGGGCAGATTTAAAAACAAAAGCCAATGTTCACGCAACTACAGGGGATTCCCCAGATGATGAAAAAGAAGAATTATTTGAATCAGTCGAACGGGAACTCTGCCCTCAGTATGATGTAAAAATCATACTTGGGGATATGAATGCTAAAATGTGTATGGCGCCGGTATTCAGGCAGTACATTTGCACCAATAGCTCACACGAGAATACTAATGACCATAATATCCACAAAGCCATCTGGGTATCTCCTGATGGAGGCACTCACAACCAGATAGACCACGTGTTGATAGAACGCCGCCACAACCCAAACCTGATGATGGTACGAACGTACCGTGGCACATCGTCTCGTACCACTATCTTGTTTGTATGGTGCTCCGAGCGCGGATTACATCATTACGAAAGATTGCATCCGCGAATCAGATTCTAGTCAACACGGCTGCCCTTCGCAACGAATAGACCAGAAATAACTACGGTCAAGCGTAGGACTCGCCCTAAATGCAGAAAGAGTAAGTCATGGGGCTGAGATATCGGGCGTAGAAAGAAATAGGCACGCCTTAAGAATACTGTCATAAGTACTGCTGACTCCATCTTATGCAGTAGTCGTAGAGATCGGAACGTCTGGTTCGATGGCGAATGTAAGCTAGCATCTGAACGTAAGAATGTTGCGTGCCGAGCAATGCAACAATCTCATAGAACGCGGGCACGCGAAAATGAATATAAAGATCTCAGAAGATATGAAAAAACGATTCACCAGTGAAAGAAAGCAGCATGGGAGAAGAATCTCGTCCGTGAACTAGAACAGTACAGAGAAGAAGGACCGCACCAGGCGCGGAAGTTATACCAAATTCAGCGGTATGACGCAACATACATCACGATGCACATACTGTAAAGACAAAGACCACAAGCCACCAAGCACAGACGAAGTTAGCAGAGCGATAAATCGGCTCAAACACACAAATAAACACCTCGATGAAAGGTGCGATGAGGAGTGCGTCCATCTGCAGTCACTGCAGCCCAATCCATAACATAAGCTGGTGATTGCTTGCGCATGGCAACTCTTGTGTCCAAATTATCGTTGGACTTGTGCTCTAACCAAACACGATAATTTTGTTTATTCACATACTGTTGAATGGTGAAAATTTTCTCATCAGAAAAGACAATTTTTGGAATCTCATCACATTCGGCCAAGGCCTTCAATGCTCGTGTTTTTTCTGAATCAAATAATCAGAGCCAAAGGAGGTCATATCGAGCACTAACATATTTTTCATAAAAAGTAATATGTTTTCAACATATTCCACGAAATTTCATTAAAAAATAATCAAAATTAAAAAAATTACAGCGTTTTCATTTGGTAACACTTGGTCTCAGCCACCCGTTATAATAAGGCCCCGGGATCAGATGCGATCAAAGCGGAACTGATTAAAATTGGAGGCTTCACAATACAACAAGCAATTCATCAACTATTAGTGCAAGTATAGGAGAAAGAAGCGATGCCAGAAGACTGGCGAGGCATCCTTTGCCCCATACATAAGAAAGGAGATATCACAACATGCAGCAATTATCGTGGTATAACGTCGTTGAGTACCGCGTATAAGATTTTGTCCTCTATCCTTCAAGACAGGATAGCCACATACGCTAAAGTCATCATTGATCCATACCAGTGTGGCTTCATCACAGGCAAATTAACAACTGAACAGATTAACACCCTTAGGCAGCTGATGGAAAAATGTCTAGAGTTTCAAAACTCACTGCACCATATTTTTATAGACTTTAAAGCCGCCTATGATAGCATAGCCAGAGTAAAACTAATATTATAAGCCAAGTGAAAATATCCGGATCACTATCAAGCTTATTCAACATCTATAACGGGCTATTCAACCTGGCCGTGGAGAAAATGATCCGAGACCATTCAGATACTCGTACTGGCTAACGCAGACGATATTGATATCGTTGTTAGAAACCAACGAGCTATACAGGAAGCTTTCCTCAAGATCGAACAGGCGGCACTCAATCTGAGGCTGCACGTAAATGAGAGCAAAAGAAAGTACATGGAGGCCACGTCTGCGACTAGAAGTTCCAACATTTCTCCCTCAATTCAAATAGTGGAGCGCGAATTTGAAGTAGTGCAATCCTTAAACTACCTCGGGTCAACTGTATCAGCTGATAACAGCATAGAACTAGAAATACGCGCACGGTTGTTTAAAGTCAACAAAGCCTACTATAGTCTGTCAATCCTCTTTAAATCCAGGAACCATAAACTCCAAGCTTCTGGTGTATAAGACAATGGTCATAGCAGTACTTACATATGGATCCGAGACGTGGGTGCTTAGCAAAAAGCATTCTGACCTCTTAGCCGCGAAGAGGATCCTGCTCGGAAAGTCCTTTGCGGTAGGATTTATGGAACACGACAGCGAGGCCGGATAAGCCTACGCTGGAATATATTCCTTGTATCATTATATTTATGACAAAAGAACCAAATTCTCAAATCACAAACATTATTTATGAAAATTGCAGTGTGGGTGAATTTGAACAGACTATACTACATGCATATGTAAGCTTTAATTTGATTACTGCTGCCGCTACTTCCGCTTAATGCAACATCTGTGGAATACTGCTTACTTATCTAAAGCAACAATCTAAATAACCTTGCTTTTATACCAAGCACCTTTTTGTAAACTTTCCCCCGAAACTTGCATACATTTCCCAGGAGACGACTTCGTACACAACACTATATGTCATTCATCCTTCAGCGTATAAGACTTGTTGAGTGATAAGCTGTTGTTGTAGCTCCTTAGTATTAGTAACGTATTGCGTGCCTGAGGGCAAAGCGAATAAAATAGCAAATGTTGCCGCCAATGCCCAGAAGCGAAAAAAACTATATAAATTAACTAACAGCGCAGCAGGGCGAAATCTTTGGCACTTGCAGTTGAAAAGTAGCAGCATCCAATTGTTGTTTGGTGTTTCTCCTCCCCTTATGGGAAGCGTCGAAAAGTCATGCGTTTCTTTCCACTTTTTGTTTAGTTATAGTGTTAACAACAATACAAGAGAAAGAAACATAAAAAAACGTGCACAAGAAATTTTCTTGAGAAAATGGAAAAGAAAGTTTTCCATATTTACCGGGAAAACATTGGCATGTGAGCGCATCTTCGTTTCTGCTGCAGCAAGGTGAGGCCCTGCCCGATGCTGCGGTCGCATAGCAAAACCAAAAACATGACGATGACGACGCTCAACGTCCGACTATGTTTGTGCGCATTCAGCAAACATTTCAAAGTGATTATCCGATATTGTTGTGGTTTTTTTCTCGCCTTCGTAGCGCTGAAGATGAGGTTTTGCAACAATATTGCGTTTTGCACCAAAGTGGTAATTTCTGCGAAAGTAACTGCTTATCTGCTTCTATATATGCCCATGTGCCTATTGCACGAAAGGTTCAATAATGAGATTCAATTTTTCACTATCGGATTTGAGATCATGGTCATAGCTGGTCATGCTGAGCCTGAGCGCTGCTTACAATCGAAAGACGACGAAAGGCGACGATTAAGATTCACTCATTGCGCAGATAAAGTGCGCAGAAAGATCTGAAGAACTTATGCCATCTGGCATTTGCCACCACTCTACGCTATATGGCAAAAGATCGTAAACAGACTCTCTCATCTGCCCTCCACAGAGCATTCAACATTTCAACAAGGCAGAAAATTCAGGAAGAAATTTCTTTCATTCATTCTGCCTCCACCGTCCAGTGTGAGTTCATTTTTGTATCTGCCTCGTTTACCAGTTTGATAGTCGCCGAAACGTAGTTAGCGTAGACGGTTTGACGACGCCGCCGACGACGACGACGCCAAGATTGATGGATACTTCAAAGAGCGCTGTGACATTTGTCAGGTGTTCGAATGTGCGAAGTGCGGATGCATTTACGCGAATTCATTGAAGGAAAAACGCGATCCCGACAATTGATAAGTATCCGCATGTGAGCGTACAACTGCTGTGGATGTCATGTGCCACATGCCACCCAACGGGTGCGTTTAGTTGCGTATATCTTGTACATTGGTTCAAAGTAGTTGATGAAGGTGGAGGTCAATGTAAGAGATTTTTCTTATGGAACCTTAGGTGGTGTAAGGAATTTGTCAGATTCCTATCTGGGTTAGCTTTTCGATGCTTTTGTCAGACATATAAGGTAAACGTGTATTTCGTTATACTGAGAAAAAGTTTTACTATTAAACGGATCTTCCAGCAAAATGTTAACACAATCCCAATTTATCAATATACTATAGTTGAGTGTTCGGCGTTGCCCGTTGGAAAAATATTTATTCGATACTAATATCAATACCTCGCCGCCCCACACCCACCACCACCTGAAAATTTCTCTCCCTCGCCCTCTAAAAGAAGTCACATAAAGGACAATTTTAAGAAGGTGCAAAGAACAGCTTGTAATCACATTAGTGAAGTGATGAGTGCTAAAAGTGCTCCTGATGTTATGCTTCACCTTGTACAGGTTGACGCCTTCGTTAGGTAGGAGCGCCAACATGGCTACGTGACGGTCTAAAGTAAATCTGTGGGAATGTCTCATGACAGGAAACTCAACGCTAGTCCAATTTATGCTTCGACAAAGCCGAACATGTCGTTATAGAGAATTCTGGAGAAGTGGTTCAGTACCGGAAACCGAAAAAGTACAATGCTTCACTGACGGATGGTGTCTTCTGTGATAAACTGAATGTGAAAACTTTTGTACGCCGCCGAGACTATTAATAAGAGGCTAAATCATCAGCAAATGAGATGAGCGACAAAAATCACGTTAAATATTGAGGCATTATATAAGATAAAAAAATGACTTTCAATCAATATATTTATAATCATAATATTTGCCTCAATAATCGGGGTCCGGGCCTAGCCTTCTCCAAAACATCTCTTCACCGGTCCCGATTTCCAGCCGACGTCATCCAGCTGGCATCCCTAAACCCTAGGGCGTCCTGATCTACGCCATCCTTCCAGCGTAGGCTTGGCCGGACTCGCTTTCATGAACTATAAATCATACCTCAAAGGGCTTTCTGCGCAGGGTCCTCATCACCCATGCGAGCTAGGTATTTTATGTCGCAGCTCCATGCTTTCCGCTTTCCAGGCGGAGAAGAAAACTGGACGGGAAATAAATTCACTAGACCTTGTTTTTATACTTTAAATATTTTTATTTGTTGTATTTCTACGACAAGCCCGTTGTCTTTTTGCTTGGCTGCGACTTGTCAAGAATTTTTGTCTTAGTTCTTATTATCTTCTACTTCGACTTCTTCCTACACTGGGTTGATTGACCAATCGGATCGATTTATTATCGATTGATATAATAATCGACCAAAATTTTGGGTCCGCCCTCAAATTCATCTATCCTCTTAGATCAGTCCATGTGCATGTGCATAAATACAATGCTTTGCACTTATGTACAAAGTGTTGTGCCATCGTAAAGTAAATACGATAGGCGCTGCACACCATAAAGATCTTAATTTATTGGTACACTGTCTCTAGGTCGCTTCTCTCACAGTTAACCCCGAAATATCGGTTACGTTTTAATGGGATATATGATAAGTACACGCTGTACAGCTGAAGGCTAAAATTGCCCTAAAAGTGATTTGGTTCCCACACAATACCAATGCCGTTTTTTAAATGCTCGTGCATTATGGGAGCATGCAATAGAGTAATAAAGATAACAGTGCCAGTTTGTATCCCTAAGATTGAGTTATTTATGTATTTTGACTTGCATTATTGATATTCGAATACACGTCCATAAAGTATCTCTTTATCGCAATAAGAATGTGACTGTGGCGATAGTGGAGCGAAAGATGATGAGGGGTTGTGTTGATCACAAAACGAGCTTTATTCTCTTCACGATATCGACATCGCGATATCGCTCGAAGATTTCATAATTATATAGTCCTTCCTCACATACGGGGCAAACAATTCCCCCGTAAGACTTTTCTCTCGAACGCGGCTTGCGTTGCAGATTGCTTTTTGCTTTTTTTTGGCCCCTCAATTCGAGTTGTTTTGGACAGTTTAAAGTCTAAAATACATCGCAGATAAATGCTGGCTTTCCCCGGAGACAAAACGGTGCAAGAAATATTTCACTGTATAACAGTATTGGTCTCTAAACCGTTAGAGTTGGAGCCATGTAATGGCTGTGGTCCCACAAGATTTTTTGTGTTGTAGTAATTGTAAATTGTAAATTGTTAATTGTTTATGGGTCTCTAAGCCTCTAGAATAAGAGCCAGGTGGTGGCTGTCCCACAAGATTTCTTGTATAAAAGAATTTGTTTATCGGTCTCTAAACCGTCAGAGTTGGAGCCATGTGATGACTGCGGTCCCATAAGATTTCTTGTGTTACAGTAATTGTATATGGGTCTCTAAGCCACTAGAGTTAGAGCCAGGTGGTGGCTGCGGTCCCATACGACTACAAAGAAGCCCATTTGTAGTTACGGAAAATATTTTTATTTTAATTTCAGATGCGCAGACAGAGATTGAGGTGCCGTGTACTTCACCAGAATCAGGAAGGCCGTGTTAGCAATAATAATACTCCCAATATTTTGCGTTGCTATGCAAACAGCATTTGGATTTACGGTGATGACTGGAGGCATTGATGTCTCCGCAAATAAGTGTGTTGAGAGCGATCCTAGGGATAATTGAAGGCAACTGCCTTTTTGGAGAACAAGCTAGAATGCTGGTTCGAAAATTTAATGACTATGCAGAAGCTGTAAGAACATGGAGGAGGAGGGAACCGTAGTTAAATTTCTCTCCTCCTCTCCGACATTAGCCCACAGATGGTACAAACATTTTGGTACATACAGAATGTACAACCTCTCATATCTCTAAAATAATAAAGTGCGAGATATTTCAAGCATTATAAATAGCTTCAATAGAAACGTTGCCAGTCTAAGTGTTCCGAAGCTGCCTAAACAATGGTTACTTTCCAGACAACTGGAAGGTGGCCAAAGTAGTACCAGTACCCTTCAGCGTAAGTGTTTACCGTCCAAAAGCTTTATTGTGCTGTATCATAAAAGTATTGGAATGTGTGATCCGTAAAAAGATCAATACGTTTTGTTCGGAAAGAAAAGTTATTCCTTCCTTTCAGTTCGGAAGCACTCTACGCTGCACCCTCTGCTGAAGCTGCACAGTGACGTCATTAAAGGACTGAACGTCAAAAGTAGTAGACTAGCCTGTTTACTAGACTTTCGAGAGCGGTTTCTTTCTCAAATTTTGTGTCCCCAATTATATTTTGAAAAGGTGTACGGCAGCCCACCGACAAGGAAAAGGAATAAAGCCGGAGTTCCTCAAGGTTCCAGACTTTACCCAGTCCTGTTTAGCATTTTCACGGCAGATCAACCTACCGATATAGCCGGAACAAGAACCATGTTTTTTGCGGATGACTCCATCACGTATGCCGTCTTCTGCTCTCCTGGAGATAGCTGCCCGAAGAGTGGAGAAACACCTCTTTGGACTACTACATGAAGTGGGGACAAAAGCTCAACGCCAACAAAACGGAACTGATCTGCTTCCGAGTACCAGCAACCAAAACATGAATAAGAAAAATCGCAAGCCGGTGCAGAGCCTTAAAAATCATCCTTCCGGATAACACGACAATAAACACCAAGTCAGAGACTAAGTACCTGGGAATCAACTTTACTAAGAGGCTCAAGTCTAACTCTCACATCCATCAAACAATGAAGAAAGCCAACTACGCTCTGAATTAGGTGCACCCGCTTCTAAGAAGGGCTGTCCAACAACACTAGGCTGCTCATCTACAAGCAGGTCATTAGGCCAGTGATGACCAATGGCTATCACATATGGTTCACCGTCTCACCAACAACGATGAAGAATTTATCCCCATTTAAAAAGAACGTACTTAGGATCTGTACATGATTCTGGAGGGTGCCAAACATCTATAAGTTTGTGTCGACTACAAGGCCTTACGAAGCAGCAGGTCTACTACCAATAACCAACCACTTGTTCCAAATGGCGAGGAAATACGTTGACGCGTTGGAAACACATCCAAGTCCTGAGTTGCAAGGACTGAGAATCAAAGAAATCGAGCCAAGTCACCGGTACATACACATCAGAGGATTCACAGATGCCAGATTCGATGGCATCTTTAACATTCAAGACGTCTCCTTCTACAAGAAGGCCAGAAGACAACACTACAGAGGCTTTTTATTTTATTTTTATTTTATTTTAATATTATTGTTTAAAATTTAATTCCCGTAAAAATAAACATGTAGTAGATTAAGTAATCAAAAATATTGTTTGGTAATAAGCAAGGTAAAGAGCAATACGAAAAAAAAGAAAATTTAAATGCGTCGGGCCCCAATTGTTGAGCCGACACTTATTAATATTAGTAATAAGTTTAGTTTTAAGTCAAAGTTGTACAATACTTGAATGCTTAAAAAAACAACCTTAAATCTTAAGTGTTCCAAAGCAGCAGCTGGTACCCAACTTAACTCAATGTCACAACGCGGAAGAAGATTATTCCAGTCCAGATATCGATAAGGCTTAGTAGTTATCTGGAAATCTTTACATTCGCCATTTCATTGTTCATGGGTCAACGTACAAGCTTGTGGCAGTTAATTAAAGATACAAATTAAATCATGTAGTTTGATAGTTATACTCTAAGCTTAGAGAAGACACACCGACAGTGAAATAGATTTTGAAAATTAAAAGACGAAAATATCTATGATTAGGTTGGGTAATTTGTATGAAATTAAGTCTCGTTAAAACGGATAGGAAGAAGAAGAGCTCAACGTACTCGTATAGGGATATCCTGATTTGTCTAGCTGAGAATTATTTTATACGCGGTTGTCCCATACTTGGATTCTTAGATCATGAACTGCTTGATGTAATTATAAATTTCCCATCAGCGTACCAGGTTTTTGTGCTTCCTGCTCTCGAGATCCTATTGTAATTGAAGTGGCTTTTGACTCTTAATTTTTGATATCGTACTACCGGCAACATAGCAATGTCGTTAGTTTTTTGGTAAATATAAAGTGGTCATGGAAGTTTTATTAGTATCGCTTCAATATGCATTTGAGAGCAGCGATATCTGATCACACTTTTGGCCGCCTCTTCAGTAGAACTTCTGCATTATGTTCTTATCGCTTTTTGTATTGTTCTAGTTCATAGAAGAGATTCATCTTACATGTTGCCTTCCATCACCTGTGAATATTCTATTTTGCATATCTTCTTAGTTTTTATTAGTTAGTTCAAATTTCCACATTATTTAAGATTGTATGGCAATCAGAAGTTTTAAATCGTTACCTGTCTTTTATGATTATGCTAGATTTAATATATATCTGATTCGCGAATTTATCCCGTCGTCTCTGTAACGCAAAATATTAATTCTTTTTATTGAAAGCCGACAACATTGCGGGTTTCATTATTTTGATGTTGCATGACAGAGCTCTAGTAAGTGGTGTATTTTAATTTTTGTATGAAATTATTCTCCGTTCATCACATCTCATGGATTGCTACTGTGTGTCAGTTTAATGCTTTGCAAAATTGCACAGAATACCAATCATATATTTGTTTCTATTCTTCTCCCAATATTCTTTCGTGGTGATATGTGAATAATGTGCTCTGCATTTTCATCTACTTTCTTTGCATTTCATTTCATTTCCAAATAGGTATGAGCAATTTTTCCAACTTACACAGCACAAAGTGGGCTCTACTTCTAAAAACTTTAGCCACTAATTGTTTCTTGATATTAATTTTTTTCCATACGCTTTACAAACAATCGATACTTCCTTGCCATCAGTAAGTTCAAAGAAAGGTCTATCAATTGAAATGAAAAACTGTTCTCCTTTATTTTGTTTTACTATAAAGAAATAAAACAATAAAGGCGTATATGTACACACATCTGGTACCCGGAAGAATTGACCAGATTCTCAGTTATTCTTTTGATTGTACTCTTGGTGTATGAGCCGTTTTTATGATTGGACTTTTTTCATTTCCTGTATACTCGTAATCAATATCATAATACAAACATCATTATTAAAACTATGTCGGAGTCTGCCCATACGAGCGTTTCGACGTCATCTAACCTAACCTAACCTAGCATCTTTTGATCTTTATGCGGAAGCTTTAATCGATTTTCCTTAAATGATTCTCCTGATTGATGTTTTAAAACTATCATTGCAGTGGTATTGTATTGTTGTTAGATGAACCCTTACGTTGTGTTTCTCTTGTGTTTCTGTTTGTGGTAGAACAGTGGGTTTTTGATCTGCTTAATGAACGCACATGGCAGAGAGCACCCGAATGTTTAAAATTTCTACCCTTAATTCGCACATAAGAGAAGACACATAGACAAATAAAACGCACATCGATTCAACTGAAAAGAAATATAAACTAAACATATTATCCTCTGTTTTTTCCTACTTAAATATAATTCGTGTCCTTATACCGCAGTGCACAATCAAAGGCATAAGACAAGTTTATGCTCACCCGCAGTGAAAAGCAATAATCCTATACCCAAAAAGAGGCTGTTTGGCATATAATGGGGTCTAGGGACACTTTTTTCTTCTTTGTAAAACTTTTAAAATATAGATCATATTTTAATAGATCTGTAATTAAGATCAGTTTTCTGATATATTAACGAAAACAACAAAAGATGTCATATTAAATAAATAGTCAACCAAAAGTTTTTAGAGCTGCATTTGCATTGGTGTCAGCATTTAGCATTTTACCTACATCCTTGAGTACTTCGAGACAAAGCTTTGAAAGCATTCTGCATTTTAAAATAGAATAGTGTTCCATTTTTTCCCTGCAGTTATCAGCTTTCTGCGGTAAAATATCAACACGACTAGTGTTATGTAAGCCAAATAACGACTTTCAATAAACAGATACAACGGCTTACAAATATAGCTAGTGACAACGAATTCAAAGCCTACTTTAGTCTGTTAACAACTCGTAAGTCGCACTTTTGTGAATTGGTTAGCTATGTAGGCCGAAAGCTAAGCTTTTTGTCATTATTTTGTATTAAATTATGTAAAATCCTGTTTACAGGGGTGCTACTGTTCTTAAAATAGGTTTGCAATCGTAAAAGCAAAAGTATCTTTTTCCTGTTGCCTGAAATAAAACCGACTAACAACCATGAACTTCCAAGCTGCTGGTTAGTAAAGACACCAGAGCTTTGCTGTATTCGAGAGGAAGGCCTTAAGGCACAATAAATAAATAAAACTCAAGTTATCTTCGGCGATCTATCTCTAATTTGGAACTCCAGCCAAATCTCCTTGCTCACACTAAGTAAAGATAGTTTGAATCCAATGTTAAATCCGTCGCGAAACCTCGAAAGTAGTAGCAAACATCTCGAGGAAATTGCAGGCTTTTGTAAATCACTATCTGCGCAACATTCTAAAGATTCGTTGGCCACAAATTAAGTCAAACCAGGAATTGTCGCGTACGACGAGCACAAGAGCTGTTGGATGTCGATATAAGGAGGCGAAAATTGCGATGGATTGGTCACACACTCAAGAAGACAAATAATAATATCGCGACGCAGTCCGCAGTCCTTTGAATGGGTGCACGGCGGGTTTGAAGACTAAGAACAACGTGGATATCAACAGTCTAAGCAGAAGCAGACTCTCAGGGGAAAACGTGGCTACGGTTGAAATATCTAGCTGCAGACTGTAAAGAATGGAGGGGATTTGTTGGCGCCGTATGCCTCAACCGGGGATACAGGACATGATAATGGTGACTCTCCAAATGAACAGTAATATCAATATTTGTGGGCGTCGAGTTGTTAGCTCGTTGGACTTCTACCATAAATATTTTTACGGTTCAATCTTATGCGAAGGTCTGATAGACGTCTGAATGTAATAGCAGTCAAGAAAAGCTTCTCATTAAGCCTTTCGGATACGGCATTAAATTTTAGGTTCCATTTGTGTGCAAAGATTTATGACGTACAACACGAATGGCCACCAGAAGCAAGGCCGTCAATTATGTTTGATGTAACTTCGATGTCACCCATTATGACTCGGGAAGCAACGACTTCATTGCCTAAATCATCGATTCTACGTCCTAATTCTAGTAGGCGTTGATCAACACTGGGGTTTTGGAAGTCGAACCGAGTCGTGGAAATTGATAAATAAGACACTAAACTGAACGTAAAATTTGAAGTTATCGTTAATTAAGTTATCTTTATTAAAAGGCAGATGTGAGTCGAGGGCAGATAGCAAGTCTAGGGGTTCGAGGAGTCACTTAGGGGATACACATCAGCCTTACTTGTGAGTAGCTCGTATATACTTTTAGTTTAGATTTGAGACGGTTTATTGAGTGGTCTGCAATATTGCTGAATTCGTCAAAACTTTTATTAAGGTCATCGAGCTGGCTAAGAAATTTCTTATAACACAGATTGTTTTCCGACATTAAAGACGCAATTAAGTCACTAATACACTTGATAGCATTCCGATTGGCATTTACCCATTTTCAAAAATGGGATGGGCCTTGTCCCATAATGTACCAGACTTGTGTTCTTAGTGGAGGCGGTTTAGTTTAAGTGCTTTTTCTAAATAATTAGTATTTTATTTAAACAGCATATCCCAGTCGACTATTTCCATCCCGTTTCGATGACGCTTTTTTCCACTCTATGATGTTGTTTTTGGAATAGGTAATACTGGGCTCGAGGGCAGTAAAGATTCCTTCTGCATTTTCTCATGAACAGAAGTTTGTTGACTTATGTTGCGGTAACAATCTCTATTGACTGTAACGTGAACTGCGGCCGCATTTTTGAAGAAGTCTGATGATGACACCAGCGTGTAAACTGCAATCAAACTGTGAACTTTTCTGGATGTAATGGAGAATGTGTGGGATCTGTAGATTGGTCTCACTTCATATGCGGCAATTTGGCTTATTAACAAACCCGTTAAGCCAAAAATAAGCCTCATCGCAAAACATAATTATGCGATAAAACCTCGGGTCAACAATCGGCGAAAGAACGACGTATATGATAGTCTGGTGGCTTTAATTCCTATACCAGTTGAATTTTATATGGATGTCGGCCAAGATTTTTAAGCAAAATGTTCTACGTAGTGGATGGACAGACCCCGATTTTTGCGATCGGTGACGAATCGATAAATTTAAATCTTCGACCACACTTTCATTTGCAGCGGCAATGTTTGAGTTATTTAGAGAGTAAAGCTCTCCACAACTCGACAGATGGCTTTTTCAGATAGACGATTATGTGTGTCATAAAAATAGCGAAATCGCCTATATAATATTAGCACATGCTTCTACAAGATACAACCAAATGACAACGGACTGAATTCTTTAAAGGGGACTTGTCCTCTATCGAGTCCATAGGGAACCTAGATGAGGCAGCTTATCAGTTAAATGATGTGTTGCTTACGTCCTTCTACGGTAGCTGTGTCCCCAAAACCAGTTTAAGCAAACGTAAGGTTCCCTGGTGGAATGACCGGCTAACCAAACTTAGGAAGAAAGTTAGAAAGCTTTTCAACACTGCTGAACAACTGCCACAACTCGACGGATGGCTTTTTCAGATAGACGATTATGTGTGCCATAAAAATAGCGAAATCGCCTATATGTTGTGCGGAAGTAAATTTGAATAATTTGGTACCGTTTTTTAAGTCTGAGTCTATTCATGATGATTTGCCAGAGTATACTGATAATAAATGTCAGTGAGCACCCTTCAGTAAGTTTTATCTAAGCAAAAAAAAACGCTTTGTTAACTGTCTTATACTTCAACCATAGTTATAGAAAAGTTAAATATTAAATAAAATCTCTAATATCGCAAGTAAATTTAATTTTTTATTTTGTATGAATAAACCACCACCAACCACATCATGCAAATTACTTTATAATAAATATTGGAATTTGTTTCCTTTACAAATAGTTTCGGCTGTCGGCGGGAACAGACATTCAAGACCGCATCATCACCGTCAACCACAAAACAATATCCAACGCCAAACAACCTATGTACAGACAAGTCACAACAATGTACAATGTGAAATCCATTAACGAAATTGAAACGAGAAGTATAGCGCCGGCCGTCCATAAGGCAAAAGCTAAAGCGCATGTTTTCCTTTTGAGGTGGCAAAAAAATGTTCTCTGCGTTCACTACTAAGTAGTACAGATCACACCAAGCTTGGAAACTTAAATTGAACATTAACAATGGAGATGGCGAGTGACCCCGTTGAACTAGCCACTAAGTACAGTGTAGCACAGTGGAGCAGACGTCTGTAGTAGCGCATATAGAAAAGTGACTGTGGTGTTTGTATTTTCCTCAAGTGCAATTAATTCACTCACTTAGATCTTTAAATTTATTTGTCCATAATGCTGATATCTGCGAAACTTTTGCAATTTTATTATTTAATTATATGAAGAGTAATTTTATTAAGAAACGCTATTCGCCCCGGTAATTTTATCAGCCACTTCACCAAATATCCAAATAAACTCCATGTTCACCAAAGAACCAAACATTTTTCGATAATCTTGACTGTTTATATTATGGACTCATTCAAATTATGTAATACTAGTGAGTAGCCGTCAAAAATTACGGAATTAACTTTTTTCACTTGAGTCCCAATATATAATTACTACTCTAAAAAATTTAAAGTAAAGTAACATTTTGTTTTGGATAAAATTAAGTTCACATTTATTGATTTAGTTCAGGATTTCTTTAATTACACTGTTTTTTGTAAACATACGCGAGTTCTTAAGTAAATCTCGTTGACAATCTTTATTTTTAATTAAGACTTCTAAGTTTTTATTATATCTTCCTCGAGTTAAAGCGACATATAACTGACCATGAGCGAAAACTGACTCAAGAGCATATACACCGACATGATCAAAAGACTGGCCTTGATTCTTGTTGATGGTCATTGCACAAACCAACATCAATGGAAATTTGCGACGCTTCATCTTTGGAATGGCAAAGTACTTTTGCTTGCCTCTAAATCAATTCTAGGAATGCAAATTTCTTCCCCCTTATTACTCCCTGTGATAATTTCTGCTTTTATACAGTTTCGATTAAAACTCCTGACTATTAATCGAGTTGCATTCAACAAACCCTTTTTTGGGGAAGATTTCGAAGAAGCATGATAAATGCACCAACTTTCAATTTCAGTATATGTGGCGACATTACCGATGGACATTGTGCGTGTAAAAATTTAACAGGAAAATTAATCTTAAGTACGTCTAAGTGAGAATCCGTCAAAAATTAAGAAATTTTACCATTTCATCGGAGCATCAAACGAACATATGGTGTGAATATGGAACTAAGTCCAACCATAAACACAAATTTTCGTAAATATCTTTTCGACTCCAGCGCCACCTAACGTGTAAACGTGCTGGTGGAATTTTGCGATAGATTTCTAACCCACTTCCAGTTTTTTATCCAACTTTGCTTTGATAAACATTTTCGGACAAGAAAACCCTCCAGAGAAGACTGGAAGAGTATGGTACGGAGATCGATATGGAAAAAGCACAGCACGATCTAAGCCTAGCTCTAAGCTAGGCGGCATAAAGATCATTTGGTGAAATGTAAGCGTAATTTTTATCCCTAAACCAGGCAATCGGCTTATTGAGCTACCTAACTCATACAGACCTATAAGTCTAACGTCATTCGTTCTCAAAATTCTAAATTGACTTATAGATGTTCATATCAGAGCCTGGCTAGATACATTGAGGGTGCTTTTGATAACACTGACTACGACTCATTAGCAAGAACATTCAGTAGCAGACGTATTGAGGACTCGAGAGCTACCAATGGATTAGGGCCATGCTTGAAAGTCGAGTTATCACTTACTCGACAGGAAGAGTGTCCGTGTCGGTGACCGCAGCTAAGGGCTGTCCACAAGGAGGTCTCCTTTCTCCCCTTCGATGGTCAATCATCATAGACAACCTTCAAACAGATCTACATAGATCAGGCTACATCGCCATGGCCTATGCCAATGACTTGGCAATTTTAATTAGCGGTAAGCACAGCACGACCATTACAAATGTCATGCATGCTACGTTAGATTATTCCAGTGAGGTTAAATATTTCGATGTCATCCTTCATCCTTGATAAACGGCTAAACTTGAATTCTCATATCAAGTCCGCCATCGAACGCGCCACTAGGGCATTGTGTGCCAGTAGACGCCTCTACGGCAGAACTTGGGGTCTAAAACCGAAAATGATACACTGGATGTATACTATGAGGGTGAGACCTATTATCACGTACGCGGCCATCGTTTAGTGGCCGAAAGTTCTTAAACGGACAATGGAAACTAAGCTACTAAGCTACAGAAGTTTTGCCTGCCTAACGAACGCCATGCGCACCTGCCCTATGACTGCGATAGAAGCTGTTGTAGGGCTTTCACTCTTGCCAATCTTCATTAGGAAGACGACGGCTAGATGCGCTATTAAGCAGCAACCAAAATGCGGTTACAAACCAGGTGACTATGTGGGACATCTGAAAGTTCTTGACTCAATTCCCGATGGTCAGGGAGTACTGTATCGGAATGTTTTTTGAGGTAACAATATTAGACCGTGTGCAATCTGGTCTAATGGTGTTCCAACACTGGACGCAAAAGTTCTGGTCAGACGGATCGAAGATGGAACCAATGGGTATGAGTCCCACGCTTTTTCAGACAGAACTTCATGTCATTGAGGTCTGCGCTAGGATTAACTTTAGTAAGGGTATTATCTGCGCTACGATTTGTATCTTTTCAGAGAGTCAAGCAGCACTGAAAGTGTTATCGTCCAACATAATAGACTCAAAATCTGTTAAATGCTGCTACGATGCATTGCAATCCTAAGCTAGGCATAAGAGTGTAAGACTCGGTTGGGTCCCTATTCACTAGGGTAATACAGGCAACGAATATGCAGATGAGCTAGCGTTCTTAGAACCGGGACCTTACTGTGGTGGCAGCCCACTTGATGATTAATATCAATAATCAAAATAATCTTCGTCTAGCCCATTTGGATAATATCACATGACTAAGACAATCCATACGATCAATCCCTTTTTCTATAAGGAAATCCTTTTTCTAGACAAAGATAGTATCAGAAACCTGGTGATCTTTCTCACAGAACACTATGGCTTGAGATATTACCTTAGCAGAATTAATCTAGGCTCAGATACTGAATGTAGGTTCTGCTCGGAGGATGATGAATTATCCTTGCACATTCTCTGTAATTGTCCAGCATTAATCTGGTTAAGAAGTCGTATTTTCCATAAGGCACTATGTTCGTCGGCAGAAATGCGAAGCTTTGCCACTAAGGACATACTATCTGTCATTAGGGAGGAAGTAGTATATCTTAGATTAGTTACACCTTATGATACAATAGATATCATTAGGTCAGGCACTTGGGCTAGGGTTGTTTTATAAGCCAGTTTGTCTTCGGAATTTTGTTAGAGTGCGCAACCTGAAAATCCAGGATATCACACAAATAATAGCCCTAATAGAAGAGGTGATCCAAAATCAACAACTGGACCCATTCAAAACGACAGGGATCGCAGATTTATTACCTGATCAAGATGTTTTAAATGTCAAAAGCCTGGTCATTTAAATCAGGATTGCAAGGAATCAAGCACTGAAACACGACAAAATAGCCAAGCAATGGCGTCAAGAGTCTGGAAAGACTACGGCGGATAGATGCATTACAGTTAAATAAAGTGGAGCAATCGGCTTGTACCAGCTTTGCAGGGCAAAGGCTGAAGAACGAACGGAATGCCCCATGGTAACAGTACGTAATAGTACGTAATAGTATTGGAGAGAAGACCTTCAATCGTGAGTCCTGAAACGGTGTCTAGTGAGCAAGTAAAGAGAGTGTCTCTCTTATTATTTTATGATTTTATGATGGCGCACCAGATGTCACTTGAGTTAAAGAAACAAGTGTAAGATGTTGTAATGTCTCTCTAGAAAGCCTACAATATATAAAAAACAGCTATCCTATGAGCACAGATTCTAAACCAGCCCCAGTTAGTTCGTTGCCTGCAATTTCCTAATAAAGATTTGTAGTGGTGAAGGCGCAACGTAACTTCTAGCACTACCGTTAGGCAGGTTAACATGGCGCCCGTGATACCCAGACCGACAATTTTTTTGAACTTCTCAAGCCTATTTGCCGTTGTCTGTTCAAGAACTTTCAGTCACTGAACGATGGCCGCGTACGTGATAGTGGGCCTCAACATCGTTGTACATATCCAGTGTACCAAGCTCTGCCGTAAAAGCGTCTACTGGCTCACATGGCCATTGTGGCGCGTTCGATGGCGTACTTGATATGAGAATTCCAGTTAAGTCATTTGTCAAGGATGTCGCCGAGATATTCAACCTCACTAAAATGAAGTAAAATGGTGCTTTTTATGGTGATAGGTCCTAGATTGACCAGTCTTCATTTTGTAAAAGGTACTAGAAAGGATTTGCAAGGATTGATGAATAGTTCTCCTCTGCTGCACCATTATAAAACGTGTAGCGAAGCACCTTGCATGACATTGGAAATGATCGTGCTGTGTTTACCAGTAATAAAAATCGGCAAGTCATCCGCATAACCAATGATGATGTAGCCTTATCTATGTAGATCAACTAGAAGATTGTCGATGACTAGTGACCACAGAAGGGGAATAAGGACTCCTCCTTGGAGACAGCCCTTTACGACACAACTGCTTTTTTTTCTCTGTACGCCACATATAGGTCATATTGCTTATTTTTTAAATTCTCTACATATATTAACTTCACTTGCCCGTGGCACGGATGTCGGTCGGTCGGCAGTCGTGGAATCTTGCGATCAATTTTTAACCCACTTCCCAAAGCCCGATTTTATTGAAATTTTGCACACATTTGTATTTCCGGAGACAACACTTTCACCTCGCGCCACAGGGCTGAGGGGTGCCAATATAAAACTTTTAAAAATTAACCCGTTTTTCTCTAAATTTTATACACATTTGTTAGATGATGGACATCACTTTTTGTAAAAATTTTGGAGATGCCGGACCCCGGCTCGATGAGAAATGAAGAAGACAAATGGAAGAAGTAGTCAAATTTGTACTTCATTTGCCTAATTTTAGGACCAATGTTGGATATGATGTGCATGTAATCCCTGTTTTTTATATAATTGACACACTAGATAGGTATAAAAAAAAATTTCTATTTGTGCCTACTTTAGAAGTTTTCATTACATTTATTCTCCGACTAGGCGCTAAGTTTCTGTGTTAAACTGAATAACACCTGAAGTGATTGCAATAAAATTTTACCTCCATAGCCTTCTATTCATAAATCTATTAATTGCATTGTCTAACTTACTATCAACATGGAGAAATATTTATAAGTTCCTGCTGTGTTTATTAAATTCTTTCAATAATGTATTTTTATTAAAAAAAAATTCTAAAACCAATAAAATACTCCATTAGTTATTCTTGTACTTTTATTTTCTTGGTAATTTCTGGTATACCATTGCAAATTACATCGTGAGGTAAGAAGTAACGCAATTCTATTAAGGTTCGCTTAAGAAAGCCATTATTCTTTCATTTAAAGTACTTGTACATAAATGGCAACAATATAACTTTGATTTCTCCATAAATGACTTATGCATATGTTGGCCAAACAAACTGGGCGAAAGATTGCAGACATTCAATTCCTTAACATCCTTGTAAAGACCGTTACCTTCTGAATATTTACATCAAACGCACCGAACATTAGTTTCTATATCTTTATTACTTTAGCAGGTAATTAAGAATTAACACCAACTAAGTTTACGCAGCGTTAATTTATTTCATGTATATTTAATAATACACATATTCATTAAAATTAATAACAGCTTCCAGGAAAACAGCAACATCAGCTCTCTAATAAAGGTGGTGATGAAATTTAATGATTTAATTAAAGATATTTTTTCCTGTGTTTGTTGTGATAAAACAAATAAAATACCACAAAAAGATATAAGAATGGTATATGTATTTGTCCATAAGAAGATGAGTGTTGTGTTGTACAGCGAATATTCATTAAATTTAAAAAAAAAACTGAAGTTTAACAATTATATGACAGAAAGTTCGGCAACGTGACGTGTTAAATAATTAGAGCTGCCAGTGTATGATATCCAGAGTATATTACCTTAAGAAGTTTTTGGCTACTTAGCCGAATACACGAACACAAACGAATGTATGCTCGCGTGTTGGATTTATATAATGAAATTATATTCAATTAAAGCTAACTACCAAAATAACGAAAGACTTAAGTGAGAAACTGTATGCCACTTTAGCAATAAACAGAACCAAAATCAATTGATTTTCACATTTTTTGCATAGATTTTCTATAATCTATTTCAGCATTCTATTAGTTTTCCATTCACCAGGCATTTTTTGTTTTTGTGAATTTTCCTTTTGTGTGATTAGATACACAGTACATAGAAAATAACATCATCATCATCAGATGCACGCAGCAAACATTCTAACCAACATTACGAGAATATATTCCTATATAAGTACCTATCTATATATGTTTTTGCTTTTAAATTGTAATTTAAGTTTTTTTTTGTACGCTGCCGGATCCTTTGCCCTTCATCTGCCATTTATTTTCTCAACTCATTTGTAGATTTTTCCTCTCCTTTTTTAATTGATATTTTGCAATAGAAATGCAATTTTTCATTCTGATTGATAGGTTGATAGGACTTTCTCTTAATTACATAGAAGATATAATGTTCAATGAGTTGCGGTACTTGGCAGCACACAAATGCGAACATAATGCAGTTGGCTTTAATTGAATCTTAGATGAGTCGATGGGTACTCAACTCAACAACAACAAAAAGTTCTTTGTCGTGCAAATTACCTATCTTCTGTTATTTGGCGATGATGGCGATGGTGCTAATGATCACAAGCACCGACGATGTACAAATGAAACAAACTAAGTAAAACTTAACTGTACACGTAAGTTAAGTTTGAAAGAATTTGTATTGTAGAGATGTTCTTTCATAGAAATATCGACTACAATTAAATTTGTTTAGTGAATTGCACTTGTTAAGTGTTCTACTTCTTGAAATTGTTTAGAGCTGTAATTATAATTGACATGTAAGAGGTTGAATACCAGCAAAGTAAAATCATGCATTTAAACAAATGGTACTTTTTATATTTTGTCATTAATAGAAGCATAGAAGAGGATTTTTATTTGGTTTGATTTTTTTAAGCATTATAACCAAACAAAGGCCAAAACGCTGCACTTCGCATTCAACTCTCTTGGCAGACGAATAAAGAAAATGTTCTGTTCCTTTAAATCTTACATTACAACAAGTATACAAATCTGTATCTAAGTGTAAAGAGTTCAACGTAAGCAAGTGTGGAAATAATTCTTCATATAGGCCCACGGATCACTTCAAAAAGAAAAGCTGTGCCGCAGAAAGTGCCCTGAGGCTGAAAAAACTTATCATATAACACGATGACACATATAAAACCAAATTGATTAAATTGAGTGGCTGAGTCAGTTCTCATTGGATCGTCCGCAGTATCGCTGCCTGAGATCAATATTTGGCAGATAAATTATAACTACTTATTTCTGATTGTAAACTGCAGGAGACGACCGAGCAGTAACCCATTGCTTTCTGAACTATGCTGGACTATCCGAGAACAATATAATTCTCGCGCCTCTGATAACTTTTTAAAGTCAATATTGACGCA
Source organism: Nephrocerus scutellatus (assembly GCA_947095585.1). Classification (NCBI taxonomy): domain Eukaryota; kingdom Metazoa; phylum Arthropoda; class Insecta; order Diptera; family Pipunculidae; genus Nephrocerus; species Nephrocerus scutellatus. The sequence continues at coordinate 16,782,192 of OX352761.1, forward strand.
TAGCTCGATGACATGGATTTCCGGCAGGATGACAGTATAACATTTTCTTTTAGATGTACCGAAACTATGATATTGGATCCAAAGGTACCAGCACAGACTCGAGATTTCATATAAAATTCATTGATCTTCATCATCATATTTGGCTCTACAACCGGGGTCCGGTCCTGGTCTCTCCAACGGTCCCGATTTCGAGCAGATGTCATCTAGTTTGGCATCCGTAAACTCTGGGCGTCCTGATCTACGCCATACTTCCAGCGTAGGCTTGGCCGGCCTCTCTGTCGCGTTCCATAAATCCTACCGCAAAGGACTTTCCGAGCAGGATCCTCTTCGCTCATACGAGCTAGGTGTCCTGCCACCGAAGCCTACCGAGCTTAATTTTCTTCACGATGTCTACATCGCGGTAACGCTCGTAGATCTCATCATTATAGAGTCTCCGGAATCGTACTTCCTCAAATACGGGAGCAGCAATTCCCCGAAAGACTTTTCTCTCGAACGCGGCTAAGAGGTCAGAATGCTTTTTGCTAAGCACCCAAGTCTCGGATCCATATGTAAGTGCTGGTATGACCATTGTCTTATATATCAGCAGCTTGGATGTTATGGTTAAGTAAGATTTGAAGAGTCTTGACAGACTATAGTAGGCTTTGTTGGCTTTAAGCAAACCTTGCGCGTATTTCTGGTTCCATGCTGTTATCGGCTGCTACAGTTGACCCGAGATAGTTAAAGGATTGCACTACTTCAAATACGCGCTCCACTATTTGAATTGAGGGACCAATCTTCTACTCGCAGACGTGGCCACCATGTACCATTCATTGATATCCAGATGAAAATTCTCAGGTCTGGAGTATGCTCCTTAAATTGCCTGCCAAAACCGTATCCTCTGGTTATTCAGGTAATGACGGTACCAAGGACCTCTGATCTAGGTGTTGAGTAAAGTACCTTCATGAACACTTCATGTTTCTTTCTTCTAACTTATTTATTTTTACTAATTTTCTAGTTGCAATTTGATAGCGACTTCTATATGAAGATGTAGAGTGTTGTGAATTCTTCGATGGGTCAATAACCAAAAAAATTATAAGCTAACGGTTTTTAGGATCATTTGATTTTCCGTTGGCTTGGAGTAGGGAAAGGACTTCTTTATAGAAATATAGTTAGACTTGTGTCTTAAATTTTCTAAGCAATGGAGTGTTCTAATAGCGCCATTGCATTTGACAGAGTTTGGCATCAAGCTCTTTTGTCCAAAATGCGTGCTTAAGTAGTCGATGGAAAACTGCTTTATAAGTGCAGATGCTATCTTTTGGACCGCTAAATTCAAGTTGTCTCGGGCTCTGTTTTGTCCCCGACACTATTTCTTATTTTCATTAATGAACTCTTTTCCATTACTTCTAATCCAATTCACTGTTCCGCTGACGACAACAGTCTCAGCTTCTCATATAAGTTTGAGAACGTCCATTCACTACTCATGTGGAACTCAAACTACTACGTATGTTAAGCACGTTAAATTCTAAACTGGACAGCATATTAAAATGGAGAGAAAACAATCGAGTAGAATTTAATGCTTCCAAAACCAAATGCTGTCTCCTGTCATCCAAGCGAATCTTAAATCCAATTCCATAATCCATGAATGGCACTTGCATCGAGGAAACTATTAAGCTCGCAAGTCTCAGTCTGTACGTTAGCGACAAACTTCACTGGAATGACCACATATTCACCATCGCCAAAATTTCTGCGAAATGTTAAGGTTTTCTAACCCGGTGCAATAAATACTTTTTTACTCCCTCTGATTTGGCTACCATCTAAAAGGCTTTTATTCTATCATATCTTTTAAATTGTCATATCTGGTCTGGTGTGACTAAAACTACCTTGGATCAGCAAAATAGGATAAAAAACAATGCAATAAAACTTATCGGTGACGAAAACATTGCGAAATCCATAGATTCGCTTGAACACCGCAGAAACATTTCCTGCTTGTCACTGTTTTATCGCTTCTTCCACCAACGGTGCTCAAGTGATATAGCCAGTTGCATGCAACCTCTCCTTGAATTCAACCACAACACTCGTGGCGCTCTAAATGCTCATCAGTTTACCCTCAAGCCCATCTTTGGACACACAGTTAAGTTCAGGGATTCGTTCTTCAGCCGTACAACACATATGTGGAATGATCTGTCAAGCTCTGTCTTTCCACATCACTATGATCCACAGGCATTCAACACACAAGCTCATAGACATCTCCTCTTTTCTCCTCCTTTTCCTTAACGGACACGCTGTGCCAAGTATATAGCCGAGCATTATAAAGGTGCGAACCCCTTAGGGCGTGCGCGAATTATAAAAAACAAATGTGAGCTTAAATTTAAAATTTAAAACTATGTTTCAGAAAGATCTGAAGTCTCAAAAATCATTGAGGAATTGGTCATATAGATATAGATGTTTACGATATAAGTGCACCAGACAACAAAACAAATATAAAACACTGCGCGTACCAGAAGACCCGAAAACATCCCTAAAAGACCCTCAAAAGACTCCCTAAAAGATCCCCAAAAAACCTTCAAAAGATCCTTAAAGGCTTTCCAGAAGACCCCAAAAAACCCTCAAAAAGAATTCAGAGATTTCTAAGAATTATCTGATGATGAAATCGCACAAGATAATATAGATGGAGATTGGTCAGGCGTTGATGACGAACCCACCGAAAATCCTTAAAAAATCACTAAAAACCCCTAAAATATCCTCAAAAGTCCCTCAAAGGACCCCCAAAAAACCTTCAAAAGATCCTCAAAATGCCTTCCAAGAGACCCCCAGATGACACTCAAAGACTCCACAAAAAGACCATAAAACCCCTCAAAAGACCATTAAAAGGCCATCAAAACACCCTCAAAAGACCCTTAGAGAACCTCTAAAAGACCCACAAAAACCCTCATAGGACTCACTAAATACCCTCAAAATACGCTTAAAAACCGTCAAAACCCCTCAAAATACCACCGAAAAGACCCTCAAAGGATCTCTAAAAGACTCATACAAATCGGTTGAGAAATTACTTAGTTCCCAAAATTTAAAAATGTATCACAATAACGTGACCAATAATGTGACTCAAAATCGAAACCTATCCTCATCGCCGATCAAGTAGTTTCACTTACAACAAGTAAATGTATAAAAACCTTCGTTTTTCGGTTAGAAATTTTTATGTTTACATCGAAACCAGCCAAACAGTCCTTTGTTATCTGTTTTTGAGATCGGGGCTATTTCAAAGTATTTTCTTTTTACACGCTTCACACGCATCACATCACGAATTACACGCGACTCATGACACGCATCAAACGTGGAATAACAAAATGACATTGAGCCGCTCACAAAATTTCAGTCCTACAGGTCGTACGAAAGGTGGTTAAAAAAGACCTCAAATTAGTCGAAAATACAGGCTGTAACCGGTAACGCTCCTTTTCCTAATTGTAACGCTAGCATAAGTCGATGATGAAACTCAAAATTAAATTTTTTTATTGAACTTTAAATGGGCTGCTAACAAAATCTCAGCTCTCTCTAGGTCGTGTCAATTATCGTAAAAATGAGGTCTTTTTCAAAGATTACCCCAATTTTCATGCATAATATGCGCTACACGCGATACGCTGCACTTGTGAAATGCTGAATGAATTCAGAGATTGCCTATTACAAGCTTTACACGAGGGATCGCAGGAGGTGGTTAGAAAAACTTGTCTTCACAGATGAACCCACTATACACGTATCACACGCGTCACATGCTACTCGCGACACAAGTCATATGCGAGATATGCTCACAACATTTTAGTTCTTGAGATCGCGTGAAAGGTAGTTAACAAGGAATTCAAATAAGTCAAAAAAACCGACAGGCCGGAAAAATTAAGTCAAATAAAAGCTATCTTCTGATAGCTGCAAGAATTCCTTAATTCTTTAAAATTAATTTTATTTAATTATGTCACATGCAGGATTGCTTGAAGCTGACAATGTCAAGACTGCCAGCTCTAATCATCTTAACTTTACTTACTTTACATTCTTACTAGAACTGTCTTATACGTTTAACAGTTTTTTCTTCTCTTAGTCTAGCTTTTCCTTCTTTTTTAATTATTTTTTCTTCTTCCTATTTTTGTTAAATTTTTCTCATTATCGCTCAAGACCACAATTATATAATTGTGTGTTTGTGTTTGAAGTTAATGATAGTATGTCCTGATAACGTTACAACTAGCGAACGGCGATTACAAGACAGATTGAAATTCCTTACTTAACCGCAAGTTCATCGGCATAACATCGATGCTGCAATACGTAATGAAAGAAAGCTACCACTTTAGTCGTACCAGCGAATCAGTAGACACCACACGCCGGTGCCGTTGCAACTACCACACAAGTGACATTTCACTTTCTGTTTTATTTTTCGTACTGTACCATGATGCGAAAAAAAGGCCATGCATGGTGGCACAGCATGCAATTGCAAAATTTACTTTATCTTGGCAATGGACCGCCGCGGCGCTGTCCGTGTGGAATACCTCAAAGAAGATGAACAAAATGAAAATCCAATTATGTATAATCAGCGAGGAAGCAAGGCAACGCTTCACCGCGGTCTAGGTAATTATTATTGGACGACCAGTTTTCGGGGAAAGTAATATGGGTAAATGCGGATGCGAACAACTTTCACGGTCGTTGTGGCAAATTCCGATTTGTATACACAAACAAATGTGCATACATTACACATTAAGTTGATAGGTGCAATTTGCCAGCGCGCGTTTTGGTGAATTTATTGATATTTTTTAATAATTGCCATTTTTTCATACATATAGTTTCGATGTCAGAAGAGAAAATTATTGCAAAACAATACTACAATGTTGACACAAACTCAATTTAAAAAATAACTTTTGGTGTGTAACACTTAAAATTAAATCTTAGACTTCTAACTCAGATCATCTATAAAAGTACTTTTTTGTGGAATTTGTGAAAAATCAAAATTTTAATCATTTTGGTGAGGTGCTAAGAAAGGCCAAAATACAGCTGTAATCAAGGACAACAACCGTGTTTACTTTTGTACACGTAGCGGCCGCAGTCTGAAACTTAAAATAAAGATGGCAGCCAAGCTAATTAATTAGCGACCATTCATCATCATCATATTTGGCTCTACAACCGGGGTTCTGTCCTGGCCTGCCGCAAAAAGTCTCTCCACCGGTCCCGATTTTGAGCCGATATTATCCAGTTTTGCATCCCTAAACTCTGGCCGTCCTGGTCTACGCCATCCTTCCAGCGTAGACTTGGCCGGCCTCGCTGCCATGTTCCACAAATACTACAGCAAAGGACTTTCCGAAAAGTATGCCCACCGGAGCCTACCGAGCCTTATTTTCTTCTAAATCGACATCGCGGTAACGCTCGTAGATCTCATCATTATAGATTCTATGGAATCGCCCTTCCTTATATACGGGGCCAACAATTTCCCGTAAGACTTTTCTCTCGAACGCGGCTAAGAGGTCATAATGCTTTTTGCTAAACACCCAAGTCTCGGATCCATATGTAAGTACAGGTATGACCATTGTCTTATATACCAGCAGGTTCGATGTCCTGAATTTAAAGAGTCTTTGTTGGCTTAAAGCAACCGTGCGCGTATTTCTGGTTCCATGCTGTTATCGGCTGTTACAGTTTACCCAAAATAGTTAAAGGATTGCACTAATTCAAATTCTCGCTCCACTATTTTAATTGAGGGACCAATATTGGATCATATACTTTGTTTTGCTCTCATTTATGTGAAGACCCAGATTTCGTACCGCCTGCTCGATGTGGATGAAAGCTTCCTGTGCAGCTCTTTGTTTTTTACCAACGATGTCATTATCGTCTGCGTAAGCCAGTATCTGATGGACTTATAGAGGATTGTTCCTCTCGCCGTTACATCAGAGTCTCGGATCACTTTCTCCAACGTCAGGTTGAAGAGGACGCAGGCCAGTCCATCCCCTTGTCGGAGCCCGTTATAGATGTTGAATGGGCTTGTTAGTGATCCAAATATTTTTACTTGGCTTATAACATTGAACATGGTCAACCTACATAGTCGTGTCAGTTTATTTGGGATGCCGAATTTTCTCATGGCCTTATAAAGTTTTTTTTTTTTTATAATGTAGGTATACATACGCTAAAGGGGTTTTGCACCATTATAATGCTTAGCACAGCGTGGTCGTTAGGAAATTAGGTCTATGCATGCGTGTCTTAAACGAATGCAGATCATACAAGATCATCTACTCTGACTATGCCATCATAGACGAATTTAAAGTCTATAAAATGATGGTGTAGTGAGTTTTGAAACTCTAGACATTTTTCCATCACCTGCCTAAGGGTATAAATCTGATCAGTTGTTGATTTGCCTGGGATGAAGCCACACTGGTATGTACCAATGATGATTTTAGCAATGGGACTATCAGTCTTGAAGGATAGAGTTGAAAATCTTATAAGCAGTACTCAACAACGTTATGCAATAATAATTGCTGCATCTTTTCATATCTCCTTTCTTATGTATGAAGCACAGGATGCCTCTTTCCCAGTCTTCTGACATCGCTTCTTTCTCCCATACTTGCACTATTATTTCATGAATTTCTTGGTGTATTGTGGGACCTCATGATTTAATTAGTTCCGCTGAGAACGCATCTGATATCGGGGCTTTATTATAATTGAGCCGATTTATCGCTTTGCTAGCTGGCCATTAAGCAATTCATGAAAGTGCTTTTCCCATCGCTCTAAGATGTCTTTGCGATCGGCGATTAAATAACCCTCTTTGTTTTTGCAGTATGTTCAACGCGGTGTATATTGCGTAATACTGCGGACTCTTTGGTAGAACTTCCGCACCTAGTGCGGTCCTTGCTCTCTGTTTTGTTCTAGTTCACGGACGAGATTCTTCTCCCAGGCTGCTTTTTTCGCCTGGTGAACTGTTTTTTCATATCTTCTGAGCTCTTTATATTCAACTTCGCGTACCCGCGTTCTATGAGATTGTTGCATTGCTCGGTACGCAACATTGTGACGTTCAGTCGCTAGCTTACATTCGTCAGCGAACCAGTCGTTCCGATCTCTACGACTACCGTCTAAGATAAAGTCAGCAGTACTAATGACAGTATGCTTAAGGCGTGTCCATTTCTCTTCTACGCCCGACATCTCAGGCCCAGGACTTACTGTCCCTGCATTTAGGGCGAGTCCTATCTCTTGACCGTAGTTGTTTCTTGTCTCTCCGTTTGGAAGGGCAGCCGTGTTGATTCGCGGATGTAGTCTTTCGTGATGATGCAATCCGCGATTCGGAGCACCATACCAACAAGATAGTGGTCCGAGTCGACGTTGGCACCTCGGTAAGTTCGTACCACCGCCATCAGGTTCGGGTTATGGCGGCATACAGTGAGCATACGTTCCACGAGAAAATTCTTAAATCGTTTAGCCGTTTTCGTTGCCGTGGTCGTCGTCGTATATGAGGCTGATTTTGGGTTCCGTAATAATAATTTTGTACTAATTTTTATTAATTTAATTTACGTTACTGTGATGTTTGTGAAGACAATTAAACTGAGTATGTCGGTGGGCAGGCCATTTAGCTCGCATGAGTGAAGAGTATCCTGCTCATAAAGTCTTCTGCGGTAGGATTTATGGGACAGTAAAATGAGGCAGACCAAGCCTATGCGCCCAATTAATTTAGGGAATGCCAAACTGGATGACATCAACTCGAAATCGGGATCGATAGAGAAAATTTTGCGGGAATGCAAAACCGAGAACGCGCTCTCACGGAGATGGCGGAGCAGTTCAATATTCACCTGTGCTGGGTGCTTGGGTGCTTAGGCATAGAGATACAGGGCTACAGGCATGCTAATCGATACATGTAAACTTATGTGATAAATGGATGCTAACGAAAACACTAACCGTAGGTGGTCAAACAGAACTACTTTTCTAGCGACAAAACAGATCTGACCAAAGCTGGATACGAAACGCTCCAAGTGATTAATCTCTCAAAAAAGATTGCACATCGGTGCTATTACATGTGTTATTGCGGGATACTGCCTCATAGGAAAACATGAGCGGATATGTTATCTTGGGACACTGCCTTACAGGAAAACATGCAGAAAAACTTGGCGTCTTCTCGAACGATTTCTTCAGAAGCTGCATAGAATAGGACAAGGAAGAGACCATTCTCCATCTTCTGTTTACGGGCTCGCGCTCTCTCCTAAAAACGTAAGCTTCAGCTGGGAGCTTTCTTTTACAACGACCTTAATGATCTAAAGATACGGATATTAGTAGTATCGTCGCTCCAACTGATTGGACGATTAGGTGAGAAAATCTTTCTAGATCCCCGTGGTATCACAATGGACCATTACTGGTCTATGTGTGTCAGCCTTTCGACCGAAAGCACCTTTAACCTAACCTAATCTAACCTAGAAACGAGAACCAGTTATATAGCGAAATATAATGATGATAATATAAGGAAGATATAAGAAGCCAATAAACATCTTAGCTCACAGAAAACAGACAGGAAAACACCCCCATCTTTGCTATTTTGTTTATTATTTGTTTCTCTGGAAAAGTGCCCTTCACCCGAGATAAGGACTTTTCTATTTTTTACATCATCCCCAACCCACAAGTGGTAAGGGCGTTTTCTATATTGTCACTAGTACATTGCAACAGAAGATTTTGCGTGTCCATTTTCCGTCCTTCTGCCCTTTTCTCTTTTGTTCGGTAGCTATAGTCGTGCGACAATTAGTCCTCGAACTGGAAGAGTCTACCGCCGGTTGAGCAGGAAAAATATATCGTATTGTTACAAAATTAAGGCTTTCTAGAGGTCGTAATTTATTTTGCAAATAAAAATAAAACACAAATACAGAAATTACAACTTTATTTCACAAATAGCAAGAGCTCACAATTTCACACTAGTGATTACTTATTATTCACATAAATAATACTTATATTCTCAATAACACTTATATTCATATATAACACTGCTCTGTTTACTTGCAAGTTCTCTGGTACTAATCCAAATTATAACAAACTCACTGTGATAAAGTATGAGTTATTTAAACCTAATCAATAGTTTCGAGAAGATTCTATTTTTATCCTAGCAAACACCAGAACATACTAGTATAACCTACATAAAATTGTATGTATAAGTTCCACACATAATTTTATATACAATATTACTGAGCCTAAATATATGCAATAGTCTTTGGTAATTTCCATTCTATTCTTATACGAGTATGTACTTCAGTCATATAAAAAAAGATTTCTGTTCATTACATTTACATTTCGTAACAGTTCTATGCAAAAAACCAAAAAGAAGCAGAATCAGAATGAGAACGACGCTTACCTCAAGTTTTCAAAAAGCAGCCAATTGTTATGTTTGTTCGTGGCTCACCTATTAGAACACTCGCTGGAAGAAAGAAAAATGTGTAAAAGTTTCGGGTTGGAATCTGTCAGGGGTCTATTCAGTATGTTATGGTTTCGATTGAGTGCATAGTGGTAGAGATTCGGATTTCACTTAGTATTTTTTTTTTAATTTTCCAATAGTTATCTCTAAAGGTACCAAAAAAACGTGTTTTAATGAATCATCTAATTCTAGAGCCTAGAGAGAGCACACGCTACGTACAATCAGTTACTTGTAGTTATTAATAAAATCCAGACTACTGCATTACGGCGATAATTGTCATGCCTTGAAGATTCGTTCAATACTTAACCACATCATTCGATTCCTACTTTTAAATAATTGCGCATATGCTTATTTTGTAATAAATTTCCTTTTTCTGATAACCCTCTTCTAACCATTAAAAACCTCGAGCATAAATTTGTTTACAAAAGCCGTAACGTCGTATGACAACCAAAGGAATAAACTAGCGCGATATGAAGCTACAACTTAGTGCACAATGCACTGCTTATCGAGGATAAAAAGTCATCGGCGTTAAACATCCGGATTATCTAATTAATTCCATCCGTCTTTCCGCTGTGGTTTATTCAAAAACCTAATAAATTTAATTGATCATAAAGTTACGTGTTCCTTTGTCCAATCATTTCCTGGCCTGACCATAGAAGAAAATACAATAGGAAATGTGATGAAAGTGCCGCGATATTATGTTGTCGGAAAATGTGAAATTAAATTTGTTTTGCTGATTCCAAGTAGGAACATTAATTTCAATTAATTTCATAGCAAATGAGATAGTTTCGTTTATCGGCAAAATGACTGTAACTTCTAATGCAAGCCATGAAGATAAGAGCGATAATGTCCGACTTTGAGTTTAAAGATAGAATCCCATTTGGGTTTTAACACCAGTGTGTGGGATGGGCATTCGAAAATATTGTTATTGCAGAATCAAAAGTGCACACAAAAAGACTACTAAAACTAAGTCCTCGTAACATTGTACGTAGCACCATACTGTAGTGAAATTTATTTGCTTAATATGTTGTTGTGATGGTACACAATTCTAGAGATGTTTTTTATTTTTTTGGAGTGTGTGTCTAAATTTATCTCATCATTCCTTTTAACACATTTTCTTCTTATTTTTCGAAATTCAAGTAAAATTTGAGCGTTGATATTCCAAAGATCAATTAAAGCACAAATAAAATTAATTTACAACGTGGATCAGGTTCGGCCACCTGCAACAAATCATCCTACCGGTCCGGATTTCGAGACAATGTCATCTAGTTTGGCCTCCCTAAACGCTGGGCTTTCTGTATAAACTACTTATATTGTTGGTTATTGTAAGTATCTACTTCATCCTATAACTGTGTTCTCCAGCTGAGGTAACGTTAAGCGGCTTCCAGGTTTCCAAATTAAAATACTCGTGTTGCTAATTGTTTTTAGTTGTATTCCTATTATCCTTCCTTTTTCCTTTTGTTTTGTATGGTCTCGTACCTATAATATTTTACATTAAATATAAACTATCAATAACTACTTTCTATTACTACAGGGTGTACGGTGGAAGAATGCGGAGGTTTTGGTGTATTAGCGGATCACGAACGCGAGTGACTTCATCACTGATAAGTTGGTATAGGTAAAAAGTACCTTAAACAGGGGCATTTGTTTAGTTAATACAGACAGCGGAGCGCAGAATGCGAAATTTGATGGCGGCGGTTGAAGGCCTATAAAACAAGGCACGACAGCACGGAGGAATTACCGACGGCCTATGGAACAAGGCACGACAGAATGGAGGGAGTACTGAAGGCCTAAGGAACAAGACACGAAAGCACGGAAGGAGTACGGAGGGCCTATAGAACATGGCACGACAGCACGCAGCGATGTACCGAAGGCCTATTGAACAAGGTACGACAACAATGAAGGAGTACCGAAGGCCTATGGAACAATGTATGACAGCACGATGGAAACACCGAAGGCCTATGGAACAAGACACGACAGCACAGAGGGAACACCGAAGGCCTATGGAAGAAGGCACGAGAGAACTAGGGAGAACCGAAGGCCTATTGAACAAGGAACGGCAGCATGGAGGGAACACCGAAGGCCTATAGACTAAGGCACGACAGCACGGAGTGAAGTACCGAAGGCCTATGGAACAAGGCACGACAGCACGGAGGAAACACCGAAGGCCTATGTAAGAAGGCACGAAAGCACGGACGAAAGTACCGAAGGCCTATGGAAGAAGGCGCGACAGCACGGAGAGAGTACCGAAGGCCTATCGAACAAGGCACGTCAGCACTGAGAAAACACCGAAGGCCTTGGGACAAGACACGACAGCACGGAGGAAGTATCGAAGGCCAATGGCACAAGGCACGACAGCATGGAGGGAAGTACCGAAGGCCTATGGAAGAAGACACGATAGCACAGAGGGAACAGAGGCCTATGTAAGAAGGCACGAAAGCACGGACGAAAGTACCGAAGGCCTATGGAAGAAGGCGCGACAGCACGGAGAGAGTACCGAAGGCCTATCGAACAAGGCACGTCAGCACTGAGAAAACACCGAAGGCCTTGGGACAAGACACGACAGCACGGAGGAAGTATCGAAGGCCAATGGCACAAGGCACGACAGCATGGAGTGAAGTACCGAAGGCCTATGGAAGAAGGCACGATAGCACAGAGGGAACACCGAAGGCCTATGGAGCAAGGCACGACAGCACTGAGAAAACACCGAAGGCCCTGGAACAAGGCACGACAGCACGGAGGAAGTACCGAAGGCCTATGGAACAAGTCACGACAGCACGAAGGGAACTCCGAAGTCTTATGGAAGAAGGTACGAAAGCACGGAGGGAGCACCGAAGGCCTATGGAACAAGGCACGACAGCATGGAGAGAAGCGTACCGACGTAGATAAGAGACGGTTGTCCGGTCTGGAAAAATGGGATCTCGATGCAAAATAGAAAACGAAATGTTTGGCGCGGTTTAAAGATGGTCGCCCGTGTTTTTGCAAATTGTTTCTACTGATTTTCGCAGTTGAAAAATAATCTGCCAAGTTTGGTGAGAACTTATGTCAGTGGTCTTTTCCACAAAGAGTTCGACAATTTTATGGACAAAATTAATTGCCGAACCTTACTAATAATTTGCAAAAACCGTATGTAAATTTTACTTTAAAAATGTACATGAATTAAAAAGTTTTATATGACCACTTGCATACGTGCAGTTGTGTGCCAATTGTTTCTTATGGCAGTCGGTGTTTAACACACGTTCGCTTGTATGTCCACTGCTTTGCTTTGGCTGGCGATAATTGACACATGTTCGGTTGTGTGGCTATTGTTGGTGGATTGGTTTTTCAGGTTTTTCAGGTTTTTTTTTGTCTGGTTGTAGGGCAAACATTATAACCTAATTTGCTAAATAAGAAAATCGGACGGACAACACGGAAACCGTAGACATAGGGCTTGTAACGATGGGAACTTCGTTACAATTCTTCCAGCGTAAATTTGAGCTACCTCACTGTCGGGTTCCATAAATCCTACTGCAAAGGACTTTCTGAGCTTAATCATCTTCGTTTATGCCATATTAATAGTATGCCAACCGATCCCGTTGAGCTTGGTTCTCTTCACGATATCAACATCGCGATAGCGCTCGTAGATCTTGTAGATTATTGTAGAGTAGAATAAAGTCGAGTATATCATATCATCCTTCCTTCGTAAGACTTTCCTCTCGAATGCACCTAAGAAGTCTGAGTATCATCATTAGCACTACTTTATTCGAGGCATAAGTAATCTAGCGCGACTCTAGTGTGCATCGAATCCTGTTTTTCATAAGATTACACCAATTCCGATTGCAATCATTTTCCACAAAGGAGATTAACTATGTGCCAAATACGTCCGAGAAGAAAAACACAAAAGCGGCATTTTTTGAGCCAGGGAAAGGTTAGATCAACTTCTTGAATATCATGGTATAAATAAGATCCATTAAAGGTATAGCGCGATCGTCGGATAGGTTCAGAGGAAAGAATAATTACAGCTGTTGCCCAAAACATCTGCGAAAACCCCGACCCAATCTACATTTCTCATAGAGCTCGACACAGCTACATTTCAGTTGAGTTGGAAAATGTCGTCGATTCGTTTGCAAATTCATATTATTTCACGGACCTTATCTCTATCACTGTGCCTATATTGGGCAGTGGGGTTTTGCTAATTAGGTTTTTGGTTTTAGAATTTTGTATTTGGGAAACTGTTTTTTTTTTATTTTTATTTCCGAATTTAATTTTGAAAGATCGAACCCAACCCATCATATACACTTGATTTTTAATATAAATGTCGGTGAAAGAGGTAAGAATCGCATAACCTAATTTAGCTATCCTCACTGTAAGAACTGCCACCATGCTCAGATAACGAGGGAAGAGTGTTATCGCTGGAGAATTGCCTAAAAAATGTTCGTCTTAGAAAAGAAGTAAAGTAAATACATTCAATAGAAGCTGCTCTTACCGATCCATTGCGAAAAGATGCTCCCCCGGTGCTGAGTTTGATCGAGCGGACCGTCGGAAAGAGTCCAGGTGAACAGGTGCTGCCGCTAAATTGTCACACTCAGAAGCTTTCATTAATTTATTAGGCTTTAATGCAGTCTTTATCAGTATCAGTGTGTCCAATCTAGGAATGCTTCGGAGAACTGTGTTAATGTCTTCATCAGAGATTTGCAAGGAATGGCAATTGTCCTCTTCTGTTGGAAGTGGATGTACCCATCGGGATGTTATCCAAGAATGTTCCTGTGATCAAGATAATATTTTAAACTCCAATTCATTCAAAGAGAATTGCAACAAACTTTTATCTCAGGCAATGTTATTCTTTTCGCCGGATCTTTAGTTAACATTCTCTTAAGTAAGTCTCGCAAATCGTCCCCAATAGTAGTCGGCATGTCGGGAAAAATCAGTGATTCATTTTTGATTTTTTCATATAAAGCTGAGATAGTTGTGGCAACAAATGGCACATTTCCATAAACGAGAGAGTATAAGGTGGTGCCAAGAGCCCAAATATCGGATGCTTTACTTCTCATTAAGTGCTATTGGTATATGGAATTTTTTGGTATAGGTAATTAATTTCGTGTATAATGATATTTATGCTAAGGAGAATCAGTATACTAATTGACATGTTACCAAAACCCTCTATATAGAAAAACCAACTGTACGCATATTAATACGTGGTGGTAGTGAAACGAGCAAGCCACGTAGGTTGTGATAGTGAAAAATAGAAAAAATTGATATGGATTTTGCTCTTTAGATAATTACTAATACAACTAATTTTCGTACTTTTTAAAGATGTAGTTGTGATCTAGCAAAATAGTTGGGCTTTTTATAGAGAGGTTTTGCATGTCACTCTCTCACTCACTCACACACATATGCAGGCACGCACGCGCGAACAAATATAATCCTTAAATCATGCAATGCTTATCGTGGATGTGAATGTGAATGGGGAAATGTATTCGTTATTGTACAATTGACTAATCATCAGTACGAGTAATTACCCACGTTACACTCTCACGCATGCAGAAACAAATTTAAGCCTTAACTCATGCAATGCTTTTTCGTGGATATTAATGTAGATGGAAAAATATTTTTCCAACGACCTTAAACGAAAGTGACTGTTTCCTACGCTATAACCTATAAGCTATCTTTTGGACCGCTCAATTCAATTTGTATTGGATGGTTTCAAGTCTAAAGTTCAGTACTTAAATGCTGGCGCTCCCCAGGGCTCTGTTTTGTCGCCGACACTCTTCCTCATTTTGGTGAGTTGGTGAGTATGTATGTCGACTATCACGGCTGAACCACTGAGCTTTCCAAATTATACTCACACCATATATTCGTGTGATGCTCCGGATTGTTTTTGTTTGACCCCAATAGATGGCGCTATGGTCGTTTTTTTTTCGAAAAATTCTTATTTATGGACCGATTTGGCTCAAATTCACACCATATAATATTCAAATAAAAAGAATGAAAAGAAAAAAAGGCGCTGGGGTGGAAAATGTAGTTTTCCCTGTATATGATTTTCATATAAAGGATATTCGAATACTTATAAATTTTTTCCGATAAAAGTGTCGATTCTATAGTTTTCTGGGTTGGTGAGGTGGTCAGTTGGCGAGTTGGTTTGGGATTTTAGCGGTTTGGGTTTTTGTTTTGGTTTGAACTCGCCAGGTGGCACTGTTGTCAAAATATGACGGTTTTTTTTGTTTCTCAGCAACAAAGCATCTTAGGAACTTCAGATATTAACCATAGGTTTGTTTCGTTGCTATTTGGGTTTTTGTGAAATTTGGACCTGATAGATGGCGCTGTTTCCAAGATATAACGGTTTTTCTGTTTCTTAGTAATGAAGCATCTTAGGAACTTCAGATTTTAACCATACGTTTGTTTCATTACTATTTGGATTTTTGTGAAATTTGGACCCGATAGGTGGCGCTCTTTTCAAGATAGTAGGTGGTAATACCGCTATTTTTGACATTTATTTAGTTTCATTACAGCACGCGCAAGAATACATCGTAGGACGAAAAATTAAAAATAAAATTTATAAAGATATAAAGAGGTAATGTTGATTTGTATGTAGGAGGTAATCTTCGAAACTCTTGGACGGTTTTTTAAAATACTTTCACCAGTATTTAGAATGGACTTTCACGGTCGACAAAAAAGACGGTCGAGCGAATGCGTTGACTGTGTGCTGCACTGTTCGCCGCGCTGTTTTCTGTGCTCGGTTTTTACGTACTATGGCTGCCCATAGAAAAGTCTAAGACTATGTGTTTAGTGCGTATTACTCTATGGTTACAAGTTATAGTACACCCCCCACCACGCGATGGTAAGGGAAAGACGTGGGTTCATGTCTGCGGGAAGCAAAGCGCCCGGGAACATCTAGTTTCATATAGTTTTCGGTGTGGCTGATTGGTGGAGTATGGTAAGTGAGTGTAAGGGGCCAGATGGTGTAGGGTCAGTCGGCGGGTGGTCAGTTGGGAAGACGGGTATCGCCTAGTATCGCCGGGTATTTCCGCCAGTTTTAAAAAAATGAAGAAATCAAAAATTCATTGTAAGAAAATTGGCATTAATGATTAGTATACTTAATGCTCACTCACCAACGCACGCACACACAAAAATATAAGCTTAAAATCAAGCAATGCTTTTTCGTGGATGTGAATGTGGATGGATAAATGCGTTCGTTGTAAAACAATTGACATTAAATTAATTAAACAAACTAGGAGCCCTTTTTCGTATAACGTGCTACTGCTATACTTGTATTGTATAAAAGCACCAAACGTTCCACTTCACAGTAATTTCTTCTCATTATCAAATTCTCTACTTAACTTGTACTCACCTGGCCAGGCAATAACATCTCAGGAGCTCTAAATGCAGGCGTTCCAATCGTTGATCCATTACCAATAGACGCATCATCATCAAGGAACTCATTGCAAATACCCAAATCACATAATTTCACATGGCTACATTCGTTAAGCAGCAAGTTACTGGGTCGAATGTCTGCGTGAATGATGTTCTGATGATGCACTATCAAAATAAAAGGCAGGAATATTATAAAAAGCTTGTGTTTTTTGTTGGAATGCATTTTTTTCAGTTGGTTGATTACTTATTATCAACATAAACAAATAAAGAAGTTAATGTTCTTTACACTCCATTAATATGCCACATAGTGAGGATGGATACACTGTGCTGACGGATGCTGGTCGGCAGCCATAAAACGGAATATTTTCATTTTTATAATTAATTTCCTTTGATCTGTTCGACCGCCGGGTTTATTTTGCAGTATGAAGTAAGGTGAGAGGAAGGTGGTTTTATTTATATATTATTAGATGTTTTACAACACACTTCAGTGGATAATGAATAACAGATGTGGAAACATTGAACACGAGTAACAAGGGTGGAGTTATATTTTTAGCATAAAGGCATACATATGTATTATGTAATGTTTATAAAAAAAACAACCCATAAAAGTTACAATTTTTCTCGTAAATTTTCTAATCGGAGATAAAATTGGGCTAATTGTTTTAAATATTATATAGGAGCCACTCGTCTCTTGGGTGCGGTCGCTTACAAAAAATGTTTGTCCTCGGAGATGTAGGAGGTGTATAAAATTTGAAGAAAATTTGGTAATTTTTTAAAATATTTATATGGGAGCCCCTCGAACCCGAGCTCCGATGGGTACCAAATTTTAATAGAAAGCATTGTCATCAGAGATACACATGTTTGCAAATTCTGAATAAAATCGGGCATTAGGAAGTGGGTTAAAAATTTATCACAAGATTTGCCAGCCAGCCACAAACACACGGACACGCGAAGTTAATATCGAGAATTTAAAAATAGGTCCGCAGCTTTTTTAGATTTATTGAAATTATATTTATTTTGGCACATTTAGTAGAGGGTGTAATTGAGAGCGTTACGAAAGTGCGACACGATGATTTAATTTTTCCACTTTCCCTCACGCAGTGCTGATCAACCAAATATTCAGTACACAAACAACTAAACGCTTTCCAACATCATGGTTGTACTTTGGAGTCTTTTGAAAGTCTTTTGGGGGTTTTTTGATGGTTTTTTGGTGGTTTGGGGGGAGGGTTAGTTTTGGCGGTACTTTGGGGGTCTTCAGAGGGTCTTTTGGGGATCTTTTGTAAGTGGTTGGGGTCATGTGAGAGTCTTTTAGTGTTGTTTTTGGTGTATTTGGGGGTCTTTTGGAAGTGTTTCAGAACTAATTTGAGTGTTTTGGGGAATTTTAGAAGGTATTTTTGAGAGTATTTTTTTGGGATTCTTTCTTCTTTCTCTTTCTTTGTGGTTCGGGGTTATTTTGGAAATGTTTTGTCGGTCTTTTGGGAGTTTTTTGGGTGGTCTTTTGGGTCTTTTTCTAGTGTTTTGGGGGCTTTTAAGAGGTTTTTTGGCGGTCTTTTGAGAGGTCATTAGGTAGGTCCTTCGTGGGGCTTTGGAAATCTTTTAAGGATATTTTTTATATATTTTTAAAAAAATAAAAAAGAAAAAAAATAAAATCGTACATTGGATGTTCACAATTTCCTATTATCCTATTATTACGTACGCAGCCATCGTTTGGTGGCCAAAAGTTATTGAACGGACAACGGTAACTAAGCTTCGGAAGCTACAAAGAGCAGCTTGTCTAGGTATAACGGGTGCCATGCGCACCTGCCCTAAGAAAGCACAAGAAGCTGTTGTATGGCTTTAACCCTTGCCAATCTTCATTAGGAAGACGGTTGCTAGATGCGCTAGACGCGTTTCAACTAGAATACGGGTACAAACCGGGTGACTATATGGGTCACCTGAAAATTCTTGACTCAATTCCTGAAAGAGACATGTTCTGCACAATCCCCGCCATTATGGTCAGGGAGCACTGTTTCGGAAAGAAATTTGAGGTAGAAATATCTAGGGCTGGCTCGGAATCTGCGTTCATAGGACCTGAACCCTTCTGTGGTGAGGGCTGTCGCCACAGCACTGATAAATTGTTGGGAACACAAATTTCGTCTGGCCCCGGGGCTTAGGCCATCCAAGGAAATCCTTAATTTTAATAGGGATAGCATTAGGAAGCTAGTGAGTTTTCTAACAGGTTATTGTGCCTAGCGATATAAAATTAACAAAATTGGTGTGTGCTCAGAGACAGAATGTAGAAAGAAAGATAAAAAGTCATCCGACCACATTCTTTGTGTATGCCCAGCATTACTTTAGTTAAGGAGACGCATCTTTCACAAGGAAATATGCTCGACAGCTGAGTTGAGAAATTCTGCTACGAAGGATATACTATCGTTCGTTAGAGAGGTGGTACGTCTCTTAGAGTAAAGACACCCCAAGGAATAATAGATCTTTAAGGTCTTTATGGGCTAGGGCATAAATTAAAAAAAAACAACCTTTAATCTTTCAATCACGCCAAAGAAGTATAATTTCTAACGCGCGTACACAAGTCCACGAACCCACTTTTTTTAAGTTAAAGCTTTAAGAAGATAATGTTTATTTTACTTCTGTTAAAAAACCTGAAGTATTGAAAGTACTCAGAAAAACACAAAAAATAAGGTACCCCAAAAACCCAAGTACTCTAAAAAAGCAAAAAAAATTGTCCATCGGAATGTATGTGTGTGGGATGTTCTCGGCATTACTCCAGAATGAAAAGTAAGATTTAAAAAAATTAGAAATTAACTAGAATAAAACAAAGGACTGATAAGATTTTACGTGAATGGATTAAGGTACGAGGGTTGTCCCAGAAGTACCCGACCTAACATGGAAAATACAAAAAATTTGGGAAAAAATATCTTTATTTCTCTACATAGTCTCCTTTTAGTTCGATACACTTTTCCCACACCCTCTTTATAGTGAGAATGGTCAATCTCCTTAAAATAGCCATCAACCGCAGACTCCACAGCAATAATCGTACATTCCGAACAACCCTCGTAATAAAGAGATTGATTTATTATGGGAATTATTAATAGGACAACTATATGAATGTTCTTTAGAAAATGGACATAAGTTAATCAAACTAGATTATGTTGCATTATTAGATGATACTTTTTCTAGCTAACTCCAGTACATACATCTCAACTGAACTTCGAGTCTAATTTTATTATCTAGTTTCCGACCAGAGGGAATAAGGACGGTGGGACAACGTAACAATGCATCGTGGCTCTTCCGGTGGCGGTGACTTCTCTGATATACTAAACGTACAAAGTCTTACAGATTACCTTATTTCTCAATCATAATTAAGAAAGACGTATTTGTAATTCAGTAATTTGCAGAACTTTAAGACAAAATAGCGAACATATTGAAAAATTGCCAATCTGCAATCAAAGCAATTAAATGGTTGTATTGTAATGATGCGGAAATATAGAGCTTGGCAAAGCATTCCACATCCTTGTTGTACGGCTCAAACTTATATGAGAAGCTGAGAGTGCTGTCGTCAGCAAAATAATGAATCGAACGTTAGAAGTGGCCGACAAGACATCATCAATAAATATGAGGAAGAGTGAATAATACGAAAGGAATACCTGGGAAATGAGAGGTTATGCGGTTATTTTCTGACCTGAAGCCGTACAACTTGGATTGAGCGATCCAAAAGACAGTTACTACTCCAATGAAGCTGTATTTTATCGACAGTATAAGCAAGCATAAAGCATATGCAAGAACAAATTTTAAACGAGCCAGAATTAATTGCAAATGCTTTCTTCGGCGAGAATACTGCAATATCCCAAAGGTAGTAAAAATTTTTGGTCATTCGTGAAAAGAATCAAAAATACAGCCTCGTCGTCGATTTCAACGCTCATTTATAAATACATTCCAGTTGTCAGCTCTATAGACAATCTGTTTGCTGCGCATTTCACAGCTAGCTCCACGCTTGCAGATTGTGCATTGCTGCATCCTGCACCTATAAGTATTGAACACTCTATGGGACAGTTATTAATTCGTACTCGTGCAGTTGCTAAAGTTTTAAGCGATCTTTGGCATCAAGCTCTTTTGTATTTATAAACTGCGTGCTTATAGAGTCGATGAAAAACTGCTCCTTTGGATTAGAAGCTATCTTTTGGACCGCTCAATTTAAGTTGTTTTCTACGGTTTCAAGTCAAAAGTTCACAACTTAAATGCTGGCGTTCCCCAGGGCTCTGTTTTGTCCCCGACTCTCTTCCTCAATTTTATTAATGATCTCTTATCTGTGACTTCTACGACGACAGCACTCTCAGCTTCTCATATAAGTTTGAGGAACGTCCCTCCACTTCTCATGTGGAACTCACTCAAACAACTACGTATGTTAAGCACGCTAAATTCTGATCTTAACAGCATAATACATTGGGGAGAAATCAACCGAGTAGAATTTAACGCTTCCAAAACCCAATGCTGTCTCCTGTCGTCTAAGCGAATCCTAAATCCGATGCCATTCTCCATTAATGGCACTTGCCTCGAGGAAACTGAAAATTTCGCAATTCTCGGTATGTGCCTTAACGACAAGCTTCGTTGGAATGACCACATATTTACCGTCGCTAAAAATGCTGCGAAATGTTTAGGTTTCTTAGCCCGGTGCAAGAAATATTTCACTCCGTCGGATCTGGCTACTACCTACAAGGCTTTTATTCGCCCTAAACTTGAGTACAATTGTCATATCGGGTCTGGTGCACCTAAAACTACCTTCCATCAGCTAGATAAAACTTGATGGTGACGAAAATATAGCGAAATCAATAGATTCGCTTGAACACCGCAGGAACGTTTCTAGCTTGTCACTGTTTTATCGCTTCTTCTACCAGGTGTGCTCAAGAAAAATAACCAGCTGCATGCCACCTCTCCTTGAATTCAACCGCAATACTCGTCCCGCTCTAAATGCTCATCAGTTTACCCTTAAGCATATCATCTTCGGACGTACAGTTGAGTTCAGGCATTCGTTCTTCAGCCATACAACACTTATGTGGAATGCTCAATATGCTCAATATGATCCACAGACATTCAAAACAGAAGCTCATAGACATATCCTCTTTTCTCCTCCTTTTCCTTAACGCCCACGCTGTGCCAAGCATAGATCATTATAAAGGTGCGAACCCCTTAGGGCGTGCGCGAATTATAAAAAAAGCTCACTGATGAAGAGATGGGATCCACTCTTTGGTCACAAATCTCACTACTTCCGATCACTAAGGATATCATTTGTTAAAAAATATTTCATGAGCTAACGATCATTTTCAATGATCATGAAATGATGGTCGGTAGGAAGAAGGAGACGATGGCTGGCCTTGTTTTTGGATCAGGCTAGACAAATGCAATTTTACAATCCAATCCAGAAGACAAGAATAGGATACACGTTAATGCTAATGCAATTTTTAAAGAACACCTCTTGAGAAGTAATGGGTAAATACCTTTGGTCCAATGAATTTGTGTGTGTTTAGATGATTTAAAACTCGAGTATGACAGCAGATTTGTCCCATAGAGTGTTCAATGCTCGGAGATACAGGTGAAAGCAAGGCACAACCTGGAAGCAGCTAGCTGCAAAAAGCGGCAGCTGTATTTTTAATTCTTTTTACGAATTTACAAAAAATATGGGGTAGTACCATTGGGACATTGTAGAATTATTTGCCCCAATATTTGGTCGTAGGCGAATTTAGTTCATCGAAGATAGACAATGGAATCATTTCTGGCACGACTGAATCTTATTCGGTTTTCCTCAGAAGGATTTGTTTTATAAAACTGAAAGCATAGCTCTCTAATCCTAGAGAAATCTTTGCAGCTCGAATCATACCATCTACCTTCCTTTGGTTTGGCAGACTTGCTCCTATAAAGGATAAATTCTCTCATACCAATAAGAATAATGTTTGTGATCGCATCAGTGGCGGCGTCCACGTTGCTATCGCGGATCTATTGCGACCAGTTAACATTCCCAAAGAAGTGAGAAGACCGTCCCAATTGGCGTGTTACGTGTTTTCTCTGTGTGGTTTCATAAAGATAATTTAGCTCTTTACCCCAGGCTGCCTATTTGCATCCTTCTTAAAATCTTAAAATCATACCTAATTAATCTAGAACTCTCAAATTGTTTGCATGATTCTGCAATAAATGGCTTAAGATTACATTTCGCTTAACACAACTGGCGTTCATAAGCCAAAGCTTGGTCAGTTTTTGAAATCAAATAATACAACAAATGCGAGTATATTATAATATTATGTAACGTACTTACAATATTCCAATCCTTTAACGGCATCACGCATAACACTTCTTGCGCAATCCTCACTCAATGGCTTATCTGTCGGTATACTCAAGATTTCACCCTCTTTGACCAGCTCAAAAAGAAAATACAATGAATCCTCCAATGGATCATCGAGTACCTCAACTAACTTAACAACATTCGGATGATCGAGTTTCTTGAGAAGTGCAATCTCATTGTAAATCCTTTCCGATGGAGATAAGTTTTTATTCGATCCGCGACCCATAAGGCTGGCTTTTCGAAGAAGTCGCCGTTTCGAAAGGATTTTCATCGCATACTGAGTTGAGTCACCGTCGGAAAATGCCAACATCACCAGGCCGTAGAAACCCTGTATGTACGAGTATGAGCGCAAACCAAAAAGGGAATTATTAACAGAACAGTACATCATTCATACCTGTCTAATTTGCTCCATCTGTTTAAACTGACTGAATTGCACGAAACTATCCGATTGTTCAATGGACGTTCGATATGAATCACATAATGTCATACGCCTGCGATTGTCGCGAGGACTTCCGCAAGAATTATTTAGAGCAACAGAATTTAGCTTCGAAAAAATTCCTTTAATAGGAGAAAATGCTTCTGGTGTGAATTGCCAACCTCCATGTGTCCGCTCATCATCTTCACTATCTCCATTATTTAATGTGGAAGATAATGAACTATCAAAGCTATATCTATATGGGCGGTGGATTTCGCTAACTCGGTGAATATGTGGGAGACTAAAGGATGGGGGACGTTTTACTTCGACACGGGCCCCATTTGTTATGAGATCATCGTCTTCTTTGGTTTCTGTGGTATTGCCGTCATCTGCATTCTGAAAATTTCTTTTGCGAGGACTTCCATAAGGACTGTATGGAACATTTGGATAGATTGGTCGAGACTCAGTTGAATGTAGTTTTGAGATCACTCTCTGATAAGAATTGGTGGACACTGCATCCGATGCAGATATGCATTTGGACGCAACAATTGCTTCTAATGTTTGTCGCTGGAACTGTACACGACCATTACTACCTATCATAGATGATAGGGAACTGTCAAAACTATGTCTACAG
The DNA here is from genome assembly GCA_947095585.1 of Nephrocerus scutellatus. Taxonomy (NCBI): domain Eukaryota; kingdom Metazoa; phylum Arthropoda; class Insecta; order Diptera; family Pipunculidae; genus Nephrocerus; species Nephrocerus scutellatus. Next base: position 16,806,298 of record OX352761.1, read on the forward strand.
GGACGATATATTTCTTGTCCTCGATAAATGGATGGAAGACTATATGATGGGGGACGTTTTACATGAATAATATTCTCATCTGCTATTGTGTCTTCCTCTTCACTAGCTTCTGTGCGCTCAGAAGGATTGCTCCGAGAACTATCGCTGGGACCATAACTAGCACTTGGGTATTTTAACCGGCTGGATGGGATAAATTTATCGGATGTTTGCATAATTTGACGATTTATCTGTTTACAACCAGTATCAATACGATCCAACATTGAAGAACTATCGAAGCTGTATCGACATGGACGGTAGGTTTCATTAACTCGATGAATTGATGGAAGGCTATGTGATGGAGGTCGTCTCACTTTGATAATGGCCTCATCTGCTATTGTATCTCCTTCTTCTGCTGCTTCTTTATCGGAATCAGTTTCCTTAGTCGCTTGATGCTGATTACAGAGACCTTTATATAGAAATGAGATAAAAAAATAAGTGATCTCTTGGGAATAGAGAAACATCTATCTCTTTGTTGGTAATTTTATATTATATAAGCAACTTAAAATTTAAGGTTCATAGTAACTGGAAATCTGAGTAGAGGAAAGGTTATTGCATGAAAATCAAAAATACGCGTACATTCAAGTATGGACTGTACACGAAAATATTTGCTAAGCGTAGAAACAAAAGCGGATAGATTGTTTTTAAGGAAGCATATATATCTATCGGGTGTTTCAACAGGTGCGCTTCAACTTTTCTCCGATAGGGACGGCGAACGACGACATATTTTTTATTGTTCTTTTGTCATTTGGAAACTTCATTAGTATACATTTCATGGAACGCTACACATGTGAACAGCGTGAACAGCAATTGCAAATCGTGCAAATTTTTTATCAAAATAATCGTTCTGTTGCCGCAGATGCAGATGCAGATTTTCACCGAAAAATCATCTTCAGCGATGAGGCTCACTTTTGGCTAGAAGGATTTGTCAACAAGCAAAATATGCGTTACTGGGCAGAAAGCAACACACACGTGATTCATGAGGCACCGTTGCATCCCGAAAAAGTCACTGTTTGGTGCGGATTACATGCCGGCGGCGTCATTGGGCCATATTTTTTCATCGACGATAACGATCGCCACGTTACTGTTAATGGAAATCGGTACTGCGATATGATAAACTATTTTTTTTGGCCGCAATTGAATGGAATGGACTTGGACGACATGTGGTTTCAGCAGGACGGAGCCACATGCCACACAGCACACAATACAATCGCGTGATTGAAGACTAAGTTCGATGAGCGTGTTATTTCGCGAAATGGGCCCGTCCAGTGGCCGCCGCGCTCGTGTGATTTGACACCTCTAGATTATTTTCTTTGGGGTTATGTGAAGTCATTGGTCTATGCCAATAAGCCGGCGACGTAACAAGAGCTCAGAGCCAATATTGAACGTGAAATTGCTGGAATTTCGGCCGATTTATGCGAAAGAGTGGTCGAAAATTGGGTTCAAAGATTGGACTTCGTAAAACGTGCACGCGGTGGTCATGCAAAAGAAATCAAGTTTCATACTTGAATGTATCATATGTATATGTTCAAATTCGTTAATAAAAGAAAAAGTTAGTTCAAAAGTCGAACAGTTTGTGTTTTATTCAAAAAAAAAGTTGAAGTGCTCTTATTGAAAAACCCTATATTAAGATCGGAAATACCTTCAGAATCTCGATTTTCTACTCTAGTAGTTCCAGGATTGCCAGTATGTTTAGTATTTGAATTTGATCTCGTTTCATCGACTCCTTTAGAGACATTAGCAAAGGTATTGGCATCGATAAGTAATTTGTTTTTCTGGCAAATTGTATTGCTATTCATTTTGCCATCTTTACTATTATCTGAATAATTACTTGTGCCCTTCTGTTTTGATTCATTGACTGATAACTTTGAGGGCGAAAGTTTATTTTTAACTAATGAACGCAGCGAATAAAAAGAGGAACTGCTGCCATCTTTGTTGCTAGTCCCTTTGTGTTTGCCTACAGCATCCTTATTATTATAATTTGCGTCCTCTTTGCATTTGCTGGCATTTGTGCTGAAATTCCTATTGTTACTTTTCATTGGCATTTTGCGGGATGATTCAAGTGCTTCCGCTGTCTTATTAGGTTGTGTGTGTTTCCTGGTAGGTGTTGAAGTGGCTGTAGTTGTTATAGATTTAGTTGTGGGTGCACATTTACCTACTTTATTTTTGCTATGTACTTGTGCACTATTTGTTGATTCCATTTTTATGTTCGAGAGATATTTCCTTTAGATATCAAAAAGAACAAAATAATTGTTTTTAGGAAATAAGATCCTGCTAACTGAAATTTAAACTACCAGCAATTATAGAAATTTAATATTATTTCATTTCATTTCATTCCATTTCATTTCAATTCATTTCATTTCATTTCATTTCATTTCATTTCATTTCATTCCATTTCATTTCATTTCAATTCATTTCATTTCATTTCATTTCATTCCATTTCATTTCAATTCATTTCATTTCATTTCATTTCATTTCATTTCATTTCATTTCATTTCATTTCATTTCATTTCATTATATTTCATTTTATCTCATTTCATTTCATTTGTCTACAGTCTACCAACTTGCTCGTAAGCAAATTTGAATTGTACTTCACCAGGCACGTCCATCAACCGACATATGCCTCTTAATAGGCTACTTAACATCAGCGTTGCTACTCCTTCGTTGGATGAGCGAAGGACAACAATTTGAGCAATTGCGAAAACTGGATACGATTTACCCTGCTAAACACCATAAACAAAGTTATCTCCTCTATAATAGCTAGGCGCTTACGGAATGCGTTAGAGCCAATTTGGAGAAATGAACAAGCAGGATTTCGCCCAAACCGTTCTTGTACTGAACAAATTAACACCCTGTGTATAATCATTGAACAGTCAGTTGAGTATCGCTCTCCTCTGTATATGGTTTTTGTAGATTTTAAACGCGCTTTTTATAGCATGGGCCGAAACATGATGTGGCAGATTTTGTCTAGCTATGGTATTCCGGAAAAACTCATTAACATCATTAAGGAGCTGTACCGCCGCGTCATTCATAACGGTCATCTTGGCTCACCTTTCAACATCTACTCGGGAGCAAGGTTGCACCAACTCACCATTGCTTTTCACAATTGTCATCGACTGGGTGATGAAAATAGTAACCCGTACTCGTACCCGTTTGCCATGGAATATTTTTCACCCCCTAGAAGACCTAAACTATGCCGATGATATATGTCTCCTATCACAATCGCTAGGTGACATGGAACGAAAATTAAGCTTACTAGAACTCCACGCTATCAAAGTGGGTTTAAAAATTAATGTCTCAAAAACAAAACTACTTCGCGTTAACGCTAGTGGAACATGTGAGCTCTTGATTGACGGACATCAGATAGATCAGGAAGTCGATAAGTTTTGTTATTTGGCCAGCTGGATGTCAAAAAATGGTGGTACTGACTTGGATGTGTGCTCTCGTGTAAACAAGGCGCGACACTCCTATAGTATGCTAAATAATATCTGGAACTCCTCGCAAATCTCCCGGAATCTGAAGCTAACGAACTTCAGATCTAACGTTCTTGTATGGCTGCGAAACATGGAAAGTCACAGAATCAAGACTTGTGGAGACTAACGCAGCAGGAAGCAATCACGATCACCATCAGACGACGAAAATGGAGCTGGATTGGCCACACTTTGAGAAAGCCAGCGGACGATATTACGAAACTAGCGCTCGACTGGAATCCACAAGGAAGCCGCAAAGTTGGCCGTCCTAGCAAGACATGAATGATAGAAGAGGAAGCAAGATCCCATGGGACAGAGTGGCGTCTCTTGAAACCTCAGGCGATAAATCGAGTTCGTTGGCGGGCGTTTGTAGAAGCCCTATGCTCCCCCGCGGAGTAAAGGAAAGAAAGAAGAATATTTGTAATATTTTCTTGGTCAGGGATTTTTGTATTTTCCCCCGACCATGATCCATTGATTAAATCATTTGGGCGCACATCGTCTTAGTTTCGTGTTCGTTTTCCCTTATTGGTTTTTCAATGAATCAGGGAGAATTCTAAGAAAATAAATTTAAACCAGCTACAAGCATGAGGAATGCGATATATTGTAAATTATATTCCTTCGATTTTTTCATTTTATTTTTAATAAAGGGCATAGCCCAACTTATTGCCGTGGCGCAAGTCATTCAGGGAGTTCTCCCTTGGCAATGATTTTAGATTTAGATTTATTTATTTATATCATAAAACTTTTATAATTTATAATACATACAATACGAAGATTCATGATATTAAATAATAGGAGCAGTCAGAAGTTGATATAACTTGTTTTAATTACACCGACAATTATTAAAAGTGACTTCAAAAAAAAAACAACCCATAAAAATTAAAATTTTTCTTGTAAATTCTCTAATCGGAGATACACACACACACACACTGCGTGCTCGTCTTGTGGCAAAATCATCCACCAAATTACGCAGCGGCAGCGAACAGCGCTGCTCACAAAGCACAGAGCTCAGACATTGCCGTGATCTGATGCGATATAGCGATATTTAAAAATTGTATATGGGGGTCCCCAGGGGGCTGATCACTGCAAATTTTTACAAAAAGTGTTTTCCATCGAAGACACACATGTGTACAAAATTTAAAGAAAATCGGGTAAATTTTGTAAAATATTTGTATGGGAGCCCCCCGAACCCGAGGTCCGAGGGGCCTCAAATTTTAATAGAAAGTGTTGTCATGGGAGATATGCATGTGTGCAAAATTTCAATAAAATCGGGCTGTAGGGAGTGGGTTAAAAATTGATCACAAGATTTGGCCAGCCAGCCAGCCAGCCAGCCACGGGCCAGTGAAGTTAATATAGAGAATTTAAAAAGAGCGTGAGGTGCACAGGATATTAATGTATATCAAGCAAAAAAAAATTAAATATTTTTATAAAATGTAAGAAAAAAATAAAATGTAATAAATTATTCATTAATAAGCTTAAAGTTTAACATTTCAATATACAAAACCAAGAAATTAAAAATTTAAAAGAAAAAATAAAAATCAAAATTTAAAGATGAGTTTAAGAACGAGAAAATCAGATGAATCAAGAACAAAGAATAAATAGTACTAATAATTAAATAAATACTAAGTTAAAATTAAACTTCAGTGAATATACGCAGAAGCAACTGCTTAAATTATTTAGAAAAAATGTTCTATATCATTTATGTGTTCAAAATTGAAAAGCCATAACTTCAAATCTTTTGCAAACTGTATAATTGAATTCGATAACTTCACATACTCAGGAAGTATATTATTCTTCTTTACGGGTAAACACGATTTCACATCGATTGTTTGTACGTAAATTATAAGGAACAATAGATCTCAATAAAACATGACCGCTTCTCGCATAAAAATATATAAATATATATTCAGTACCTTATAAACATATCTGTATCGTAATGGTATGGTAAATTTGAGCCGATTTAAATAAAGGGAACGAAGTAACAGTAGTTCTTTTAAAAAACATAATACGAATCGCATATTTTTGTAATAATATGATAGGTTTCAGATTATAATATATTATAATATTTGGAGTTAAACAAAGAAAAATATAAATCTTTTAGAATGTGTGGCGGACATATAGCCCTTAAAAAATAAAATTGTCGAAGAGCAAAACGCGTTTTTTGTATATTGTCGTTTATGTGGTCTAAAAAATTTCAGTTTACTGTCTAATATAACACCCAAATACTTAAAGTTCGAAACTTTTTCAATTACGAAGCAACTACTGTTACACTTGTCCACTCCACAATTTAGAGAATGGCTGGAAATATTAAAATTCGAGCTATTATCTCCTGTACATTTCGGTTGAAACGTCATTAATCGTTTTTTAGAACTCAAAATCATACAGTGCAGATTAGCTGAGCAATATCACTTTGTATATTATCTCTAATATCCAGCCAATTATAAGCACAATAAACATATGCAGTGTCATCGGCAAAGGCCACGGGACTACCTCGAAGTTTAGTATCAAACAGGGAATTTACATATACTAAAAAAAAAGAATTGGCCCAAGAACCGAACCTTGAGGCACACCAACAGTGATGGGCAACGAATCACTATAAACTTCGTTCACTTTTACTGATTGCGTTCTAAGACATAAATATGATTTAAGCCAATCGAAAACTACAGCTCTAATACCAATATTCCATAGTTTGTCGAGTAAAATTTCATGATTGACCGTATCAAATGCTTTGGTAATATCTATAAAGAGTCCTCCAACTTTTTTATTATGATTCAAACCATCGTACAGCTTATCTAAAAAAACTAAGTAAGGCATCTTCGGTATTTAATTTTTCTCTAAAACCGAATTGTGCATTGTTAAAGAAGCCAATATAACCTAAAAAGTGGAGTATTCGTTTTTTAATCAGTTTTTCTAAAATTTTCGAGAACACTGGAAGTAACGAAATTGGCCTGTAATTCGACATATTAAAACTATCACCCCCCTTATGTAATGGGATTACAAAAGGCCCTTTTTAAGTTACAAGGAAATACACCCAAGGAAATGCTTTAATTATATCTATAGCATAGAGGATCGGAAATGTATTGAGCTATATTCTTGGCTAAAATGTAACTAATTCCATCATAGCCACAGGAATTGGTATTTCTCAACAGTAAAAGTTGCCAGAGTACTTCTTGATATGAAACAACTATTTGTCCACGATCTGTTCGAGCAAAACAATGCGTTCTTTTCCGAATCATTTAAATTATTTGGTTCGATGTTTTCATCACAAAGTTTTAGAGAAATAGATGTAAAAATTGAATTAAAAGGTTTGCCGTGATCAAAGGTTCATCTTTAAAATTACATTTCATTTTCATTTAGATCTAAAAAGCGATATGAGTGAACGAAAAAACGTAGGACCTTTCTTTTTGTATACAGATTTTTATTAGCTTTCCATTAAAAGAAACACCTTATTTACTTTAACGTTAAAGTTGTTAACGCCTACACCAATGCAAGCTCGCCATTATACTGCGAAAAATAGAAGCACGCCTTTAGGCTGTCTGTCATCTGACTGTCTGGAAAATTATCCGGAATACATTTGATGTGCGACAGCAATTGTTGTTGCTTTAGCAGTTTCATTATCTTAGATGGCGTTATGACGTTCCCAAATAACCGTCTCCTCTGCTTATCATTGTACATCTGCAACTCATCAAGCTTGGTATATAGCTTCTCAAAGTCCTGTTCAGCCATGCGAACAAAACGACACCTTATTTCATATTTTCCAAACAGGAAGCAATTGTAAAGTTTCTGTATTCGATGCTCCAGCTGCTTAAGTATATGCATAATAGTAATTTTGGTCATTGCATAAATGTCATAAGTGATCTGCAACTGACATCCGGTAGCACAATTGAATATCTCGTCAGCCCATTGTAAAAGGAAATCTTTGTATCGATTACGACACCATTCGTCCACTTGAATTTTGCGTTTTTGCAGGATATCATTTTGAATATCGGCAAAACTTAAGAATGTCATCTGTGTGGTCTGCAATGAATCCATTAAAAATTCCATCGTCTCATCCAGAATACCCGAGAAGAGTATGTGAAAATTTTCCATTTCAATGAAATAGTCTGTCAGCTGAGATTTCACATGCATCGGTATAAAGTGTTGGTCATTCGGCACTTGTCGCAGTCTCATTAGCAGTGTATAACTTTCATTCTTCGATATATCAAAGAAGTCTTCTGCAAACGAAGAGAATAACGATGATGCATCTGATGCCACTCGAAAATACCCCGAAATATCGTCTAATTTACTATTTCCGTTAGTGGAATTGCTCATAGCGCTGGTTAGGTTTGTTTGGAGATTCTCCAAAAAATTATCCAATACTTTGTGCAGATTATCACATGCATTGTCGGCATTTGCTCCAGAGTAATAAAAATCCAGGGAAATGTAGTCACTGCGTTGTTGTGCTTTTCGTTGCTGCGAATGGAACAATGAGTGATAACTTTGCTGCGGATCCGCACGAATTGCTAGAATAAATAATGTTATCACCGCTACCGACACACTAATACCAAAATCAATCAAAAACATATTCTCTCTTTTTAATGTCACCCGCCGCGCCGGCAAAAACGAACTCAATGAGGAAACTGAACTTCTTCGCGAACACTTAAAACGCAGAATGAAAATTCTCAAACCAAAATGCTGATAAGAAAATTATTGTACTATGGAAGAGGTCGGTCGTCGAGATAAGTTGATGCTATTTTTGAACATCTTCTTGTCTTAGTACTGGTAGTAAGCATAGCATATGTACTAGTCGCGTTAATGGCATCAAGATGTAAACAAAACCTATTAAACAGCAGAGAAAGCAGATCAACGATCTCTTGTTTTCGATAAAACATTCGAATGTGACTCCAAATGTCTGGTGGTAATCGAAAATTAATTTCCCTAAGCTTCCTTGTATTCTGTGTAGTAGATGCAAAGTGGTTCCAGGTACACCTGGCAGACAGTAGTAAGCTTAACTTACCAAGATCAGAGTGAACATTTGCCTAAGCATTTAACAGTATTTCCCGAAAAAGTTGTGGTTAATGCATACATATAACCCGATGCAATTGCCGCATCCATTGAGAAGGGCTAAAGATTAATACTTCACTTAGACGACAGAAGACAGAATATAATTTTGGACTCGAATTTATTATGTTCTCCCCATTTCATTTTACTTTAACGTTCTTAAGATACACTGATGTAGAAGAGTAGGAACGTGAACCCTCTAGTAAAAAGTTTTAGCAAAAGAATGCATATAGGATTATAAGAGGCAAACTGATGGAGATCATAAATGAAACTAAGAAAAAGTATAGGAGACAAAACAGATATTTGAGGAACACCAGCACTTATACGGTGATTTTCACATATAAAGAGGTTAATTAAAACTTAGAAAAATGCCTGGAAAGTTTAAAGAGAAAAAAAGTTTCTTTCATCAAGGATATGAATAGCGAATGGACTTATTCCACTTTTTGCTTAGATATGCCATGAAGCGTTGCTCATGGACACCGTACTCCTGGTTGTTAATGAATGAAGAGAAGAAAAGAAGTTAGAGAAAGAGGAGATGTCCATGAGCTTGTCCCTTGAATGCCTATGGATCATAGTGATGTGGAAAGACAGAGCTTGGCAGTGCATTGCCCTTACGTATTCTACGGCTCAAGAACCAATCTCTGAACTTAACTGTACGTCCGAAGATGGGCTTAAGGGTTAACTGATGAGTATTTAGAGCGCCACGAGTATTGCGGTTGAATTCAAGGAGAGGTAGTGTGCAACTGGCTATTTCTCTTGAGCACCGTTGGTGTTGATGGACGTTCCTAACTTTTATATAAGAATCTAAGAGTGCTGTCATCAGCGAAAGAGCGAATTGGATTAGAAGTTTTTGACAAGAGATCATTAATTAAAATGAGAAAGAGCGTCGGAGACAAAACAGAGGCCTGAGGAAGGCCAGCATTTATCTGATGTATTTGAGACTTGAAACCGACCAAAACATCTTGAACTGAGCGGTCCAAAAGACAGCTTCTAATCCAAATTTGCTTTCACCAAATTGATGCAAAGACTTGTTTCACTGTTCGATAGGATATACCACCAAATTGCCCACGAAATCCGTACTGCCGATCCTTAGTGACCGGTTTTAAGATATTTTATAAGCCGAATATTGAAAAGAAGGGATTAAGTGCTATGGGTCGATACGATACGAAGAAGAGACGACGGCTCGCCTTTTTTGGGTATGGGCTGGACAAAGGCTGTTTTCAAACTTCTAATGAGGAGTCCAGATGAATAGGATAGATGAAAAAGCTTAATGCCAGCTTGGGAATAGCCTGTTCAGAACAAATGGGAAAATACCATAAGTTTGAACAGCAAAATCAACAATCGCAGAAACAAAGCCGAGACCTGAAGAAGGAATTAAATTCCAAATTCGATCAACAAAAGCAGGAATTTAGTCAGCAAACACAACGCCTAAAGAAAGATATTTATCAGCAAAGTCAAGAACTTAACTCCAAATTTAATAACCAAATCAGAAGCTGGAATCACTTAAAGGTGAAATCAATGAAATCCAAGCAACATTTCAAGGGGAAGTGAAATCGCTCAAAATGAACATGACAGGAAACGGAAAGGCGAGTGGTCTGAAAGGCAAAAAAAAGGAGATTGAGACCCGGCTAGAAATTCGTCCCCAATTCGTAAGGGAAAACACTCAACAAAGCAGTACCAGAGTAATTCCAGAATTTTTTAGCAACCAGAAAGGAATATTGTAAATGATTCCAAATGCCGAGATGAGTTCCGGAAGAATCTTGAAAGAGTTCGACTGGCGTTATGGACAATCTCACACACAGGAGATAAGCAAAATACAGCTCCAGATGAAGAAACAACAGCTTCAAGAATTAAAACGGGAAATAACTAAGCTAGCACGACAAGACTATTGTGGAGTATCTTGGACGGACTAGCAGTGTATGCGTTCATCATTTGAGGACAACAGCCAGATGAAAGTCGATGAATGAAATGTTGGCATCGGTTTTGGAATACGAAGCAGATAGAGCTAGTTTGTCTACTGATTTAGATAGATTGCGCAAGTTGAAAACTGAGGACACTACACAACAAGAAGCCCTCATTGACGAAAAGATAAGAAAATCAAAGACTGAACGCTTCTAGGACGACAGAAATTCTACATCTGTTTCCCATCCAAAATGCTTTATATGTCAGAAACCTGGATATTTTATCCTCGACTACAAGGAACTGAGCGCTGGAAACATGATGAGACTGCCTGTGAATGGTGTCAATAATCTGGAGAGATTACGGCGGATAGACGCAGAACATTTGAAAAATGTGGAGCGATAGTCGATCGTCTTGTATCAGAGTTGCAGGGCAAAGGCAGAAGAAGACAGAGGAATATCCCAGCATCACAATACGCAGTACAAATCTTGGAAGGGATTGCAACAGTCTTGTTGTTAATGGCGTATTGGAGAGCAGACCTTGCGATTTTATTCTAGACACAGGAGCTTCCAGATTAATTGTAATCCTGAAATGGTGTCTGAAGAGCAAGTAGAAAGAGTGCATCACTACAAGTTGAGGACAGCTACAGGAGAAGCTGCAGCAGTTAAGGGTGAACGTTTCCTTACAGTCGTGTTTGGAGGATTAAGGTTTCGACATCGGTTTATTGTTTGCCCGTGTAGAAGATGAATGCATATTGGGTCTAGACTTTGTGATGGCGCGTACCAGATGTCACTTGATTTGAGAAAGCGAGCGCTAAGATGGGGTAATATAGCAGTTCCGCTCAGAATGACCGGCAATCACAATGGTGGATCAAGCAAGGAGAAAGACCGTAGTGACATAAAATTGCAACAGCAAGTCCGACAGTAAAAATTTACTGGGCTCAATGGCAGTCATTGAGATTCAAAGATGGACTACTGGTAAGGCAATGGGAATCTGCCGATGGTCGGTGTAACAAATCAAGGATAGTGTTACCAATGAATTTGGTTAGCAAAGTTCTTCACAAAGCACACACTGGAACACCAGGATAACACTTGGGAATTAAGTAAGAAGAAGAATTAAGACAGAGATGTTCAAAGCTGGTGCCGAACGTGTCAAAAATGTGCTGCTAGAAGGGGACCGCAACGAATATTTAGAGGGAAAACGCATCAATACAAGGTTGTAGCGCCAATAGTTGGGCAAGATGCAAAGGATTCCGATCGAAGACCAATGGTGAACAGTTTCCATAGAACAGTAAAGAACAACGTCGTGAATGGTAATGAAGGAATGAAAACACAGAATCACCTGTGTGCGAACTATGAAAAATTTCGGGAAGGAGATTTCGTTTGGCTATACAATTCCAAACTACAGAAACCACAGCAAAGTTGGTAAGATCCGTACAATAGGAACAACGGCGCGCAGTATATCAGATTCAACCAAACCAAGGATGTAAAAAGGAAGTTGTCCGCAAGTTGTTATTTCTAAATTAATAAACTTGTGTTGTGGTTTATTTGCAAAATCCTTTACGAACTCGAAAGCCTGATTTTCGTAACAATATTCAAAATCGTTTCGCATTATGACGTCATAAAACGCTGCAACCTAGAAATTTTACTCCCAGCGCGCCCAAACAAGTTTCACTTAAAAAAAAAACCAACACTCACAAAATACTGTTCTATTAACTTTGTAAAATAATTGAAACAAATTTATTTACAAAAAATAACCAACTTAATTTTTAGTTCGTTTTAAATTTTCGTTGCATTTTGCTGCTACGTCCCGTCACTGATGCATTGATTAAAAGTCTTCTCTCGACGCTACTTTGCCGTTGTTCAATTGAGACAGTTACAATGGAAATGCAGAAATTCGACAGCAACACCTTAAAGGGCAGCACTGTCGAGAGACTATTCCTGAGGATGCTTGCCCGTGACAACAAACTATTAATGTCATCGTATGCAACATCCATACACGGCATCATATATTTAACATAGGAATTTTTATCCTCCAGACAGGTTTCCATTCTGCCCATGGTGTCAGCAATTACACGGAATGAGTCGGCGAGTATTTCCCGGATATTCCGGCACATTGACCGGACTGGTTTAATCACAATATTGCAACAATTCCTTAATTCGTCGGTAGTTTCCGTGATTAATACATCGACAACACGACATCCTTCGTTGTAGATTCGCGTGTCGTTTATAGCTCGCAGATTCCGTCTAAGATTATCCGCCCACATATCAATGTTGACTGTTTCATCGATAAGCGTTTCGTTGAGATGATTTATTAGCCGTTCAAACTGTTCATCGGCCACCTCGGCCAAACGTTGGAATTGATCTTTGATTCCAGACAACTCCTGATTGGCATCTTTGAACATCGCCCGGGCAACAACCTCACCAGCATCGAGTATTTTCGTACTAAGTATTTCAAGTGAATTGACAATGCGAATGGCGACTTTGCTAAGAAGCTCCCCGGTATTTACTGTTTCACGTGGACCTGTTGATAACAATTTCTCAATTATACTCTGAATTACGTCCTCAACATCAGTAATTGTTTGTTGCAAAATATTGCCGACGGATGTTAGTGGATTTTTTACCACATCCGCCGACGTTGGAGTTGGACTATCTGTGACTGTGATTGTGTGATCATCTGTTGAGATTTGATTATTTATTTGAAATAACTCATCTGAACTGGAATCAGCAATACCACGGGTAATTAATGCGTTATGGCAAATTATTATTAAAAACACAACTGTTCGGAAATACATAATTATTTGCTCTTCATTGAATGAATAATCGTGTAACACTAAATCGACAACAGAATCTTTAGTAACCAAATAGCAAATAGCAAAAAGTTGCAATTTAATTGACTTCACTTATCTCTTGAGTATATTCCATCCCGCGATTGTGATTGTAAGCCATAAGGTCTTCTTGTGATCTTTAGCGAATTAAGTTATTATCAGCCAACTTACGAGTGTTTTATTTGTTGATACTACATAATATAGTAATATGATGACTATCATGTGGTGTGGGCTCCATACCATATAAACAGGGTCTCTAATAATGGAAAGATTCCCTTTCATGGAAAAGTAGAAAGTTACATTATATACAGATAATGTGTCTAATTTTAATCGATTTTCCACTAAGGGTGAATTGAAATTAAAAAGAAAAACTTTAGAGAGGTTTTTATTTAGATCGCCCGTTTGTGTGTATGTGATATCAAGTACTCGTACTCGTACCATCGATGTAATTCAATATCCTCCACGGAAAAGATGACATATATTAAAGTACAATGCAATAAAGTTAAAATTTGGATCTTATTTAAATTTTGAAAATGCATCGATATTGAACCTTAATACATTTCATCATAAACATATTTGGCCCTACAACCGGGGTCCGGTCCTGGCCACCCGCAAAAAGTCTCTCCACCGGTCCCGATTTTGAGCCGATGTCATCCAGTTTTGCATCCCTAAAATCCGGTTTACGCTATCCTTTCAGCGTAGGCTTGGCCGGCCTCGCTGTCGAGTTCCAATAATCCTACCGCAAAGAACTTTCCGATCAAGATCCTCTTCGTCCATGCGAGCAAGGTTTCCTGCCCACCGGAGCCTACCGAGATTAATTCTCTTCACAATGTCGACATCGCGATAACGCTCGTAGATCTCATCATTATAGAGTCTCCGAAATCGTCCTTCCTTACATACGGGACCAACAATTCTCCGTAAGACTTTTCTCTCGAACGCGGCTAAGAAGTCAAAATGTTTTTTGCTAAGCACCCAAGTCTCGGATCCATATGTAAGTACTGGTATGACTATTGTCTTATACACCTGCAGCTTGGACGTTATGGTTAAATTCCTGGATTTGAAGAGTCTTGACAGACTATAGTAGGCTTTGTTGGCATGCTGTTATCGGCTGCTACAGTTGCCCCGAGAAGTTATAGAAATGCACTACTTCAAATTTTATGTTAATTGATTGACCATGTACTTTGTTTTGCTTTCATTTATGTGTAGCGGCTGGTTTCGTGCCGTCCGCTCGATCTGGATGAAAGCTTCCTGTACAGCTCTTGATCGATATCAATGTCATCTGAGTAAGCCGGTACCTGAATGGACTAATAGAAGATTGTTCCTCTCGCCGTTACGTCATAGTTTCGGATCACTTTCTCCAACGCCAGGTTTAAGAGAACGCAAGGCCAGTCCATCCCCTTGTCGCAGCCCCTTATAGATGTTGAATGGGCTTGATAGTGATCCGGATATTTTTACTTGTCTTATAACATTGGTCATGGAAAACCTACATAGTCGTGTAAGTTTATTTGGAATGCCGAACTGTTCCCGAGGCCTTATTGTTTTTGAGCAGATTTATTGCTCTGCCAACTTCGTCTGTGCTTGGTGGCGGCAGCATATTGTGAAGCCTCCAATTCCTCAGTTAGCTGGCCATGGCCCAGGCTGCTTTCTTTCGCCGGTGAACTTTGCTTTCATCAAATTTGTGAATAGATTGGTTCCACTTATCAGTGAGATAAGCCATCAGGTCACGTGTAGAACGTTGCCTACGAAAACCGTACTGCTGATCACTAAGGATTTCACGTGATTCAAGGTATTGCATACGCTTACGATTGATCAGCATTTCCATGACCTTAGAAAGTATGTATGTTAGCGCAATTAGTCGGTACGAGGAAGGAGAAGGGTATTATAGGATTTCGTGATTAATCCTGGTTGCTGACTTGCCAAAATGCGACAATTTTTCTTATTAACGAAGTCGTTGAGCTAGAAATGAAAAAATTGGGGATTCATCGCTGAAAATGATAATCGGACGTAAAGTTGTCGCAACCGAATACGTTTTTTGATAAAAGAAATTTGGCAAATCCCCTTTGAAAAATGGGGCGTCCCAATTGAAAAACCATTTAAAAAGAATCGATTGCGCCGCCAAAACGTCTGAAAAATATTAATTTGAACTTTCAACGATGGAAAATTTAAGTGTTTAAAAATATTAATAAAAAGTTGTTCTTCACATTTTGTTTACTTTTGAACTCGAAAGTCTCTTTTGTGATAAAAGTTGGCAATATTTGCATCGAATAAACGTTCCTCTGTCGTATGTTATGAATATACGCAATGCACATAGATTATACTTAATTCTGGGACTCTTCTTCACAATTATTTTTTGCCTCTCTTATGTCTGAAATATTATAGTTCCGAATAGAAATGTATCACCTTCTTAAGAAACTTATGCAATGCACCTTTAACTGATTTTTCCCCGAAACTCCGTGTGGGAAAGTTTAAAATAATACTTAGCACTATCACATTTTACCCGATAATTAATTACTGTTATTATTATTATTTTCCTTACATATAGATTAACAATTTCTATAAATTACTCTTTAAAAACAATTCTGTATAACCATCACTATCACGAACACAACTCCAAGTTCCGTTCGGCAGTCATTTCTAATAAGAAGCTCTAACACTAACTGAAGGAATTTGAAGGAAAAATGTCCGTTTTATATGGTGCAGTCCAGGAGATGATTTAAAAGTGGGTGGGGGAGAACAACTGTACCAATGGAGCAGATTTCTATCTCGTTGCAAAAAGTATATCAATACATTGCACACACACAATGGCTTGACGAAAGGATATTTTTAACTACAGAATGGTCGTGTGATTCGTTGTAAAGAGAGGTGGATATTTTATCATAAAAGCCACGGCGTGTATTTGTTGTAGGGGTTTGCAAATTTGCACGGTTGGATTTGCTTTGTTCAGGAAATGATCAATTACGAGTATGTACGGTGCAACTGAGTGGTGACCGAAGTGTGGTGGCCAACCTGCAGCCTGCACTCCGTTTCTGATAGCAAAGTCATTTCCGCCCGTTCAACAAAACATAAAAATATACAATGAACACCTGTGGCGCTGCAGGTCGGGATAAACCTGGTCATCCACTAATATGCATCTCTAATTAGCAATTAGCAAACTGTCTCCAATTGCGCGAACCGTTACAATGCGCGGTATAGCGTGGTCGTAAAGGAAAAGGAGGAGAAAACGAGAGCTTGTGTTTTGAATGCCTGTGCATCGTAGCGATGTGGAAAGACAGAGCTTGGGAAAGCCTGCCAAATACGTGTTGTAGGGCTGAAGAACGAATCTCTGAACTTTACTGTAGGTCCGAAGATGGGCTTTAGAGTAAACTGATTAGCATTTACAGCACAACGAGTATTGTGAGAGGTGGCTTGTTACCCGCTTGTGGAAGAACCAATTAAACAGTGACTAGTGACAAACAGGAAACATTCCCCCTTCCTTTGTTGAAATGAATCAATGGATTTCGTCACCATTCAGCTTTAACGCTTGCGTTTGTATTCTACAAGTATTTAGCAGCTGCAAGATGATCTTAGGCGCAGCGCACCTGGGGCCTTACCACCGACTCCACCGGCGTTCGTTGTTATTCGCTTATTTATTTCCGCTTCGCCTATTAGTACCGCACCACAAACAACGCAACGCTACAAGCGAATTTTTGTGCTCTGCACTTATCGCTGCACTGACTTTTCACTGACTGATCGGAGAAGCGAAAGAGCCACTTCGTCTCCTCTTACTCTTCCGGAAACAACGTTAGTATAAAATTTCTGATGTTTTACATTTTGTTACATTTATTTTTTATAATAGATTTAGGCAATTTTTTCGGTTATCAAAAGAAGCTTTCGAATATGTATTGGAAGAAATATCGGGAGATTTTAAAATAAAAAATAGCAATTGCATTCCACAAATTACAAAATTGCGATTGATTTGTATTGGAAGATTTCTTTTTTGTTGACCTAAAATAGTAGAAAATACATTGTCATTATTAATAATATAATAATTAAGAATTGTTTTACACAATTTATTATTGAACACCTTAATTTCATTATCAAAATTATGTACTTACATTTTAACAATAACAATTTACAAGATCACAAATTATCAGCGAACAACAACGGTAATGTCAGGCGAACAACAACGCCATGATATACAAAGCGTTTATAATATCGCTTGTCATCGAAAATTAACGAGTTAGTTTTTTATAGTACCGAATTATTTTAAATTTACGCCTATAAGCGTTCATTTTTACGATTATCGCTTTTTGTAGTAAGAAATTCGAAAAAGTGAATCAGCAACGAACGCCGGCGGAGTTGGTGGTAAGGCCCCTGAACAGTTTGGGGCGAATAAACGCCTTGTAACTTGTATTTATATAGTAGCCAGATCAGAGGAAATGAAATATTTCTTGTATCTCGTATAGGCACGGTCATTCCAGCGAAGCCTGTCGCTAAGGTACATACCGAGAATTGTTTTTCAATTTCCTCGCTGCAAGTGCCATTCAGGGATAAGAGAATTAAAAATTCGCTTGGACCACAGAAGACAGCATTGGGATTTGGAAGCCTTAAATTAAACTCGATTGATTTCTTCCTATTTATGATGTCAGAGTTAAAATTTAACGTGCTATTTAACACACGTAGTTGTTTGAGATCCACATAAGAAGGGGGCGTTAGGTTAGGATGGGTTGTGGGGTGGCAGGAAACCGACCCACTGAGACCAATGATGAATGATGGTCCATTGTTATGTGCGATTCGCGATGTCCATTTGACTACCCACAAACTAACGTGATTTCTATGAAATCTTGGTCGAACGGAAGGTTCTACCGGTCGACATGCTGAGTGGTTTCCTCGTTTGACCAAAAAGAATGTATTGATTTAGCAAAAATGTATTTGGTAGTAAACTGGTCGAACTTGCACTGCTTTGTGGTGGTGCTGGTGAAGTTGGTGTGCTTCCACACACTTTGGTTGAGGCTTTTAACCTCGTATCATTATTTATTTTCGTAAATCCGGTGGGAATTATGCCGGTCTGCGAAAAGAAAAATGTGGGGACTTGTAAAGCCGCGTTCGATTGGACTGAATTAACTGAATTAGTAGCTATATCTGAAATAACAGAAATGAAGAGACGGTTCGATTGAGAACTCTTCACTTTAGTTAAAAATTGGGCGAAATTGGTTAGCTGAAATAAATGAAGGTGTTCTGCTCGTATAGTTACTTCCGACTCTCGGAAAGGGAAGTGTGGTTGCGTTAGTCACACGAGAGCCCAATTTAAGTGAAGAGTTGCTAAATTAACTGAAGTGAAGTGTTGTACTCCTCAGGCCAATCGAAGGCGGATGTAGGTAGGGTTTTGCCTGTTTCGACTTGGTAAATCCCACCCACCGGTTGTTAGTCTGAACTTTTGTTTAATTATTATTATAATTATTTTTCGGTGTTATTTACCTTATTTTTCCCAAGTAAAGTAAAAATAGTAACGTGGGGATTTGAAGCGGTGGTACTGAGGGTTAGTCGTATTCTCGTATTCCGTACAGGCATGCTTACCGATTGTCTCATTCGGTTGCGTGTTTATGAGACGCTAAACTAGGAATACTGATTTATTCGTACGGTGTGTGACGAAGCTAGCCATATGTATTATGACTTACTTCGTTACAGGACAACGGCAACTAAGCTTCAGAAGCTACAAAGATTTGCCATGCGCACCTACCCTACGAAAGCACTAGTAACCGTTGTATAGCTTTCACCCCGCCAATTATCATTAGGAAGACGGCCGCTAGATGCGCTAAAAAGCTGCAACTAGAATACGGGTACCTACCAGGTGACTATGAGGGACACCTGAAAATTCTTGACTCCATTCCTGAAATACATGTTTTGCACAATCCCCGACACTATGGTCAGGGAGAACTGTTCCGGCAAGTTATTTGAGGTATGAATATTGGACCGGGCAAACTGCAATGCAATGATATTCCTGCACTGGACGCTAGAGGGCTGGTTTGGCTTACAGGTGGATCGAAGATGGAAACTGGAGTTGGAGCCGATGTCTTTGGACCCAACACTCGTCTCGATACCAATGGGATAAAGGCCCACGGTTTTCCATACCAATGAAATCTGCACCAAAATTAAACTTAGTAGAGGAATTAAGGGCGCTAGAATATAAATATTTTCAGATAGCCGGGCAACACTTAAAACCCTGTCGGGTAACTTAATGTACTCATTATTAGTCCACTGCTACGATGCACTGCAATCTCTCACCAGACACAACAGAGTGAAACTCGGCTGGATCCCTGGTCATCAGGGAATTGCAGGCAACGAATCTGCAGATGAACTAGCTAGGGCTGGCTCGAAATCTGCGTTTATAGGGCCTGAACCCTTTTGTGTTGTCAACTCGTCTGCCGCCACAGCACTGATATAAATAGTTGGGAACATACGCTTCGTCTGGCCCATTGAGATAACGTCCCGGGGCTGAATCATTCCAAACAATTTATCGGACCCTTTTCTTATAAGCAAATCTTCAATCGAATTAGGAATGCATTAGGAAGCTGGTGAGTTTTCGAAAAGGTCATTGTGACTTACGGCATCACCTAACAAAATTAGTGTGGGCTCAGAGACAGAAGAATGAAGTTGACTGAGGCACTCGAGCATACTCTCTGTGAATGCCCAGCATTACTTTGGTTAAGGAGACGCATTTTTCATAAGGAAATATGCTCGACGGCGGGGTTGAGGAATCTTTTGTATCCTTAATGTGTTTTTGCTGAAAGACTCGCACCACCTCCCCCTAGTTAATGATAGTATATCCTTAGTCTGCCACTAATGATATACTATCCTTCACTAGGGGGAGGTGGTGCGACGCCTAAGAGTAGACACATTAAGGATACAATAGATATTTTAAGTCGCAGTGTCTGACACATAGGCTCGGATATTTATAAAAACAACTGAGAACATACTGAGAGATACAACAAAAAATCAATAAACATTCAAATATTCGTTAAAGTGTTTATGGAAAAAACGAATCTCGGAACATTTGGTTTCTTTATTCTTTTTTCAATATTTTTTGTTTGTTTCTTTTTTGTTTTAATTCTTAGGAAATTGTTTTCTGTTTTGGTTGTTTTTTTTGTTTGTTTTATATTTTATTAAATTTAATAATTTTGTATGCTATTTTATATATATATGTATATCATTTGCAATATTTTGAATTGTATTCATAGAGGATTCATTGATTTTTATGCTTAATGCTGTCGCTGTTCACGGAATATTAATATTATCCCATTGCATGCGCATATTATTTGGCGGCGACGGCTGATGGACTTCGGAATATGAGGCGGCGCGGCTTTGCACACCGCTATCTTGATTGGTTACCTGGTTGTTGGCTGCAGCTTGATGTTTGCTTTTTCATTAAAAAATAATTGATTTGATTGGTATTATTGGTATCCGGTGTTTCTTAGTTTAAAGTTCGATTTCGGTTTAAATTTCAACAATAGTGGTGGTTGCTTGCTTGTGTGTATTATAAGTGACGAAAAGGAAAATTAAATACGTATAATTTTTTTTATAATATTTTATAAATACAAAGAAGACGACGACGGGCGCAGACGACTCCTACGAGCATTCCTCTTGACTTTTCCGAACACAACGTGCTACTTTACGTTTAAAATCTGGATACGATTCTCGCCATTCTTTGGCCGCATCGACATTAGCTGGCGACTCATCATTCGGATCGGCAAGCATTGATATCACAGAGATCAAAATTGTCTCAACTGTGTGGACTGGCAGCCAGCGCTCTGATGCTTTTTCGTATCCCCATTTGTCATCGCCCGGCTCATGCAGAATGCTAATGCATACGTCACCATTCTTCTCAATATTTGGATGCCAAATTTCTGTGACAAACTTCATGCGTGGTGGTCTCAGTGGATATTCCTTTGGAAAATGTAAATGTGCCTTGAAGAATCCTCCTTCGCTGTAGATGATGACCATTGTAATGAATCATTGTACGCAAGCATCATTAAATGATCAAATCAAACTTACTAGAGTGTATCGGGAGGTCCAATTATAAGCACTTCCCATCGGAATATATCATTTTCATCGATCAAGCCCGCTGAAAACCCTTCAACGGGATTTTTGTTCAATTCTGTTCAAGGGAAAAACAAAGAAACAAAGGAACATGAATATAGAGTGTTATGTTATATGAAACAAAATTACAACAAAAATATTGGTCACCATATGATAGGTCTTTGCCATTTCCCAAATGGAACAAGGGAATTATTAATTTTTAGTAAAATAAAATGAGTAAAACTTTATATTTAATTTTGTTTATTGTTTTTTTTTTTTAATTTTTTTTATTTTTTTTTTTATTTTTTTTTTTTATTTATTTATTTTTTTTATTTTTTATTTTTTATTTTTTTATTTTTTTTATTTCATTAGTACAAAAAAAGCATTAAGACTTATGTCTTTTTTACAATGTATAAGAAAATGTGCAAGGGAATCAATAATAATTTGAAATATAATTAATTTAGTAAAAATAAAAAAATAAAAATGTTAACAACTAATAAACAATCACATCAACCGGATGAGTAATCCGTATGAGGATAGCGTCGTACGAATGTAAATGAGCACAATGCACACAATTGAAGCGGCGAAAAGAAAATTAAAGCTGCATCCAATTGTCAAACAAACAATCGTTAGTTAGAAACAATCTAGAGTTGGTTGAAAAGAACACGGTATTGTTAAGCAAAAGTCGAAACGGACCTTGACCCCCTGACAGCTAGTGGTAAGGAATTCCATTGACGAAGGGCCTGACAGTAAACGATGTGTCCATAATATTGTAGGGGTTACTCGGAACAATGAGAAACCTAGTTCTCAAAGACTGGCCAAACATGAAGTGGGCTAATACATAGGATAGACGACGTCGCAACAATAGTTTGAACAAAAATAAAGTAGTTCTAAGTTTTAAGAAATTTGAGAAGGTAATTCTCAATAACTCAACCGCTAGACGAGAAATATGGTCGCGAGAAAATGAACCTAATGCATGAATCAAAGCAGACATTCAACCTGCGCAGATTGGTCATACAAGTGCCCGAAAATAGTTCTGCACAATATGTGAAGAAGTGCATAACCAAAGAGTTGACTACTCTGCAACGAAGTTGCAACGGGGAAGCAGATCCTTGACTATGTAGAGTTTACGTAAAACAGACCAGAATTTAGAAATATTAGTATTGACATGACAATCCCACGATAAAGGCTCGCCAAGTACGAAACCCAGACTCTTGAGACTCTGAGGGAACGGAACAGACATTGCATTAATGATGATTGGATCAAGCAGGTGAGTAATTGGATAACGATATAATGCCATGGCTTGGCTGTTGGAGGGGTTAATCTCGAGATTAGTATTATTGACCGAGTAATGGATAGCCATAAGGTCATTTTTTACCAGGGAAACACAATACGTAAGTTCGGTAAGAGGCGCCGAGTTAAGTAGCTGGGCATAGTCAGCAAAGAGGTGAACTTGCTAAAAACGGGGTATAAGAGGATGATCGTTTATAAAGAGAGCAAAAACAAGCCATACAAATTAAAATTAATAGGAGATATGCAAAAATGTGTGCAAAGTTTAAACTGGGTTAATTTGGAAAATATTAATATTAGTGCCCCTTCACTTTAAATTTTTTACAAAAACTGTTGTCACCGGGGGACCGATCACTTCCAAATTTCAATTGTAAGTGTCGGGTACATTTTTAAAAAAATTATATGGGCACACCTCGGGCCTCGGGATCAGTCCAAAACTGTTAAACTGTGTCCATCGGAGATACACATGTGTTTAAAATTGAAGAAAATCGGGCTAATTTAAAAAAAAAATGTATGGGCATCCCTCAATCCTTAGGGCTGGATAACTCCAAAAAATTTACAAAAAGTTTTGTCCATCAGTGATACATAAGTATAAGTATTTGAAGAAAACTCACTCCATTCACTTCAAAAATTTTACAAAAAGTTTTCTACATATCCAATTTGAAATTAGCCCGATTAATTTTTAAAAAAATTTATATGGGCACCCCTCAAAACTTAGGGGATCACCCCAAAAATTATACAAAAAGGTTTGTCAATCAGAGATACACATTTGTTTAAAATGTGAAGAAAATCGGGCTTATTTTTCAAAATAAATTTATGGGCACCCCTCGGACTCAAAGCCTCACGGCCTCACTCCAAAAAATGTACAAAAAGTTTGTCCATCAGTGACACATGTGTTATAAAAATGAAGAAAATCGGGCTAATTTTTTAAAAATTTATATTGGCACCCCACGTGCCTCAGGGCCTGATCACTCCAAAAAATGTACAAAAAAAATTTTCCATCAGTGAAACACATAGTGTTAAAAATTTGAAGAAATCGGGCTAATTTTTAAAAAAAAAAATGTATAGGCACTCCAAGGGTCTCAGGGCCTGATCACTCCAAAAAAAGTTACAAAACGTTTTGTTCATCAGTGATACACATGGTGTTAAAAATTTTAAAAAAAAAACAAGTATGGGCACCCCTAGGACCCCTGATTACTCCAAAAACTTTACAAAAAGTGATTCACATATGTTTAAAATTTGAATAAAATCGGACTAATTTTTAAAAAAAAATTATATGGGCCCTGAGGCCCTAGGGGCCCAAATATTAATAAAAAGTGTTGTCACCGGAAATACACATGTATGCATGTATTTCAATAAAATCGGGCTTTGGGAAGTGGGTTAAAAATTGATTACAAGATCTGACCTCCCAGCCAGCCAGCCAGCCACGGGCACGCGAAGATAATATAGTGAATTTAAAAAAAGCAGGGGAACCATAATTGTACCCTGAGGGACACCTTTCTGCAAGGGCAAGAAGGAGGAACAAACCTCTGCCACTGAGACACACTGGAACCGATTGGTCAAGTATAAATGAACCAGGTTGACAGCTGAGCTAGACAAATTAAAATGCGACGAAATCTTGGATAAAAGAATGTCAATGCTATCGAAGCCTTTGCTGAAGTCGAGAAAAATAAGAACTGTGACCCTACCATATTCTCGAGCCTACACAGTGATATCATTAGTAGTAGAGATAGTACTGTGAAACTTCCTAAAGCCGCTCTGAAAGTAAGGATCCATTTTCGAGATATGATGTTAAGTGGTCTTTGATAAGACGTTTGCAGACCTTGAATAGGGCCGAGAGGATACTAATGGGCCTCGATTTTGTAATTACATTAGAACTACCCTCTTTTGGAGTGGAAATAACACGAGTCCTCTTCCAAGACAATGGAAACAACGAGGAAGTCAACACGATATTAATAATGTGACGAATATGAAGTGAGTATAACGGAAAGACCATTTAAATGAATTTGATGGGCACCTTATAAGGTCCAATAGCATTGGACTTAATAGTAGAAACTGCATGCCACAATTCTTCAATGGAAACATTACGGAATGAAAAGGAATTGGAATTATGTGACAGGGTAACAGGACTAGATTTGTTGAAACGAAGCAAAATATGCATTAAAAGTGTCCGGGCAGAGTTCACCAGGATCAAAATCGGAGCCCTTGCAAATACCAATGTCTCTAACCTTCCGCCAGGGAGACCTGGGTTGTTGTTGAACCAAAGTTCCTCTTAAATCTCCTGATAAGAAGAGAGGTCACTAGGAGACGAAATCTGCAAAATGTCCGCCATCTGCAATCGGACCGATCATCCTTGAAGGCACGAAATGACAGGTCCCGCATGGATCAGGCATTAATAATTTCTGGCGAATTCCACGGTTAAGGTTTAGTATTAAAAATCTTTTTCCGAATGGAACATGTGTATTGTACAAAGCATGCAAGGAGGAACCAATGATGTGAACCTGCCGGGAACGGACACATTCGTATTTTTCAGCCTAAGATCATACTAGAACCAAAATTCTCATAACAAAATGCCTCGTATTTCGACTTCAGTGGTTAAAGGGTTAAGACCGAACATTTTACCAAAAGGATGTCATAACAACTTGTCTAAGTTACTTAAAGAAAATTGAGCTTATTACAAAAATTATTTTTCTCTTCTATTGTCAACAACAGAGCCCTAATACTCCCTCTCAAAAAAATCCCCCTTTCATCCGGTAAGGCATCCATTAATTGATCTACGCTATCGTTCCAAGCTTCCATCGAATATGCTTGGTCCCAATGTTATTGAAAGCTTTATGTTATACCCACTAGTGACTGTTAAATACAAAAGCAGCAAACATTTTCTACTGTAATCCATTTGGATGTTTAGGAGCTTAGCACATATTAGGAATTTTAGGCAATCTTCAACAAAATGTTGAGTTACAAAACAATCCTTTCGAGAACTTGCATAAATTAATTGAAATAACAACATAAAAAAGTTTTCCGGCCCTCTAGAAAAAGAAAAGCAAATGTTAACCGATATTAGCACATTAACAATAAACAAATTTGGATTAATGATTTACTGGTTAATTATAAGGATGTTATATATTAAGCAACGTGCCAAGAAAAAATTCCAATGTTCTGCTTGATTCGTCTGGCTGTTTAGCAAAGCAAATACAAATGGTTTCCCAGACTGGACTGATATTTTGTACCGCCTGCTCCTAATTGCGAGTTTTTCCGATGATATGAATACCTAATGTCTTATAATCTTCAACAAAATGCTGAGTTACGAAACAATCCTTTAGAGAACTTACATAAATTACTTGATTTAACAAACAGAAGAGTTTTTGGTTCCTTTTGGAAAAGAAAAGAAGCAAATGTTAACCGATATTAAAAGACAATGGATTCAGAGGCATGCGTGAAATAATGAACAAATTTGGATTATTGATATACTGGATAATTATTAGGAAATGATGTATTAAACAACGTGCCAATAGAAAATTCCAATGTACTGCTTGATTCGTCTGGTTGTGTAGCAAAGCAATTACAAATGGTTTCCAAATTTTGGTCATTAAGCCGGCTGGCAGATTATAACAAAGAGATTTGAAATGTTCGCCCTATTGCAATTACTATTTATCACCTGTGTGTATCCCACAATTAACCATAAGTATAAAATTAATGTTAATTTTAGAATTTGATATATAATATTGATTTTTCCTTAAAATTTCGCAATTAATGAGTAATTGACACATTGGTTATTTGTCGCCGCAATCATCGTCGGCATTTTCACATATAACGTGGTCGATGAGGCGTATGAATGCCTATCGGAATTATGTACTCTTTTGTCCGATGGAGCCCCACCATCAATTTACCAATGGACAGGCAAATCGAATAGAAACTTTTAATTCTGCTGTTTTTTTAAGGTTGTGTTCAGTTTCTTTTTCTTGGATGAGTTTCGCATTTTGCTTCTTTTCAATCGGCGAGGTCAGCCGCCTGTCTTGCTCGTGGTGGAAAACCGAAATACATTTAAGAAGAACACAATACCCGTTCGCCCATTCCATACTTACCAAGTAGCTGCTTTTTTAGCAATAGAGATGACTGAGGCTCAGACATTTAGGTAATTTTTTAATCTAATTAATAAACGTTTAATAATTTAAAGAAATGATGTTGCTTAAAATTTTCAAAATGTTACTCTGCACAGCAGACTATTGAATTTTTTTTAAATACAGCAGAGAACGTTTCTTTGATGGATAACTTCTGTGTATATGAGTATGTGAATGTGTGAGAGCAGTGTAGCTTGTCTCACGGCAGCAGTATGAGAAGCTGTGGTAGACAAAATCTCGACAAACACGATGAATATGCTATTTCATCACGACAGAGCAACAAAAGAAAAGAGACAGGTATTGTCAATTGGAGAGTATTAAGTCGTTTTCATTTTTAATTGAACTGCAAATTGGTTGTTTTTTTTTATTGCAGAGTAATCGGAGAGATTATTTAAATGTCAAAATTTATATATTTGTTCTCCGAAAAAAAGTGCATTATACAATTTTAACCGGATAGGACTTTCGGACTTCGGACACCCCTTTCCTGAAAGCCTTGCCTGAAAGGTGTTTCCAAATTTTTTTGGGAGAAATTAATTTTTCTAATTGTTTTGATGGATGTTAGGGAATTAATTATTATCATATGAAAAGTAATAAACATACGTTTCATCTTATACAAAATTGGGGTCAACCAAACCCCCTTCACAGACTCAATGCGCCCCCTGCTGAACTTTTATGAGAAAGTCAGTTTTTGGCACTAACCCTGTCAAGGGGGGTTTGATTAACCCCGATTTTTTATAAGAAGATATGTATTTTATATCCGAGATATCTAATATATGCGATAATTTTTTTTCTCTAATCGGATCTAATTATCTGCGGTGTTTGCATTTCAATACCAGAGAAAAGTTTTATTTCTCATCTGAATGCTCCATAGTACTCGACATGTCTCATGTTTAAAGAAACAAACATCTACAGCTGTCAAAAAAATGTCTGTTCCTTTTTGCAGAATAAAAAGTTCATATCAGAGTGTAAAGATAAACGACTCAAACGGCGAAAAAAAACCGCATATATAAGTCAACTTTGACAGTCAAATAATCTCTCCGATTACTCTGGCATCAAAAAAACACAGCCTAAAAAAAACAACGGATAATTTCTTTGATCAGACAGATAAAATTAATAAAAGAAAAAATTATCGGATTAATCACATATGTAATTTGCTGTTCTCTCCCATTTCTCCTAGATCGAAAGAAAACACGTCCTTTGTGTATAAATAAGCATCGCCTCCCGCATTGAGCCGATGTCATACAGCTTACTTTACTTATGTCCTATATCCCCTTTAGGTCCTAGGGCCTCTACTACGCCTACGCGCCATCGCGTGCGGTTCTCCAAGCATGATCATCTTCGCTCATGCGAGCTAGGTGTCCTGCCCATCGGAGCCTACCAAGATTAATTCTCTTCAAATCGTCCTTCCTCATATACGGGGCCAACAATTCTCCGTACGACTTTTCTCTCAAACGCGGATAAGAGGTCAGAATGCTTTTTGCTAAGCAGCCAAGTCTCGGATTCATATGTATTTTTATACGAGCATCTTGGATATTATGGTTAAATTCCTGGATTTGAAGAGTCTTGACAGACTATAGTAGGTTTTGTTGGCTTTAAGCGACCGTGCGCGTATTTCTGGTTCCATGCTGTTATCGGCTGCTAAATTGTAAAATAAATAAATAAACCGTTATTTTTCCTTATATCATTTCGACTACATATCAACTTAGCACAACATCAATACTCAACCCATGTGCTGGAATACTTTGATTTCAATTACAACTCAACTTCAACTCAATCTCAGCCATGCATGTAAAGTTGGCAATTAGTTAATCTTTAGCTCTCTGAACAGCCCTTATAAATTGCTAATTGTCAAACATAAAAAAAATCAACAATTTTGTCAACTGAGTTTTTATTTATTTTTTTATTATTGTCAAAAAGATGGCGTATCAACAAAGTGCTACGATGCCTGACCAGCAATTTCTATGGGATGTTTTCCAAAGGTAAAACACATTAAATATTATTACAAACGCAATTTCAGAGATTGTGTAAAATGTACAGCTGTAATGTTATAAATTTTACCCTTTAGAGTTGACAAAGACCGTAGTGGGCATATATCAGCTGATGAACTACAAGTCGCTCTTTCAAATGGAACCTGGAGTCCCTTCAATCCAGAAACAGTTCGACTGATGATCGGAATGTTTGATCGAGAGAATCGTGGAACAGTCTCATTTCAAGATTTTGGTGCATTATGGAAATACGTGACAGACTGGCAGAATTGTTTTCGCTCATTTGACCGCGACAATTCGGGAAACATCGACAGGAATGAGTTAAAAACTGCGCTCACATCATTCGGTTATCGACTTTCTGACGGTCTGATCGATACGCTAATACGAAAGTTTGATCGATTTGGACGGGGGACAATTCTTTTTGACGATTTTATCCAGTGCTGCATTGTGTTATATGTAAGTGGGGACAACAACACGTCACATGTTCGTTCACTTGTCAAAGACAAACAAATGAATCATCGTTGTTGTGTGTTTCCAAGAATTATGTATTAATAATTACATATTTTTTCCCTTTTCTTGTAGACACTAACATCGGCATTTAGGCAACACGACACAGACATGGATGGTGTTATAACAATTCACTATGAGCAATTCCTAAATATGGTATTCTCCCTGAAGATTTAAGCAAATATGTGGGATTACAATTATCGTTTTTCTGTTTTTTAATTGGATATTACACAACTTGTAGTGGTCTTCTTTAAAAAGAAAAGTTGGCACGTAGGCTAGGTTTTTTTTTAAATTTTAAATTAAGGCAATAATTTCCACATGTTTACTATGCGATTATTACTACTTATGATGCAAACTTTCCATTCTACCTTTCATTCTTGAACGCTTAGTCAATATGACAATCTCTAAATGAATTTATTTCAAACAAAGAAAATGTTTCGTCTCCGTGCCAAAACTAAGAATGGGGAGTTTATTACTGAATATAATACAAAATAGAAATCTACCTACTAGCTCTGATGCTAAATCCAAATGATGAAGGTGTCAGGAAAAATCAGGAAAAATTGTGTTTTTTTGTACAAGTATATAGATGTATGATTATATATATATATATTTTTTGATTTCAAAGTTTTAAAAATAACAAATAACTTGTATGATTGTTAATAAGTATGGAATAAAATTTTACTGCAACAGAAGATAAACATTCACTTTTCTTTTAATCGGAGAACAGACAAGGCGCACTCAATCTCGGCATAGGAAAATTTCTAACTTGGCTTATCATTGCTTTTATATTTATAGCGATGATCATAGGCTGTTTAGCAGTCACAGGTGGATTTAGAAGTGTAAGCTCTACATACTCTGCTTCTAAGCTTGTTTAGCATTATTATTATTGGTAGGTTGAGAAGCCCTATGCACTGCGACCTTAAGATTTATTGTGCATTCCAGATATTTACCACGTTATGTGGTGGCTAAGTTCCTTTATCTTCGAATCTGCGGACCAGAAATTTACTGTGGTACCAACTGGGCTGCCACTACAGCAATGATTAATAAATGGGAAGAAAAAAACTTGGTCTAGCCCATTAGCTAAGATAATCCAAACGATTAATCAGGCTCTTTTCCTATAAGGAAATTCGTGATCTAGATAAGAATAGTATCAGAAAGCTGGTGAGCTTTTTCACACCTTAGCAGAATTAATCTAGGCTCAGACACTGAATGTAGGTTCTGATTGGAGAATGATGAATCATCCGTGCAGATTCTCGACGATTATCCAGTTAATAAGACGTATTTTCCACAAGGCAACATGTTCGTCGGCGATATGCCACTAAGGACACACTATCCT
Source organism: Nephrocerus scutellatus (assembly GCA_947095585.1). NCBI lineage: Eukaryota > Metazoa > Arthropoda > Insecta > Diptera > Pipunculidae > Nephrocerus > Nephrocerus scutellatus. The sequence goes on from OX352761.1 coordinate 16,836,864, forward strand.
TCATTAGGGAGGTAGTAGGACCCTCAGATTAGTTACACCATATGTCCATATGGTACAATAGATTTTTTTATGTCGCAGTATTAGTCACTTGGGCTAGGGTTGTTTCATAAAAAAAAAAGTTCCTTTATGGATGCCATTATATCTGCCAGGTCGATCGGTCTGACATTCTGCGATGGAACTGTGAACCTTGAGGTATTCAAATCTCTTTCGAAAAATGGCGCCCCATATAAGAAGTTACCTACTGCATTCCGATCTAAGCAGTCGTCAATTCGCGCTCGTGCTTTGTGAATCTGTGAATATGAAAGGCAAAGGAAACAAAAATAAAATAACGGCAGCCCAACGCGGGGCGGTGTCTGGTTGTTGGCCTGTTTTTAACCATCGCGCTCGTAGTGTTGCTAGTGCGCCTGTTGTCAACGAAAATAAAAAAGGAAAAGACACCAGCCCAGTGCAGTGTCGGGGTTGTTTTTGCACATAGTGCTATTATTGTGGAGTGTGTGTGTGTTCCCTTTCCCTTTCTTATGCACCATTTTTTTCTCAGTCAGAGGCGGACAGTGGATGGGTCTATTCTTTTATACAACCAGAGAGAATACAGTTACCCGGAGTACACCGAACGAATCTTGCACGGCGTAAAAATAATCGTTGTGTACACTGGGTAACTTTACTCACTCTTACTCTGCCTTACGCCGATATACACCGTGTGCGTGTCGTGCTCGGTTTACAACAAAAAACACAGAGTACAGAGTAAAATTACCCCGGTGTAGTAAAAGAAAGAAAGAAGGATATTATTCCATTGAGTGTCACTTAAAAATGACGTCCAGATGAGAAGGCGTAGTTAATAATTGAACGGCCAATAGCTTTATACGTCGTCACAAGGACTTCTTTGTCCTCACCCCATGCCGTTCCGGCTAGGACTCTTAGAACCCCATTACGACTACTCACTTTATTGCAAATATTTTTTGCGTGCCTACAGAAGGTAAGGAGGTTGTCGAATATGATTCCTAAAATTTTGTGGTTATTTACTGTAAGGATGATTTCGTTGTTAATACGAATGCCAAGTGAAAGCCTGACTTCTTTAGTCCAAGAGGTGAACAGCGTTGCAGGTGATTTTTGGGAGGCGAGGTGGAGTTTCCTTTTCTTAAAAAATTCAGATAGCTCTGTCAGGTAGGAATTTATCATGTGTGACCTCGTTAACAGCTGCACCGGAGGCAGCAACAGAGCAATCATCAGCTTAAGTGATCAGTTTAACGCCAGCAGAGGGAGTAGGGGGCATCGAAACATTATAGATTAAATAGGATGGGGCAGAGAACCCCTCCTTGTGGGACTCCCATCTTAAGTTTCCAATGCTTTTTATTCCATTTATGTAAGCTGACAGGAAACATTTTGATTGGGTCGGCGAGAGTGGAATTCAGAATTCTGTAGGAGAGAAGAGTGGTCAACCGTCTCCCAAGCCTTGGACAAATCGAGTACCAGACAGCAGTGTGCCAGGGCGGGCGACGGTGGTTAAGACAGTCCGCAATGAGTGTCGTCAGCTCCGTTAAGACAGTAGTAGTGCAGTAGTGCTGCGATGTTCCCTAAAGCCGTGTTGGTGGGAGGCGTGACTCAAATGTTGATAAAGACTGGGGAGGAGGAATGTCTTTAAAGTTTTGGCTATAGAAGAGAGCAGCGAAATTGGTCTATAAGACGATACTTCGTGGGCGGGCTTGCCAGGTTTTAAAACTGGAACTATCCTGGCAATTTTCCATACGTTTGAATCACTGTAACCAACAATGATGACCTATTCAAAAATTTCAAAGTTCACCAATGTTAGAAAACTTTATTATTTATGATTTTGGGTAAATACATTCAAGATTTTATCTAATCCCTGAAATACTGATAAACTATATTAAACATAACATTTAATACTTGTGAAACTGAAAAAGAAAACGAACAAAAAATTATATTTTCTTATGCTTTCAATACAAAAAAAAGAACGCATTACCCTTATGCTTAGTACTTATAATTGAAATTCAATTTGAAGAGATACTGAATATTGACCTGAGCTACGTCATATACGATATACTCATTGTAGAGCAGTGATGTCTTGAGGTTCTTGATGGTTTTTGGTTTTCCCAATGGAATCTCAACACCATCATCTCGAATGTGTGACTCATCTGGATCTGGCATTGTACTGCCACGACCAAAGCAACTGTGCTTATCCTTTGGCAATTTAGTAACATAGTTGGCCTTTGTACACTCCATCATATCGCCGAGAGCAACTTCGGACAGCAAAAGAAGACCGGTCGAATTTTCTTTGCTGGTGAAACAATAGTTGGCCGATTTGGAGACCATGTCAGCAAAGTAAACACCTTTGCCAAACATGTAACCAGTTGATGGTGCTTCGGGTGGAGCTATTTTCAAGCCGTGCGACAAGATACCAGCGAAATTCGTGAGGCGAGAACCGTGCCAAAGTAGTTTTCGATTGTGCAGCTTCTTAAATGGTTTGTATCGTCGTGATTCGCCCTGGCGGCTAACTTTAAATATATGAACAATTTCCAGTTCGTACATTTTGTGCGTCTCGGCGTGTGTATTCTGCACATATTTCTCAAGTAGGGTGAACTCCTCGCTCATTCTGTCGACACACTCAAGTTTAGTCTTTAACTTTTCGTGATGTTTATCAATAGGATGACTCTCATCTGTGGTGTCTTCAGATTTGATCAAATTGTATGCGCATTCGATTTCTGCAAGTGAATCAAGCATTTGTACAAGCTTCTCAATTTGTTCGGTTGTGTCCAACAGCGGCGGACTATTTACACCAAAATTGTGTGGTATTAAAGTGAAGAATCGATTTGTCGCATCGATGAAAGCCGAATTACTGCCAGTATTCTTAATTAGCTCGTATAACTCAGTGAGCACTTTGTAGGCAGATTCAATTTGCTTTCGACTTAATTTGCCCAAAGGCATTTTCTCCATATCCAATTCGAATTCCAACATTGTCTTTTTCATATTGTCAACGTCAAACATCAACTTGATAAGCTCCTGTACAGGAACATCTAGTTTAGATTTAACACCGTACTCCGCAGATAAGTCAATCTTGACGTCCTCAGTGTAATCAACATCAATGGGGTACATGCGACCGGGAACCTAAATGAAGGTGGCAATTACTCACGATTATCATCAATTACATTCACCTAATCAATTACCTTGACGAAATTTTGTCGATTCATAAAATCATTTCCTGTTTTATCTCCGTATAATGAATGAAACTGTTGAACAGCTTCGTACAGGGTAGAGTAATTCTCAAGTTTATTACCACCAATTGTGGTACCAATACGTCCCCATGCACGAAAAACCCAGTATCTACATAGGAATATGTTTAAATGTGATACATAAAACGCTTGCTAAAATTTATATTCTTTCTACTCACTTGTTCTTGGTGTCAGACTCAAGTAATTGCAGTTTGTAGTAGGAATTCTTGTTACGCTGAATGTCAGTCAGACCAAGAACAGCATTGTACTTGTCCTTACCTTTAACATAAACATGGGCGACATCTTCAATACCACTGTCCGGATCGACGGCAAGACCGTTTTTAATATTTAGAGTAAGCGACTTGGGTACAGATTTAGTGTAAATACTCTTCGATTTAGCGCTCTTTGCCTCTTCTTGTGGAACACGGGCTGACGGATCGGTACCCCAATTACAAATACTCATACTATTGATATATCTGACAGCACCAGCTCCATCAGATTCAACGGAGTCCAAATATGTTATCGGTATCACATGAATTCCCAATTCTTTGGCTTTTTGCATGCGACTACCCATTTTCTCGACATCCTCCTCAGTGGATAAGACAGCAATTGTTTTTTCAGTTATTTTCGTGTCACATTTACCGCCCAGTTTCCCAATGCGGCTCTTAATATCTTTCTCCGAACTTTTCAAACCAATGTGAGCAAATTCGAAATTATAAAGAGGTGGACGTTCGCGTTTTATTTTCGGCCTAGAAAAGATTCCAACAAAATAATTAGATTGTAAAATATTGAAATAGAAAGCCAACATACCCGGCCAAGTCTTCTTCCTTCTTCATACTAGTACTCTTTGCGATTGTCGACAAACTAGGTGGAATATACCGAATAGCACGAACCTCAACTTTGCTACGAACATCTTTAAGGAATGAATAGCTCGACTTGAATTGTGTTGGAATCTTGACAGATTTCCGCTTTGGCTCCTTAACTAGATTTGCACATTTGGTCCATTCTGTCAGTGAGCCATTGCAAAGGAAGCCCGACTTGCTAAAGAGCATTTGACGATTCTTACATACGCTACATGGTTCAATGGCACCGAATGCCAGCATATCAGCAACTTGATCGTAGAGCTTTTCTGAATCATTGCTGTATGGTTCTTGACCATTTGATTCAAGAAGTTCAAGAATATCACTTTTGACCATTTCCTCTTTGACTCTATCGCGAAATTTGAACAGCTTCTTAGATTGACTCTTGATTTTTTCATCAAGTTTTTTGTCTTCCTGAGCATCCACCTCATCTTTGGGCTCTAGTTTAGGTTTTTTGGCATCGGGAACATCTTCAGATTTTACTGCACTATAAGAGATGATGTGAGAGCAAATACAATATTGATTTTATCAACAACTTACGGTAGAGCATCCTTGACAACTTTTTTGTCATCTGCTTTCAAAGTTTTGAATCCCGGCAATTTTTCGCCGAACTCAAACCAACCAAGCTCACCACGCATTTGTGCAAAACACTCGACATGATGCCAAAGGGCTTGTCCACCATATTTCATACCGACCTCCGTATCAAATACGGTCTTTTTTATGCGTATTTGGTCTTTAGTGATTTTTAGCTCGCATCCACGGCACATGGCACGGCCAGACTTTGCGTACTCAATGGCAAAGTCCTTAAGAGCTGCATTCTCCTGTGTGGAACGTTTCTTACCCTTGCCTTTACCCTCTACAACAACTGAGCTACATTCATCTGAAAATGGAAAGAAGCGATATGTAAAATTTTATTAGAATTTCAAGGTATTTCTACCTTTCAACTTTCCTGAGCAGACTACAATCCAGACTACAAAATATGTTAACTATTTTCAAAGCTTACCAACACTCTTTTTGATGCGCTCCTGATCTTCAAAACGTAAACTTTCAAAATGGTCAATGTCACCAACTGATCCTGGTCGCTGTTTCTTGAAAAAGCATGATTCGTGGAACCAATTTGGCTGTTTTGAGTCATGGAACGATGACTAAAAGCGTAGGAGGAAAAAGGCGTTTTTAAAAAAAATCAATTACGCAAATAAGTGATAAATTGCCACCACAAAATTGAATTACACCCTGGCTACTTCCCATCCACTCACCTGAACCATAACTGCAATACGAAGACTCCCCTGGCTGATGGAAGTTTTGCACATTTTGCAACCGGCACGGCCGGACTTTGCATACTCTGCTTTATATGGCAGCTCAATTTCCATTTCAATTTGTACTTGTAACACTTGTTATACAAATTCAATAAAACAATAAGCAACAGTGACAAAATACAATTTCTTTTTAATAAAAAAAAACACGAAAAACAAAATCCCAACGAAAAACACCAACAGTTTATTGCGTTCGAACAATTTTTGTTGTCGCCAAATGCACGGTGACGGAATTATAGACCAGCTTCCTAAAAGACTTTTTATCTTCTGGTTTTTGTTGGTTTGAATATCGAATTTCAAAGCTCAAACTTCGATAGAATTCAGTCCATTTTTAAAGCCAATTGACACTTCTCTTTGAATCACAGTAGCGTGTATAATTCGCTATTGGCGCTGAAATTCAAAACAACGCTTAGCACAACAGGGTGTCTAAATGACAAGCAACAGGCAAAATATAATGCTTTGTTTCCTTTAGAAAACTTTGCTCGAGGCCAGATTTTATTTTGACAATTCGATCACGAAAGGCGAAAATCTTTTGTTTATTTTTTTTTTGTTATATATACGGATCTGTTTTCGCTCCACGGTTGCTTAGCTAGTTTTTTGGGGAAACGAACAATTTTACAGCCAAAAAACCACTCTGCGCCAGATTTAGAAGGCAAAAAGAGATATAAATAATTTTTGGCTGAAATAGGCCTTTTTCGGTAAGTTACTACTATCTACAAGGCTTTTATTCGCCCTAAACTTGAGTACAATTGTCATATTTGGTCTGGTGCACCTAAAACCACTTTGCATGAACTAGATAGAATACAAAACCGTGCGATAAAACTTATCAGTGACAATAACATTGCGAAATCAATAGATTCGCTTGAACACCGCAGGAACGTCTCTCTGTTTTATCGCTTCTTCCACCAGCGGTGCTCAAGAGAAATAGCCAGTTGCATGCCACCTCTCCTTGAATTCAACCGCAATACTCGTGGCGCTCTAAATGCACATCAGTTTACCCTTAAGCCCATCTTCGGACGTATAGTTAAGTTCGGGGATTCGTTCTTCAGCCGTACAACACGTATGTGGATATATATAAACTTCAAATGTAAACGATTTGTAAGTATATACTAAGAGCGTGGCTACACAAGCGTGAGTATGAAAGTCATTCCAAGAACGTTGTGGCTACACATAACGAAGCATTTGTGTGTGTTTGTTTGTCAATTTGTTGTTGTTTTGACGCATAGCACGTTCATGCTTGCGCCGAAAGTCATCTTTTTAAGTGGACTTTCGGTGGATTATCGGTAGTATCAAGCTTTCTATTTCCAACCCACTAATACCTACCTGTTTCGCTGGACATGACTTACATTCCCATGTTCGTGTAGTCACGCTCTAAGAGGTACGATGGCAGAGGGAGAGAGATAGAGGGAGAGAGAGCAAGAGAGATAAAAGAGGAAATTATGTTAAAATACTTAAAGTACTTACAGGATTTAAGGGTATTATTTAAATTAAATTATTTAAATTATATTTCTTTTGGTGCGTTTAGTAGAGGGTGAAATTGAGAGCGCTACGAAAATTAGCGCGCAACGCACTGCTTATCAACCAAATATCCAGTACACAAACTACTAAACGCTTTTCAACATCTTTGTTGTACTTTAATTGTACCTTGAAAGAAGAATCTCGTCCGTGAACTGAACAGAGAGCAAGGAACGCACCAGGCGCGGATGTTCTACCAAAGAATCCGCGGTATGACGCAATATACACCGCGTTCACATACTGCAAAGAAAAAGAGGGTAATCAGATTGCAGATGTAGAAATGCGCACGGCTACTGAGCAGGAGGTTCGTGGTTCAAATCCCAGTAACACCAAAAGTATTTTTCACGGTGTCCCACCTCTCGCGTATGGGTGACAAACGTTCCGAGAGAAATAACTTGTCACGGAAAGCTTCTCAATTCGCCGTTCGGATCCGGCCTTAAATTGTAGGTCCCTTCGATTTGTGTCCAAAAATATACATGCGCAACACAAATGATTGCGAGAAGCTAGGCCTTGGACCGCAATGGTCTGTAGCGCTGAATATTATTATTATTATTAAATGGCCAGCTAACTGAGGAATTGGAGGCACCACCAATAACCGAAGAACATACTATGCTGCCACCACCAAGCATAGACGACGCTAGCAGAGCAATAAATCGGCTCAAAAATAATAAGGCCTTGGGATCAGATGGTATCCCAGCGGAGCTGATTAAATCAGGAAGTCCCGCAATACACCAAGCAATTCATGAAATAATAAGTATGGGAGGAAGAAGCGATGCCAGAAGACTGGCGAAAAGCCATATCACAACATGCAGTAAATATCGTGGTATAACATTGTTGAGTACCGCGTATAAGATTTTCTACTCTATCCTTCAAAACAGGATAAGACCATACGCTAAAGTCATCATTGGTCCATACCAGTGTGGCTTCATCCCAGACAAATCAAGAACTGATCAGACTTACACCCTTAGGCAGGTGATGGAAAAATATATATAGTTTAAAACTCACTACACCATCTTTTTGTAGACTTTAAAGCCGCCTATATATAGCCAGAGTAGAAACTGACACGACTACGTAAGTCCATTCAGATACTGGCTTACGCAGATGACATTGACATCGTGACATGAAACCCAAGAGCTGTACAGGAAGCTTTCATCCAGCTCGAGCGGGCGGTACGAAATCTGGGGTTGCACATTAATGAGAGGAAAAAAAGTACATGGTGGCCACGTCTGCGAGTAGAAGATCCAAGATTGGTCCCTCAATTAAAATAGCGGAGCGCGAATTTGAAGTAATGCCATCCTTTAACTATCTCGGGTCAACTGTAGCAGCCGATAACAGTATGGAACCAGAAATACACGCACGGTTGCTTAAAGCCTACAAATCCTACTATCGTGAGTGAAGACTCTTCACATCCAGGAATTCAAGCATAACATCGTAGCTGCTGGTATATAAGACAATGGTCATACCACTACTTACATATGAATCCGAGACTTGGGTGCTTAACAAAAAGGATTCTGACCTCTTAGCCACATTCGTGAGAAAAGTCTTACGGAGAATTGTTGGCCCCGTATGTGGGGAAGGACGATTCTGGAGACTCTAAAATGATGTGATCTACGAGCGTTATCGCGATTTCAACATCGTGAAGAGCATTAGCTATGTGGGCTCCGGTGGGCAGGACACCTCGCTCGATTGAGGGAAATGATACTGCTCGGAATGTCCTTTGTGGAAGGATTTTTGAAACACGACAGCCAGGCCGTCCAAGCCTACGCTGGAAGGATGGCTGAGACGAGGACGAGTAAATATCGTGGTATAACATTGTTGAGTACCGCGTATAAGATTTTCTACTCTATCCTTCAAAACAGGATAAGACCATACGCTAAAGTCATCATTGGTCCATACCAGTGTGGCTTCATCCCAGACAAATCAAGAACTGATCAGACTTACACCCTTAGGCAGGTGATGGAAAAATATATATAGTTTAAAACTCACTACACCATCTTTTTGTAGACTTTAAAGCCGCCTATATATAGCCAGAGTAGAAACTGACACGACTACGTAAGTCCATTCAGATACTGGCTTACGCAGATGACATTGACATCGTGACATGAAACCCAAGAGCTGTACAGGAAGCTTTCATCCAGCTCGAGCGGGCGGTACGAAATCTGGGGTTGCACATTAATGAGAGGAAAAAAAGTACATGGTGGCCACGTCTGCGAGTAGAAGATCCAAGATTGGTCCCTCAATTAAAATAGCGGAGCGCGAATTCGAAGTAATGCCATCCTTTAACTATCTCGGGTCAACTGTAGCAGCCGATAACAGTATGGAACCAGAAATACACGCACGGTTGCTTAAAGCCTACAAATCCTACTATCGTGAGTGAAGACTCTTCACATCCAGGAATTCAAGCATAACATCGTAGCTGCTGGTATATAAGACAATGGTCATACCACTACTTACATATGAATCCGAGACTTGGGTGCTTAACAAAAAGGATTCTGACCTCTTAGCCACATTCGTGAGAAAAGTCTTACGGAGAATTGTTGGCCCCGTATGTGGGGAAGGACGATTCTGGAGACTCTAAAATGATGTGATCTACGAGCGTTATCGCGATTTCAACATCGTGAAGAGCATTAGCTATGTGGGCTCCGGTGGGCAGGACACCTCGCTCGATTGAGGGAAATGATACTGCTCGGAATGTCCTTTGTGGAAGGATTTTTGAAACACGACAGCCAGGCCGTCCAAGCCTACGCTGGAAGGATGGCTGAGACGAGGACGCCCAGAGTTTAGGTATGCAAAACTGGTTGGCATCGGCTCAAAATCGGGTTTGGTGGAGATATTTTTTGCGGCAGGCCAGAACCGAACCTTAATTGTAGAGCCATATGTGCTGATGATGATGAACAACTTGACAGCCAAAAATCAATCTAAACCAGATTTTATCTCAATTCGAATTCAACATTAGTTACATGTCAACCGGTGTGTTAATAATTTTTGTGACATCTGACTCTTAAATCGGCCGCGTATTATTGATTCTGAATTAAGAGAATCTATTAAGAGAAAAAAAACTCAAATTGTATTCCTTTACAGCAAATTTACACGGCCAAATTAAACACGGCTCGGCTGTTTTATTGTTTCTACAGCCTGTGTATCTTCAATATAAGCCTTTTGAAATCAAATATTTTATGTAAAATATATAAATTGTATAAACAGTGGGCTTTGGCTGCAATTATAATAAGCTTGATTGTCCGGACCTTCGATCGCGTATTCTCACTAAAATTCCTATTGGAAACTTGAATCTTGAATGCTGATTTGCTCTTTTACTTTTGAAAATGAATTTTTCGTTACATCAACGATTACATCATTTTTTGTAAGTAAACAAGCAGAATATTGGCAAAACAAGGAAAACTCTCAGTCCGTCTCTATTAAAAAACTGTTCAGTTTATTTAGGAACAATGCTACGAGCTGTATTTAAAACCAGAAACCTCTTCAAAGGTTCCCTGTTCATTGCACGAACTGGTACAGCTGCCGTGTAAGTAGTGTAATTGGATTTGTTTTGTTTACATAGACCTTGAACCCTGATATTTGTTGTGGAAAATTTAGTTCGAAACGTAGAATCGGGTTGGAACGGCAAGAAGAAGGCGCTCTGGCAGGAACAATGACAGACGGTAATATAATTTGTATACAGAATTTCAATTGCTCATTTATTTCTATTCAGTTAAAGTAAAGATCATGAATACTCTCGGTTTGGAGAGAGGTTATTCGCTTATAACAAAGTCCAGGGAACATTTGTTGATACACGAACCAAAGCTTGAAGATTTGCCACCGCGCTCAATGCAGGATTCATTTACTTCAGCGATTATTCCGCTAAGTGAGAACAAATCCCTACAAGATAGGTACGTTGCTTTTCTAGGGCATGTACGACTTGGTCGCCTAATGGAAGATATGGACATGTTTGCTGGTAGTTAGAACATCTGAATCTATTGTATAATGAATTAATTCTATTTCGAACACAGTTTGGGTTTGTCATCAGCATATTAAGGTGCCCAGCCTAAAAGAAGGTGTTCCCTTGCCGTACACTTTTGTTACGATTCTAGTCGACAAAGTGGATTTCACAGATTTCATAGCAAAAGCAAATGAAGACATTCGCCTTTCTGGCCACGTATCATGGGTGGGCAGATCATCAATGGAAATTGTAGTTTGGCTTGAACAGAAAACCAGTGATGGAGCATACAGAAAAATCACACGTGCTCTCTTTCTAATGGCCGCCCGAAATGCTACAAATACCAAAGCAGCTCCAGTGAATCCTTTGGTGCCAGCTAACGAAGAAGAAAAGAACATCCTTGTTGGTGGTGAGACGCGAAAAAAGCGGCGACAACTTCTACAAAGTTCATCCCTCTCAAAAGTTCAACCCAGCGACTATGAGCAGAAACTTATGCATGATTTATTCACACGTACTACACCCCCTGACACCCTTGAATTAAATGCACGAATTTTACCAACAAACTCTCGTTGGATGACTGATAGTTCAGTAGTCAATACAATGGCTTCATTTCCGGAAAATCGCAATGCTCACAACAAAGTATTCGGTGGCTTTCTCATGAAGAATGCTCTCGAAATAAGTTGGGTCGGAGCGTATCTTTATTGTAAAGGTCGGCCTAGGTTGGATCATATTTGCGACATCAGTTTCCAGAAACCAGTCGATGTATCGTCTTTTATTAAAATGACCGCCCATGTTGTGTACACCGATATGAATTATATGCAAGTGATGACTGTCGCCGATATTTTAGATGCCACGAGCGGCAATCAGGTGACTTCAAATGTTTTCTACTATACTTTCCAGACAAACGACAAAGTTCCTGAGATTATACCACGTTCCTATCACGAGACAATGTGGTATTTGGAGGGTCGCAGGAAATTTAAATATGCCATGGGTTTGGAGTGAGGTGTTATGAGCTAATAATACATAATGTTTTCTGTGTTCATGTGTTGTGTTCTTAATATTTTCGTAGTCTTGACTTAGATTTTACATTCAAATCAAATTTGTAATTTCTTAATTTGGTTGTATATTGTTTCTCATTATTTGTAATGCAATTATGTACCTTATTGTTTAGTTCAATTAAAAGATCCTAGTACATTGTTATACCACATACAAAATGTGTGAGCAACATTTAAAAATTTAGTACCTATTTATAATGTGATAATTCGAAATAATTTCTTTGAATATTTTTATATGATGAACAAATAAACATTTCTTAAAATATTGTTAAAAGCTACGGCGTTTTGTTTATTTATTTAGTTTAAAAACCCAAAAAGTACTGAGCCTACACCCGGTTGCCCCTATAGATGATCACTGAGCACAACGGCAGCTTAAGCGACAGTAAAAATGATTCGCTAATTCACTGGCAATTTGCTTAGTGTTCGCTTAGCCATTTTCAGACAAGTTCTTGGCCACTAAACAGTTGCTTACTCTTCACGCTTTTGTAGTAAAAAAAACCATCGCTGGATATTTGGCTTACACAGCCTAATTGATCCTTATATTTGGAATGAATAGAGCACCAAAATCTACCACAGTATCACCTGTTTGTTCCCAAATATCGATAGATTTTATTTTTGAGTTAAATCATCTCACTCTTATTGTCTTCCCTGATATCTCCTTAAGTTTCCACAAAATATGGCATTCAGCTAACCACATACTTTCTCAATAACAAACTAAAAAAAAACGAATTTGTAATTTTCCTTTGTAAGCTTTATTTTACAAAATTTTAGTTTAAATTTAATTAAAAAAAAATATCAAACAATACTTCCAAAAAATTGTCTGATGTCCTTAGAACTTCATACGATGTGGATATTGCGAAGAATGTAGGCTAAACATATTCTGCAAGTATTTCTTCAAAAATTTATTTTCTGGATGAGCCTTAATTGCCTTGAGGACAGCAGTATCGACTTCCTTTTGGTCCTTTTTACGCAGCTCGGTTGGTTGGAACTTCTCCTTTTTGGCAGCGAAGATATCACCCTCACCGGACTTCTTCTTTTGCTTGGGCTTTATACGCCTGAAATAGCCATCATTGATGTGTTCCGGCACTTTGTAGTCACCCAAATTCACTCTGGTCGAGCATGCAATAGCGTAACGCTGTGATACACGACGCAATGGGCACGAATTAACCGAGAACGGTCCAGTGACCAACAAAAGGCCAGAATTTAAAGCCTTCAGAAGAACGACACGTTTTCCCTGATGACGACCAGCTAATAGGATTAGCACACGTCCTGGTTTCATCGACTTGCGAACGTTACGGATGTGACGGCTAAAAATATTCTTCGCTGAGCGCTTCTTGACGAAAGTCTTGGTTGGGTAGTTGGCCTTCGGTTTCTTCAAGTAAACAACACGTTCGCCACCGTTCTTAGGCCCGCCTATCTTCTTGATCACCTTGATCGGTTTCTTCTCCTTCTTTACAACTGGACGTTTAGTTCCCTTTAAGCGATACTGTGCACGACGCTTGTACATCTAGTAAAACATGAAGAAAAAAAAACTATAAATTTGTTGATTCTGATTAAACTACATTGGAATAAAAACTGTTGTGATGTTTTTTTGTTATTAAACTTGATCTTAGTGATATAGTGAGTACATAAAAACTGGATACCAAGGAGGCTCTCCGAACAAGACAAGCGCTACTTATTGGTTTATTCCGTTTATCCACCATTTGTCATCAACATCAATTTCTAAATGCATTATTTTCTAATGGTTTTTGCAATTTTCACCTGGCTTCTAGAGTAACGCAGAACGCCACCTTTCAAATATGTATTTAGAGGATGTTTTGCAGTTTTTTTCCCCGATTTTTCGGGTTTTTTCACTTTTTCAACGGGTGCCATCTTACAAAACACGTGTACACCGCAAAGAACCGATATAGAAAAGGAGGGTTATGTTTAATGCCGTTGTCAAATGAACAGTGCTGGCGCTATCGTCGTCAAGTGATAAATGATGACATTTCGTGCATTGAGTGCCAGGGAAGCCATTTTGAATTGTTTATTTTTATTGGCATTATAACACCTAAGGTTATGCAATAAAATTCGTCAAAGTAAAGATATACCAAAATTTTTTTAATATTTAAAAAATGTAAATTGTTTAATAATATTTTAGCTTTATTTTTTTAATACATAATTGGAAGATTTTATGGTGGTATTGTGTCCTCTTATTGGCCGTGTTTTTTTTTTTATCTCGGAGAAATCTGAGAAGTTCTAGTTCCGAAATACCCGTTAAATCTGATAATTTTTTCTCTTATCTTATCTGTCAGGTCAAAAAATTTATCAGCTATGTTTTTTAATATCAGAGAAATTTTTTATTTTTTATCTAAATGCTCCATAGTAGTCGACATGTCCCATGTTTAAAGAACCAAATAACTATAGCTGTCAAAAAATGTTTTGAATATTTTTTTAGAGTAAGACATTATCCGAGAATTATCGGAGCGTAAAAAAAGTCTCAGAGAAAAAAGATTTCTTGGAGAATAAAAAAAAAAACACAGGTAAGAATTCTGACATTTAAATTATCTCTCCGATTGCTCTGAAATAAAAAAAACACAGCCATTGGCCGTCGGAGAAATCGGAGAAATATGAGAAATCCGAGTTCCGAGATATGCGATAAATCCCATAATTTTTTTCTCTTATAAGATCTTTCAGATCAAAAAAATTTTCTGGCTTTTTTTTTATCAGAGAAAAGTTTTATTTCTCAGCTGTATGTTCCATAGTCGGAGATATTATCCGGAGATGAATTATCGGAGCATAAAAAACGCCTAAATTTCTCGGAGAATAAAAAGAAAACACAGGTAAGAATTCTGACAGTTATTAACTCACCGATTACTCCGAAAAAAAAAACAGCATATGTATAGGTGGCATTAGTTTCGCATGAGAGACTGAAACTGATAAATAACTTTAAGTCTGCATGACACTTCTATATTTTTACACCTTAAGTAGTGTCTAGAAAACACTTTACGTTCCACTAGGAAACAACTTAACATTATTTTTTAAATAGAGTGGTTTGATACATATATCACATGCACTTGAATTGAATTGCTGTGAGACCTCGGTTACTGCGAGTTTTCTTAAAAAAATAGCATATAAATTAACTTAAAATGGATTTTCATATTATAACTCTTTTGCCGATTGTGGTTGAAAACACTCGATAAAAAAAGCATTATAAGCCAAGTCATTAGGTGTCGATAAAATTGCAATTGTGTCGTTTTACTCGTCGAAATGTGGGTTATTTGGCAGAGCTATGATTACCTGAAAGTTTATGTCTCTTTCGATTTACTCAAACCATTTCCACGGGTAAGCTGCCAAAGTGAAAGCATTTTCGTGGTTTTCGTAGTGAATGCTTTGCAAATAGAACGCCAAACCGTATCCAACCAAAATGTCAACAACAAACTGAGAAATTAGTCTGCTTGCTCTCTCTTCGCAATCTTGCTGAGTAAATGAACGATGCGTAGCATAGTTACAGGTCGGTTACATAACTTTGCAATTAAAACGCAAACTCAAATCGTACTCCAGGTATAGTTTGCAAATAAAACGTCAAACCAATATCGCGAGAGAGAAACCTAAACTCTATCATATCCTGCAAATCGAAGGAATCATTAGAAAACCACGGTGCAGCTGAAAAGTTGTTTTTGTATTTCGCTTTGGTTTGGCTTGGCATGTAATTTGTTTTGGTTGTGACTAATAAAATACTAATTTTTGTTTTATTATAGTTTGATTAAGTAATTAGAAGTGCTTACATTTCTTTGTAATTGGTCGATTATAATAGACTTTAGGGTGCATGGACTAGTGTCAAATGTTAACGAAAAGCTCGTCCATGTTTGCCAAATTACAAAAAAGGATTGTAATGAAATTTTGCATTCATTAGCATTTTTCGTATCTTAAGGGAAAATGTCAAATTTACACATGTAAAGAGCGACCTGAATCGCGCAGAAGTGAACAAAAACTTAACGAATCGGAGCTAAACGCTATAATAATCGCACAATACAATTTCTGTGCATTGAATTTCTGTGTCTGAACGCTAATTAGGCAGGGAGCTATTATTTGGGCAGTACATTGGCACTCATAGTTTACACGAGAACACTAATGACAATGAACAACAACTCATAAAGATGGCAGCAAGCAATAATTTGGTTGTTGCGAGTTCAAGGCTTGCGCGTAAAAATATCCTGGGTATCTCCTGATAGAGCCACTCGCAACTGGATAGACCACATGTTGATAGCCGCCACAACCCGAATCTGATGATGGTACGAACGTACTGAGGTGCCAAGTTCGACTCGGACCACTGTTGGTATGGTTCTCCGAGAGCGGATTGGATCATCACGAAAGACTGCTTGCGTGAATTAGAGTCGAGTCAGCATGGCTACCATTCGCAACGAATAAAACCAGAAATAAATACGGTCAATGGAAAGGGCACTCCCTAAATGCAGGCAGAGCAAGAGGCTGATATTGGGGGGGGGGGGGGCGTAGGACATATCTCAAAAGTCATCTTAGAACGATGGGCATTTTCACGAGTTGCTAAATGGCCAGCTAACTATGGAATTGGATGCTTCACCATTTACTGACGAATACACTATGAACCGCCACCAAGCACAGACGAAGTTAGCAGAGCGCTAAATTATCTTCAATACAATAAGGCCTTATGATCAGTTGGTAATTCAGGAGGATCCGCACTATACCAAGCAACTCATGAAATAATAGTGAAACTATCGGAGGAAGAATCGATGCCAGAAGATTGGCGGACAGGCATCCTGTGCCACATACTAAGAACGGAGATATCACAACATTCAGCAATTATCGTGGTATAACGTTGTTGAGCACCGCGTATAAGATTTTCTCCTCTCTCGTTCAAGACAGGATAGCTCCATATGCTAAAGTCATCACTGGCCCATACCGGTGTGGCTTCATCCCAGCAAATCAAGAACTGATCAGATTTTCACCCTTAGGCAGGTGAGATTCATAACCTCCTGGAACCTCCTCCCACATAAAGGGGGTATCTCCCTTAAACAAGGTGGTGGTTTTTAAAGTTCTGTTCAATGGGGACTTTTAAGTGAGGAGTGTATGAGAGCCCTAACCCTGTAATAGTATATTACATAACAAGCGAAGAAAGTGGAGTTTATCGTGCGAGTTAGAAGCTTGAAGCACGAGGCGGTAGTCGAGTGCGACTACCGCGGTTTTTCTGCTAAACCGGTTATGCGCAATGCAAAATTACTCTGTGAATGTGTGTGTGTGGTCGCTGTGACTGCAGTAAATAACAAAAGTATTCTATATGTTAACTCACAACTATTACGGCTACTTACCAGGCTAGGTTATAGTGTATGAAACAGTCACTTTCGTTTATGGGCATGTGAAAAAGTTATATCGTACTTTAGCCCCCAAGATTAAAAACAATTTCTCGACTTTTTAAACAACATTTTATTAATTTCACTACAATTACAACAAAAGTTTAAATCACTGTGTAAATTTCCATTCTATTTAAATTTAACGTGGTGATATTTCTTCTTTAGTCCTCAATCAGGTGCGGTCCAACTTTAAGACATATTTGCCTGTTCATCGTAACGAGTTTTAATTAAGGTAAAAAATTGATATGATGTTGTCACTAACTGAAAATAAACAACAAATAAAAATTAAATTTTTTTTATATAAATACTCTAATGTGTAGAAAATTTGAAGAAAATCGGATTAATTTTTAAAAAATTTATGCGGACGCCGCCCGATCTGTTCTCACCGGAGATTGTACATTTGTACAAAATTTATAGAAAATCGGGCCTTGTGAAGTGGGTTAAAAATTGATTGCAAGATTTCATCACCGAGCGACAGAACCATGCCGACGCGAAATTTTAAATAAAAACATATGCGAAAACAACCCCAATCGTAAAGCTGCGATGCACACAGCGCACGTCATTAAATGTTAAAGTTAGTTATTTGTATCTGGCAGCACTGCTCATACTTTTGTTTTTTTGATGTCGTTAATGTTGTTTTTTTTTAATAAAAATCTAGTGCAGTTAAGTACTGTTAAGTTGTTCGTTTTCTCTAAAAAAAATCAATCGAAATTCCCCTCTAACTGATCTGTATATTTTGGTTGATTTCTCTTTTCATTATCTACAACAACAAAACATACAACAAAACAATATGTGTATTTTATTTGCCGAGGAATAAGGAATTAGAAATCGAAATGTAAATAAAAGACATTGAGATTCATTGTGATTGTGCTGAATCATTTGGTTGACGTTTTTTTCTCAATTTTACTTTGATTTAACGTCTCAAATAGCTCTTCACAAATTCACAAAACGATCACAAACAAATTTATTGGAAGTTGGACAGGACAACGTCTGTCGGATCAGCTAGTTTCTTCTAAAAATAAATTCCTAAACGAAGTTTCTACCGTTAGTATTAACAGAGCAATTTTCATCAGCATGGGTCAGGGTACACCAAAGTAAGCTTTTTCTTAAATCCCCTATAAATGATGTCAACATTGAAGGTACACTCTTACTGTAGAACTATATTTTTCTTAGAATATACCCAAGAATCATTTCCCAATTATTGTGCTCTAATAGAAATGCATATGTAGAAATTAATAACACACCTATTATGGTTAGCGAATCGACTTAGTCGAACGTTCGACTCGCTAACCATAACAGGGGTGTAAAATGGGAAATAAATTAATTGTTTTATTATTATTATTTAATATATAAAAATGGTGTGTGTATTGTTTGAGATTGCCTTTCTCAGGAACCAGACATCGCAGGAAGCTGAAATTTTCACCATAGATTAGGATTTTAGCGGTTTGGGTTTTTGTTTTTGTTTGAACTCTCTAAGTGACACTGTTGTCAAATTTTTTTTTGTTTTTTTTGTTTCTCAGCTAAGAAGCATCAAGATTTTAACCATAGGTTTGTTTCATTGCTATTTGGGTTTTTGTGAAATTTGGACCTGAAAGATGGCGCTGTTTCCAAGATATAACGGTTTTTCTGTTTCTTAGTAACGAAGCATCTTCGGAACTTAAAATTTTAACTATACGTTTGTTTCGTTGTTATTTGGGTTTTTGTGAAATTTGGACCCCTGTTTTCAAGATAGTAGGTGGTAAAACCGCTATTTTTTGACATTTATTTAGTTTCATTACAACACGCGCAAGAATACATCGTAGGACGCCAAATTAAAAATAAAATTTATAAGTAATTGCAAAAAAACGTTATTACACAAAATAACTGTTTTTATATTATACACATGAGGCACGAAAACTGCATTTGTTTGATTAGTAGTTTTTTTTATTTTACACACAGGGAATGTAAAATGTTAATATCAGCCACATTTTTAAACTGAATTTTATGAAATTTTAAAGATATATTATTGGCAGGTAGGGGAATATTATTATAGAACAGATCTAAATTACATACCGTTTTGAAACTTTCCATCGAAATGATGAAAAATTTAAATGCTGTTATGAAGGCCGGTTTCTGAGAACGAGCTACAATCAATGGCAACATCTTCTGATACTTAACACTGCCCAAATACCAATTGTGTTGGCAAACTGCGTCTGCTATATCGGTACTCTAGATGTAATACATATATGAGATTTTTTATTTACTACAACAAGTGACCACCGCCCTTTTACCAAATGCAGTAGATTTGTTCCAAAGTAGCAAATAAAATACACATGAGTCAAAGCGCAGGTGAGAAAAAAGAAAAATTTTAATAAATCGAGCATATCCGATCCAACAGTTAGTTGAAATCCAATCAGGCAAGTGACTCCGCAAGTAGCGATAAAATTCAGCAGAATTGTCACATTGAATATTTGATTGATTTTGAAACTCTGCCTGTAAAAATAATAATGTGGCTATTAATGGATTTATTGGCAGCGGCACCGTGCCGACTGACTTACTGTAAAATATTCTCGTGATATATGATAAAATCCTTCAACTCCTTGATATCCTCATCAGATCCATGCGGTACAAAGTGTTTTATTTTCTTGGCTAAATACTCAAAATGCATACATATATGATGAACCATTGCGATTAGAAGTAAATCGGAGCCCAGAAAGAAGCACGAACACATATATCCAGCTAATGCCTGTCCCAAATATGCGATGCAAAACGGTAGTGGTCGTTTCTCATCGAATGGATATGTCATCAGAAATGGGAATCGATATTCAAATCTCCCGTTTGCGCTCCAACCAGCTGTATATTCAACCAATGACTGGGCAATCGGAAAGAAACTAAACATAGTGTTCGTTGCCAAATGGAACACAGTGAGCATTTTGATGCAACGCTTTGTTTTTCCATAGTATGCCTCCAAATTGTAGACCACAATCTCATTATCCGTTGAAGGAAATATCCGGTCCATTTCCATTAGGACTTCCTTCAAAAGTTTACGTCCATAGATAATGGTAAATATTTTGAAAAGTGAATTGGTCATGAAACCGAAATAAACTGCATACTCGGTTAATTCAATTGGACTTTCAAAATTACCACGCTTTAAAATGAAAAAAAAGATTTTCGCAGTTATATTCAATACCGCATTGATTATTATGAAGAAAAGAGTGATTTTCTCGCGCAGTGATACACTGTCCAAGGGATGCCATTTAAAGAGTTTAATGCCGACAGAACTTAACAGTTTTAGTGGTGTCCTTGTGAAATCTCTGATGTTAATTGATCTTTCTTGGGACATTCTAACTTTAGACTTAAGTATATAACTTATAACTTGATTAATATCGACTAAAGTAACGAAGAAGATTGAAGAAAATATTTATTGCTGCACTATACTGCAACTAGAAAGACATTTCAGTATTTATAGTAAAACTAAAAGGTACTGCGTTAAATGTTGCAATTATAGTTGCGATTGTTATACGCAAAATTAGTATTGATTTGTTTGCGGTTTTAAGTTTTTTTAATTATTGATGTACAGCAAATTGGTTGCATACCAGCAGCAGGGCTCAAGAGCTAGAATGGTATTTGTACATGGACATGGAGCGAGGACGGCACCAGAATGGACGTATGACGCAATAAACGCCGCTTGATAGGTCGAGCAATTTCATAAATCGGCAGCTAACTGAAGGTTAAAGGCTTTACTTCATTGAAGAATGGACATATAGGGTTTTTCAATAAGAGCACTTCAACTTTTTTTTTTGAATAAAACACAAACTGTTCGACTTTTGAACTAACTTTTTTTTTATTAACGAATTTGAACACATACATATGATACATTTAAGTATGAAACTTGATTTCTTTTGCATGACCACCGCGTGCACGTTTTTCGAAGTCCAATCTTTGAACCCAATTTTCGACCACTCTTTCGCATAAATCGGCCGAAATTCCAGCAATTTCACGTTCAATATTGGCTCTGAGCTCTTGCAACGTCGCCGGCTTATTGGCATAGACCAATGAATTCACATAACCCCAAAGAAAATAATCTAGAGGTGTCAAATCACACGAGCGCGGCGGCCACTGGACGGGCCCATTTCGCGAAATAACACGCTCATCGAACTTAGTCTTCAATAACGCGATTGTGTCGTGTGCTGTGTGGCATGTGGCCCCGTCCTGCTGAAACCACATGTCGTCCAAGTCCATTCCATTCAATTGCAGCCAAAAAAAATCGTTTATCATATCGCGGTACCGATTTGCATTAACAGTAACGTGGCGATCGTTATCGTCGATGAAAAAATAGTGACTTTTTCGGGATGCAACGGTGCCTCATGAATCACGTGTGGGTTGCTTTCTGCCCAGTAACGCATATTTTGCTTGTTGACAAATCCTTCTAGCCAAAAGTGAGCCTCATCGCTGAAGATGATTTTTCGGTGAAAATCTGCATCATTTTCGATTTGCTCTTGAGCCCAATTCACGATTATTTTGATAAAAAATTTGCACGATTTGCAATCGCTGTTCACATGTGTAGCATTCCATGATGAAATGTATACTAATGAAGTTTCTAAATGATAAAAGAACAATAAAAAATATGGCGTCGTTCACCGTCCCTATCATAGAAAAGTTGAAGCGCACCTGTTGAAACACCCGATATATGTATTTTGCAGAGAGAAGATGACATTTCTGTAGTGCCGATTAATAGCTCTTTTCATTTGCACAATTATCCAAAACTATGGTTTAGTTATAAAAGTACAAGTGATTTCATGGTTTTCGTGGTGCATGGTTCGCAATTCGAACGAAAATCCAACGACCAGAAATTTCCTTTGTTGCATTCTTCGTCATGTGATGAGTGTTGCTTGTTGCAGTACTGTTGGACAACACCTATACAATAAGGTGGATCCCTAGTCCAAGTGACTGACACCGCGACTTGAAAGATCTATTGTATCAATAGGGCATTAATTGTTTAAAAGACATACAACCTTCCTAATAAAGGCTAATATGTCCTTAGTAGCAGAGTTTTTCAACTCCGCTGTTGAGCACATTTCCTTATGGATTTGCGTTTCCTTAACCAAATAAGTGCTGGGCAATCGCAGAGAACATGTTCGGATGACTCCTCATCCTCCGCACAGAATCTGCATTCTGTTAGAGAGCCCACACCTATTTTGTTAAGATGGTATCTAAGGCCACAGTGGCCAGTTAGAAAACCTACTATTTTCCTAATGCTACCTTTATCAAGATTCAGGATTTCTTTGTATGAATAGGGTCTGATCTTACCATATACTTATGCTACAATATTTATCACATTGCTGAATTAGAAAACTCACACATGCATAACATATGTATATTCTTTATTAAGCCAGAGCTGCTTGAAATAAAAGTTCATTCCATCTTGTAACGTTAGGGTGTCGTGTTTCTTTTTTCCCCAACAAAGGTTATGGATCCACACTCGCGAGTTAACCAATTTTGAAAATTATTTCTTTTAAAGTCCGTGGTGTTTTTTAAATAAATCAATAATTAAATAATGAGTTCGTTCCTTATCATTGAAAAGCTTGACGGGTAGAAGTACGATGGATGGAAGATCCAAATGCGTAGTGTACTCATTCATAATGAGCTATATGGCCGTACGTCAGCGGGGGCAGCACGTTGGAGACCCAAAGTGTCGTGAACCGACCAGACCAGGATGAAAAAGTCACTTGAAATGAACTTTTTGTGTGTTATGACTTCCCAGCCGAGCCACATTCGAATATGTCGGACTTCAAAGGACTCGTGGGACAAGTTAGAAGCCCTGCATACGCCCCGCTGGAAAGTCACGCTATACCGAACGAAAACTTCTGTCATTGAAAATGACTAAAGGTCATCTTTTATCAGACCACATGTATGCATTCTTGGATGTGGTAGAATAATTAAAAGAGATAGATGTAGATATTAAAGAAGAACCCTCTCTCGCGAATGTCTGACAAACATCCGAGGGTATTAACTTGTCACGGATAGATTATCAATTCGCCGTTCGGATACGGCATTAATTGTCCCTTCCATTTGTGTGCAAAAATATACAAGCACAACACAAATGGTTGCGAGAAGCTAGGCCTTGGACCGCAACGGTCTGTCGCTCCGAATATCATTATTATTATTAATAATCAAATGTGTTTGTAGAATTATAGTATACAAGCTGTTCTGGGGCACTTCGCTACCCACACATATGAATAGGTGTCCAAATCATTCCAAAATATTGTTTCGAAAAGTAGTTGACAGCGTCATGTGGGCATAAATGGAACAAGCCTAATTCCCCATAATGGAACAAGCCTATTTGCAATGCATGCTTTTAGGCTAAAGAGCTTTATTACAAACTATTTAGACCTTTTAACATGTACAACTCATATCTACTTGCTACTGTGAGAGTTGTAAGCAAGGAACTAACCAGAGTGATCTGGCGAACTCTAGGTTGTTCGAATAGAAAAGATTACAACCTTCGCGAACCTTTTGATTTACTATAAATAGTACGGCGTTTTGCTGCAGGTATCAGTTGTTGTTTGGAATTCAGCCAGACCGGCTGAAAAGTACTTGCAAGCAGATAGAGCTATCAGCTAAGAGAATAGTACTGGAACATTGACCCAGAAGTCGGACCACTTCTTAAATCCCATCCATTATAGTATAAAAACTCTACGCAAACTTTGGACATAAAATAAACAAATGGAATCCGGTAGCCCTATCCCCGTCAACCCTTATTCCCGACGATACTACCATGATAAGCCAGCCTACCCTCCTACACCGCCATACCAACGTCGGACATTCCCATTGTCCAATTGTAGGTTTTTCTCGAGAGGTTGGACTGTGAAAACGTTTTTTGGTGTTTTCTCTGGGATTTTAACTTGGAACTTGCAGCACAGTACTCCAACATACTAACCACTGAGCTTGAGTGCCCACACTTATAAAGAATAGGTGTGCGCAATTGCAGGCTGTTAGCAAAAGACCGTGCTAATGAAAAATGCATCCTAGTTAAAGCCCTTTTTCACTCCAAACAGTAGCGACACTTCAGTATTAAAGAATTTGCCTGTCGAAAAAATTTTACCATAGACGGCAATCCGCTGGAAATCAAGAATTCAGCGCACACAAAACAATACTAAAATTAATTGATATAATTTTTCATTAAGAGTATTATTTTAATTTTATTAGAACGCCTTAATGTTTGTCTTAAGTTTTATATTAAATATTATTGTATTATTTTTTTTTAGTAAAATTCATTGATAATTAAATTTGTTTACCATTTCAAGTATTTCAACAATAATTACTGCGCACACGTCACATTACTTTTTCTAATATAGTTATTAATTATTATATTATAATTAATTGAAATAGTAACTTTAGCTTTTTGTTGTTATGGTAGTCACTTTTGAAGATATTTACATTACTAACTGTTGCATGTATAATTATCTCTTGCGATATATGCTAATCAATTATCTCTAAAAATAGTCAACAGAAAAAGAAAGACTTAAATAAAATAGTAGTACATTTTACGTTAGATTTTACAAAAAATGAAATTTAATTACAATATGTTAACAATTAATGAGACATTAATTTTACGCTATTTCCATGTTAATCAGTCGCAAATTGAACACCGAAATTAATGAAACGAGATAAACGAGATTGTTGTACTTATGAGCGGCATATTTCGATTATATGTAATTTATTTATTATCATATAAATCTCGAAATAACAAGTCGATTCTTCACATTTATTATTATGAGTATTATTATTAATAAATTTATCTCAGAATTACAACATTTATGCATATATAATTACGTATGCCTGAATTGATATTTGATGCAATTGCTATTTCTATAACAAGTAAGATATAAATTTGTTTGGATATGTAACAGTGTGTTGGTTGAACATGTACATACATATACAAAGCACCGAATTTATTTCTCTGAGGGCCGAGGTGCAAGAACGGATTTGGGGGCTCTCTACCAGTTAATTTAAAAAAATTATCTTTGTTGTTTTAATAAAATAAAACAAAATAATAACTTATAGCATTAAAATAACAAAATAAAATTTAGCATAAATTAATTCACAGCATAGAAACCAAAAATACTATTTATTAAAATGTGGTAGTGATAGGGCCCCGGGTTTGGGGGGCTCCCATTAAACATTTTAAATTTTAACTTTAGGCTAAACAAGTAACATGTAACGCACGATGATTTAAATCACATATTCATGCATGGACGTCTTTGTATTTGCCTTTCATATTTTTTTTCCATTATAATAAGCAAGCTTATCCTCTGCAATTTCGAAAGCCAATATAATTTCTTTTAAGCTCACATAACACTACTTTAGTAAGTTCTTGGCCTGTTGTGTCAGTAGCCTTTAAAAAACCTAAAAAACTTTCATTTACTCGAATGTTACACTGTTTTGTTTTGAGATCCTGAAGCACGTATTTTAAAATTAATGTAGTTTGTTCCTTATACGGGGTGACTGACACGAAGTGTTAGCAAAACAAAACGCCACAGAATTTTTATTTTTTGATGAATTTTATTGAATCAAAGTAAAAAATGTTCACAAATATTTAAATTTTCGAATTGCATTAGAAGTTTTCGATTTGGCCACCCTTAGCCGCGATTATGGCCTTCAAACGGCCGACAAAGCTATTGCATGCAGCACGAAAGTGGCACTGCGGTATTTTGGTCCATTCCCGGCGAAGCGCTTGCTTGAAATGATCGACACTTTGGTATTTTTTTGTCCCAACCTTGCTCTTTGAAATACCTTGGTGGCCATTGGGCAGTGGAAATGAACCGCGGAACGTTGTTTCTCAGTCAATCTTGATTGACGCGCGTTTTATGACTCGGCGCCGGGTCCTGTTGAAATATCCAAGCTCTGCGGCCGAAATGTTTTTGTGCCCAAGACTTCAACGCTCCCTCCAACATATAATCCCGATAAATTTGAGCATTTATCTTGATGCCACGGTCCAAAAAACGAGCGGTGAACGGCTTTCGGCCGTTAGGGCGGCCCAAACCATCACCATCGGCGGCGCTTGGTTTCGAGTGGCAATCCGTTGGTCCAAATTTTCAGTGGAACGGCCGAGCAAGTAAATCCGGTTGTTTTTCTTGTTCACATATTGCTCAATAACGAACGGTGACTCATCGGAGAAAACCAAATTCGGCAAATCGCCACTTTCGTGTAAGCGTAACAACTCCTTTGCTCTTTCCACTCTAACTTTTTTTTGAGCATCGGTGACACATGGTTTCACCTTTTGGAAATTTGGAATTTCAAGGCCTTTAGTCCAAGATGATCTTTCAATATGTGCTGCATCCGTTCGAGCGAAATGTTCGCCTCACGAGCCATTTTTCTCCCGCTACGGCGCGGATTCCGAGCCAATTTGGCCTTCCGAATGATATCCGGCGATGTTGCAGTGCGTTTCGGTCCACCACCATGGCGTTTTGCAATGCTGCCATTATCGTTATAAAAATGTATGCTGCGATACACAAACATTTTATTCACATGCAGATGTTTTAACTGGTTAACAATCTGCGCCTGTGGTTGTCCAGCCAAATGTAGAGCAATCACACTATTACGCTTGAATTTCATTGCGGATAATTTTTTTCTGAATATTTCCCACTAAAATGCTTTTGTATGCTTGTAAACAATGGAATGAACTGTCATCAGTGTAAATTTGAGCGCTCTGTCAACACTGGTTTGACAGCAATTACAGTCTGAAGTTGGTAACACTTCGTGTCAGTCACCGGGTAAGAGATATCAGGCGTGCTGAATACTTGAATTTTTTTATAATGTACACACGCTAAAGGGCTGTGCACCCTTATAATGCTTAGCACAGCGTGGTCGTTAGGAAATTAGGGAGAGGAAAAGATGAGAATTGCCATGCATAACAGTCCCAATATGTTGACGTGCCAAACATAGCTAAAGTATTACAATTTCTATTATAAACTAGCTGGCCCGACAGACGTTGTCCTGTCCCACTTTCAATAAATTTTGTTTACAATCGTTTTGTGAATTTGTGAAAAGCTATTTGAAATGTTAAATCAAAGTAAAAATGAGAAAAAAACGATTTATTTTGTAGTTAAATTAATTAATTGTCATTAAATTTGAAATCACACTAAATCTCAAGGTGCTTTCATTTCGATTTTGATTGCAATGTTATAGCAAACCAAGCGAAACAAAGCATTTGTTTGTTTTTTGCTTATGGGGTCTTTTTGGGGTCTTTTTAGGGTCTTTCGAGGTCTTTAAGGGATTCTTTTGAGGATCCTTTTGGGGTCTTTTTGGGGTATTTTAGGAAGTCTTTTGAGGATCTTTTAAAGATTTTTTGGGGGTCGTTGATTTTTTGATTATTATTTAATTTAATTATTTTTTTGTGTATTCTGGGGGTCTTTTGAGGGTGTTTTGTGATTCGAGGGTCATTTTTATGATTTTTTTGGGTTTTTTGGAGTTTTTTTTTATGGTCTTTTGATGATCTTTTGTGGTCTTTTAGTGGTCTTTTTGCCCACAACATCAGAAATTTTTTACTTCAAACACGCGTAGGAGTTACACGCACTGTTTTTGTAAGTGAAACTACTTTATCGGCGGTGTGAAGAAAATTTAGTACGGTATCAAAAATAATTTCGTGTTTCGATTTTGTGTTACATTTTTGAATTCTTGTAACTAAGTCATTTCTCAAGCGATTTTTATGAAATTCAGTATGCAGGACTAAGATGCGACTATAAGACTTGTTCCTATGGAAATTCTGGGATAAGGTTATTAGGGACTTATATTTCAGAAAATAAACCGTTTCTGGAATTTTAGAAACTAAATCACTTCTCAACCAATTTTTATGAAAAATTGGTAACCGGCCGATTCTACTAGCACAGTTCCACTAAACACAATTCCACTGGACACAACTCCACTTGGCACAATTCCCCTGGGGAACTTTTATTTGCGTTGGCATAGTTTTAAAAACTATTGCTCTCGCGATCTACCACCCTAAATGCGTTAAATATTTTATTTGCGTAGGCGTGGTTTTAATTGTACCGTTTATCGTTGTTTATGGTTTTTTTCCAAATATTTTGTAATTTTTATATAACACTAGCAGAAATGCCCGGCGTTCCTGGCTGTCCCATCCCACTGACCTCCGCCCACTGGGGGGGCTGTAACTAATACAGGCAAAAAATGTACACTTGTTTGAATATTCTTTATATGAAGATCATATACAGGGAAAACTACATTTCCCACCCCAGCGCCACCTATCGGGTCCAAACTTTGTCAACGACTTTATTTTTATTTAAATATTATATGGTGTGAATTTGAGCCAAATCGTTCCATAAATAAGAATTTTCGGGAAAAAAACGACACCAGCGCCACCTAGCGGAAATTTCACAATTTACATAAATTCTTATGTCACCCACAACTCGAAACGTCATCATTCGTTCGCTGTTTTCGTTTCAATTCAAATCAGCATGAACTGTCACGGCAATATATGAAATTCATTGGAATGACAGTGGCGCTATCTGTCAAAACTTGGTCGTACCAACTCAGAAACCTTCGGGGGCTCATGCACAACAACTTTGCTAAAGATCATCACATGATCAAATGCATAGTTTACGATTCTATAAAGGACATAGAGACAAACATTCATTTTTATATATATATAGATTCGTATTCTTTCTTTTTAAGTTTATTTTTTTTATAATTAAACGAATTCAACTTGCACAATTTAACTTTTTGATAGTCAAACGCAGTTAGGGTGGTAAATTTGAATTGTGCCAAGTGGAATTGTGCCCAGTGGAATTGTGCCAAGTAGAAATGTGCAAGTTGAATTGTGTCCAGTGGAATTGTGCTAGTAGAATAGGCCTAGAATCGAAAAATTTGTAGGAAATGGAATAGGCTTTAATACTGGACTTGTCAAAAAAATGTATCCGAGAGCATTTTTCGAAATAATCGCGTTTGAAAATAAAATTTAAGAACAAAAAAATTTTTTTTTTGACTTTAACGACGTTCATATCGGTAATGCTTTTGAGAATTTCAAAAAATTTACATTGTTTTACCTTAAAAATTTAATTTTCTTTCGAAAAAGATCAACAATGACCTTGTAGCTTAAAGTCTGCTAGAGTTAAGGGATGTGAAGTGATGTAAGGTCAAAAGTACGTATCTTCGCATTAAAACGCTACGTACACCGCAGGGGTGTACGATCCAATACGATTTTCTTCACAAAATTAACCAATGAATCATCCCTTTAAGTATTTGCCACCTTAACGGATACCGCCTTTATTTATTATTTTCATTTATTATATCGATGAATAAATAAAAGTTTTTACCCGAAAAACGAAGTTTTTTAATTTCCCATTTCGCTCATAGATCCGACCCTGGCATGTACTTATGTTTTATATCATGGCAAAGTATTTAAATTTCTCAAAACACTTACTATCAGCTGTTTACATTTAAGAAGTTAGCCTCCGAACGAATATCCATCGAATATCGGATAATCGACCCGCTGAAATTTTCGTACCTATCCGTTGGACTTCCATTAATTTAAATTTTTCGACCCTAATTAGGTTTTATATCGACTTCGAAAATTGTTGTTTCTAATTCTATGTTTTCTACATATATACATACAAATATACATTCACATAAATTTTTTTTATGCATCATCATCATATTTGGCTCTACAGCTGGGGGGTCCGGTCCTGGCCTCCCGCTTTTTTATGCATAAATTGCATTAATAGTTTTAAAATTTTGATACAACAGAGAAAGAGAATATGCTAATTTTTTTTGAAGGGCACTGAACTATATATTATAATCAATTTGAAATGTACGTTATAGCCATTTTTGTATTAAGTTGTTACTTGTGTTATTTACTTAGTTTTTCGTCTATTTTAACATTGTTCATGGTTAAGTTTGGCACTAAATTCATTGCTTATTTAAAATGTTTCATTACCGATTATTTAAATTCTCTCATCATTCTGGTGATGTAAGATGTGTTAACCGAAAAAATGGTCGATAGACTAAAATTGCAGTACAAATTTGAATTCGGTTGCAGGTTACACTTTTCCGTGAATTTTTCTTCGGCTATCATTTCAGTTGAAGATGTTATTTGTAAGCGGGCGCTTAAGAGAGATAGAGAGAGAGATGGAGAGGAGGAAGTTTTTGTGTGTTCGTTTCGGCTCGCCAGTTTTGGCAATTATGTCTACATATATTATAATTATCAGATCATTTATCAGTAGATAGACACAAAATTTTTGAATCTTCTTTACAAATATTCGAAAAACACAATCCAATAGATAATGTTTAGACTGGCGAACAGCGCTGGAAATAGGACACGCGAAGTCCGATCAATGTATATGGCTCGTTTCAGGCGCTCTTGTTGTGGTGTAAGTTTTGGTGGATCTGGTGGTGGTGGTGGCGGTGGAGGTGGTGCAATTGTTGGCGTTAAAATAATTCGACTCTCTTGTCGAGGAATCCAGGGTCCATCTGAGTTGTCCGGTCGTGGTATACGGCGAGCACCATGCATTGACTGTAATTTGAGAGATAGAGAGGGAGTAAGAAGCAAGTAACTCCAAAGATTATTTAACTTATTCATTACTGAGGCAATAACTAAATTAATTAAATAAAATTAATAAAAATTATCTTATTATACATATACATTTCATTCTATTTAGTTCTGACATTGTAACAAGATTAAGGTTAGAAGCTATCTGTCGCTGTACAGATCAGTTTAGTATGCACGGGTTTTGCAAATGCAATGCAGAAGGGGCAATGATTCTACATTCCAGTAAGCCGACGCACATAAATTAGCGTGAACTGTGAAGAAACTATACAAAAGAATTGGGAAAGTGAACCATCTTTTAAAAATCAGCACCTGTATGTATGAGTAAATATTTATATTTCCTTTTTACAGTGAACTTTATTAAATGTCAGATAACGTAATAACAAACAACATAATTAATAATTAAAATATAAAAAAGTTATGCGGCTGTAGTATTAGTCGTACTACACAAAGAATAATATTATAAAAGCTGATAATAAAAACAATGTTATCGAAAACACAAGAATAGCGCGCTAGCACGTCTGTCGTATAAGAAAGCAGAAAGCAAAACTGAAAACTAAAATGCTTATGCTATGAGCATCACAGTAAACTCGTTCGTAGTAGCAATGCTACAATACAATGCATGTCGCACCACATGCCTTACTGACGTGAATTCAAAGATATTGTAGTATGAACATATGTCAGCATCCTAGAATGTATCAAAAGAAGATACAGAAGAACCAAACTCCGAAAGCCAGGCCGCACTGCTAACATGTAAAGGTCCCATTTTCAATACCAGAACAAAGTGGAGCTGCTCCTGCCTTTTAAATGAACTGGCCAAAACCAACAAGATCACCCTAATGTGGTCTCCTGGCCATTCAGGCATCGAAGGGAACGAGGCAGATGAACTCTGTGCAAGATAAGGTGCAGAAGGAATTTTCACCTGCCCCGAACCAAGCATAGCAAACTCCAGAAGCCACCTCAAGAACAAAATAAATGAGCGGGTAAAAAATGCCAACGAAGCAAAATAAGAATCATCGACTGGGATGAGACAAACCAAAAAGCTTCTCAAATACAACATAAAAGACATAGACAAGGCAATTAAGGTAAACCGTAATGCAATCAGATCTCTTGTCTGGTAAATGACGAGACATGGTCCACTTCATGGCCACTTAATAAAAATGGGGAAATCCCAAACGGACCGTTGCTGCTTCTGCATCGAGGCAAAAGAAACGCCAGAACAAATACTATTTATATGTGACACCCTAATACGAAAAAGATTTCAGTACCTCAAGGCTCACACAGTTCCAAGGCAGAATGTAGGATCGATCGACGCGGCAGATTTGATGACATTTATAAAGGAACTAAGCCACCACATAATTTGGTAAATATATGGGATGCACAATAGATCTTAAGGTCGCACAACGCTTCTCAGCCAACCAACAATAATAATAAAATGTAAAAATGTCAGGTTTAACTCCTGCACTAGAACTCCACGCTAACAAAGTGCCTTTAAAAATTATCGCCTCAAAAACAAAACTACTTCGCGTTAACGCTAGTGGTGTAAACAAGGCGCGGCACTGCTATAGTATGCTAAATAATATCTGGAACTCCTCGCAAGTCTCCCGGAATCTGAAGCTAACGATCTTCAGATCTAACGTTCTCTCAGTACTCTTGTATGGCTGTAAAACGTGGAAAGTCACAGGCTCAATTGAGACGCGGCTCTAAGTATTCGTCAACAAGTGCTTAAGGAGGATACTGAGAATAAGATGGCCGGACATTATCACCAATCAATACTTGTGGAGAGTAACGCATCAGGAAGCAATCGTGATCACTATCAGACGACGAAAATGGAGCTGGATTGAAAAATCTAGCGGACGATATTACGAAACTAGCACTCGACTGGAATCCACAAGGAAGCCACCGAGTTGGCCGTCCTAGCAAAACATGGAAAAGGACAATAGAAGAGGAAGCAAGATTCCAGGGGACAGGGTGGCGCCGCTTGGAACCTCAGGCGATAAATCGAGTTCGTTGGCGGGCGTTTGTAAAAGCCCTATGCTCCCCCGCGGAGTAAAGAAAAGAAGGAAAAGAAGATGGTAGGAGGAACGACAGCACGAGGCCAGCCAAGCCTACGCTGCAAGAATGGCGTAGACCAGGACGACCAGAGTTTTAGGATGCCAAACTGGATGACATCGACTCGAGATCGGGACCGGTGGAGAGATTTCTTGCGGGAGACTAGGACCGGATCCCGGTTGTAAAGCCAAATATGATGATGATGATAAATATATGACCGAGGTTTCGCGACTTTAGGCACAGCTGGTATTTAGGGGTATGATGGTATCAGGAAAACGAAAAGGAGATGTAAAGGGTGTTTGTTTGCTTAGATAAAATTTACTGAAGTGTTAACTGTCAGACAAGCTGTCATAATACGCTCAGTTATGACATTTATTACCAGTATACTATACTCTGAGTAATCATCATGAATAGACCCATGCTTGAATAACGCTACTAAATTATCTAAATTTTCTTCTAAACTCAGTTGCTGATTCGCGCAACTTACTGACGACCTCGTAATTTTTATGGCGCGATTAATCGTTAATCTGAACAAGCCATAATAAGAAAAGTACATTATATTTAGAAAAATGTACCGTTTTGTGCGGTTTACACGCTAGAGCCATCATCGGACCTTATTTCTTCAAAAATGAAATCGAAGTTCGCGTTACTATCAATGAAGATCGATATCGCACCATGATCAGTGATTTTTTGTTTGAAAATATGAATGACATTGCCGTCAATTGATGAAATTTGGCCTCCAAGTGCTTGCAATTTGACACCTCTTGATTATTTCCTGCTGAAGTCACTGGCTTATGCTGATAAACCAGCAACAGTTGACGCCTTGGAGGCCAACATTGTTCGTGTTATTTGAGACAAATGGCTAGCAGTGGTCGAAAAAGTGGTCCGAAATTGGATGTTCAGACTTAGCTTCGTCCGAAATTATTTTCAAGTATTTATCTTTCTAATAAAACACTTTGATTAAAATTAAATTTTTTGTGTTATTTTTTACAATTTCAAGTTCTATTGGACTTAAAAAACACTTACTATATGCACACGCATTTCAAATGCCACGCGGAAACACAGTGCTTGCCAAAATTTTCCACATTCGAGTAGTAATACTAAAAAAAATAATATATAAACTTAACAGTACGTCCGCGAAGGTGGGCACGGCACGACAGACCATTGGTCCAAGGCCTAACTTCTCGCGACCATTCGTGCTGCGCATGTATATTTTTGGACACAAATGGAAGGGACCTACAATTTAAGGCCGGATCCGAACGGCGAATTAAGAAGCTTTCCATGACAAGGTATTACTCTCGGAGCGTTTGTCACCCATTCGCGGGAGTTGGGACACCGTGAAAAATACTTTTGGTGTTGCTGGGATTCGAACCACGAACCTCCTGCTCAGCAGCCATGTGCACTTCCACTGAGCCACGGAGGTGGGCTTACTTGTAGGTAAATTGATTGGCATTTTAATACCCGCAAGTATTGTGGTTTAATTCATGGAGAGACAACTTTATTTTTAGCTCTTCTTCTATTTCAATTATATCGACCCAATTTTTGACGAATTTGTCAAAAAAAATTAAAAAATTTCATTTCAGCCGCGTTCGATTGGACTGTATCTGAAGTAACAGAAGTGAAGAGATTGTTCGATTGGCAACTCTTAACTACAGTTGAAAATTGGGCGAAATTGGGCAACTGATGTAAGTGAGAAGGTATGATCGTGAAGTTACTTTAGATGAGTAACATTGACATTTATCTGAAGTGAACAATACCAATCGAACAGTCTCTTCACTTCAGTAGCTCAATTAAGGTGAAGAGTCGCTCAATCCGCTTTTTTCATAAGCGGTGTTCAAAAGAAATATCCAGATGCATACCGCCCATCCACCATCCCAACCGAAATACTCGTGCCTCAACTCAACTCGAGCTTACGGATCCACCATTAGACCAATCTTCTGACGTACCAAACAATTGAGAGATTTCTTCTTTAGCCGCACAATAATTATGTGGAATAAATTGACCGACTCTGTGTTTCCGCATTTGTATGATCTGCATATTATTAAGTTTATTATTTCTTCCGAAGAATAATTTGCGCACTGCGTCTTACCGACATGATAAATTTTAATTCCTTAACTTAAGTGCCTAGAAGAAAAATTACAACCTGCTACCCTACTCACCTTCTTTTTAGTCATTTCATCGAAGATTTTCTCAATTTTTTCGATTTTCTCTTCTTGAGGCGGCTTCGGTGGCGGTGGATCGGGTTCCTTTTTGGCCGGTTCAGGTACTGGTTTAGGCGGATA
Source organism: Nephrocerus scutellatus (assembly GCA_947095585.1). Classification (NCBI taxonomy): domain Eukaryota; kingdom Metazoa; phylum Arthropoda; class Insecta; order Diptera; family Pipunculidae; genus Nephrocerus; species Nephrocerus scutellatus. The sequence goes on from OX352761.1 coordinate 16,872,011, forward strand.
TGCTATAGGTTTCGGTATAGGCGTATCACTGAGCACAATATTAATGAGACAATACTCCATTAGAGCCATGAACACAAACACCGTGCACACAGACATAAATGCATCGACCGCTTTCAAATAGGAGACGGGCGGCAATGAGGATTGCGATTTCGCATGCTGCGTGGAAAGGGTTAGCAGCGAAGTTACACCCAATGTGACGCGGGCAGGAGCCGCTTCTGGTTTTATCCAAAATGACACCCACGACATAATTACAATCATGCATGTGGGAATGTATGTATTGAAAACATAGTAGACAAGACGGCGCTTTAGCGTGAAGATCACTTCCAGACATGTGAAATTTCCCGTCGAATACACCTGGGTACAGTCGGCTGTTTCGTTACGTATCAGCGCCACCTGTGGCAGTTCGATATTTTCGTCCACAACCAGTGGGGTTGTTGGATCCCACTGAAAGATCATGTCGTCCGTTGTATGTGACACTACATAAAGATTGAATGATGACATTTATAAATACACTGCATACAATTATTTTCATAATTTTTGACTTACAACTTTCCATTTGCAATTTGCACTCCTGCGTGTCGTGCGGATAGATGGCAAAATTCATAATGCAGGATAGCTTTAGCGTCAATTTGACCATATACAATATCGTTTTATCTCTATACAACCACATGTAATGATTAGGAATTGTCATCGTTTGAAATGTAACCGATTTGGCATTTTTGAAAAATGAATCTGGCCGCCACATATTCTTCAGCCAATCGACCTCGAGCAAACGATACTCGGTTGTCATATTCTCGGGGAGACGCAGCCGATGATCCTTCCACGTTTGAGCAAAGAATACATCCGCCACATATGTCATGGAATTCTCATCAATTGAATCGAGACCCATGACGGTGACGTGAAAGTAAACGATTGTTGCTTGTCCATCCTTTTTGGGCGGACGCATTTTATCATAGCGTTTTGTATCCTCCGGCAGGAGATCTGTGAACGATATACTTTGCCTAAAAATTGCGTAAAGGGAAGAATTTAATTGAATTTTGTTTTTGAAAACTTAATTAATTAATTAACATCAGTTGAAGAAGTATGCATGCAACTTACTGATATTCGCCAGCGGTGAATTTTTCTAAGCATGCTAAAAGTATAACTAAAAGGTAGACTTGGGGATCCATCACTGTAATGAGAAAGAGAAAACATAGTTAGGGGAAATATAGTTATTCTGCATATAGATACAAGATTAGCTGAGGGTCCTTGAAATACCAAAGTGAAACATAAACTCATTACTTACTGGCAATGTGAAATTTTTTTATATTTCGAGAAGGTCAATTTAATAAAATCAATGTAATGTAAGAGGACTCCTTTGTAATGTTAGAGGACTCTAAGTTAAGTTTATGAGCTCTAATGCTATTTTTGATATAAATCTATAGTAAACAAGTATTGCGTTACCCTGGCTTAGAAGAGTATTTCATAAGAATTTTTTAGAACTCATTCAGTTATTGTTATTCTTAGTTCCTTATATGCTTTTCACATCTTGAATGAGTACTCGAAACCGAGTAGGAAGGGTTCTGCTCTATAGATTCTCTTGTCGCGACCATATCAAAAGTCCGCGAATTCGTTGAATATCATCCGCCACTTCTGCTAATACCACCTGCAATTCACCGATTCGAAGAAGCTTCTGATAGTACCCACAGAGAGTTTATTTGTCTGGCATTGTGCAGAAGAGGCATTCCAGATAAGATAATAGTGTCAAGTGTCACAGGAAAAAGTTCTAATAAGAGTTTGAGATTCACAATGGAGTCGGACAAGGTTGTATCCTCTTGCCAATATTCTTTTTATTAGTGATTAGTGATGTGCTACACTTTGCTATGTCCTCAGGAAATAAAGACATTCGATGGACGCTTTCATTTTACATAACGCATATATAGACTACACTAACGAAGTGTGCCTATTCTCTCATAGAATTATGAAAACATACGTAAAACTTCTCGTCGGCTTCGCTCGTCGCATTATATCTCGAAAAGAATATATTCGGCCATGAAAGTAACTCTCTCCCGCAAATAGACATTGATGGATAGACGGTTGAGAGAACAGAAATAGGGAGTTTCCAAGTACACATTAGCCGCGTTCGATTGTGCTGAAGAGTACAACTTCACTTCAGTTAATTGAGCGACTCTTCGCTTAAATTGAGACTGTTCGATTGGTATTCTTCACTTCAGAACACCTATTCACTTACTTCAATTGCCCAATTTCGCCAAATTTTTAACTAAAGTAAATGAAATGAAGAGATGTCAATCGAACAGTTTCTTCACTTCTGTTACTTCAGATACAGCTACTAATTCAGTTAATTCAGTCCAATCAAACTCGGATATTATCGATCATATACAAAGTGAAGTGAAGAGTTGTCAATCGAACAGTTTGTTCACCCTCAGTTAACTAAATCAGTTAATTCAGTCCAATCGAACGCGGCTATTATCGATCATAAACAAACATTGCCGCTGTCTGACAGTCAACCGCAAAATTTTTTGATAGCGATCAGTTTCGAGTGTCAGTCAGTCAGGCGTTCACACTATCAGTTTTGAGGGATGTCGATCAAAACTTGCAGCCAAACTCCCCACAACCCATATGTCAGCCGCTTATGGGTTGTGGGGAATGTTTCCGTATAGTTTGCTTTTGTCCGATATATGGCCCAAACCTTTTTTAAATTCTCTATATTAACTTCACTTTCCCGTGGCACGGATGTCGGTCGGCAATCGGTCGGCTGTCGGACGTCTGTCGTGGAATCTTGCGATAAATTTTTAACCCACTTCCCGTGTTTATTGAAATTTTGCAAACATGTGTATTTCCGGAGACAACACTTTCTATTAAAATTTGAGGCCCCTCGGGCCACGGGGTCGGGGGGCTCGTCTACAAATATTTTACAAAATTTTTCTCGATTTTCTTCAAATTTTATACACATGTGTATCTCTAATATACAACACTTTTTGTTAAAATTTTGGAGAACCCGGGCCCGGGTTCGTGTGGCCCCATAGCTTTTTTTTAAAAAAATTACCCGATTTTCTTCAAAATTAATACACATGTGTATCTCCGATAGACAACACTGTTTGTGACCCCGAGCCCGGGTTCGTCGGGCCCATACAATTTTATTTAAATTAACCCGATTTTCTTAAAATTTAATACACATATGTATCTTCGATAGACAAAACTTTTTGTAAAAAGTTGGACACCCCGGGCCCGGGTTCGTGGGGCCCCATAACTTTTTTTTTAAAAAATTAACCCGATTTTCTTCAAATTTTATATACGACAATTAGTATCTCCGATGAAAAAAATTATTTGTAAACATTTTGGAGACCCCGGGCCCCAGGGTGATTGGTCCCCCTTTTTTTTTTTAAAAATTAACCCGATTTTTTTTTAAATTTTATATACGTGTGTATCTCCGATGGGCAACACTTTTTGCAAAAATTTTGGAGACAGGCCCCAACAAATTTTTTAAAAAACCTAACCCGTTTTTTTTTTAAATTTTATATACGTGTGTGTCTCCGATAGACAACACTTTTTGCAAAAATTTTGGTGGCCGGGGTCGTGGGCCCATAAAAATTGTTCAAAAAAAATTAACCCGATTTTCTTCAAATTTTATATACATGTGTATCACTGATGGACAAAACTTTTTGTAAGTTTGTTGGAGTGATCGGGCCCTGACCCCGTGTGGTGTCCATGTAAATTTTTTAAAAATTAGCGCGGTTTTCTTCAAATTTTAACACATACCCATCTCCTATTAGAGAATTTACATGAAAAATTGTATTTTTATGGGTTGTTTTTATTTTTATATTATTAGAGCCGATTCTATAGTTTTCGGGTTCACTGAGTTGAATAGTGGTGGTAAAACACTCCTTGGCCGATGATTGTGGTTGTTGTTGCGGCGGGGTATTGATGGTGGGATTGATTGGCGTTTTGTTTGGTAGGGTATGGGTATTGATGGGGGTGATGGATGATGATCGGTGTGGTGGGTGGTCGTAGGGGTCGGGATCGTTAAGGAGGTTGTTATGTGTGGGGAGCCATGAATATTGATGGGAGTGATGGGTGTGATGGATTGTGATTGAGGAGAAGATGTGGAGGATAGTGATGGGGATCAATGGGGGCGATGGATAGGTCACAGGGCAACGGGCAGCACCGGCCATTTCAGCTACGAAGTAAAACCAGAACCAAAACGGTAAAATATAAAACGTAACTTAAACCAAATTTATATTTTCAAAACCGACCTGAACGACAAGTAGCCTAAAGCGAAAAAGGTTTGAGAACAGAATCATAAACCGAAACGACATAATTTCAGCCCGAATCTCCTCTCGAAACACAGACTCGACAGAAAACCTCAAGCAGCTGCTCTTCTAAGCCTGTCGTGGAAGAGAACAGTTTAAGAGGAATCGAAATCTTAAAAAATTTGGAAGAACAAAATGCAAAGTACTATTTTATATGAAATTTTGTAACAATTGCTTCCTTTGCCTTTGAAAAGTTTATAACTTTTCGTTAATTTATAGATTATAATATAGGGTATCCAAACAAGAGCGGCACCGGGTTTAATTTGCCGCCATTTCGTTAATACGAGTTGTACGGTGATTTTTTTTTTGACATTTGTTACGTGTGATGCGTTGAGTATTTTTGAGGTCCTTTTAAACCAACTTCCACATGACCCAGAGAGCTAAACTTTTGTGAGTGTCTAAGTCCAAAGTAGCAAATCCGGTGCTCCTGTTGGGACATCCTTGATGCTCTATCTAAATGACTTAATTACCATCGTATATTTTTTAAAAAACAAGAACAGAAATCCACAGAAATCCATCATCGAAGTAATTCATTTGTTCAATATTAAATGCCCACCAATAGTTCCAAGGGAAAAATGATCTTGAACTTAAGCAAATAACTGCAAGACTAAATCGCCTTAAGATTCTAAGCTCTTTGCTTGCGCTAAGATTTGAATGAGGAAATATTTTCTGCGTCCGACTGATTAATTTGTGATGAAAAGTTTCTACCGGAGACCATGTAAGTTACTATTGACTTTCTTCTCGTATAACTGCATAAAGCCAATAGCGTGACATTGAAACAAATAATCTTACTGCCAACGCATGCAACCTTCTAAACTATACACATATGTAAGTGCATGCTCATACATTCATCAGGAATGCGTGTCACCTGGTTTTTTGTGACCTTTCCTTCAGAACGTCTTTAGCTGTGATATCAAATAGACTAATGGCAAGAGAAAATGAACCTTTTTTAAAACCGCTACCGCACAAGGTCCCCATCAGTATTCATTGTCATAAATACTTTCACATGACCTAAGGTCTTACAACGCGTTTGTATCATGAGATATGAAAATAATAATTCTTTTATCGATATGTACGAGTATTGTGCAATTGTTTCATTGTCAAATAGATAATTACCTTGGTCTTCATGGCACAGATTACCTTCACCATGATAATGATAATGATAATTGTCACTTCAAAAGAGTTAATAAAAATCGATTAACGTTTGTTCTCTATAAAAAAAAACAATAGTCCTTTTTTTGTTGTTGAAAAATACAATAGACAAACGCTCCCCTTCTCCTAAGGGCAAGTGTTACTGCTGACATAATAGCAGCTTAATACGCAATTGAAAGCCACTATTGGAAGCTATTCCAAGCATATTTCAACCACCTATACCTGTGTATCGGGACATAGAGACAAGAAGCTAGCAAAGAGCGAGCGCCTTCAACTCGAGAGGATTTGTTAAATCCTTGAAACAATATGATGCAAGCAAAATTGAATGCGGCGGCAGGCTCCCTAACTGTCTGTTTGTGAACAAAAAATGACTCGAAACATAACACAAAACTTGTTGACTAGAATTTGTAATTTTTTTGCGGTTATGTTACCGGATATGATGTGATAATGGCTGCGTCCTTTCCTGTGAGACATTTAAACGTCATAAGGGATGTTTTGTGTAGAACGACGCATTAAGAGAGAGATAGATAAACAGAGCGAACTAAGATACAAAAGAATTGTTACAGAGCCATACAGACGCTACAGTGGGAATCCTTTTGAGTTTCCGTGGTAGTCGCAATACGAATACAATTTTTATATACACCCACCCATCCGTACTGATGGAGGGTTTCGTTCACCTTGTGTCGGTTTTTTGGATTAAACAAGTGAACCGATAAAAACTTAAGCGCTTGGATGCATTCTTGGTTTTATTGTTAGCTGCTGGTTTCCTATAATAGGTTGATGCTTATGTATACTTTTTTACATAACCAGGCATTAAGTTTCAGAATGAGTTATCATTTAGATTTCAAAGTTTTACTAAAAATTTTTTAAGAATAAACTTTAAATCAGGTAATTTTTAAAATCCTTCGGTATTCCACTCATATATGTAACTGTTTTTTAACTGAAATGCTTAACTTAAATTATCTGCACCACTTTTTAGTTTGCAGTTTGCCTACAGAAACTTATATCATTCCATAGCTGATTGAGCTTAAACCTATGAAACCAAATCATAAGTGTTATCATTATAACCAATGCTGTAAAAATCCAATCCATAAAAAATAAAATGACCAAATGACAAAATTTTGTGACAACTTGTTGATCAATGGGCGGTCAGCCATCAACAGAATAGGGGGAATAACACAGAATGCTCTAGAATTGCAGGTGGCCGTTTACTATCTCTGACTGGTGAAAGTGCGATCAAACTTCCACGTGGTGGCCGCCGGTAATTTTCTTCCAATCCATGAAAAGCGGAATGATCGGGCTAGTCCCTTCAAAGTTAGGTTGGCGCGAGGCGCGGAACCCAAAATCAGCCGCCCACGAAATATAAAAAGGCTAAACGATTTAAGAATTTTCTCATGGAACGTACGCTCACTGTATAGAGATCGAGCTGCACATCAGCTGGCCGATACCCTGTCTAAATATAAGGCTGACATAACAGCAATCCAGAAGATGCGGTGGACGGGGAATGGTGTCTTACAAAAATTATATATGACATATATTAAATAATGATAATGGACAACGAGTCACAGAGATGGCATCAAGCAATAATTTGGTCGTTGCGAGTACAAGGTATGTGCGTAAAAATATCCACAAAGCCTACTGGGCATCTCCTGATGGAGCCACTCGCAACCAGATTGATAGACCACCGCCACAACCTGAACCTGATGACGGTACCAACGTTCCGAGCTGCCAACGTCGACTCGGACCACTATCTTATTGGTATGGTCATAGTGCCCTGAGCGCGGATTGCATCATAAAGAAATACAGCATCCGCGAATCAGATTCGAGTCAACACGGCTGCCCTTCGCAACGAAGAGACCAAAAACAACTACGGTCAAGAGATAGGACTCGCCATAAATGCAGGAAGAGTAAGTTCTGGGGCTGTGATGCCGGGCGTAGAAGAGAAATGGACACGCCTTAAGAATACTGTAATTAGTACTGCTGTCTCCATCTTAGGCAGTAGTTGTAGAGAACGACTGGTTCGATGAGCAATGTAAGCTAGCGACTGAACGTAAGAATGTTGCGCACCGAGCAATGCAACAATCTCATAGAAAGCGGGCACGCGAAGATGAATATAAAGAGCTCAGAAGATATGAAAAAAGAGTTCACTGGCGAAAAAAAACAACCTGGGAAAAGAATCGCGTCCGCACAGAGTGTACTCAGTACAGAGAGCAAGGACCGCACCAGTCGCGGAAGTTCTACCAAAGAGTCCGTGGTATGACGCAGTATACACCGCACATACTGCACGGACAAAGAGGGTAATCCGATCGCCGATCTTAGAGGCATCTTATGGGAAGCAAGCGATGGGAAGAACACTTTCATGAGTTGCTAAATGACCAGTTAAGTGAGGAATTTGAGGCTCCACCAATGACCAAAGTTCATACTATGCTGCCGTCACGAAGCATAGACAAAGTTAGCAGAGCTATAAATCGGCTCAAAAGTAATAAGGCCCCGGGACTGATAAAACTATCTTTATATATTTCAAGACAGGATAGCCCTATACGCTAAAGTCATCATTGGTCCATAATAGTGTGGCTTTATCCCAGGCAAATCAACAACTGATCAGATATACACCATTAGGCAAAATGATGGAAATATGTCTAGAGTTTCAAAACTCACTACACCGTCTTTTTATAGACTTTAATGCCGCCTATGATAGCATAGCCAGAGTAGAACTTTATAAAGCCATGAGAGAATTCGGCATCCCAAATAAACTGACACGACTATGCAGGTTGACCATGACCAATGTTATAACCTAAGTAAAAATATCCGGATCACTATCAAGCCCATTCAACATCTATAACGGGCTCCGACAAGGGGATATGGACTGGCCTGCGTCCTCTTCAACCTGGCGTTGGAGAAAGTGATCCGAGACTCTGACGCACTGGCGAGAGGAACAATCCTTTATAAGTCCATTCAGATACTGTCTTATTCAGACGATATTGACATCGTTGGTAGAAACCGAAGAGCTGTACAGGAAGCTTTCATCGAGATCGAGCAGGCGGCACGAAATCTGGGGCTGCACTTAAATGAGAGCAAAACAAAGTACATGGTGGCCACGTCTGCGAGTAGAAGATCCAACATTGGTCCCTCAATTCAAATAGTGGAGCGCGAATTAGAACCACTAGAACCACGCGGTGCCCAAGTGTTACAGTTACGAGTTGCACATCTGGTTTCCATATACGATCATGAATAATGAATCGACGAATGTTGAAGTGTGAGAAGAAATTGAGTTGACAGAATCCACTTTGTACAATACACACAACACACCACAGCGAACATTCAAATGAAATTATATTCCAATATTATTGTAATTAAATTACGTTTCAAATAAAAAACAGGTAAATGGAAAAAAAAACTTCGTTTTTCAGGTACAACCTTTTATTTATATAAGTGGTGGTTAAAACTGATATGAAAGAAGTTAAAAATAAATAACTTTCTACACGCGTCACACGCGGGCGCTCAGAAATTGTCCATGAGACTGAGCTTGGCATTAAATTTCAGAAAAGAAAAGGGAGATAAGGGAGAAAAAAATCAACTTTCACACGCGTAACAGGTGCCAAAAGAAATATACCACACGCGTCACACAGGGGCGCTCAGAAATGTATCAAAAGACTTAGATGCGGACAAAACTTTAAGTCTGTAGGATGTGTGAAAGTTGGTTAAAATGGACCGCAAAGAAGATGAAAAAAACTTTTACAAGTACCACATGCAATATAGTAGAACACTCGTCTCAATCGAGCGCTTAGAAATGTTCCATAAGAGTAAGCTGCACACTTAATTTGAGCTCTCTAAGGTAGATGAAAGTTTGTTAAAAACGTCTTAAAGAATTTGGAAACCCAACTTTAGCATGCGTCATATGTACCACACACGCGTCACACTCGGGATCTTAGAAATGGGATCTTCTATGATGTGTGAAAGTTGGTTAAAAATGACCTCAAAGACGTTGAAACAAACAAACAACCAGCGTCAAGTCAGGTAAATAAATGGTTTAAAAAAATATCTAAAATAAATTTCCAATTTATAATACTAACGCTAACTTTGGATAACGCTTTAGTTCAGCGTTGAATATTACCATCATATGAACCACCCTATTCCATACCGGGTGACTGACATGAAGTGTTACCAACTTCAGACTGTTATTGCTGTCAAACCAGTGATGACAGGGCGCTAAAATTTACATTAATGACAGTTCATTCCATTGTTTACAAGCGTACAAAAGTGGGAAATATTCAGAAAAAAAGTTATCCGCAATGGAATTCAAGCGTAATCGTGTGATTGCTCTACATTTGGCTGGAAAACCACAGCCGCAGATGGTTAACCAGTTAGAACATCTGCATGTGAATAAAATGTTTGTGTATCGCACCATAAATCGGTATAACGATACTGGCAGCATTGCAAAACGCCATGGTGGTGGACAGAAGCGCACTGCAACATCGCCGGATATCATTCGGAAGGTGAAGGCCAAATTGGCTCGGAATCCGCGCCGTAGCGACAGAAAAATGGCTCGTGAGGCGAACAGTTCGCTCGAACGGATGCAGCATATATCGAAAGATCATCTTGGACTAAAGGCCTTGAAATTCCAAAAAACACATGGTTTCACCGATGCTCAAAAAAAAGTTAGAGTGGAAAGAGCAAAGGAGTTGTTACGCTTGCACGAAAGTGGCGATTTGTTTTCTCCGATGAGTCACCGTTCGTTATTGAGCAATATGTGAACAAGAAAAACAACCGGATTTACTTGCCCGGCCGTTCCACTGAAAATTTGGACCAACGGATTGCCACTCGAACCAAGCGCCGCCGATGGTGATGGTTTGGGCCGCCCTAACGGCCGAAAGCCGTTCACCGCTCGTTTTTTTGGACCGTGGCATCAAGATAAATGCTCAAATTTATCAGGATTATATGTTGGAGGGAGCGTTGAAGTCTTGGGCACAAAAACATTTCGGCCGCAGAGCTTGGACATTTCAACAGGACTCGGCGCCGAGTCATAAAGCGCGCGTCAATCAAGATTGGCTGAGAAACAACGTTCCTCGGTTCATTTCCACTGCCCAATGGCCACCAAGGTATTTCAAAGAGCAAGGTTGGGACAAAAAAATACCAAAGTGTCGATCATTTCAAGCAAGCGCTTCGCCGGGAATGGACCAAAATACCGCAGAGCCACTTTCGTGCTGCATGCAAGAGCTTTGTCGGACGTTTGAAGGCCATAATCGCGGCTAAGGGTGGCCAAAACTGCTAATGCAATTCAAAAATTTAAATATTTCTGAACATTTTCTACTTGGATTCAATAAAATTCTTAAAAAAATTAAAATTCTGTGGCGTTTTGTTTAAGTAACACTTCGTATCAGTCACCCTGTATACTGACTACTGAGCATCGTCATCGCAAAACACTAAAGCACTCCATTCTTTTTGTTTATTTCCCTTTTGTTTACATTTTCATTGGTGACCGATCATTGCATAATAAGAAGCTATTCGATCAGTGCTGAGTTTTCAAGAGTTAATGCGACCGACATACTTCGGAGGTGTGATGTGATATTTTCGGGCAATAATTAATGAATTTATTATTGTAATTCAAATGCTTTGAATTTCGAAGTGTAACTTAAAATAGAGTGCATTTTTAGTATGTAAGGAACCCCATTCTCGAATTAAGAATTATTATTGATTCAACCAAAGACTTGTGTTGAGTCCTTTATTCAATGATGCAACATTCGCTGGCACAATTATCTTCTACTGCTGCTGTTGCGAGGTAACTCGCAGGAAGTTAATAAAAAAAATAAATGTAATGTAAAAATAAATTAAATTCTCTGTTCTTGTGCAGTATGTATAAGTATGGCAGTATCAGACAAGTAGGTTCAGTAGGTTTTTTTACTTCTGAATAGAAATCTAAGTGTACTTCAGTGAGCAACGAAATATAAAAACTCAATGAGATAAACCAGCTGACCTGTCTAACAACTGTAATGTAATGGTTCACCGTAAGGTGAAGTGTATATAACGGGGGAGTAATGGCTTTAAACGGAACTAAACTAAATTCACGTTATTTCGTAAAAACTTAGGCGGTAGCACGCGTTATAGTCAACGGCGAGTGTCTTATAAATATATAATATTAGCGTTTCTATAAAACTTTTGTGCAAAGTATTACCATCATCATCCCATTTGATTCTAGAACTACGGTTTGGTTCTGGACTCCCACAAAAAATCTTATCATCGGCCTTTAAAAGTATGTATGACAATAATCCCGACGGTAAGTGCTTTTGACAGTATGGTCTTACGAGACATACGTTGATCGGTAAAACCTTTTTTTTTTAATAATTTGGTAATATGTTAATTTCGGAAAATGGACCTTCTCATTGGTGTCAAGAGTTTTTGGTTTGGCACCTCTGTATTATTTTCTATGCTTAGATCGACGTAAGTATACATTTTGGTTTTGAGATGCTGCAAATAATATCCACACGACTCGCGATACGCGTCACGAGATAGAGCTGCTAACAAAATTTCAGCTCTCCAGGTCGTGTGAATGTTAGTTAAAAAAGATCTCAAATAAGTTGACAAAAAAAGAAGAATTTTATATGTATCAAACGTGACTAGCGATACGTGTCACACGCGGGATCTTAAAAATGCCCTACGAAACTTAGTTACTCACAAAATTTCAGCTCTCTAGATCCTGTGAAACTTGGTTTAAAAATACCTCGAATAAAACAGCCAAACAGGGGTCAAGTTTTTTAAAGTTTATATAAGAGTTTTTAAAAACGGCCAGCAATGTTCCAAAATGTAACCCATAACAATTAAATATCCGAAATGCCCTCCACCAAGAACTGCGCTGTAGACATAAATCAATCATAAATCAATGTCGCCTTGCGCATCGTTTCCTTTTTGGAACACATCCGAATCATCTTACTGATAACGCCCATTAAGTCCAAGTACACGGCAATTACAATTAAAATTTGGTCAGACGAACCGACAAAACAGGAGACAGGCAGCTACGCCAACTATAGAAGGATAAGTTGCCTATAAGATCCTATCTTCCATATACTGAGTAAACGCCTAAAGCCGCACTCATCAACAATCTGATTGGCGCATATCCGTACGGATGATGGATAATATTGCTGCTCCATCAAGGATACCTGTCCGAGTCCTTCGATATCAAAAAGGATTAGGGCAAAGTGACGCCCTGTTATATGATTTGCTTAACAATTTATAGAATTGTGCAAAATTATCTGGTCTACAATAAAGGCACAATTTTCTTCAAGCTTTTTCATTGCTTGCATATGCTAGCGACACCTAGAAAGTTGTTACTGGTGCTTTTTCTAGCATTGATTCAGAATCAGCCAAAGTAGGATTGGCGGTGAATGAGTGCAAGGTAAAGCATTTGCTGTTAAAAAGAAGAGTATTGGTCAGATATTCGCAAAATACAGCTATAACTTTGAGGTAGTTAGGGACTTTGTCTACCTAGGATCCGGTATAGCAACCAGTAATGACATTTTACTATAGAAATAAAACGAAGAATTACTATTGCCAATAGCTTTTTCTTTGAGCTAAGAAGGCAATTGAAAAGCTTCCTGTTTGACAACTATGAAGATTCCATATACCAGTTCAGCTCTATGGCGCTGATGCATGGACTCTATCAAAGGCTGATGAAGACATCTTTAGTCGTTTCGACATTAAAAAGCGTTGGATTCACATCTATATAAGGATTCAGTTTACTAAAGAATTAAGACCAAATTACAATTCATTGAATCGCAGATGCTCTGACTTTGATGCATAATTTTGCAAATGACGAAGCAATTTGGCTATTGCTGAATTCAAAAGAACACAAATCAGAAAAGATTAACAATTGCCAATACTTCGAGAAAAATTTATGTTATTTATGATATAGACCTCTATGGTCTTATTATCATAAATAATGAACGAAGATCGATGGAATCTATTACATAAATGATCAATACATTTTTCCGTTCTAAGAATTTATTATATTTATGCATTTACGATTTAACAAAGTTATACAAAAAATGCATTGTAAGATAACATTCATCGTGTTATCGCGCTATCACTTCCAAAAATCGTATGAATTATATCTAATATATAAAAATCTCGTGTCACGGTGTTTGTCTTCGCACTTCTCCGGAACTGCTCGACCGTCAAAGGAACTCAAAGGAACTCCAAAAGACACACAAAAGACCCTCAAAAGAGTCATCAAAAGACCCCCAAAAGACCACCAAAAGACCATCAAAGGATCACCAAAAGACCCTCAAAAGACCATCAACAGACCCCCCAAAAATACCCTCAAAAAACCATCAAAAGATCCCCAAAACCCACAAAAGACCCTCAAATGATCTCCAAAATTCCCCCAAGCTCACTAAACGATCACAAACAAATTTATTGAAAGTGAGACAGAACAACGTCTGTCGGGTCAGCTAGTATTATATATAAAGTGTATTAGTTATTTTATTTTAATTTTGAGTCCACTTAACGGAGTATTCTTAAGAATTGCTAAACGCAACATTAGTTCTCGAGTCATTCAACAAATAAAGTTGAATGTATAGCTCGTTTCGGGAAAAAAAAGATGTAAATTTTGCCCCAAGCTTTCTGTAACTGAAAACAAATTAAAGTTTGCCTTCAATTATTTTTAAATAAAATAAAATATATATCGTGGTAAGAAGCAGCTGAAAATTTTAAAACATAGCCCGATAATTAACAAAAAATATTTTTGCATGCTATTAGAGCACAATTATATTAAGACCCGTGGGCAATATGCAAAAGAAAAGCATTTTTCGTAGCTTGAAATTTGAAATTTAAAAAGGTTTTTTTTAGATTTCTAAAATAAGATTAACCAGGGACATGGCTTATCGTGCTTTTATAGAGAAAGAGTCTGATGAAAGGCGGACTGTATACTGTAGGCACCAAAATAGAGTGGTTTACTCATTCAAAGTTCTAAGAGAAGATTTCATGAAATGTTTTTTTCAACATGAATCAACAATTCAAGCAGCTTTGGAAAAAAGGGGAAAAAATAGGGGTATAGGCATTGTCGGCGCTGCTGAGCCTGATTTCAGTGATCAGTATATCAGTAGCAGTAGACCATCCTTTTCCCCCCTCCTCCTCTAGCAGTGATCATAACCTCCAGCACTCTATATCGAATAATAATAATCACGAATGTAGAAATATCACACAAGAGGAGTTATGGAACACAATCTGCCCAATTAAGTCGAATGCTACTGGACTAGATGATATTCCAATCAGTTTTGTGAAATTTTTATTCCTCTAACTTTTCTCCACATCATAAACAATATGCTAACATCGGGTATTTTCCCATCCTGTTGGAAAGCCGCGTTGATAAGACCGGTGCCTAAGACAAATAATCCAACTCTCGTACGATTATACTCTAAGTACTACCTATATTATAAGCAAGTATAAGTAAGTATAATACCTAAATTATCCAAAGTTAGCAATCGACTCATTAAGGACCAATTGTTCCTCTTCTTCGTGGAGAATAGAAACTAATCCATACTCCATACGAATAAAACTGGATTTAGATAATCTCATAGCACAACAATCCCTTTTATCGACTCTACAGATTTTATCCGTGCTAAGACTGATAAAACAATGGCTACCTTACTAATTCTTCTTGACTGCAGTAATGCATTTGATAGCATTAACCATGACCTGTTACTTTCAAAATTAAATAGTCTCTTTCCATGTTTACCTCAGCAGTTAGCCTGATCTGTTCGTAATTGCCAGGCCGATCTCACATGTGAATGTTCTGCATTTCAACTAATAACTAGTGGAGTCCCGCAGGGTACTATCTTGGGATCTTTAATTTTTCCCCCCCTTTATAAATGATTTTCCATTAGTATTGAAGCATTGTCTAATACACTTGTTTGCTGATGATATGCACGTTGCACATGCAATAAGTCTTTTTAATCCTGGAATGGATGTATCTTACCACAATTATTATCTATTGTCTATCTCTAACGAATCAGCTTATTCTAAATACCATTAAAAGCCAAGCCATTGCATTTTACAAGTATCAAGTTAGGCATTTGCTTAAGCCTATATTGATAAATCAACAGCAAATCCAATTCTCGAATAAGGTAGCTTGGGTTTTGCACTGGATATAACTCTATCGTGTGATTTGCGTATTAGCGGTGTTATCTGTCGGATTTTATCATTCATACGTAAGCTCTACTTAGTGAAATATATCTTGTCAGTCCATATGAAAACATAGCTGATTTAATCATTGGCTTAGCTGCTCCTCAACTATGGTATTGTAGCATATTCTGGTATTAGTATAGGCAATCTACAGCGTCTATAGGTTGCTTGAATTCATGTGTGCGGTTTATTTATTATCTAAGACTATATGACCATATGTCAGCTCTATTTTTTCGTTTCATGGGGATGAGTTTAATAATTATATTAGATTGAGAGTAGAGTTGTCCTTCTTCTATTTAAAATTATTAATTAGCGACAACTTAATAATATAATAATTTTAAGTTCTTAATTTCTGCTGGAACTACAGAAACGTTGTTATGAAAAGGTCGTTTCTAGTGAAATCCGGTAATATATGGAATTGCCTTTTAACTTCAATTAGAAATTCAATTTTTTAAACACCCTGCATCTCAAAGGATATCAAAAAATGACCACCCCTCCCATACGATTTTTTTCTCAGAATGAACAAAGGAATTTCTTCTTAACGGATTAGCATCCCATTACCCTGTATATGTAGTAAAAGGAAGTATAGTAATCAATGATTACTAATTATGAACATTTTCGAACTCGAGATTTTTGCAGATTTATCAATTTCCGTATCGCATGAGTCAGAAAAAGAGAAAAAGTATCTGTCTGTCTGTGGGTCTGTCTTTCCATGTCCACTCTTCAGCCCAGATGGCTGAATTGATGGGGATGAAAATTCATATTTAAACCTTTAACATAAATTTGAAGGTTCCAGTTGATTCTGGCGGAAGTCGGCAGACTGGTAGTGGCAGCTTACTTGGACAGTTTTTCAAGTTTTTGTAAATATCTCAAAAATGTATAGCACTGATGAGAAATCTGTTGAGTGTAAAAGAAATTAAAAAAAAACAACCCATAAATATTAAAATTTTTCATGTAAATTCTCTAATAGGAGATGGGTAAGTCTTAAAATTTGAAGAAAACGGAGCTAATTTTTAAAAAATTTACATGGACACCACACGGGGTCAGGGCCCGATCACTCCAACAAACTTACAAAAAGTTTTGTCCATCAGTGATACACATGTGTTTAAAATTTGGAGAAAATCGGGTTAATTTTTTTGAAAAAATTTTTATGGGCCCCACAACCCCGGCCACCAATTTTTTTTGCAAAAAGTGTTGTCCATCCGAGATACACACGTATATAAAATTTTAAAAAAAACGGGTTAAGTTTTTTAAAAAATTTGTTGGGGCTCCATGACCCTCAAAACCCTGTCTCCAAAATTTTTGCAAAAAGTGTTGCCCATCGGAGATACATACGTATATAAAATTTGAAGAAAATCGGGTTAATTTTTAAAAAAAAAGGTATGGGGCCTCACGAACCCGGACCCGGGGTGTCCAAATTTTTTACAAAAAGTTTTGTCTATCGAAGATACACATGTGTATTAAATTTGAAAAAAATCGGGTTAATTTTTTTAAAAAAAGTTATGGGGCCCTACTAACCCGGACCCGGGGCCTCCAAAATTTTTACAAAAAGTGTTGTATATCAGAGATACACATGTGTATACAATTTGAAGAAAATCGAGTATAATTTTGTAAAATATTTGTATGGGAGCCCCCCGACCCCGTGGCCCGAGGGGCCTCAAATTTTAATAGAAAGTGTTGTCTCCGGAAATACACATGTGTGCCAAATTTCAATAAAATCGGGCTTTGGGAAGTGGGTTAAAAATTGATCACAAGATTCCACGACAGACAACCGACGACCGACGACCGACGACCGATGACCGATGACCGACATCATAAAATCGGGTACATTTTTTAAAATTTTTGTTAGAGAGCCCCTTGACCCCGGTGCCATTTCACTTCCAAATTTTTACAAAAAGTGTTGTCCATCGGAGATACACATGCATATAAAATTTGAAGAAAATTGGATATTTTTTTCATAAAATTTGTATGGGTGACACCCCCAGCCAGCCAGCCAGCCGCGGGCACGGGAATTTAATATAGAGAATTTAAAAATTAAAATTTTTCATATAAATTCTCTAATAGGAGATACATATTTAAAATTTGAAGGAAATCGAGCTAATTTTTAAAAAATGTACATGGGCATCGCTCGGGTCTCAGGGCCTGAAATTTTTACAAAAAGTTTTGTACATTGGAGATACACATGTGTATAAAATTCAAAGAAAATCGGGTTAATTTTTTTAAACATTTGTATGGTGCCTCATGACCACGGGGTCCTCAAAATTTTTACAAAAAGTGTTGTCCATCGGAGATACACAAGTGTATACAATTTTGAATAAAATCGGGTTAATTTTTTTTAAAAACGACCCCACACATGTTTAAAAGAAAATCCGGTAAATTTTGTAAAATATTTGTATGGGAGCCCCACGACCCCGAAGCCCGAGGGGCCCAAATTTCAATAGATAGTGTTGTCATCGAAGATATGCATGCGTTCAAAATTTCAATGAAATAGGACTTTGGAAAGTGGGTTAAAAATTGATCGCAAGATTCCACGACAAACAAACCCTCAAACAAACACACGGGCATGCGAAGTTAATATAGAGAATTTAAAATATAATAATATACATTTACTGAAGATTCCAGCCCCGTCCATAAAAGAAAGTCGTGTCCAATTTTTTTAAATAATAAAAAAAATATCAATAAATAAAAAGAAAAAAAAAACTCACCGAAATCATTCAAATAAAAAATATATGATTTATATATTTATTATTTGTTGTTGTTCTTCTAGTTTTACTAAGAAACGCTCATTTAAAACTCATAAATCAATTGATTTCCCCAAATAATTTTTGAACAATTTTCGTAGTTTCATTATTTGATTTTGAGAATTTTTTTCGTGCACAATTTTTTCACATCACTTTCGGGCTGTGTTGAAAAACTTAAACTTTTCGGCACACAATTTTTTGCACATTTTCATTTTTTTTTTTCGTTTCTTTTATCCTTTTTTGAATTTTAGTTTTAATTAAAAAACAAACAAAAGAAAAGAAAACCTTAATCACGGATTCCTTCCCATATTTTTATTTCTCAAATTTGAAAATTTTACGTTTGCTTTAGCAATTTCGATTGTATTGCCAGTAAATTTTTAATTATTTATCATTCTATTATGAGAGAAATAAACATTATTTCAACATTATTACTGTGCGACTGATGGTCGTTGCGGTTTGTTAGATGATAATCCATGTCTCATCGCGACGACGTTTCACTCGTAACTAACAATAATCTATAAAAGATTTAAATTTAAACCACACGACAAAATTTGAATTATGCTGCAAATGTGGTTGTCGTTGAAACAACGGTTTTTCACTGTATGTGCCCATAAACCCCATCATGGAGCTTTAAATTGTATGGCGCACTTTTCCACTTCCCAGTCGAATGACGAAAGCGAAAGCATTTTTCTATAGTCGCTTGCTTGCTTGTGGTGATGTTTGGCTGCATGGAATAGACGCAATAATTTTGCTTTCAAAGTTTATTTGAATTTCGATTCTCGAATTTAACGGATTTTCAATTGATCATTCGGTGGAAGTGGAAGTGGAGAGTGCACGAGGCATTCGATTTTTTAATATTTCCGTGTAATTTCGAATTAACAATTTGGGGTTGAGAATAAAGCTTCCACCCTATCTGAGCTTTTTATTATTGCATCCATTCACCTTTTAGCGGTTAAATTACAAGTAACATCTTTCACATTGTGACAATGACAGGCTTTGTCTGGTAAACTCTTTAAGATTTTGGCAAGGACCCCAAAGGATTAAGTCGCTGTCGCTGTCGCTGCATGTGTTCGCGTTATTCTCGACGCATTTAATGATAGCATGATGACATTGACTCTATTAATAATCATGGCACAGCAGTTACGTCAGATTGTCATCGTCCTTTGCGTTGTTTTTTGTTTTCACATATCGATGACATTGATCCATCCAATGGTATGTTTTTTTTATGTGTGTGTGTGTGTGTGAGTGTGAGACAAGGGGAACTGCCTTCTCTGTGCATCATCTTAGCATAATGATTCTTCGCTTTTGAACTAACCTCATTATTGGTACTTGAGCGATAGTTTGTCCGTAAACGCTAGCAAGCAGAATAAGCTTTTATGAAATGAATAAAATGTCCTTAGAAAATTAGCATTGGCTTGTATGTATGTGTGGGATATATGTCTATATTAAATTATGTAAAAATTATTGATTGACATTTAAAGTGGCCCTTATCGTGGGTTAAGCCAGCCGCTGTGCATCTGCAAAAAACGTGATATACAACTATACAGTTGTGCCAGTGAGCCCTTAAAAACGATAAAAATTGTGATGCGATGCTGTATTATTAGGGACTAGGGCGACTATATAATAATGCCATCGACAAGAACTAAGAAATTTCAGCAAAAATAAAACGACTTGCTTTATGTTTTCTATATTGTGGTGAAGGATGCATGCGGCTGTTATCAGATTTTCAAGTTTAGGTCATCAATGCTTTTTTATTGTTGTTGTTTGTCGCTTAAGCGGCAGCTGAGATAGTGTGATCATGATATTGTTTAACAATTTAAGATGTAATTTCTGCAGACACACGATTACGTGTACGATAGTGTGAGTGAGTTTGGTTAGAATTGTTAGTTATTTAAATATCAATAAATATAATTTTCATTAAACTTTTTTTATAATCTGTCAATGTGAAAACGTTGGTTCAGGTTTATATTTTTATCATAGTAAAGCTCACGAACGAGCAACGTTTACAAATTATGAAAAACTAGCTGACCTGACAGACGTTATCCTGTCCAACTTTCAATAAATTTGTTTGTGATCGTTTTGCGAATTTGTGAAGAGCTATTTTAGAAATGTTAAATCAAAGTAAAATGGAGAAAATAAGTGGTCAACCAAATGATTTATTTTCTTTCATTAAATTTGAAATCACAATGAATCTCAATGTGTTTCAATTTCGATTGTAATGTCATGTCGAAACAATGCATTTGTTTGTTTTGATTGTTTGCTTGAACATCACTATTTCATTCATTGCAATGCTTTATGATACACAACATTTATAAAAACTTGTATTTAACTTCTTTTCGACTACTTTGAGGTCTTTTTTAACCACCTTCCACAAGACTTAGAGAACTGAAATTTTGTGAATATATAAGTCCAAAATAGAATTTTTTATATTCCGCGTGAGGCGCGTGTCGCGTGTGGCACGTGGGATGGGTTGACATTTTTGTTTTTTTTTTTGACTTCTTTGAGGCCCTTTTTAACCACCTTCCGCACGATTTAGAGAGCCTAAATTTTGTGAGTATCTAAGTCCAAAATAGCTTTTACATTCTGCGTGGGATGCGTGTCGCGTTTGACTTCTTTGAGGTCCTTTTTAACCACCTTTCGCACGATGTAGAGAGCTGAAATTTTGTGAGTATCTAAGTCCAAAATGGTATTTTTTATATTCCGCGTGAGACGCGTGTCGCATTTGGCGCGTGTGATGGGTTGAAATTTTTGTTTTTTTGACTTTTTTGACCACCTTCCATACGATTTTGAGAGCTGTATTTTTCCAGTGTCCACTCGTAAGTCCAAAATAAAGATTTTTATATTTCGGTTTTGACGCTTGTCGCATTTCGCGTGTGACTCGTGTGATGGGTTGAAATCGCGTAATTTTCTCGTTTTTGAGGTCTTTTTTAACCACCTTTCGCACGACCTAGAATGAAGGGTATTTTGAAGGGGTCTTTTTTGATTCTTTTGAGGGTCTTTCGGGTTTTTATAGTTTTTGGGGGTCTTTTGATGGTCTTAAGGGTGATGATAAGGTATTGCATAAGCTTACGATTGATCAGCGTTTCCATGACCTTAGAAAGTATGGATGTTAGCGCAATTGGTCGGTACGAGGTTCGCCTTTTAGGCGGCGATATGAGCGATTCTTCGCTTGAGGTAGTCCACAACCCCTAAAATACCCCTAAAAGACCCCTAAAAAAAGCAGGTTTACACTTGGGGCCCTTGCAATTGCATAAAATATATTTTCCCGTGCATATGTTGCTGCGTTCCATTACCTGTATGTATACAAAAACCGAATAAGAAATAAATGTGACCACAATACGACTTTCCTTTGCGGATAAGGCCGGAATCTTATCTTCAGCAAATGTACATTACATTTTTTTACTCTTTTTTTGTACTTAATAGATTTCTCATAAGTGCTATACATTTTGAGATATTTGCAAAAACTCGAAAAACTGCCTTAGTAAAGTGCCACATCTAGTTGGCCGATTTCCGTCAAAATCTTAAATATGACTTTTCATGCCCATCGATTCAGCCGTCTGGGCTGTAGTCAGAATTTTTTTTTTTTGCATTTCTGACTCAGGAGATACGGAAATAGGTAAATCTACAAAAATCCCGAGTTTGAGTTTATTTTATGTAAAAGAAAGTAAAATTACTTTTACTATTGATGATTGTAAAAGTAGAATAAGCGCCTTTTGTGGAAAATATTAAAATGCAATAAACAAGCAAAATGACATTTGTGATTTGTCTCATCGAAGGAAATTGCTTGAAAACTGAATTGTCAAATTGCTTGTTCATTGGCTTAAAAATTTATCCACCAGGAGGATTTATACTGATCCAATTGTCAATAGGATAACCTTATATCTGATACAAAACATGGTAAATGAATTTACACTTTTATTTATCTTTGACGGCTAACTTCATCAGCTACATTTGTTATTTCCGTCACACTGACGTCATCGATGAATCCAGTTACCCCTTAGTGGCGCCTAAAGTAGTTCCACTTCAAAAAATCTTATACAGCTGTCAAAGTATAATGGTTTATGTCTTTGTTTATGATAATATTCATAACGACACGATACCATACGATACGATGTGAATTTGGAGTTTGTACAAGCCACTTGCACCGTGGGTCTATTGTGCCTCCTATTCTTTGTGTCAAAAAATCTTTTAGTCTTTTGATAAACTGTATTATTCCTTTGGCTGGGATTTTTTGATATTCCTCTACCCTTATAGTTATTTTGCCCATAGAGTTTATCCCAAATTTTGTTAGGGATGGGTAATCTGATGGGAGGTGCTCCAATGTCTCCTGCAGTATCTGCCGGTTTCATCATTGCTGATTCCTATTTCCTGTAAATGATACTTACAAGTATAGTGTCATGTTAGTGCTCCACATAAGATTCTTAGCTCTGGTTTTTTGAGTTTTATGACCTCTTTCACCTTTTTGTGGTTAAAGTTTGAGACTTTCTTTGTTTTTATTTCTCTATTTGTACGTGCATTGTTAAATCCATACAGAGGGCTTGGTTGGAGTTTCAGCTCCTTTCTTTGCCATTAGGTCAGGCATCTTATTAACAGTAAGCCCTTCATGTGGTGGTACCCAAATAAGTTTGACATTGTTATATTTTGCCAGATTATTTAGGGCTGCCTTTGATCGACATTTATTGCTTTTAGCACGGCAGTTTCATAACCACTTTGTAAGTGAGTGGAGTGACATAGCCAATTAGTAGATAGAGGATATTCTTTATAGAAGCAGGCACCTTTGAGTTTGGGTTTGGCTGTAAACCATTATGTGTGCCTACTCGGTTTTCCTCTCATTATTACACAGATCACGATATTTTCGAACCCGCTGGATCTGCATTTAAAGTTCTTTTGGGTGATATGAATATGGTAGACTTGTAACTTGTAAAAGACGCCAGAACTTGTAGAAGACGCCAGAGTCGGGAACGTCATGTCATTGTAGATGTTGATTGATTTCCTCTGGAAATCTTTCCTTAGCTTAACAAATTTTATCACGGTCTGTCTATAAGAACATTACATTTTATTTTTATTATTGTTAGTTCGACTTTTAAAACCTCAAAGCGATACCAGTTTATTAATTTAAAGCAAAATTAACAATTGGTCTATTCTGGATTAAAAACACAAGCGCGCAGACAATAAGCAACAACAATAATAACAAAGCCTTATTGATTGAAAACTGTTTCAGCTGGCTGCTGATCTGGTTTAATTGATTGACTCAACGATGAAAACGACTTTAAATATACCCAAGGACGTCGCTAATCACACAGGACAGTAGACAATACGCCAATTGTCTATTATATTCAGTTCCTCAAACCGACGACGTCGACAATGGACGTCTATGAATCTTTGGCATTTTGTTAAGTCCCATAGTGATTCTTTTTCTTTTGTGCTTTATCTTACACCGCATCACAGTACCGTGTCCCTGCCTCACTGGAGGATGCCTCATTAAACAACGGCATTTCATCTCTAGACACTGTTCGTTGTTGCTAATTCCATCTTACGACAGAATTTGTATTATTGAATTCTATAAAGAAAAATCTGAAAATAGCTCAATCCACAAATCCGCCATTACATATCAGCAGTGCGGCGATATTCACAGATCACAGAACGATGGAAAAAAATATGTTGTTCATCCCCAACATTGCAGGCTTGTCAACTCGATCTTCAGATCTGTTTTAGGGTGAGAGAAAAATCTCCTTGGGGTCTGGTCTGTATGCGCTTTAAGCCCTAAATATGTGTGTCACAAAGTCAAACAGAAGATATGCGGAACAACGATTTCTTCTGTACTCCGTATGCATGTAGGCATCTACATCAATCCGATCTATTTATATATATATTATGATATATAATATAGACACGATGTCACACTTGAGTCTTCCACAAGTGCTCTGCTGATGGAAAGCCATAGGACAAGACGCGATTGTAGCAATAGTGAAAGCATCTTCTATGCTGCTGTGCTCTCAACTAACGACCGACTACTTTTAACAAACACGCTACTAACGACAAACGATTGAAAATTAAAGTCCTTGAATAAAAATCTAAGGACTTTGCTGCTGCTTCTTAAGTGCTGTGTCGAGAAGGATTGATGAAAGCCAAGACCAAACGACCAAAGACCTAATATTTTATACACCGCAATATTATAAATTACGAGTGTGTGCATAGGTCTCCATATACATGTCTGTATATAATATAAAAAATACTTATATATATGCGGTGTAAATGTGAATCTGAAAGGTGTTAAAATACCGCAAATATCTACTTTCAAACAACACTACTACACAAGTAATTCAGTAAAAAAAAAACTTAATGTAGAGGGATTGCGATTAGCACTACACGAGATAGTTTACCATACGATGTGGTTGGTTTAATTATGCCGCCAACAAAACTCTTGACTTCCTCAATGAAGACTTTGTAATCTAACTTTTGAAGTTAAAGAAAAAAATTCTGTTTGATATCACTTATCCTTACTCGTAGTCGCACTTTGCATTAATAAATGGAAAGTGGTCCAAAATTAATGCAACTCAATGGCAGTTTGATATAAATAATAAGGTCAAGGCTTACTAGAGATGTGACCGAGTTTTTAATGCATGGAAAGCACTTAAAATATTTTTGCTTTTACAACTTTACTTTGACAGGTTGGAATATTAGTAATCGAGTAAGCAACTTAAACGTAAAGAATAATAGAAGCTTACAAAATTAATTAATTTTATCAAGTGCTAGCTGAGTGCACGGCGTTCCCTGTTGTAATATTTGACACGAATATCGCCCACTCCTCCCACTCCTTCCGGTGACAACCTCATCATAGCGGTGACTTACGATCACTATTCATCTGAGCGACACCGAAAACTATGGAATCGACACTAATATCAGCCACCTCCCCTCACCTAACGATCATCTCCCAATTGAGATGTCTTCTCATCACTGTTCACCTCAGCGACCCCGAAAACTATAGAATCGTCACTAAGATCGGTCACCCACAACTCACCCACATAGGGTGTCCTACCACCACTATTCATCTCAGCGACCCTAGAAGCACCCTCCAAAAACACCCGATCGGCCAGCACGATTCGACCCACCACTATTCAACACCGCGATCCTGAAAACTATAGAATCGACACTTTTATCGATCATCCCCCCAAAACTCCAAAATTTGTAGCCCCCACAAACTGTGTTCGATTCCAGATTGTAAGATTGTGATTTCGGGTATTGATAAAATTAATTTTTTGGCGCCGAAAATCCCATAACGCAAACCGAAGGATTGTTTGAAACAAAAGTATTGTTACGAAAGAGTTTGTAACGTATTTTATGAATAAAAGCACAACACAAGTTTGTTTTTTTTACAGATTACAACTTTAATTAACAAATAGCAAGAGTTCCTAAGTTTACACTGGTGATTTACATATGACACTTATATTCACATTTAACACTTATACTCACATATAACACTTAAAATAACATATAATACTTATATTCACATATAACACTTATATTCATATATATAATACTTATATTCACATATAACACTTATATTCATATATAATACTTATATTCACATATAACACTTATATTCATATATATAATACTTATATTCACATATAACACTTATATTCATTAATATCTCTATGCTCTATCTACTTGCAAGTAACCTGGTACAAATCCAAATAACAACTAACTGTGAATAAAGATGGGGTATTTATACTAGTCAACAATTTCGAGAAGGTTCGATTCTTTGATTACATAAATTACATAAAGAACCACCTAGTAAATAACAGAACATTCTGGTATAATTTATATAAAATTTCCTACATGTAATTTCAACACATATAATTTTATATATGTACAATATTACTTGGTCTACAGGTGGCGCTGGTAAATGTACTAAATATATTTTTATAACCGTAATAATGCAACACTGCGCCATTACTATGGGTCATGAATGGTTAACTGAATATTGACGAGCGATTCTCTGCACTAAGGACGCCCCCTTGAGGTGATGATGATAAGTGCGGTGTATGAGTACTGCGACCCATGTAGACTTGTGGACTTGTGTAACGGAGACAGTGAATGCCCATCCCTATAGCACTCCCTCCATTCCAATGGCTCTTAAGAACTTAATAATATGGTGCGGGTTCAGTGAATCTCTTCTCTGTCGGATCGTAGCTCCGCATTACTATGGGTCATGAATGGTTAACTGAATATTGACGAGCGATTCTCTGCACTAAGGACGCCCCCTTGAGGTGATGATGATAAATGCGGTGTATTAGTACTGCGACCCATGTAGACTTGTGGATTTGTGTAACGGAGACAGTGTATGCCCATCCCTATAGCACTCCCTCCATTTCAATGGCTCTTAAGAACTTAATAATATGGTGCGGGGTCAGTGAATCTCTTCTCTGTCGGATCGTAGCTCCGCATTCGTTGAGAAGATGCCATGGGGTCTCCTCCGCTTTTCCACAGAGTCTGCAGCTGTCATCCACTTCTAATTTAAATTTCTTCAGATGCACTGTCCTGTAAGGAATGCCGTTATGATTCTTACGTTACTTCTACTTAGTTCCAATATCAGACAAGACCTCTTTGGGTTATAAAGAGTGGGCAATCTACTGGTTTGTTTTTAAATCATAGGCTATGACTACTTCTTTTTAAACGATTTGCTTGAAATTTAGGTAGCTCGCCAGTCTGATATTCCGCGGCACGAAACAATCATGTTTTCGCTTGAGGAGCATTTCGAAATATTGAAAACTTATTTTCAATGTCAGTGTTGTGTAGCTGAAACCGTGCGAATTTTGAAAATAAATATTGGTCGTGATAAAGAGCCAAGCGAAACCGCTGTGGTGAAATTAGTGCAGAAAGTTCATAAGAAAGGCTTGCTATTGGATAAAAGAAGTGGTCTTTGAGCTCGGACAGGTCGCACGCCCGAGAATAATGCGGCTGTGGCCCACAGTGTGGGATAGAATCCATCGACTTTAACTAGACGCTAATCGCAGCAACTGTGGCCATTAGTGGCACCAGCCTGAGCAGAATACTGCATAAAGACCTCGTATTATTCCGATGAGCAGATGACTCAGGAGTTGAAGGCAAGTGACCATCCGCTTCGATATCAGTTCTCTGCGAGGGCTATAGGCTAGCTTTGGTAATGACGTCAATTTTGGTCGAAAAATCATTTTTTAAGACGAAGTGCATTTCCATCTCGAGGTTATGTAAACAAGCAGAACTACCACATTTGGGGGACAGAAAAGCCACACGTAATCGTAAAGAAGCCAATGCTTCCACCAAGAGCGACAGTTTTGTTTGGATTTTGGAGTGTCGCCCATTTTACTTTCAACACCCTGCATCTCAAATGATATCAAAAATTGACCCCCCCCTCCCATACGATTTTTTTCTCAGAATGAACCAAGGAATCACCCCTTAACGGATTAGCATCCAAAACCCGAACACCCTGTATATATATATATATCTATACTAATATTATAAAGAGGTAATGTTGGTTTGTATGTAGTAGGTAATCATCGAAACTACTGGACTAATTCAAAAATTTCTTAACCAATATTTAGACTGGACTTTCAGGGTGAACATAGCCTATATACGAGTATTATCCCGTTTAAATGAAAGGGCCTTTCGTGGCGACCAATTTTGTAACTAAATAACTAAAGTCGACGAAAAAGCGGTCGGGTATCATAATGACTGTTTGCTGCACTGTACGCTGCGCTTCTTTCTGTGTTGTACGAAAATCACGCTATTGCGGCTTAATAATGACTGTGTGCTATGCGCTGCACTGCTCTGTAGTTTACTATAATCTATATACATAATGTCTGTTGGTTTGTAATACGAACTCAAAAACTAGACAGCCGATTGAGCCGAAACTTTCCCAGAATAAGTATCTTAACGAAATCTCTGTAAACCACATAGTGCGAAAACGAACGAGAATGTGCTTTGTGTAGGTTTAGTCAATAGTACACCCCTCCCGTGACAAAACCTTCTCTATAGAAAGCCCAACTGTTCCGATCGTACACAGATACATGCTTAGATTCATCCAAAACGTATTTGTATTAGTAATTAACTAAAGAGCAAAATCCATATAAAATTTTTCTGTTTCCCACTACCACATCTTACGTTTCTCGCTCTTTGCGACTACTTATTTTTTGTACACTGTATTCACATCCCACAAACACACATGCGTTTTGGATTGGTTTACAGCATTAGTATGCGTAGAGTTGGGCTTTCTATAGAGAAGGTTTTGTCCCGTGAGGGGATTCAATTGTGCGGGTGGCGGAGCGCCCGCGAAAAGCTTGTAAATATATATATTGATCGTATCAACTCAAACTTTTTTAAGGAAAGCTGCACTGTTGTGAAGGAGCCGTAAGCATATTCCTACTGTTGTAGTGGTGAATCGATGGTGGGCGATTTTTTTCGGATATTATGGTCGATTCTATAGATTTCTGAGTCGCAGGGGTAAATTTTGTGATGGTAAGATGAGAATTCGACATCATGAAGAGAATTAAGCTCGGTAGGCCTCGGTGGGCAGGACACCTCGCTCGAATGAGTGAAGAGGATCCTGCTCGGAAAGTCCTTTGCGGTAGAATTTATGGAACACGACAGCGAGGCCGGCCAAGCATACGGTTGAAGGATGGCGTGTACCAGGACGTCCAGAGTTTAGGGATGCAAACTGTATGACATAGGCTTGAAATCGAGACCGCTGAGAGTCTTTTTGCTGGAGGCCAGGACCAGACCCCGGTTGTAGAGCCAAATATAATGACGAAGACGACAGTAGAGGGAGGTGGTCATGTGGTGTAGGGTCACTGGGTGGTTGGGAAGTTGGGTGAGTGTTTAACTTAAAAAAAACTTTTTTAAAAATTTCTAAAATGTCCAATGCTTCCATAGAAATATATTTTAATTTTACACAAAATTTACACAAAATTGAATCTAGAACATTTTCGAACAACTTCGCAATTACCATCAGAAACCACTTATGTAGGTACTAACCAACTATCATCGCGGCCTGCACACACCAATACAACTAACTATCCATTCCTACTTGTATAACTCATTTTGAAAACGAGAAAAAAGTCAAAATCTACTGCACTCAATATAGAGAGATCCTTATTCCGCATTTATCCATAGGCTGGCTGGCTGTGACTGCATCGCCATCAAGATGTCGATGTCGAGATGGGCGAGCTATGACGAAGGCAAACTGAATGATGATGCGGATGATGGCGTCGTCGACGTTGTCGAAGGATAAGAAGATGTTGATTACGATTTGCTTAAAACTACTACTACTACTTGGTAAAAATTAAAAATCTGAACAAAAGAAGAGAACAAACATAAGTAGTGTGGTGGCATCAGTGGAAGAGTGTGCGAGGTTGGCTTGTTTCCTATGCTGCTGCTGTTTGTTTCTTCTGCTACTTTTGCTGCGATAGCGTAATGGTTGGTCTTGTGTTATAATGAATCAGCCAAGGATTTCTCTATATAGGGTAGATATCCTTAGTCGTTGATGTGAAATGAATATCTAAGGGTGCACGGTGCATCCGACTACTACACGATTCTCTATTTATTAATTTATCTCTGTGTGAAAGGTTAAGTTAAGCAAAATACACAAATTTTATGATGTAAACATAAACAGTATACCTATTACAGTTATTTTATTTTTCTCAAGTATCTACGTATTAAATAATGAGAAAATCATCATAATTTTAACAAAAAGATATAGAAGTTTGTAAGAGTAAAGAGTATTTTATGTTTCACCTTTTCTTTTTGGTATAAATATGAAAGCGACAGCGTGGACATAGGACGGGGTTAAGTGCGGCGGTGGTACCAGTAGTTGGTCTTGGTACCTACTCATTAAGTGTGTCAAAAAATTTCGATTATATCCGAGTACAAAGTATACGAGTATAGGAGATGAGAGATGCTTGCTATATTCCAGAATAGAAAACTCCTGCCCTGTCCCCCACAACGTCGTCTTAAGTGTTGCTTTTGCTATATGCTATGGATGTTATGCAATTTGTTTATATGAATATGTTATTGTTTATTATGATTTTTGACTTTGAAATGTGTTATATTATGTTGTAATATAAAAAAAAACCCGCTATCCCACACCGATGGTCTTAACAAACTTAACCTTTATTATTAGTGTAAGTAGTAAGCGTTTGTTGTTTTCTTATAACCTTGTAAAAAAGAACGTACACATTAGATAGAAAACTAAGAGCGCCTCTAAGAATGAATCAAAGATACAGTTCATAAAGGCGTACATTTGAAATGGATTATTTCACCTCAAATTGTATGCAGTTGAATCTTAACCTCGGACTCATTCCACATTTTGCTCATCCTGGGCAACAGTTAACAGTTTTTAAGAAGTTTTTGTTTCTTTTTTTCTTTTCGTCATCATATGTGGCGCTACAACCGGTCTTCCAAAGGGTTTCGTAAGAATTGTGTCTATACAAATACTGCATGGAATCATAAATACACGTACGATTGTTAAAAGACTACAGAGTTTACCATATAGTCTGCCAAGAATAATTTATAAGCCAGAAGCAAGATTCTGGCTTAAGATAATTTCGTACCGGTACTTAATTATGGGGTGGATCTAAGTACTTAGCCAAGTTTTAAAGGAAAGGATCAGCAGAATAGAGGAAATAAACGTAAGATTCTTCAGAATTGCACGTGGCCGTAACTATCTCTGACAGGTGGAAGTGCGATGATCAAACCTCGACGTGGTGGCCACCGGTAATTTTCCTTCAATAAAGGTAAGCTAATTGATCGGGCTAGTCCCTTCAAAGTAAGTTTGGCGCGAGGCCAATAACCTCGCCCGTAAAAAAACTTTATTACGGAACCCCAAATCAGCCTCGGATACACTGATGAACGACGACGACCAGGCAAAGAAAACGGCTAAACGACCGCATACGTAGAGCTCGAGCTGCACAGCAGCTAGTCGATACTCAAATATAATGATGACATAACAGCATTCCAGGAGATGCGGTGGACGTTCATTAGTGTCTTACAAAAATCAAAATATGAAATTATGTGGGGTGGAGTTTCTAGTCAGCAAAAGAATGAAACCCACCGTTATCGTCTTTTAATAAGTAAATGAGCGGCTATGCACCCTTCGCGTGCGGGGCATATTTAGTAACATAAGCCTCATAAACGTTCACGCACCTACGTAGGATATTCCAGATGATGAAAAAGGAGACTTCTTTAAATCAGTCGAATGGGAATGAATAACTATTCTGGATGACATAAACGTCAAAATAGGTAGGGAGCTATCATTAAGGCAGTACATTGGCACCCATAGTTTACACGAGAACACTTACGACAGTGAGCAACGAGTCATAGAGATGGCAGCAAGCAATAATTTGGCCGTTGCGATTACAAGGTTACAAAAAATATCCATAAAGCTATAGCTGGGTATCTCCTGATGGAGTCACTCGCAACCAAATAGACCCCGTGTTGATGGATCGCCACCACAACCCGATTTTGATGACGGTACGAATGTACCCAGGTGCCAACATCAACTCAGGCCACTATCTTATTGGTTTAGTGCTTCCAAAGCGGATTGCATCATCACGAAAGACAGCATCCGCGAAGAGCTCAGAAATTATGAAAAACCAGTTCACCGCTGGCCGTACACAGCGATGAATCGTCCTAAAAATATTAAGGCCTCGGGATCAGATGGTATGCCATCGGAGTTGATTAAATCAGAAGGTCTCACATTACACCAAGCAATTTATGAAATAATAGTGCAAGTATGGGAGGAAGAAGCGATGCCACAAGACTGGCGAAGAGGCATCATTTTCCCCATAGATAGGAAGGGAGATATTACAAAGTGCAGCATTTATCGGGCTATAATGTTGTTGAATACCGCGTATAATATTTTCTCCTCTATCCTTCAAGACAGGATAGCCCAATACGCTAAAGTCATCATTGGTCCATACCAGTGTGGCTACATCACAGGCAAAGCAACAGCTGATCAGATGTACACCCTTAGGAAGTTAAATGTCTAGAATATAAAAACTCACTTCACCATATTTTTATAGACTTTAAAGCAGCCTATCATAGCATAGCCAGAGTAGAAATTTATTAAGCCATGAAAGAATTTGGCATCACAAATAAACTCAAACTATGACCAATGTTAAAGAAGCTAATAAAGCTAAGTAAAAATATGCGGATCACTATCAGGCCCATTCAACATCTATAACGGGCTCCGAAAAGGAAATGGACTGGCCTTCGTCCCCTTCAATCAGATACTGGCTTACACAGATATTGGTAAAAACCCAAGAGCTGTACAAAAAAACTTTCATCCAGATCGAGCGGCGGCACAAAATCTGGAGCTGCATATAAGTTAGAGCAAAACAAAGTACATGGTCGCCACGTCTGCAAAGAGAAAATCCAACATTGGTCCCTCAATTAAAATAATGGAGCGCGAATTTGAAGGAGCTTTAACTATCTTGGGTCAACTGTAGCAGCCTACAACAGCATGGAACAAGAAATACTCGTACGGTTGCTGAAAGCCAACAAGGCCTCCTTTAGTCTGTCAAGACTCTTCAAATCAATAACATCCAAGACTGGACTATTTCACAATCTGATATCAAACATTAGGAGTTTGTAATAAGCGATTACTTTTCGGGGCCGTTTAGTGATGAAGCCGATTGGGAGGGTAGTCGATCGGAAGGGAATCGGTTTGGTGGTGGTCTGATTGGTGGGTTATTTGAGTGGAGATCGGTGGGGAAGAGTGGCGATCTTATTGTCGAATCAATATTTTTTCAACTTGGCAACGCCGGGCACCAAACTACACCTTTTCAAATTGTAATTCAGATAGCGTCAACTATATTCCATATCAGTCAACTGTTATCAGATAGAGCTCAAATTATAATTCAGATTCGTCAAGTCTGGTTTAGAAAGGATCATTGTAATTCAGAAAACGTCAACTTCTTTTCAGATAACATCAGATGTAATTTAGATTTTTCAACTGTAGTTTAGAAAGCATCAATTGTAATTCATTGATGGTACTAGCGCAGTGCAACAACTTCCAACCTGAAGAGGCCCCAACGCTCATTTAATTGGAGCAATTTCGGTGGCTA
Organism: Nephrocerus scutellatus; assembly: GCA_947095585.1. Classification (NCBI taxonomy): domain Eukaryota; kingdom Metazoa; phylum Arthropoda; class Insecta; order Diptera; family Pipunculidae; genus Nephrocerus; species Nephrocerus scutellatus. The sequence goes on from OX352761.1 coordinate 16,905,494, forward strand.
ACGTTGTAGCAATGGAAAATGGAAGACGTTTGTTCACTGTTCAGTTGGCAAATGATTGGATATCCTCGTTAATGCAATTGTTGCGAGAAATGAAAAACCATCTAGAAGATTTGGCAGATTGTTGCTGATAACGCGCCTGGAAACAGCGATTAATGCGACAACATAAACTCTTTTGCACCCTACTCTCCAATACTTCATCGCATAGAGAATATTTGGTTAAAAGTCAAGTATGAGGTGAAAAACTATATGAGAGTTCCTGCTGTTGCATGGCGTGTTATTGAACGGAGACTTCTTTATTTAGAGGAGGTTATAAGTCCGGCTTAGGACAATATACATGGATGTGATTACGCTCGGGCTGCGCAACATTCCACAGTCCAACAAGTCGCAGCTTTAGCAATGACAGTGGGCTGCTAATTAATTAATCATTTATATTTTACCTATTTAAAAATATATTGACTATATTGTATATATTGACTTAAAATAGATCAAATAAAATCTTTGACTGTTATCTGAGTCTGAATAATTTGAATAATCTGAATTACAAATAACGCTATCTGAATTACACTTAACGCTTTCTTAATTACAATGTACATTTCTGAATTAGAATTGGCTTTATCTGATAAACAGTTGACTTATCTGAAATCTAGTTGATGCTATCTAAGTTACAATGATATTTTTGAATTACAACTCATTCCGGCCGGCAAGAAGTGTTTGCGCAATTTGAGGAACCGGAAGCCCGCCAAGGCTGGACGCAGAGATAAGGAAAGAGAGTTTCTATTTCATAAACATCGGTAGATTTGGTTTAATTACAGGAAGGCTACATCGCTCTCGATGTGGTGCAGTTGGTCAAGTCATTCCACGTTAGCTGTGCCTTGGTGGTAAGAAAGGTGAGAATGCGTTCACTGACGGAGCTCAATGGACGGCAAACTCTCTCCGTATAGTCCATGTCCAGTGTGACGCCCTTTTCGTCCGCCAGTACGTCTGATTTCCTACTGCCGTCAATTTCCCTGTGCACCGGCAACCATACTGGTTAAGTCTATGCTTTGGCTTACCAAGGTTCGAATTCTTGCTTGTCGCAAATAATGTGCCAATCCTTCCAGATATCGCGGTACTGTAAGATAAGGCCCTGCATGTACCCCCTAATCGCTGGGATCACCGTCTGAAAGATGCTATAGCAGAGTCAGGTAGCTTATAGGACCTCGAAAGATTAAACTTCACTGACAATACTCCAGCACTGACTCCATCTCTCACCTTGGATCCATCGGTGAAAAGAATTACGTCAAAAAGTCCCGATACTCCTCTGACCCTGCAACTTTCTATAGTTGGAAACTCAACGACAACGCTAGGACTAAAGTACAGTTTAGGAGTGCAGTAGTCGGTTAAAGATGGTATCATCTCACTGCAATATATTGCAGTGTTCGTGTGGTTTGGTGAGAAACAACCCAGATTTTCTGAGACGGACCGCGATGCACGTCGCAATGTATTTAATTGGTCGGGAGGTAATAAATTGTGATGATAGATTGTGTTACGGGCATCAATAGGACAGGACCATAGTGCTCCAGTTATAGAAATAGTTGGTGATCTTTTCTATTCTACTTAGCTTGCTGGCATTGAATTTTGTTATAATCGCCAGCCAGCAGATTAGCGCTCCATAGAGAAAAGAGCGTACCACCACTGTGTACAGCCAAGAGCCATCCTCGGCTGGATTTCTCATTTCTTACCAAGATTTTTGTTGCTAGCATATAGAGCAATACAAGCTTTCTTAGCCCTAATTTATATATCCGACTTCCAGCTAAGTTTTCTGTTTAGGATTACGCCGAGATATTTAGATAGTCATGTCCTTAGCCTCTCTGATCACAACTCCTATCTCATGCGTCCACGTCGCGACACTGGAAACTCAACCAAAACAAATGAACGATTTCGGGTAGCCAAACGGATTTGTATTAGTTTGGGTCGGTGCTTAATGAGAAGGGAAGTAAAACGCAGCCTCGGGTGCTAAGCGAAGTGCATCACCTCGGAAATGTAGGAATATTTACCGCCAAGTTGGCCGTTCAGCTAGGAACAATAAACGAGCGCGGCTAAGCGACATTGCTACGCTAGGACAGCAAGCCGCCGACAGTAGATAATACAGCACAGTCTACCAACTCACTCGCCAATAAAAAACAACACATTAATTATCCTGTTAAGGTAATAGACGGTTCTTTGATCCTTATGGAGGAACAAAAATAAACCCATTGGACAGAGCATTTTAGTAATGTTTTGAATATCACTTCTCCAGGTACATAAGCACTAAAACAGGCTATCATCAGCGTTGCTATTCTTAAGGATTAAATAAGGACAACAAGCCGCGATAATGACATAATGACAACATCTTCGCAGATCCAAGCCGATTTTCTATATCAAGGTATCTGGGAATCTGAATCCATTCCATCGTCGTTAAAAGAAGGTTTAATAGTCAAACTCCCCAAGAAAGGAGATCTGAGCAATTGCGAAAACTGGAGAGGAATTGCCCTGCTGAACATCATAAACAAAGTGATCTCTACAATAGTACCTCTAGGTGCTTACAGAATGCTTTAGAGTCAATTCTGAGGAATGAAAAAGCAGGATTTCGCCCAAACCGTTCACATTAACGCTCTGCGTATAATCATTGAACGGTCAGTTGAGTATCGCTCTCCTCGGTATATGGTCTTTGTAGATTTTGCTCGTTCCTTTGACATCGTGGGATGAAACATGATGTGGCAGATTGTCTAGTTGTGATGTTCCGGAAAAACTTATCAACATCATCAAGGAGCTGTACCGCGACTTGACATGCCGTGTTATTTATTTACGGCCATTTTGACTCTCCTTTTAACATCTACTCGGGAGTCAAGCAACGTTGCACCCTCTCCCCATTGCTCTTCACAATCATCGTTGACTTGGTGATGAAAAAGTAACCCATACCCCACATGGTTTGGCATCGAATGTATTTCACCGCCTAGAAGATTGGACTATGTCGTCTATCACAATCATTGGGTGACATGGAGCGAAAATTAAACTCACTAGAATTACAGGCTAACCAAGTGGGCTTAAAAATGAATGTGTCGAAAACAAAACTATTACTTGTCAACGACAGTGGAATATGTGATCTCTAGTTTGACGGACACCAGATAGAGGAAGTCGATAAGTTTTATCATTTTGGCAGCTGGATGTCAAAAAAATGTGGCGCTGATTCGGGTATGTGCTCAAGTGTAAACAAGTTGCGACACTCCTATAGTAAGTTAAATAATATCTGGAACTCCTCGCGGACTTAAAGCTTACGAGCTTCAGATCTAGCGTTCTCTCAGTACTCTTATATGGCTGCGAAACTTCGAAAGTCACATAGTGATTTGCGATGCGCCTTCAAGGCTTCGTCAACAAGTGTTTAAGGCGGATACTGCAAATAAGATAGCCGCACACAATCACCTCTATCAAGATCTGTGAAGAATTACGCAGCAGAAATCAATCGCGTTCCCCATCAGATGACGGAAATGAAACTGGATTGGCCACACTTTGAGAAAATCAGCAGATGATATCAAGAAACAAGCGCTCGACTGGAATCCACATGGAAATCACCGAGTTAGTCGTCCTAGGAGGACATGGAAAAGGACAACAGAAGAGGAAGAAAGATCTCAGGAGACGTCACGTCTCTTAAAACCTCAGGCGGTATATCGAGTTCGTTGGCAGGCATTTGTAGAAGCCCTATGCTCCCTCGCGGAGTAATGGTAGGAAGGAGGAAGAAGAAAGAGGATGATTTAGTGTCTGAGGTAAGTATAAGTCTCTGAGCATTTAATTTTGGTGAGGACAAAATTCGGTATGTTGGACTCAGCGGTTTTGCTAGAGTTAACTAACACGCCGCAGCTAGTTGCCCAGGAGCTAACCTTGCTCCCTATGATTTCACTAATCACAGAAGGGTGCTATCACTAATCACAGAAGTATACGTCACAAACATTTGTCACTGAGCTATAAATACTGTTATCTTGTTTTTACCAATCACTGGATTTAAATCCTCTTGAGTACGACATCCTTCCGGTGTCAAACAAATTATTGATTCAGTCAACTCTAAATGTCTAAATGGCCATCGAACTTGCAAATAACTGTTCGATAGGAAATTAAAGGAGTATGCATGAGTGTGTGTAGGTGTATTTGGTAAACAAAAGGTACCACACGACCACCGAACCGAAGAATCCAAGGGTAAGTTTTTTGACAATATACCACGACCACATGATTTCGAACCAAAACAACGATTCCCTCGCTTTTGGTGAAGCAACAAGCACACATCTTTGTTGGATTGTTGGTAAACATCGGCGTTTTTTTTTTTTTTTTATAGAGACTTATTGCCAAGGGAGGACTCCCTGAATGACTTGCGTCATCTACCCGGTGTTGTGCTTTCCAATCACAATCTACCATGCACCATTCACCACATACACTATGGCTATGAAGGAAGGCTGCCATGATAGCAGCACGTGCTCTCGCAAAAGAGCGTTACCTGCGCATGGCCACACTCCGTAGTCATTTCATTAAGAATCAAATATTGATTTTTCCATTTTTTCTGGACAAAAGTCAAATTGTCCCGATGACAATGCTGATGCACACTGATGACGTGACGACAATCGTGCGATGAAAATTATTGACAGAGTGGTGTAGTTTTTTTTTGCATATTTCCTGTGCTGTATGAGTGGCATTATTTATTTCAATTACTCCAAAACATTACTTAAGTGCGGTCAAAGTGTTCCATCTCGATTAATTCAAATTGTTTTGGGTTTCTCTACATTTTGCAAACGAAATCTCCCACAACCAGGATGATTAAAATGCGACCATATGTGCCGTCAAATCGGATCGCGATACGTGATAGCTGCATCGATGAGGACATTAGCGACGATGTGGATGACGATGTCTTCATTAAAGATTCGCGCTCCGCAAAGGTAATCATTCGTGGTAATATCCTTAATTCAACTTTTAACATTTGCATGTCACCTTATAGATGAACGAAGAGAAAGGCCTCAAACGGCCACTGATGGCGCCTCGACGAAAGAACGGCAAAACACACAACTCAGTGCCAATAATGAAAAAGCATCGCCGTTGTTGGAAGTGTTGTGAGCCGTTCTGTTATGGTCTTGCCGCACTCACCATATTGATAGCGCTAATTATGCTGGCTGCACTCATTCTGACCATGTTTCCGATACCACTGCAAAAGATCAAAATATGGCTCAAAAAAGATGCAGCATTTGGCCAACCGCCGAAAGGACTCATCTACGGCAGTAGCATGGGAACCGAGTTCGTTCCGTGTACGCAGATAAGTGTGCAAAAAATTTGGATGCGAACATTCCCCCGCATCAATAGTGAGAGTCCTGTGAGGAAAGCGGACCTAAATGGTGATGATGTGATGGACATTATCTTTGGATTCGGTGTGGGTAAGTACGAGTTGTGAGTATAGCAAAAGTTTTCCACTACTTACACTCTTTCTGTTTTTAGATGACAATGTTCAGTATCCTTCATATCCTTTGCCAAATTGCAAGACAGTTCAACAGGGTGAGGAAGTGCCTTGCGAAGGAGGTGTTATCGCTCTAAATGGCGCAACTGGTAGCCTCATTTGGCAGACATGGAGTGTTGGCAATGTATTCTCTTTGCATTGTTCAGTTGACATCGATCGTGATGGTTTCATGGATTGCATTGCCGCCGGACGATTGGGGGTAAGTCAAATTGAAAGTGCTTGGAAGACTGATGTGCAACTGAGTCAGGCTTAGCTCTAGTAATTTCCAATAGCTTCGGCAGTGGACTCTCTCTACTCTACTTCTAAAGGGAAATAGAATTTAGTGAATCAGAGGAAGTTATCGACTGTATACCAGCTATCTCCCCGTGGGGTCCATCTGCAGCATGATTTTTTATTGGAATGTTGTAGGACTTTACCACGGGATATTAAAAAAGGGTCGTCGGTGCTTAGAGTATACTCCGGATGAGTAATGTCTTCGCACTTGCGACCCGAAGTGGAGCACTGGTATTTAGAATCTCTTTATGAGCAAGTCTTTGTATTTAGGTGTTCATTTCATACAATATAACAGGTCTGTGATAGGGGACAGACGGGAATCTCGTATTCCAAAGACCTAGGACTTGGGGAAATCCTAGTGGCAAATGATGGGGTTCGCGGTTCCGGACGAATGTGCTGCCAGGGTCTGCTTTTGCAATCGCCCAGGCACTCATTCTGAAAGAGCCTTGAAAGTCCCTTGATGTCAGACCTCACCAAGGTCGCGTTGATACCGCGGGAATTGTCCGTGCTCACAGACAACAAGGCCGGCCGTAAGATTCGACCAGTCTGAGGACAATTGTGGTTGAGGACCCAGCTCGTTCTGGGGATGCAACGGGGGGGCTGCGGTTTACTCTCGAAAGAGAAGACTGCTAATATAGTACTTAATTCTCATGAGTATGCTTCAGGGCAAGCTAGGTAAGCGCGGAGCTCACGCTCCAACTCACCAATGATGTATACCAGCTATGCGTTTGTTATTTCAAGATATACGCAAAATAGTATATAGCCCAATACCGAATACATACACTGAGTGACGTCACCTTTGTTTTTAATAACGGTGTTTTTGCTTTAAGGCAGCATTCAGGAGTTATGCCATTCCAAACTTCTTGGATCATTTCCTTAAACTCAATTATGTTCTTAGCCGGATTTGTTCTCCATTTTTTTCGTTTTTCCTAACAGTCTCTTTTTTTATATAATTCGCGCACGCGTAAAGGGTTCGCACCCTTATAATGCTCGGCTATATGCTTGACAAAGCGTGTGCGTTAAGGAAAAGGAGGAGAAAAGAGGAGATGAGTCTATGAGCTTGTGTTTTGAATGCCTGTGAATCATAGTGATGTGGAAAGACAAAGCATTCCGCGCACATACGTTTTGTACGGCTGAAGAACGAATCCCTGAACTTAAGTGTGCGTCCGAAAAGGTGGTTGAAGGTAAACTGATCAGCATTTAGAGCGCCACGAGTATTGCGGTTGAATTCAAGGAGAGGTAGCATGCAGCTGGCTATTTCTTTTGAGCACCGCTGGTGGAAGAAGCGATAAAACAGTGCCAAGCAGGAAACGTTCCTGTGGTGTTCAAGTGAATCTATTGATTTCGCAATGTTTTCGTTCCCGATAAGTTTTATCGCACGGTTTTGTATTTTATTCTATTTTTAGTCGCTCCAGATCAGATATGACAATAGTTCTCCTTGCTTATTTTCGAATAAAATTGGCCTAATAGTGTTTTTGGACCATATTCCACACCGAACAGTCACTCGTTTTCGGTGTATTGACTTTAAATTCTCCCGCGAAGACTGCTCTGTGCTCCAAATATGGCAATTTTTCCTGTTCACAAAACCGGCGACCTAACTGTTCTCATTTGGTACTTCATTTGTACCGAATTTTGCATGCAATGTTTCGGGAAGTTTCGGCAACTAACTCCCTACTTTGAAAATAAGTTTTCAATATTTCAAGCGTATATTGACTCATCTCGTTCAACGCCGTGATATATTACTGAATTTCTGTCACTTGACAGATGACATTAGGGCTATGAGCGGCGAAATTGCCGCTAGTTAAAAAACGAATCAAAAGATCCCGCACCCACTATACTAGCGGAAGGACAAACATTTAAGTGGATGTTTGAAAGTTAGTCTGTGTCTCCATAAGTCTTCTTCGATTCCTGAATATGAAAAATAATTGATGAATTTTCTTTGTGCAGATGATTTTCGCTATTAACGGTCGCAACGGTAATACAATTTGGGAATTTCGTGAAGTCGAAGTTGAGACAAACTCACCGATTGTCATTGATTTGTACACAATAAATACGGTGCGAGATTTGGATGGCGATGAAGTACCAGAAATACTCGCTGTACATGTGGAAGAGCGCGAAGAATCTAAGGCGGGTCATATTAAATTGATATCCGGTAAGACCGGTCGAGTTATCCGCACAATTCCAACACCCTTCAAGGAGGAAGTTTTCGTGCCGTTACAAGTTGTAACAAAAGAGGATGGAACAGAAGTGCTTTTGATTATAACTGGCGGTCAGAATACCCCGGGCGGTGTATACTCCATACGTTTGCTATCACTAATGCAGTTTACCAGTGAAAAAGGATTTACGCCATTGCACCAGACGGGGACATCCGGTTTTATGGTACCATCGATAATAACGGATATAAATGGTGATAATGTGGACGACTTTGTCGTGTCCTCATTTAATTCACCAGTTTACGCGTTTGACGGACGAAATTTCTCGATGTTATGGAATTTTACATTTCCCACCAGCGAGAGTATCAGTGCAATTGTTCCTGGCCATTTTAATCATGATAATGTCACCGACTTTATGATTAAATATAATACAGGCCCGGGATTTCCGGTCTATTATTACTCGCAGACGACCGTTTTAGATGGCCTCACTGGTGCACCACTGCTTGACGCGATGATTACCGATTCCGGCGGAGCCAGTAGTCTACTCGGTGGTGTCTCTATATCGCAAACATTTGGCGGAGATTTCTTCCTGCATTGGCAAACGCAATGTCGCGGCAAATACGATGCAAAAGATGCGTTTGAGTTTATTCCAGGTAATGTGGATGAGGTTTTAAAAACCATCTTTACGTTTGTTTCCTTGCAGATAGCGATATTATATCGCAGGCTCGAGCGGACACATGTCGTCTGCGGTACAACACAACAAATGTGGTGAAACTTTATGCGATCGCACGGCACATTGAACCTCCGGGCGCGGTTATCTTTAGCACAGGTAAGTGCAATAACTGATAACTGCAAACGATCCTACTCTGCGATTGTTGCCAAGGGCAAATGCAGAATAAAATTGAAGAGAAAAACGCTTGTGTAGAGGTTCAAACTGAATCTGTTTTTTATTTGAAATATTCGTTCTTTGTAAACTAAATTCTAACATCAATTCTCATGAACCAGGAAATGGATTTATACCTACTTATACTTATTATCTACTTAGGCTGTTTTCCAATCCAATACTTATTTGTGGATACTTTGATTGTGTAGACTTACTTATTTAAATAAGTGTGCTAGCGAGGTGACTTATTAATGGCGTCAAATAAGTTTAGCCAAACAAATAAGTACTCGTTTGGAAAACAGCCTTATTCTATCAATGCAGTTGACCCTTTTTGAGTTTTTGGAGTGGTGTATACTGACATATGGGAAAACACTACAACATTATAAAATGCTTTCTTCTCTCCCTGGTAGATGACATCGAAGTTCAAGTAACACCAATGGAAAAGTCTATCAGTAAGGAACATTCTCCAAAGTCACCATTTAAACATCCGAAAATGTTAAAGAAACTAATGAGAGGCCGTGATTCCGGATCGACATCTGAAGTGGAAAGTACAACCAAAACCTCTATGAAGAAAACACCACACAGACCAAAGAAGATACATCATGCCAAAGGGAATACATCAAATCATCGATTGTTTGGGGAAAGATTAGAAGAGACAAATAGTGAACCTGATAATTTAGCAAATGAACAGGCTGAAAGGCAATTTTACCCACACGACATAAATCAACAGCAATTTAGAAATTTTGTAAGTTAAAGTGTTATTACCTTCGTAATATACTTAACAGTCAACATGTTTTACACCATACAGAAAGACTATGAAGCCGAACCGGGCCGCTATCCACAGGATTACGACGACATCCTTTATAACGACAATGAAGTAGCGCCTCAGTCAGCAGTACAAAACGATCGTCCAATACGGCTGCGAACCAAGTACCCGGGCGATCGTGATGTTCGCAGTGATATAGAGTCCACCAAGGCAGCAAACGAAACCCATAAAGAGGGAATAAAGAATACAGGTAGTGTAAGCGATTTACGTCAAAACCACAGTCCTGAAGAACAGAAACCATTAAGTCTATGGGATTTGGAACTCGAAAAGGAACAATCAGATGCAATCAAAGAAGCGCACAAGTTTGACTACTCCACAAAATTGCGTGAACGTAGACGACGACAGGATAAAAGCCAAAATAAAATAGAAATCAGTGATTCAACATCAGATCCCCTTAACAATACAACAGACGATTGGTACTTGGCGTCAATCTCCTCTACGGGAGTTCTCTTAAAATCTCTAACAAACACCCGCAGTTCCTTGGATTTTGTATTTATTCTTAACCTACGAGAGTCTGAGACATTTCCACCGCTTCTTCTACCAGAAGACTTAAACTGCATGGAAGAGAAAATCAGCGCCTATAAAAGTGGGTTAAACCGTTGAATATTACATTCATAACGTATGATGACTTTATTTTATTTTATTTAGCTTTTACCAATGATAATCTGCGACTTCTGCAAAAGCAATTTCTGAAGAAATGCCTGAATGCGCGCATCGGTGGTAATATTAATCCGCCTCTGGCGAAATACGAATCACAATTGGTGATAACACGAATTGGTATCACATGCACCTGCCGATCACTACAGCCGGATGAAGTTTGCTCAGAACTGGAAGAAATCCAGAAGCAAAGATGGACTGAATTTATGGGACATGATGGTCATGGAGTTTATAGAAATTGAAATTTCCCAACCCCAACAGAACGACGTCAGCAGCACAACAGACATTCAATTGTTTAATATTATTAATTATTATTGCGTTTTTTGAACAATATACATTTTAGTTAACGAAAATCCGTATGAATTGGCTTAAATGGAGAAACAACCGCCGGTTACAAGTATTAATTACAACTCTGTCCTCTGTGGTGAGATAAAATTAGAAATTTATCGTTATATTGACGTATTGTTGACAGCAATAATCTGCTTAACGCTTTATGATTAACTACTATAGTCGTGTTTTTTTAATGTCGGATAAATCTGACAAATCAAAGTTCCCAAATATCCGATAAATCCGATAATCAAAAAAATTATCTGCTGTGTTTTTTTTTTAACCAGAGAAAAGCTTTTTTTCACATAAATAGTAGTCAACATATCTCATGTTTTAAGAGACAAACAACTACAGCTACCAATAAATGTTCTGTATATTTTTTTAGAGTAAAAAGATCATATCCGAGAATTATCAGGTCTCAAAAAAACAGATATCTCGGAGAATGAAAAAACACAGATATGAATTCAGACAGTTCAATTATCTCTCCGATTACTCCGACATAAAAAAAACCAGCCTATGTTTCCAATTCAAATATGGGTGGAATTTGGTTGGGTTGAAACTTAATTTTTCATCAAACGCAAAATGGCATCACACATGGAAACCACGTAACTTGGTTGAAATTGAGTTACATCTAGAGAACCCAATACAAAATCCGATGAATACTTACAAAATAAAAAAAAATCGTCATTTTGTATTTCAACTCTACTTAACCCAGGGCTTTTTTCTTGATTTTGTATTAAAGTTCAGATATTTTATCTGGCAATACTGTACTGCATATCATGATGACGAAAACTGAGTAATGTAATTCCGTCTCCATTTTTAGTCTGTCATTAGTCTAGCATTGTTCGCGCAACGTCAAAGTATTTTTCCGCTAAAAATATTAAAATATGAAATGAGTTGTGATTTTATTAAAGCTATTTCGTTTGATCAAATTAGTAGATAACACTAAATTATTTACAAGAACTAACTAAATTTACGAAAGCTCTACTCAACCCTGTTCCAAGATCGTTAACCTAGGCAAAACCTGAGTTCAAACCCTGTTCATTATATTAGTAGATCATAGTTCTTAAGTTTACAAGGATTTGAAGAATTACAGAATGAGTTCGCAACATTGGATATGGATATGAAAATGTGTTAGTGTTTTTATATACCGTTTTCCATTTTGCCAAATTGAGTACAATGGAGTAGAAAAAAATAAAAATGCATAATTTGTAATAATTTATTTCAAGCCCATTTTACAATTAGTGTTAGAAAGTTATGGGAAATTTAAAAATATTTTATGGACAAAAATAATATAATAATGATAAGTGTCTTTAATGACGAATACGTTTTTCACGTATTTTACGTTCTTCTCTGATTTCTCTACGCCACAAACAATCGTTATTCTTATGGGAAAGCAACTTCGGTAAAGTGGCAGAGATAGCGACCCACTGTGCAATTTTCAACTCTGTGGTGAGATAAATTTCCAAATTTATCGTAGTTTGGAAGTATGGTTGATGGCAACATTCTACTTAGCGCTTTATTATTGAATATTATTTTTCCATGAATCTGTTACTAATTAACTTCATCAAATGCATGGTTGAAATTAAGTTTAGTTTTGACAACCTAATACAAAATCTGATGACTACTTAAAAAATAATTTTGAATTTAAACTCCAATTAACCGAGGGATTTGGGTTTTGTTCAAACTTAGTTTAACGAAAACTGCACTCAACCCCGTTTACAATAGCGCTAACCTAGGTTAACTATTCCATTGAATCGAGAAAAATGTACCTTATTTTGATGAAACCAAGAGTAACAATTTTATTAACTTTTAATAATCACTACCATAAATGAGTTTTGACGTGAAACATCTGTAAAATCAAAACATGGTGTTACATCAACAAAAATAGTAGTGTAACAAAAATTGCGTTAATAATTTTATAACTATTAGTCTTATATCGTTTTTTTTTACATCTGGCGTAGGGTGGTTTTTGTGCTGTCCAGTGGTTCGTTAAACCTAAAAAACCAATCTATCGTAGAGCGAAAATAGACCTGTATATTTTGGAAGAATAACCCCTCTCTTCACTAACTACAACAACAACATACGCATCAAAACAATATAAATAAACGATTTTCGCCTTCCGTTTCGATTTGCCGAGAAAAAATCTGAGCTCGAGCACAGGTTTCCAAAAGGAAATGACATTAGAGACGTAAGTACGCCGTCGTTATTTAACGTATATGGTCAGTTCGCTGATCAGACCTTGAGTTTGTGTCGAAGGAAATTTTCGAACTCGGTATTTTTGCGGATTTACCCATTTTCGTATCTTCTAAGTCAGAAAAGGCGAAAAAAATATCTGTCTGTCTGTGTCCACTGTAAAGGCTAGACGGCTAAATTGATGGCTATGAAAACTAACATTTAAGCTTTTTATATAAATTGGGAGGGCCCAGCTCAGCGCAAATCCGCTAACCGAAAGTGGCAGTTCGACAGTTTTTCAAGTTTTTGCAAATATCTCAAAGCATTTAAGAGAAATCTGTTAAGTGCAAAACTAATTTAAAAAATTTAAAAATAACAACAAAATTAAATAAAAAAAATTATTTTACTTTTCAAAATTTTTGAACTCATGATTTTTCCAATTATTTATATATATATATATATATATATATATATATATATATTTGGTTTATCCATGTATTTATATCACATTTTTACGACAACGTATAATCAAATTATTACGACAACGTATAAAAATGTGATATAAATACATCAGGAATAAAATCGTCTCTTTATTTTAGAACTGAGATGATTCATTTAAATGCTCAGTAAAAGTAAGTCTTACTATGGTCACACCTTCATTTTTAGATAAAATTAGTTTCCGTACTAAATCTGAAGTCAAAAGCAAAACCGTCCACTTTTAAATTTTCCGCACAGTTTCAAAGTCACTGTTGTTTTGAAATGTAAGCACTCCTTAATCAAACCTAATTGCGATTGGTCCTTTAAAACGAAAAACTGACAGCGAGTGGACTTTTATTTTTTTTTTATACTGTCAATGTCACTGTCACCGTCACCACACGGTTTTTTCCACCAAATGTTAAAGTTTTGATTAGATTCTATTGTAGAACGATAAAGGATAAAAGAAGAATCGCCATCGCCTTAACACTTAACGTTCCGAATGTTTAAAAATTTATAGAAATCTCACATCAAAATGGGTATTCTTGATAAAATTTCTGAAATCGAAAAAGAAATTGCCAGAACTCAGAAAAACAAAGGTAAGTTGTGCAAATTTATGTGCAATGTTCAGCATCTTTGTGCTAAGCTATGATAGGTTATGCGATAGAAAAATCTACATCCTCTGACTTATATGTTTCTCTTTTTTCTGCTAACTGCAGCCACCGAATATCATCTTGGTTTGCTGAAAGCCAAGTTAGCCAAATACAGATCACAACTCTTGGAACCCTCGAAGAAGGGTGAAAAAGGCGAAGGTTTTGATGTCCTGAAAAGTGGTGATGCGCGTGTGGCTTTGATCGGTTTTCCTTCTGTTGGTAAGTCGACACTCCTTTCGACACTGACCAAAACCGAATCAGAAGCAGCTAATTATGAATTCACCACCCTTACGTGCATTCCCGGTGTAATCGAGTACAAAGGAGCCAATATCCAGTTGCTCGATTTACCCGGAATTATTGAAGGTGCTGCTCAGGTAAATTATGCTCATTGTTGATTTCTGAAACATAATTTCTATTTGTTAATGTAATTTTATTCCATTATAACTTCAGGGAAAAGGTCGTGGTCGGCAGGTCATAGCGGTTGCACGCACCGCCGATCTCGTTGTGATGATGTTGGATGCGACCAAACCAAATGTCCATCGTGAATTGCTGGAACGAGAATTGGAATCGGTTGGCATTCGTTTGAACAAACGTAAGCCCAACATCTATTATAAAGTGAAGAAAGGTGGTGGCCTTAGTTTTAATGCCACATGTTCCCTGTCACGATGCAACGAGAAAATGGTTCAAACCATTTTGCATTCGTTCAAGATTTTCAATGCTGAAGTGCTCTTCCGTGAGGACTGCACCGAAGATGAGTTCATCGATGTGGTCACAGCGAATCGCGTGTATTTGCCATGCCTTTATGTCTACAATAAAATCGATCAGATATCAATCGAGGAAGTCGATCGGCTAGCACGCCAACCCAATTCGATTGTTGTCAGTTGTAATATGCAATTGAATTTGGATTATCTGCTGGAAGCGCTCTGGGAATCGTTGCAACTCATTCGTGTGTACACAAAGAAGCCGGGTGCACCGCCAGATTTTGATGATGGACTGATTTTGAGAAAGGTTTGATTGCGAAGTTATTGTGTATAATATTTTAAATGATTAATTTCCATTCTGTCGAACAGGGCGTCTCGGTGGAATACGTATGTCATGCTATCCATCGAACTCTGGCTGCCCAATTCAAGTACGCTCTCGTCTGGGGCAAATCAACAAAATACTCCCCGCAACGTGTTGGCATTAGTCATATTATGGCCGATGAAGATGTTATTCAAATAATAAAGAAATGAGCCGATTCCTGGATCTTTACCGTTGCATGCATTAGTGCATTAGTTTTCTCGTATATTTTACTTATTTCGGTTATATAAATATACATAAATTATACACATTTTTGATATCAATTCCGCTGCTTTATTGTTTCTAGATTAACAAAGAGAAAAATGATCTAAACTCCAGCTGAATGCTAATTAAATTCCTTTATTAGGTGGGCTCTACCGCAAGAGGTAATAAACACAATGAATTTGTTTATATTTTCTATTGAAAAATAAAGAAATCTGTTAATCGCATTAGATACAAACTGTTCTCTTATATTGAAAAAAAAAAAACGAAGTAAAACGCAACCCATAAAGAACTGATCTGTGCCCCAAATAAGAAAACTCGTACACAATGATAAGACAAAACACTCAAATGTGGTATTAAAATTTAATATTTACTTTTCCAAATGTACAAATTTGCGTACTGCGTAGTAACTTACATTTTACTTTCCCGTTTTATTTGTGGATGCTCCGGCAGCAACACCAGAGCTGGAAAACGGCTTACCAAAACTACTAATTCCGCTTATATTGGAAAAGGGCGTTGGGCCTGATGTTATCATTGATGTGTTCACCTTTGGCTCGGTATTGTCGAGCTTCGCAAACACATTTGTCGCATCACGTAGCCGATATTTGCGCAGATTAAGAAATTGCTCCTTTTGTACTTCGACTTTCTGATGGATCTCATGCAGGCGACCGGCGAGCGATATAAAACTTTCGTTGATTTGTCGAAAGCCACGTTTTAGGTCTTCGGGTGATACTGCTTGTGGATTCGTAAGGGAACGCATATATTTCTCAGTGAGTGCAATTTGTTGGCGGAAATTGATCAAATCACTTTCGTACTTTTGCACGAGACTCTGGAAAAACTGGAATGGCGTGCTATTCTCGAATTGTAGGCCAGCCGGTGTGTCTTGTGTGCGTTGTGCCATTTCAACACTTTGAATTGCCTTGGAAGTTTCCTTGCGTAAAAGTTTAATGTGATTGTAGTTGGTTTCGACACAATTCGCGATTTCTTGCAATGATAATTGGAGGTTAAGAATTTCTCCAGTAACATTTGATAATTTGCTTGTTGACGCTCGTCCAATATCAGAGCTGAGGGTCTTTTGATGTTTGATGTAGACTTTTAGGGAATCAACAGTTTTAGAAATTTCCTCTGGCACCTGGGTTTCTTTAACTTTGATATTATCTTGTTTGGAGTCACCAGGTTTCGGTTGTGATGAGGTAACATCGATGCCACCTAGCCCGACAAAAGGTGTGGGTGCGGCAGATGATACTGGAGCTGCTGTTGTCAAACCCAAACCACCAGTGGTAGCTGGTTTTCCAAAGAGGCCGCCACCAGTTGTATTACTAAAGCCGGAGAATGAAGTAGCCGATGTCGTTGTTGTACCAAAATTCAAACTAGCCGAAGTGGTTGCTGGAGCTTTGGCAAATGAGAAAGATGCACCACCACTCTGACCACCAAGAGTTGGCACTGAGGAAGCAGCTGGTGCTGGTGTCGCTGTGGCGCCAAAAGCGGGTGTTGTTACAGCTGTTGCAGTTGCTGCTGTACTTGCTGTAGGTGTCCCAAAATTGAAGGAAGGTGTTGATGTTGTATTTGCAGCGACACTGGCTTGCGCAGGTGCACCAAAGTTGAAAGATGATGCTGACGAAGTACTCACTGGCTGAGCTCCAAAACTGAAATTTGTGTTTGCTCCCAGTGCTGGAGGTGCTGATGAAGTTGCTGGTGTGCCAGTACCTAGTCCGCTTGCTGTAGGTGTTGCAGATTGAAGAAATGAGCTACCAAATGCTGGAGCTGCTGTAGTAGCTTTAGGCGCACCAAAACTAAATCCTCCAGCCGTCTGTTGTGCGTTGGCCGCTGGTGCTGTCGTCCCAAGAGTCGGAACATTTCCTAATGAGAAGCCACCTTGTGTATTAGCAGGACTTCCAAATCCAGACATTGTAAAAATTTCAATCGACTAATAATTTTGTTATTTTTCAATGTAACGCAATTCCGTGACTTATACGCGAACGTGATTACTGATAAATCTTAATAGTTTTGACATTTACAATTAGAATGCACTAACCGCCAAAGCAAGTGTCATTCTGGGCTGCCTTATGGTATGGAATGTGTTTTAAAGCGCCAAAGGCAATGCTAAGGTTAAGGTGGGTACACATTATCAGCACACGCTCAGTCAAATAAGCTTTATACTTGAATCGTTTGTGTATAACTTTAAAAAGCAATTCGGGCTTCGAAAATACAATTCGGTATTAAATGTCAATAGCTGTTAGAGCGATTTTATTCTCCGATATCCAAAACTAAACACCCATCGTTTATAGGTACACAAGAATGTCTTAATTGCAATTCGGAAAATAACACGGTCCACATAAATTAGAAATGTCAAAAGAACTCTTAATTAACATGCCCGAATTTGGTAGTTATAGCTGTGAGTTAAGAGGTTTTGTCCTAAAATATAAGAGGTGTAATCTATTAATACATTTATTTATTATCTCGTTTTATGAAATTTTTAGATTTAGATTTTAGATTATCATACATTTCATTTAAGTATTTATATTATTTTTTTTTTCAAAGCAAAAATAAAATTTAAAATAAAAATAAATTAACAATTTAAGATCATTATTTAACTGGCGAATGAAAATTCATAAAAAAAATATTATAATATATTTGATAAGATAAGATAAGAAGGGGGGTGCATCAGTTTATAGAAACTAGTTTTACATGATATAATATTCAGTACTGAGTAGAAAGTGTACTTATTCTGTTATTATTTATTTATTTAAAAATTGGGAGGCTTTTATTTTACCGAAGTTGTATAGTTTTAAACATACATCTAATTTCTTAGCGATCATTTTATTAAAGAAGCGCTATTTTAGACTTATTGATTTATCTTACATCTTAAAGAAGTTAGTATTCCATGTATTTATTTTGATAAACAAATTAAAATATATATTGTTTTTTTTGTCTCACATCTATCTGCTTTTGGTAACTAAATTAAATTTATGAGCAAGAAAGTGATGGAAAATAAACAATCTCGCGGCACAAATATATAATATAACTAGATAGCATACTTTATTTTAATTTTTGTGCCGTCTGACATTTGTTGTCGCCATTTGTCAGTGTAACAATAATTTTTTAAATAAATTTTCAATGCTTACTATTTGCAGGTGGAGGAAGGTTTTAAGCTATAGTACACAACCATTCCGCGATGGTAACTGTAATGAGTACGTCAACATGTCAAGCAGCCACTGACAGCTTTTGTCATTCGATGCAGATTGTCATTTGATAATATAGGAAGATTGTATTGTACTCTAATACGAATATACGAATAATTGATAATAATAAATCATCATTTAATTCTTACAAATAATAATTATTCCTAATTATTACAGTAGCAGCAAGGCGGAGGTTCTTGTGTACAGCTAGCGAAGCGCCCGGTATCGGCTGGTATTTTGTATTCTTTACGATTTTCCATAATTTCTAATTTGACAGTTAATCAAAAAACAAAATTGATCGGTGCGTAAAATCAAATTCACTTCTAAATGTCAGTTACATGATATTGGAGCTAATAAACGGTATTATTTAAATATAAATAATTATCCACTTTTTAAATAATGACACAGATTAGTTACTTATTAAAATAGACGTTTTTGAAGCAATATTTCTGACAATAAAAGTATATGCTGGGAGTTCCAACAAAAAAAAATTAAAGTTAAAAAGATGAACACAATTATTAAATTAAGAACCATACATCTAATGTCGAAACTTGCAAAACTATGGTTAAGTGTGCGATAACTTAAGCTTTAGGCAAAATAGTGCACCACTCAACAAAAATTACCAAGCCCCTACGGCTCTCAAAAATTGTTCTGAATTTTTACAAAATAGTATTAAGATCTTATCCGAAAATTATCCGAGATAAATTTATACAACTCAGAGAAAGATATTATTTCTTGGAGAATAAAAAAACGCATATCTTAATTTTAACAAATAGGCCGTTTTCGAAACCGAGACTTTTTTTTGACTTATTTGCAGCCATCTTAAATAAGTCAGTAAAATCATTCGAAACAACAAATAATTGTCTTGCGTTTATAAAAAGCGAAAAAATGATCGTGCAAGACAGAGATAGAAAATAAATCACCACGTGAGGAGACTAATTTGAATAACCCAGGTTCCACAAATAAGTCTTCATTTCGAAAACAGCTTTATTAGCTAAACTCAAATTCACTCAAATTTATTTAACTCAACTCAACTTCACTATTCATTTAAAGGAAGTGATTTTCGACATATAGACATTTCTAGAAAAATGAAGAGAATACTGTCAGAATACTTGAACTATATTGTATAAAAATCGTTTTTGTAATAATATTTGTTATATGGCGTGTACAAATAAAGTGACCGTTTGACATTTTATTTCCTAATACTTTCTATGAATTCAATTTACAAGGTCGTTTCACATATATGTATAAACGCGGAATAAATTTAAAGAAATAATCCAGGCGAATAAAAAACTCTATTCGATATTCTAAAATATTCCGAACGTTTTAAAAACCTTTTCCAATGCACTCTAAAACTTCTTCTTCTTCACTTCCCCACAATTATTAACTGCTAATAAAGTATTTTGAAATTAACATCGCAGTAGCTGTAGCGTATAGAGCGAGCAGAGCAGAGAACCGAAAGAGAATATCACACTACTGCACATATTTCTTTCGGGCTCTGCATACTATGTAATTTCATCGTACATACATACACCTTGTTATGTAGAAATGATTGAAGAAAAGTCAAAGGCAACATTCGACACCCTGTCTAAATATAAGGCTGACATAACATCAATCCAGGTGATGCGGTGGACAGGGAATGGTGTCTTACAAAAATCAGAATATGACATATATTTCAGCTGTCATGCAAGATGCAAGACATCATGTGCTCGGGGTGGGATTTCTAGTCAGCAAAAGAATGAAACCCACCGTTATCGGCTTTAAAGCAATAAAGGAACGGCTATGCACACTTCGCATGCGGAGCAAATTTAAAAACATAAGCCTCATAAACGTTCACGCACCTACATAGGATTCCTCAGATGATGAAAAAGAAGAATTCTTTGAATCAGTCGAACGGGAACTCCATGCCTGCCCTCAGTATGATGTAAAAATCTTTCTGGGGGAAATGAATGCTAAAATAGGTAGGGAGCCAGTATGCAGGCAGTACATTGGCACCCATAGCTTACACGAGAACACTAATGACAATGGACAACGAGTCATAGAGATGGCAGCAAGCAATAATTTGGTCGTTGCGAGTACAAGGTTTGCGCGTAAAAATATTCACAAAGCCACCTGGGTATCTACCGATGGAGCCACTCGCAACCAGATAGACCACATGTTGATAAACTGCCGCCACAAGCCGAACCTGATGACGGTACGAACGTACCGAGGTGCCAACGTCGACTCGAACCACTGTCTTGTTGGTATGGTGCTCGAGCGCGGATTGCATCATCACGAAAGACTGCAGCCGCGAATCAGATTCGAGTCAACACGGCTGCCCTTCGCAATGAAGAGACCAGAAACAACTACGGTCAAGCGATAGCACTCGCCCTAAATGCAGGGAGAGTAAGTCCTGGGGCTGAGATGTCGGGCGTAAAAGAGAAATGGAGACGCCTTAAGAATACTGTCATAAGTACTGCTGACGCCATCTTAGGCAGTAGTCGTAGACATCGAAACGACTGGTTCGATGACGAATGTAAGCTAGCGACTGAACGTAAGAATGTTGCGTACCGAGCAATGCAACAATCTCATAGAACGCGGGCACGCGAAGATGAATATAAAGAGCTCAGAAGATATGAAAAAACAGTTCACCGGCGTAAGAAAGCAGCCTGGAGAGCAACGACCGCACCAGGCGCGGAAGTTCTTCCAAAGGGTCCGCGTAATAATGCAATATACACCGCGTTGCACATACTGCAAGGACAAAGAGGGTAATCTGATCGCCGATCTTAAAGGCATTTTAGAGCGATGGGAACAGCACTTTCATGAGTTGCTAAATGGCCAGCTAACTGAGGAATTGGAGGCTCCACGAATGACCGAAATTCATACGATGCTGCCGCCACCAAGCATAGACGAAGTTAGCAGAGCTATAAATCGGCTCAAAAATAATAAGGCCCCGGGATCGTATGGGATCCCAGAGGAACTGATAAAAATAGGAGGCCCCACATTACATCAAGCAATTCATGAAATAATAGTGCAAGTATGGGAGGAAGAAGCTATGCCAGAAGACTGGCGAAGAGGCATCCTGTGCCCCATACATAAGAAGGAAGATATCACCAAATGCAGCAATTATCGCGGTATAACGTTGTTGAGTACCGCGTATAAGATATTCTTTAAGACAGGATAGCCCCATACGCTAAAGTCATCATTGGTCCATGCCAGTGTGGCTTCATCCCAGGCAAATCATCAACTGATCAGATTTTCACCATAAGGCAGTTGTTGGAAAAATGTCTAGAGTTTCAAAACTCACTACACCATCTTTTTATAGACTTCAAAGCCGCCTATAATAGCATAGCCAGTGTAGAACTTTATAAAGCCATGAGAGAATTCGGCATCCCAAATAAACTGACACGACTATGTAGGTTGACCATGACCAATGTTATAAGCCAAGTAAAAATATCTTGATCACTATCAAGCCCATTCAACATCTATAACGGGCTCCGACAAGGGGATATGGACTGGCCTGCGTCCTCTTCAACCTTACGTTGGAGAAAGTGATCCGAGACTCTGATGTAACGGCGAGAGGAACAATCCTCTATAAGTCTATTCAGATACTGGCTTACGCAGACGATATTGATGTCGTTGGTAGGCCTGCAAAGCCTACGCTGGAAGGATGGCGTAGTCCAGGACGCCCAGCGTTTAGGGATGCGAAACTGGATGACATCGGCTCAAAATCGGGACCGGTGGAGATACTTTTTGCGGGAGACCAGGACCGGACCCCGGTTTTAGAGCCAAATATGATGATGATCGGCTATTTGCTGTGCACCTCGAGCTCTATACAGTGAGCGTACGTTCCATGAGAAAATTCTTAATTCGTTTAGCCGTTTTCGTTGCCGCGGTCGTCGTCGTTCATCAGGGTATCCGAGGCTGATTTTGGGTTCCGTAATATGGTTTTTTTTACGGGCGAGGTTATTGGCCTCTCGCCAACCTTACTTTGAAGGGACTAGCCCGATCATTTCGCTTTTCCTGTACTGAAGGAAAATTACCAGCGGCCACCACGTGGAGGTTTGATCGCATTTCCACCAGTCAGAGATAGTTACGGCCACATGCATTTATGAAGCATTCTGTGTTATTTGCCCTAATCTGCTGATGGATGGCCGCCAGAGTGAGACATTGCACGTCTTAAAACAATACATAGAAACAGCACTTACTATTACGTTGAATAAATAAAAACTATGAATTTATACTATAGGAACCGTCGTAAATTAAAAAATAATTCATTCATTTTTTTCATTTACTGGAGACGATGAAATCTGCGTCAGTCCGTCCGTCTGTACAAAGACTTTAGTTTAGATTCCCTACGAGTGGTTAATGGTTACTACTGCTTTTATGAATTAAACCAATTGTCAAAAGATTCCATTTTACAAATTTTCTCGTAAGTTTTTTTTTGGAAAAACTCGTATATGAGACGTACATATGCCTAAAAGTCAATAGAAGAAGTGGAAATTTATCATTTATTTTTCATTATTATTTTGAATATTATTTATTATTTTCTCATTTAATGTATATTTTATATCTGAATCAATAATTAAAAAAATATTAAATGTATTTAACCTTAAAAAAGAAATCTTTTTATTCTAAAGCTATGTATTTGCATATCTTTATTATCACTTGCATTACGCCATTATCCTAAACAATCACGAAACACGCACTTCGCTGGCGGATTCATTGGCGCATCCGATGGACACACAAAAGCCTCCTGAAACTCTGGCATATTCATAAAACTGCGATTGATCAGCGTTCGGTATTTGTTGTCATTGCGACCGCAATACAATTGTGCCACCGAGTAGAACATAATTTGCTGTGATGTCATTTTCACATATTCCAAGACATAGTCTTCGGCAAACGAGAACGATTCACCCTCCAACCAGAATTGATAATCACGATAGGATTCGCTGAAGGCTCGATGGAATTTATAAATCTGTTCTACTTCGCCAGGCGTTAACTTATCAAATATCGACGATGACGACGGCGACCATTCGTCGTCGAGATTAACTTCCGTTTGCCTGTCGAGACAGTCGAGTGCCATGTAGTAGCCATCTGCATTGTACAGATAATTCGAGTGCATCCACAAGTCGAAGCCTTGTGTCGAAAAGTAATGGTAAAGCGGCTGTTTCAGTATTAGCAGAACAAAGTCTAGAAATTGCCGTACGAAATATCGTGAATGATTTATATCATCCTCATCGATAATATCCTCGAAGAAGGATTGACGTAATTTGGCGGCTCGCATACGAAATAAGTTGGCGTGAAATTTGCCACGAAACTGATGCCCACCGTAAATGGTGTCGAGCATCTCGGGTGCCAATTCGGAGTTTGCATATTTCTTAATTGCCCGTTCAAGATTGTAATCCTTCTTTGGCAGTCTTTTATCCACAAATAATGACCAATTTTCTCCGATCAGAGTTTCTTTGCGTCTCTTCTGGAAGCGTGTTGTGTGATACAGATACGTTGCCATTGCGACATCCTTGCTTATCAGCGGCTCAAATACTCCCCAATGCCAGTACTCAGCAAGGAGTAATGTTTCAAATTCCGTCGTCAGCTGGAAGCAATCCTCATAGCGAAGTGCGACATTTAATTTCCAAATGATGTAATTGATGACTATGCGCAGTTCACTGTTCCGGATTACCGCCAGAATCTCTCGTAATCTTTTTTCGTTAAGCTGGATTTTGCGTGCTTCCTCGATTTCATATTTAGTGAAATTCAGTCTGCCAAAGAATGTACTAAAATACTCTGCCATTGTATCATCAACGACAGGATTCGCATCATCGATCCTTTGTTGCTCCTCTGAAATCGGCAGCAATCCTGCCAATTCACGGCAGAACACAGAAAGTTCTGAGCTAATTATCTCAGCTATTTGCGGGTTTATTTTCGCTACCGAATGCATGAGAGTCTCCTTGATGGCATTCTCACTGGGACACACTATGTCAGCCGGTCCTATGAATATTGTATTTGCCGCGAAAAATATTTCCACAAAGATCGGAACTCCATGAACTGCTGCATTAGCTGCCAGTACAGACCAACCGGTCATTGTAATGTTTGCCTGCTCCCATTGGTAGCGTAGAAATGGCCAATTTTTCAGCTCAGTATGGTTCTGCGAGAGAAAATCAATTTCTTTGACAAGTGTACTCCACTTATCGGGGAATTGTTGTAGTGAAGCGACGGCAACTCCTACATACGAATTAGCTGCTGGTGTCGTCTTTCCGCGATATTTGCATGAATCGTACAGATCACGCAATAGGATTCCAGCATTGGTGCTAAACGCTGATCGATTCTCCTCGAAAAACCGAACTCGGTTCTCTTTGTTGTACAGAAATGGCGTCGCATCGTACTCCCCACTCGGATCGAAGTATCCGCAAGCGTGCTGAAAGAAATCCTCACACGGCTCGTAATCTTCGTCGATCATATTCGACATGGTGTTCAAGTTATCCTTATAGACATTGGAGAAATGTTTTCCTACGGCCAGTAGCGATGATGCTCTAATGATGCCAACCGGATGCTCAAAAAGCACGACAACGAGCACTGCAATCGAGCGGATGCAATGAGTTTGAGTTATTTTTACTGCCATTTTCAGAGCATTGTAAGTGTTCCCGCAAAACGATGCTAACAAGATAGATTGCAAATTTTCACTAAATATTTAAATAATAAAATCAAGTTTTAATTATATCTGCATGCGGGTTTGATTAAATGCATAATAGCGAACGTCGCATTTCTATTTGTTATTCTTTTTTTTTGTTCGAATTAAAGCGTTCGTCCATTCGGCTGTCTGTCCGTCCGTCTGGCTGTCGAAATTTTTTTTAAAGCGAAACAAGCAAACAAAATAGATTGCAAATTTTTACTTAATTAAAAAACTAAACCAATGAAATAAAATTTCTACAGGCCATAACCGGGCTATAGGGTTGTAGATCCCAATATGATTATGAAAATAAAAATTGTGGTATTCGTATGCAAATGCCAAAGCAAAATTCGTTCGCATCTAATCAAAGTGAATTCTAGTGCAAATTAAAGCGTCCGTCTGTCCGTTTGTTTGTGAGATATATCAACAACAAAAAAACATTCTTTATTTCGTACATTTGTTCAAACCGTTGGCATTTCTATTGCCATTATAATTATATAATTCTATTTCGTTCGTATATAACTCAAAAAATATATCACACATTTTTCAATTTATTTGTTTTGCTTTCCTCTTTAGATGTGAACATGTTAAGGCTCAACTATTTATAATGAGCAGCAGTGGGCTTATTCTTATTTCAAAACCAAACGAAAAGCTGATCTGATTTCTATAAATCTTTAAGTTACCCATAATGAAATTTTAGCAACCGCTGTCATTGTCATAAACATACAACAAGCCGTGCATTTTCTTGTTTCCCAAAAAAAATGTATTAAATTAATTAAATAATTCTTCAATTCAAAAATATTAACAATCGATACATTCAAATGCAAATTTCACAGACAATATAACGCAATTTTTCTCAACTGTAAAATTTTGACACCTTGCTTATACTGCCTTGTTACTTAACGAACATTTGACGAATTCGACCAAAATCGCAGCATACGATTTTCATGTAATCTGTCATTCACACCAGCTAAGATAATCCCACTTAAGTCCAAGCAAGGTGTCAACGAAGTGAGACATTCGGTGCGGAAAATTGACAGGTGAGAAAAAATGCGCTATATTGTCTGTAAAAAATTGCATATATCGATTGTTTTTTGAATTGAAGAAGAAGAGACATTGTGTTATATTGTTTATGAAATTTGAATTTGAACAAATCGGTTGGTATTATTTTTAAATTAAA
This sequence comes from Nephrocerus scutellatus, assembly GCA_947095585.1. Lineage (NCBI taxonomy): Eukaryota > Metazoa > Arthropoda > Insecta > Diptera > Pipunculidae > Nephrocerus > Nephrocerus scutellatus. The sequence goes on from OX352761.1 coordinate 16,931,716, forward strand.
GAATTTGAAATTTATTTAATTCATTTAATGCATTTTTTTTAGGAAACAAGAAAACTCGTGGCTTGTTGAATGTTTATGACAATGACAGCGGTTGCTAAATTTCATTATGGGTAACTTTAAGTATGGTAGAAATCAGATAAGCTTTTCGTTAGGTTTTGACATAAGAATAAGCCCGCAGATGCCCATTAAAGTTGAACGTGTACTTCTACGTAAGTTAACGAACATTTGACCAAATCGACCAAAATCACAGTATACGGTTCGCCTATTGTAATGAGTCGTTCACATTAGTTAATTGAATCCTCCTCAAGTTCATTATAGTAGTAATTACATAAAAGTATGTTGCACCACGCCTACTTATTACTTATTTGTAAAAATATAAATGACACATTTATTATGAACAGCGATTAGGTTTTGTTGTCTAATCATATGGGCAAATAACTATGATTAGTAATGTGAGAATTTTGTTGAATTTTCGTGCGCTACCGATAATCGTAATCTTCTTGACCTTGGCCAATAGCGATTAATTCAACTTTGTGGAACAGTCAACATTCATTATCAGCTAAAAAAAATTATTCATGATTTACTTTTGATTAGCAATCAATCAAAACAAATTTTTTTTAAGTTTCACATAAGTGCTCTTATTTTGCCTGCTTTGAAGTTGCGATTAGGTTAGCTGTTACTTTTTTTTTTTTTAATATCGCTCTGTTGACCACTACAGTCAGGCAAATCAGCATAAAGTGTGCCGCAGCCCATTATACGTATAAACAGGTGCCTAGTAAGCCTCAATTTCGAGTGTTGTTAAAGCTGTTATGGCACTACTTTTTTTTTGGGTTTGTAAATTGGCTGAAAACTAGCGCCAGATAAACGAGATAGCCAGTTATAGTAGTAATAGTAGCCCTTATCTGATTAAAACCATCTGCGTTTTGGATATCGAGCTATATCTTATCTCTTTCAAAAAATAACTTGCTATAGATTTTATATTCAGCTTCTCAGTAGGTGCGAGTGCATACACAATAGTAACAACAATGCGAAAATGTCAAAAAATGTCATTGAAAATGTAATTCAGTTTACAAATTTTATTCGGCCGGCTAGCAGCTTTCACATATCGCCAACGAATTAGCGTCTGACCGCGGTACTTCAACTAAAGAGGAAGCCCCTTCTCTTCAAACACTGCCGATGCGCAAGTTTGAACGAAGTTTCCGGAGTAACACCCTCCACTCAGGCATCACAACCGTCCACTTCGACCAACAACGCTGCTGGGCATGTTGATCAAGATGGCTCCGGTGCCTCCCCTAAGAAGATAGTGACTAAACCAATTACTTCGACCAGCAGGACTACTGGGAATGCTGGTCCAAGCTCTTCTGGCAACAGAGGTGGCAAAACCACATTCGTACAGATTGTACTAATACACCCCGTACCACCGGCAACATGGCCGGATCTTCCATATCGAAAAGCGATGCTGCTGGGCACGCAAAGAAGATTGTTAAGTCGGCTAACAATAGACCACTGGGTCAAACCCCGATAGCTTGCCGCAAAGAAAACGACCCTAACAAAGCTTAATTACTCCGACAAGCTAATTCCTCAAAGGAGGATATATGAGGGTGCTACAAGCGAATCTGCATCTCGCTAAGGGCGCTACCCTCTGCAAAAGATTCGCTGATGAAAACATAACCCTTGATCTCATCCAAGAACCATGGGTTACTAGCGGACAAATCAAAGGTCTACGGAATAAGGCAAGTAAGCTAACCTTTAAAAGCGGGCATCAGTGCCAAGTGCGGCCTGTTCGATCAGCAATAACGTAAACTTTCTTCCAATTCCAGAATTCATGACGAAAGACCCGGTGGCCCTTTTAGTGGAGATTCCGACCGAGAGGGGATTAAAGAACATCGTGTGTGGCTCGGCATACTCCCCGGCGATGATGACAACATTCCGCCCTATGAGGTTCAGAAGCTCACACTATACCGCAAGGACAACAGCCTACAATAAAGCATTGGTGTGACGCGAATGCGCTTGTATGGGGCAGTAGTTACATCAAAGGAAGGGATGAGTGTCTTTTAGAATATCTCGTTAGTAGTAATGTAGAAATTGTTAATAAAGGCTTGAAACCCACATTCATAAATGCGATTCTCGAAGAGGTACTCGACCTCACGCTTGCCAGTTCATTTGTATATAGTATCATCGAAAACTGGCATGTGTCCAAAGAAGCCTCTCTGTCTGACCATCAACACATCAGGGTTGACTTTCCAGGCAGATTGGCACATACTTCTTTCAGATACGATCTTAAGTCTACGGTTTGGAATCTTTATCGGAGACACGTACACGTCGGAACGAGCGGACAGAATTAGAACGCTACTTCAAATTCATTTCCAAGGTTTGTCTACTTATGTTTAGACACCCTAATGCTCCTTATGATGGGCACGCATTGCCAGCAGGGTAAATAGTTTATCGGTAAAAATATTTAGTCCAGATAAGGTAAAATGGGCCGTAGGATTTTTAAAATCATTCATAGCACCCGGCAGAGATGGCATTTTTCCAGCGCTCTTACAGAGGACAATTGAGCTCATCCTGCCGGGTTTTATTGCTTTATTTAGAGCCAGCTACAGCTGGGGTTATATTCCGTACACCTGGGGAAAGGTAAACGTTATTTTTATCCCTACATGAGGCAATAGGCCTAGTGAGCTGCCTAAATCATACTGACATATTAGTCTAACATCATTAGTTCTCAAAATTATAGAGACTTATTGATGTTCATATCAGAGCCTTGCTAGATACGTCTAGCCCTCTACACTCAAGACAGTTCGCATACAGGGAAGGAAAAAGCACTATCTGGTTAAAAAGATAGAAGGGAATTTTCGCTCCTAGAAACCGCTCTGTGTGCTTTCCTTGACATCGACGGTGCTTTCGATAACATTGGTTTTGACTCAATAACAAGAGCAATCAGTAGCAGAGGTATCGAGGGCTCGACCAGCTCCTCAGAGGAAATGTCTGTGTCAGTAACTGAAGCTAAGGGCTGCCCACAAGGATGCGTCTTCTCCCCCCTTCTATGGTCGCCCTTTAGCCGAACTGCATAGATCAGGCTATATCACCATTAGTTATGCTGATAATTTGGTAAGCACAGCACGACCATAACAAATGTCATGCAACTTGCGTTACTTCACTTCTAAGAATGGTGCAGTAGAGAAGGGCTTTCCATCAATCCCTGCAAATTCGTCCTAGTGCCTTTCACGAAACAAAGTTTGTCCGATATGGGACCTATCATCATAAAAGGCACTACATTAGAGTATTCCAGTGAGGTTAAATAACTCGGAGTCATCCTTGATAAACGATTTAACTGGAATTCTCATATCATATCAAAAACTTGTCCGCCATTGAACGTGCCACTAGGGCCCTGTAGGCCTGTAGACGCCACTACGGCAGAACTTGGGATCTTAATCCTAAAATGATTCATTGGATGTATACCATCATGGTGAGACCAATTTTCACGTACGCTTGAAAGTGAAAGCGGCCGAAAGTTCTTGAACAGACAACGGTAGTTTAGCCTCAGAAGCTATAAAGAATTGCCTGTCTAGGTATAATGGGTGCCATGCGCACCCGCCCTACGACTGCATTAGAAGCTGTTGTAGGCCTTTCACTCCTGCCAATCTTCATTAGGAAGACGTCCGCTAGATACGCTATCAAGCTGCAACTAGAATATGGGTACAAACCAGGTAACTACGTGGGACTCCTTAAAATTCTTGACTCAATTCACGAAAGAGACATGTTTTGTACCATGCCTGTCACCATGACCAGGTAAAAAAAGGTTTGAGGTAAAAATATTGGATCTAGCAATCTGGTCTAATGGTGCTCCAGTACGTGACAATAAAGGTCTGGTCTGTTACACAGACGGACCGAAGATGGATTCTGGAGTGGGCACTTGGATATTCGGACCCAACACCAAAGTCTCAATACCAACGTGTAAGAGTCCCACTGTTTTCCTAGCGGAACTCCATGCCATTGAGGTCTGCGGCAGGATAAACCTTAGTAAGGGTATTATAGGCGCTACGATTTATATCTTTTCAGATAGTCAGGCAGCACTGAAAGCGCTATCGTCCAGCATAATGGACTCTAAATCAGTTTAATGCTGCTACGATTCACTTCAATCCCTGGCAGGTCTCAAGAGGGTAAGACACGGTTGAGTCCCTGGTCATCAGGGTGTTGCAGGGAATGATTATGCAGGTGAACTTGCCAGGGCTGGTTCAGAATCTGCGTGCTTAGGACCGGAACCTTACTTTGGTATCAGCTGGGCTGCCACCGCAGCTATGTATAATAAATGGGAAAGTAAGCTTCGTCTGGACCACTGGGATAATATCCCAGGGCTTGGACATTACAAACGGTTAATCAGGCCCTTTTCCTATAAGGAAATCCTTGATCTTAGACAACGATAGCATCAAAAAGCTAGTAAGTTTTTTCACAGGTCACTGTGGCTTGCCATATCACATTAGTAAAATTAAACTGGACTCAAACACGGAATGTAGGTTCTGCTTGGAGGAGGATGAAACATCCGGGAACATCCTCTGTGACTGTCCAGGTTTGATTTGGTTTAGGAGACATATTCTCCACAAGGCAATATGTTCGTCGGCAGATCTGCGAAACTCTGCCACTAAAGACATACTATCCTTCATTAGGAAGGTAATAAGTCTCTTAGATGACTTACACCTTACGATACAATAGATCTTTTTAGATCGCAGTATCAGCTAATCGGGCTAGGGTTTGTCAATAAAAAAAACATCTTGCTGTACACAGGTGTTGTACGACCAATTCTTACCTATGGGTCGCTAGTCTGGTGGCCAGCGATGAGCAGATTACAGCGTTCAGTAGCAGTTGGCATGACAGGAGATCATGTCACGGTCATGTCCGGCCGAGTCCCTTAACACTATCACCTGACAAATTTATCAAGTATGCTGCGACGTGCAGTGCAGTACTAGATAATACCAGCACTGTAATAAACTGCAGACAGTACCTGACCCACGTAACAATTTCAACCAACTATTCTCTGACTTTGCGAAAAGTAGTTGCCTAATAGCAAAATTTGCGAAATTCTGAAAGCTGTTATTTAGCAGAACAGTAGGTATTCCGAAGAAAGTGGAGGTCGAAAACCTTCTGATCAGCTTCTTAGGAGAATTTGCAACTAAGCAAATTTGTTTGCTAACGCTGTATTTTGCGTAATTGCTGAATCAGAGAAAAATTTTTGCAGTGCAGTACAATTTAGGTTTGTTACTAAACCATACGGGCACTGTAATATACTACAGTCAGTACCTAAAGTCAAAATACCATTATCTACTGACTACTGCATCCCTAAACTTTCTCATTTGGCGCCGAGTTTCCTACCAGGGGAAACTGGAAGGATGGGGTAGTACCAAGGCAATATGACGCAACAATGTTCACTGACGGATCCAAGATTAAGGACGGAGTCGGTCCAGGTATCATTCAGGATGATCTATACTAGCTGAATCGGGTAGCTTATATGACTTTGAAAATACAATCTAACCGATGCAGCTAGTATCTTTGAGGCGGCGATCCTGATGCCTGCAGAGCTCAGTTACGCATAAAGGGTTGGCATATGTGTTGATAGTCAATCCACCATAAGGGCGATTCATGCGACCAGCATTAACTCAAAACTTGTACAACAGTGCTAAGAAGAATTGGTTTCGATCGGTCAACTCCAGAACATCACCATACTGGGTCCCTTGGCACAGTAACATAGAGGGAAATGAGAGGGTGGACGAATGGCAAATTTTTCCGTAAATATTATATAGATTTTTTTCTCTAAAAATTACTAGTTTAAGATGTTATATAAGAAAAAAAAATTATCTCTATATAAATAGAAATTTAGTTTGTTGTTGTGACAGTATCTTTCTAGGAGCGAGATGTGTAATCATAAAAGTGGTAGACATACCATTTTGCATGTTGGCACATACTCTGACGCATGGAAGCGTCAGCCGCGGTACTATATATGGGTATTAGTTAGTGTAGTAAAACAAATAACTTTACCAATTTGTTTTTCGTTACACAACACTGAGTTCATCAGATAATCGCATCATAGATTTGTATTTGAAAGGAACATTTCTTTGGAATCACCAACGCAAACTTGGACTATTACTGGCATCATTGGCAACCATAGTCAATCATGCAAACACCCATTGCAGATTGTTATTCTTATTATAATTCCTCGCTCATTGTTTTTGCTTCACCTTTGTCTATCTTCACAAAACAAGAGAGTTTTCCTTTTGGGGGATATTTTCGGATGAACGAAATACGAAGGAAAATTATTTTGTATCATTTTCATAAATTGATATAAAAAGGCTTTTATGCTCAAAATACTGATTTCATTTACTTCGAATTGTGGTGGTTATTATTTTCACATTTATGCATATGGTTCAACTCATACTGTAATACATTAGAATCGTCTCTCAATTCGGAATTTGGGTATATGTATTTGTAAGGGAATGGAAAATATCAGTGAATTTTCGGGGAAAATATTTAGAACAAGAAATAAACCGCAAATAAGCACAGCACGTCTGCACTCAAATTCATTGAGTGAGCATCATGATTTTACGCTAAAAGGGAAGCTTCTATGAAATGCAATCCATGCGTTAGTAACCGAAATTTTCATATCAATCTATTCGTAAAGTTGATCGTATGAACGCACATACAGAATTGGTCTGAGTTGTTTGTATATTTCTTTACAGAAAATTTTCATTTCATTTGCAAAATATTATGTTTTTGTTTTTAATTTTAAGTGAGTTCTAGAAATTTCAGCTCGATCCGATGAATGTGTTTTTTAAATTCTCTATATTCTGATGGAGTGGGCGTCGTGGCTCAGTAGATAAGAGCATGGCTTCTGAGCAACAGGTTCGTGGTTCGAATCCCAGTAACACCAAAGAGTATTTTTCACGGTGTCCCACCTCTCGCAAAAGTCTGAGACAAACATCTGAGAGTAATAACTTGTCACGGAAAGCTTCTCAATTCATCGTTCGGATCCGACATTAACTTGTATGTCCCTTCCATTTCTGTGCAAAAATATACATGCTCAACACAAATGGTTGCGGGAAGCTAGGCTAGGAGAAGCTATTATTATATGCTGATGAAGCCACACGAACCAAATAGACCACGTGTTGATAGACCGCCGCCACAACATGAACCTGATGACGGCACGAACGTACTAAGGTGCCAACGTCGACTCGGACCACTATCTTTTTGGTATGGTGCTCCGAGCGCGGATTGCATCATCACGAAAGACAGTATCAGCGAATCAGATTCCAGTCAACACGGCTGCCCTTCGCAACGAAGATACTAGAAACAACTACGGTCAAGCGATAGTATTGGACCTATGGCTGAGATGTCGGGCGTAGAAGAGAAATGGACACGCCTTAAGAATACTGTCATTAGTACTGTTGACTCCATCGTAGGCAGTAGTCGTAGGGATCGGAATGACTGGTTCGATGACGAATGTTAGCTAGCGACTGAACGTAAGAATGTTGCGTACCGTACTGGCATCTGAAGATGAATATAAAGAGCTTAGAAGATATGAAAAAACAGTTCACCAGCGAAAGAAAACGGCCTCGGAAAAGAATCTCGTCCGTGAACAAAAACAGTACAGAGAGCGAGGTCCGCACCATGCATGGAATTTCTATAAAAGAGTCCGCGGTATGACGCAATATACACAGCGTTGGACATACTGCAAAGACAAGGAGGGTAATCTGATCACCGATTTCAAAGGCATCTTAGAGAGATGGGAAGAGTACATTCATGAGTTGCTACATCGCCAGCTAACTGAGGAATTGGAGGCTCCACCAATGACGAAAGACAACACTATACTGCCGCCACCAAGCATAGACGAAAAAGAAGAAAGAAAGAAAGAAAGGCATTAAAACAGGAGGTCCCGCAACCAATTCGTGAACAAATAGTCCAAGTTTAGGAGGAAGAAGTGATGCCAGAAGACTGTTGAAGAGGCATCCTGTATCCCATACATAAGAAGAAGATATCACAACATGCAGCAATTATTGTGGTATAATGTTGTTGAGTACCGCGTATAAGATTTTTTTCTCTATCCTTCAAGACAGGATAGGCCCACACGCTAAAGTCATCATTGGTCCATACCAGTGTGGCTTAATCTCAGGCAAATCAACAACTGATCAGATTTACCTCCTTAGGCTTATGTGATCGAAAAATGTATAGAGTTTCAAAATTTACAACACCATATCTTTATAGACTTTAAAGCCGCCTATGATAGCATAGCCAGAGTAGAAATTTGTAAAGCCATGGGAGAATTCGGCATCCTTAATAAACTGACAAGACTATGTAGGTTGACCACAACCAATGTTATAAGCCAAGTAAAAATATCCGGCTTGATAGTTCAAGCCCATTCAATATCTATAACGGGCTCCGACGAGGGGATGGACTGACATGCGTCCTCTTCCACCTAGCAATGGAGAAAGTTATCAGAAACTCCGACGTAACGGCGAGAGTAACAATACTCTATAAGTCCATTCAGATACTGGCTTACGCAGACGACATCGACAATGTACACGTCTGCGAGTAGAAGATCTAACAATTGTCCCTCAATTCAAATAGTGGAGCGCGAATTTGAAGAAGTGCAAACCTTTAACTATCTCGGGTCAACAGTAGCAGCCGATAACGACATGAAACCAGAAATACGCGCACGGTTGCTCAAAGCCAACAAAGCCTTTTTCAGTCTGTCAAGACTCTTTAAATCCAGGAATTTAACCATAACATCCAAGCTGCTGGTGTATAAGAAAATGGTCATACCAGTACTTAAATTTGGATACGAGACTTGGGTGCTTAGCAAGAGAGAAAAGTCTTACGTAGAATTGTTGGCCCCGTATTTGAGGAAGGACGATTCCGGAGACTCTATAATGATGAGATCTACGAGCGTTACCGCGATGTTGACATCGTGAAGAGAATTAAGCTCGGTAGGCTCCGGTAGGCAGGACACCTAGCTCGCATGAGCGAAGAGGATCCTGCACGGAAAAGATCTTTGCGGTAGGATTAATTGAACAAGACAGCGGGGTCGGCCAAGGCTACGCTGGAAGGATGGCGTAGACCTGGACGCCCAGAGTTTAGGGATGCCAAACTGGTTGACGTCGGCTCGAAATCGGGACCAGTGGAGGGATTTTTTGCGGGAGGACAGGACCGGGTACTGATGGTTGTAGAGCCAACTGTGATGATGATGATATTAACTTCGCTTGCCCGTAAGTCTGTCTGTCTGTCTGTTTGTCGTGGGATTTTGCGATAAATTTATAGCCCACTTCCCAAAGCCTAATTTTAATGAAATTTTGCAGACATGTGTATTTCCGGTGACACCACTTTCTTTCAAAATTTGGGCCCATATAATTTTTTTTAAAAATTGACCCGATTTTCTTTAAATTTTATACACATGTGTATATGGAAAACACTTTTTGTAAAATTTTTGAAGTTATCGGGCCTCGGGATGAACATTTTCTCTAGTACAGGCTGGACAAAGGTTTTTTTTTCAACTCTCTGAGAAGACACCAGAAGAATAGGAGAAATGAAAAAGCTTACGCATGATAAAATCCTCTTTAAGACTATTGCAAGAATGCCCAGCAGTTTTTTGAATACTAAGATCGTTTAAGAACCTAACAAGTGAAGGAGTACGAAAGTAGATCAGTCCCATAGATAAATCTCTTCTACAAAATACAGGCGGGCAACGGGCATTCTGGTAACGTGGATCTAGCTGAAAAATGTGAAGCAAGCAAGTGAATGAACGTTGAAAAAAATCAAGAGACTTTGTTTTTAATTCTTTTCATGATTAGATTCTTACTTCCTTTGGGACATTGCAGTATTTTTTGTCTCAATTTCTTGTCATAGCCATAACATCCAAGCTGCTGGTGTATTATAAAATGGTCATACCAGTGCTTACATACATATAGATCAAAGATTTCAGTTGCTTAGCAAAAAGATGTCTGTCCTCTTAGCCGCGTTTAAGAAGAAAGTGTTACAGAAAATGTTTGGCTCCGTATGTGAAGAAGGACGATTCCATAGAGTCTATTATGATGAGATTTACTATCGTTATCCTGATGTCGACATTCGCTCACATGTGCGAAGAGGATGCTGTTTGGAAAGTCGTTTTCATAGGATTTATGCGGCACGACAGCGAAGCCGGCCAAAATGGTGTAGACCAAGCGGCCCTAATGTGAATATGTTTTGTGTAATCGAAAAGTCGTTGTCGGCTGGATAGGTAAGATTTTATGTGGCTCTACTGTAACCAAAGTTAGACAAAGTTCCTAAAAGTCTGCCTGATATTAGTTAACGTTTTTATCTAAAGACTTTTTTTATTTGAAATTTGTCAATAACTTTGGCGCAATTCTTGTCTGCTCCTTTATCTCGCGTCGTTTCTCTTTCTAACCATTCTGTCAACACGACCTCTTTTCTGCTCTATTCCCACCGACATGGGCATGGTCTTATCTTGAATTTATTTCTAAAACTCAGTTAATTTTTATATTTAAGTTGTATGAAAATAATAATTATCATTACTGACGAAGTAACGACACTAACACGTAACACGTTGATGCAAACAAAAATGCATATTACCCTTGATTATATAGCACATCAAAGACGATGTCAATTGTGACGATCAGTTTTCTGGAAAAGCAGATAGACAAACTTGACACCGAGTCGAGATTCTCCTCGATGTCAGTTCAAAATAACTTGATTTTTTAAAGCTTTCGGGTTCCATCAAGAAATGCATGGGAAACGTTGGGTTGCATTCACAAGATCTGTATTGAGCATTTACGAAAAAAGTCGATATATGCGTTTGATATATCTATTCTATTGCATATTTGTCAATAGAAGCAAAAGAGTTTGCAAGAGCGTCCAAGATCTTTCCCCCACAAAACTTTACTACCCCCAATGGTATAACAAAACGATTCGCTATTTAGCCACCTCAATAACATCGTTAATATAATAAACATCCTCTCTTTTCTATTCCAGACTGGTAATTGAAAAAAAAAACTCATCTTCAGTCACCAGCGAAGCGATTCAAATTTACACTAACACAAACACACAATGGTTGGCGTTTAATGCAAAATAATTTCCACCCCCATGAGAATATCTAAGCGTATAAGAGAGTTTCCTCTGGTCTGGGCATTGTAACGAAAAGTTGTATCTCCATATTTATCGTTGTCTGAATTGAATTTTTTTACGATACCAGACGACTATTTCGGGACTACTTTCAACAAGCAGCCTACGAGTACTCGTACACCCACAATGACGTCGGGTCTCATGGATAATTCAAGTGTACACCAACCAGCTCCTCACTTACCTTCCTGGATTGACAAATTGTTTTATATACAGACAATAGCAACCGAGCAGTGAGTCAAGTGCGACATAGAAGACCAAATTCATGGTTGGCCGGACACAATCCCGCATAATGCACACAGCAGTCGCATGTATACCAAGTACCAGCCAGTTCACATATGGCAAGAAGTGGCATCCGGTTGGCTTGGTTCATTCTTTTCCTTTCTTCGACGTATAGTTTTGGAATTCATTTTGGCACATTCAGCTAAATATGGGTAAACGCGGATTTGCGATTCTTCGTGTTATGAGAGATTTAAAATCTCTGTCATTTCGAGGGTAGTTCTTTGAATTAATTCTATTTTGTTTAAGTGCAATGGACATATATGCGATATCCCACAATGTTCAATTTTAAAAGCAAACAGGAAAGAAATTTCGCAAATGCACAATGAAAAATAAACTACAACTGATTAACAATAATTTCTAGTTATCCGACCATCAAAATTGGATAAACCAGTATTGAAAAGAGTGGACAAGATTTTGTCTGTGCCTTCAGCCATCTGTTATAATAACAGCGGGACAGCTAAGTACCATCTTTACCCACAAGATGGGTTAGCTTCGTACGATTAACTCATCAGAATGTCTTAAAAAAAGAAAAGATCGTGATTTTGAGAGGAATCAGGCAAGGTTGACACATATTGCCCCAATTTTTTTATTGGTTATTCATTATCTGCTGCCATGCTTTGTCGTTGGTTAACGATGGACGTTGTCATATAACATTAAACACATTGACTACGATAACGAAGTGTGCCGGTACTCTCTTTTAGGATTAAGACCAGCTAGATTATGTGCCAAAAGGGTATTCTTTAAATGACTTTTCAGGACAATCAGGAAGATAAATCTGGCAATTCTAAATGCAAATAAAAAGTGGTGAGCACTGTTAACATCTTGTGGCTGAAGATTGACACTTAATTGCTAGAAAAAGAAAATGATCAGCAATCGGAATATCTCTCTCGCACAAGAAGACATTGCTGGATAGCCGATTGATAGTGTCCAATACTTTAGAAGTATCAGCAAATGGAGAAACCAGGAAGATGCTGTAAAGTCGCATCTCTACAAAATGTTGCACAAAATATGGATAAGCAATAATTCTATTATCTCCAACACCAATCTAAGACTGTTCCGCTTCAACCTTAAGTACCCGTGTAGAATTTGAAAGGTGACCGCCATTATTACAAAAAAATGGCAGCAAACTTTCTTAAAGCTCTTTCTCGAAATATTCTAGGGATTTTCTTTATTAAATCGAATCATTAACTAGCTTTTCCAGAGAAAACGGTTCAGGTCAGACACATTTTAACACAACCGTTAATCAATGTACCGAAATTGGCAGTGTTTTGGTCACGCAGTTAGAAAAGGTAACAGTTACATAGAAAATTACGTGATGCAATAAAGGTTAAGCGCGGTTAGACTGTTTTCCATCAAGCGCTGTCACTGGATGTATATAAACGTTCTGGTAACTCATTTTAGCAGCTACAACTTTAACTCATCCTGGACCATAGGACAACATCTATTTCTATCCCTCTCCATCTGTTCGCAGCGCGATACCTTTGCAATGGCCACGATGTCAAATTGTGGGACTGAGCTTCTGTCAAAAAAGTTGACCTCCATATAACTGATATAACTAGAGCACTTCGGTCATGTCCCACCGATGCTCCTAACATAATCCTACCGACCTATTTAATAAATACGTTGCGGCGTGCAGCGCGGTCCGGCTCAGAGAATCTGGGTGGTTTGTACACAAACCGTACGCCACAGCAATATACTGCAGTTGTTACCAAAAGGGTTGATACCATCTTCAACCGACTACTGCACTCCTAACTTCACTTCAATGCTAGCCTTGCCGTAGAGTTCCCAACTCGAGAAAGTTGGAAGGAAGTTCTTTGATGTAACTATTTTCACCGATGGATCCAAGATGAGTAATGGAGTTGGTGCTGGAGTTTACTCCGGAAACCCTAACCTTGCAAGGTCCTACAAGCTAATTGACTCTGATAGTATATTCCAGTCGGAGATCAGAGCGATAAGAGAGGCATGCAGTGCCCTATCTCACAATACCGCAATAGGGAGCAAGGTTGGTATTTGTGTAGACAGCCAATCTACAATTAAAGTCATTATTGCGACAAGCAACAATTCGAAGGTCGTCAGGCAGTGCCAAGCCGAACTGGTTTCTATAAGCCATCGCATAGAATTGACCCTAGTTTCGGTGCCAAAGCACAGCGACATTGACGGCAATTAGAGGACGTGTTGGCTAAGAAGGACTTAACACTGGACAAGGACTGCGCTGAGACAGTCAGCTGTTCTCTGAGCTCCGTTAGGGAACATATTCTCTCCTTCCTTACCACCTAAGCACAGCTAAGGTTGAGCAATTTGACCAATTGCACCACGTCGAGATGTGTCCGATCTCGGAAAGATATTTCCAGAGTGGTTACAATAACCACGAGACACTGGCCGATGGGCAGCCACACAGCGAAACTGGGAATTCCCCATAATACCTTTTGCAGGAGCTGTTTAAATGTGAATGAGAAATAAACTCTCATTCATTTTCTTTGCAAGTGTCCGGCCCTTGCAGCTCCTTGTTTCGCCAAACTAAGTAATCCCTTCTCTTCTGACCTGAAGGAGCTTTCAGAGTAAGGCATCACAGATCGTACCTTACCTTACCTTACCTTACGTACACAACCATTTTTCGTTGCATTGGGTCTCCTGTGGTAGCAGAACAGCGCTCTATACCAAGGACCTCGTCAAGTCAGCGAGGACCGCCACTCTACCTACCCCTACCTACCTGACATCCATATTGTTCTCGGCCAACCAACTCGCCTTGCAGCTTGAAGATTCCACTTAAAGAACTGTTGCTGTGTGGTTTCTTCCGTGTGTGTCCAATCAAGCGCCATTTCCTTTACTTGATATCCATATCCACTTTTGTTTGTCCAATCTTAAGCCATATTTCATTGTTGGAAATCGTTTGTGGCCACCAGATATTTAGTATGTACCTGAGACAACGATCAACAAAAGCTTATAACCTGTTGGCAGAGCAATTCCACTTTGGCTACCAAAAAGGCAATGATGACATCTGTATGCTGCACCCAGTCCTATACAGTCAGGAGGTAAAAACCCACTATTCACACATCAGATGACAAACTGAATACATCGGCTCAAAATCGATATCGGTGGACAGGTTTTAGCAGGAGCCCAGAACCGGACTACGGTTGTAGACCCAAGAATGATGATAGTAGTGCCTTGTATTATTCGTGGGTACATCCCAAAAAGTTCAAATCCCAAATGAGATATGGTATGATAGGCTCTCGTTAATGTAATCACTTAATCTACAAAGACCGTTTTTTATGCGGATCTGAGAGGTATTTCGTGCTCTGCGAGAGCTCTAGAGCCTGACCTTACTGCGATATCATGTCAATACTTTTACCGCGTTGATATTCGTAAGACTTCTCTTAAATTGATTTTTTTTTCACAACTGTGTTTAACAATTCTCCTCTCTCTGATAAGAGTTCAGAAAGAGTCTCAGAACATAAGAAGTGCTGGAATGAACATTGTCCCATACACGAGCAGCTTAGATGTTACACTTTAGTTCCTGCTTTTACAGCGTAGATTGGTAGATTTAGGTGGCTCTGTTATTTCTAAGCAACTATTCTTGAGTTTGTATTTCAATGCATGTTTTGGTAGCCAAAATTGACCCAGACCCAAGGTAGTTCAGAGAATGCAGTGTGCATCGAATTACAGCTTTCCTACCTTGACTGACTTATTATGATTAATTTTTATCTTATTCGCCAATTTCTGAAAAACTTTGACTTTGATTTCGTTTCGTGCTGCATATCCTAACCAGGAATTAAAAATCATCTCTCCAGCATATGGATGAAAACATCAACATACACCAAAACATCGTCTCAATCTCAATCACGTCAAATATAAATCATTCTCCACCACCCTAAATAATTGAATCAAATTAAAACGCTACAACAACAATTAAGTGAGTTATCATATCATTGGATTATTTAAAGCTCAAGTGCACCTAAGCTCATCAGACAGACTCATGGAAAATCCTGCTTCGTTATCATCACTAAAATGACAACGTGTCGAAATTATAAATGACATCTAGTGTCACCGGCAAACCTTTGAGCAGCAACTCACTCAGACTATAATCGACCGACACCGCCCACAAAATACTTACCCTTGACTGATGACAGTACGTACCTCTAACATACAGTAGAGAATAGAAGCGAACTGAAAATACTCTTGTAATTGTCATCAGATCAGTTGACAAGTTAAAAAACAAAAGCGTCAACTAAACAAAACAGTAAAACTTCAATTAATCACACATAAGCTATTTATCATACCCGTCGGTTGGTAAGATGACACAGGGCAGTGTCGCACCCAACCGACCTGCCAGACCAGTTCCGTACAGTCATACAAGGACCAATCAAATAAACGAAATCCGAAATCAGCGGAATTCGTAGTTGGTATACTCGTATAGTAAACCCAACAGCTAGATATCCCTCGGGGTGTGATTGCGGAGTTTTTTTTGTTTTTTTGTTGTTGTTGCTTTTATCGTTAGCAATTCTCCTTCATTCCTATACATCTAACAGGGTCGGGGTGAATAAAAGTAAAGCCAAGAAGTGTCGATTGATTCCATATCTCCACTTATCGTTAGTTTTGCGACAAGTGAAGAGCAATCATTTTTTGCACACTGGTGATAAAAAATTTTGCTTTTTATTGCAAGTGAATTTTATTCTAATCGAATTTATGATTGGATAAAATTCAATGGTGTATTAAGCAAATATTAAATATAAAATATAATAACATCTCTTAAAATTCAAAGTTTTTATTTGATGCAATTTTTAGAAGAACTGACCTTATAAATTAAAACATCTAATGTCATCCGATAGTTCATTGAGGCATAACGACATTTTCATGACACATGATGTGATGCATCACCATATGCCATGTACTATTGGAGCTGTACTTTGTCATCAACTAAACCATGGATGGGAGAGTCCCATCGAGATGTGATGCATCACCATATGCCATGTACTATTGGAGCTGTACTTTGTCATCAACTAAACCATGGATGGGAGAGTCCCTATCGAAAGCAGAAAGAAGTTACGCCCAAATCGATCGTTAAGTCGTAGCGATCATCGTCGCACTAAAAAAGTTCATGAGTTCCTATGCGGAAGACATTTCACCATCATCACGGATCATTGCCCGTTATCCCAAATAAGAAAATTCTCGATGGTTACGTTGAGACGTCCCATTTTCTTCTTGCTGATGGCTTTAACATAAGCTAATGTTCAGGCGGAAATTGCTATTGCCGTACCACCATTCAAAACACCAAAAGAAGAGCAGATCGAAGATGATGGAAGATGTTGTTCCGATGACGTTTAAAATGCCGATCTGTCCAAAGTACAAAACGCGAATGGCCAGTGGCCGAATACAATGGATCGGACAGACAAAACTATTTGCGTATTTCAAATTCCGCAACGAGATATCGAGTCCACAAGGCTGGTTACTCAAAAGAAAAAGGACTATCATTCTCAAGGCCGCACATCGTGCGTAAGCTATCTAGATGCTACGTCTGGTGGACGTATATGGAGTCTGACATCGAACGTATAGTTAGTTTGTTCAATAGGCATTATTTACATTCTACATATCGTTTTTGTTGATGTCAACATTTTCTTAATCGTTGCTGATTCATTCTTAAAATGGTTAGGTTTAGTTTGGTAAGGTTGCGGTGGCAGCTAATTCTCACTTAGACCATTCGCTGTCCTTTGTGTTACCACAGGATCTTATACCTTTCCTTTTATCAGAAGATCCATTCAGAGCTCTTAATGAATCGAAACATATCTCGCACTTTGCCGTTCTGACTGCTTACCTAAGGTTTGTGCCTTCAGTGCATTAATGCCGGACATGAGCAGAGAAGATGATCTATGGTCTCTTCCTCCTTCTCGTCCATGCAGCTTCTGTAGAAGTCATTATATTCGACACCCATCCTTCTCGCGTGTTTCCCTAGAAGGCACATCCTGTCATTATCCCTACAACCGTTCTTAGTTCACGTCTTTGTAGGGAAATGAGCGCAGTTGAGCGCTTCAAGTCCAGCTTCGGCCAGACCGTGTCGGCAATTTTCCACCTTACATTTGTTCTTGTTTCTGCCTCTTTGCGAAACTCAAGTTTCAGTGTCGCGATAGGACTCCCTACCTCTGCCCTTTCCGGTACTAGCTGGAGTGTCGTACCACGTCTAGCTTACTCATCTGCCCTGCAGTTCCTCTCAACATCTGTGTGGCCCAGGAACCAAATGATCCTGATATTGACCGTTAAAAAAGAGTGACAGCTCAACTCCACCATAGGTTTCAGCGAGACCGCCTCCAACGATTTTATGGCCGCCTGACTCTCTGTATCTCTGGAGGGTATTGTTGTCCGAAAACCTTTTTGAAAGCATAACACTGGTGTTATGTAATCAAGTTTCGTCAACTCGTGCTTTAGCGATTTAGTTATGGTGGAGTGACCCTTTTGAAGACTTTTCCACTGATTGACAGCTAACAGTCGCGTAGCTGGAATTGCCGCTTTCTGTTTGCCAAATATATCTATATAGCGCGAGTTGGTGTAGATCTCAGCGCCCCGCTTATAAATATACAGACCGCTCTTTGTACCTTCCCCAATATAATTTTATACGTGGTATTTTCTATAGCTGGCCACCATACGCACATAAGTCTCAAATCCATATGTAATTCCTGGATTCGAATAGTCTTTACAGACTAATGTAGGCTGCTATGGCTTTAAGCAACCATGCGCGTATCTCTAGTTCTAAAACTCGCGCTATGGTGAGCCAGGGGAGTGTGACAGTTTGGTTGTGACTCCACTTCAAGATGAGCTAATGTTTTTGGAATAGTTGGTATACATTCCTTATCACATACCGTTTCTGTTACTATATTTCAGTTACCATGGAGCACTGAACGCTGAGTTTGTCTACAACACATATTGTGATACGGGCGGATCTTTGATTGCTACGCTGCGAGCATTTCGACGGAAGTTCAACATCGGACGTCGAAGAGCCCTACCAACAAAGAACACGATTTTAAAGTGCATTACACATCATAGGACCACTGGCACGTACTGCTCGAGGTGGACATTGTCCTGCAAGAACTCTCTCTAGGACTTTGAAAAGCGGCTAAGTGCTTAGGTTGCTGTGCTGTGCTGAGGACTCATGAAATCAGCCTGTATTAATACTGATGGGAGCATTTTCTTATGTACCAGCAGCTCAGGTATTGCTCTGGTAACACTTCCGAGAGTTAATAATATTGGTAGGCTTTGTTAGTTTTGAGTAACTTGGCTGCTAAAATTGAATAGTAATAGTTTAAGGAATTGATTGCTCAACTGTCTCAACTGACTATGATCTTTGGTTTCCAAACTAATATCCTAAAACTGGCGGAGTTTTCAAGCCCTCACCTTCACTCACTCCCTGGATAGACTTGTGCAAGTCGCAGTATCGGCCACTGGGTAGGCGTTTTTCGTTTTCTCGTGCTAGCCTAAGATCTTCGCCGCCCGAACTCAAACTGATTGGAAGCGTATCAGATAGGGGAGAATATGGACGATGAAGTAACAGTCAGAGTGTCTAAAAGATGCCCACAAAGTGGAGTCCTTTCGCCGCTTCTGTTGTGCTTTGTTGTCGATTCTCTGATCAAAGATGTTGGTCAGTTAGATATACACATACAAGCTTCTGCGGATGACGTATGTCTTATCTTATCCAATAAATCAATCAAAGCCACCTTTATAAATCTATTGGCTGCTCCAAATTGGCTGGATAACTGGTGTGGGAGATATGGACTATCGGTAAATTCGAGCAAAACTACTTTAGTTTTATTTACTTGTTAGCGGAATTTTGATGGTATTATACCTCCCATACTAAAAGATTTCATTGTGCCAATTTCCAAGCCTAATATCTATGGGTAATTCAGGATTACAAGATGAAGTGGAAGATGCATCTGGAATCGAGAATTTCAAAAGCTCAGTTTACCTTTATTCAATGAAAATAGCCTTTGGTAAATCATGGGGGCTGAGTTCGATAATAGTACGCTGGTTGTACTTAAAGACAATCAGAACCTGCCAGGGTTAGCTTTGCTTCGCCCAGGCACTCATACCAAACGAGCTGAGGCATTTGATTTCAGATATCACCAAGGTCGCATTGGTACTACGGGAGTTGGTTCCGCCCACAGATGAGTTTGATCTCCTTAGGGGTTAGCTGAGTCTGGGCCAGTTTCGTACTGGGCTTGACCTACGTAGTGACTGGTGGTTTACAACCCGAATGCGGGTAGAGCGCTAACATTGGTAAAATCAGAGGTGTCCCTGGTGTTACCAAATTCTTAGTTCATCAGTGGTGCCATCTGATGTTGCATATCTCAACCGGTTGTCGTAAACCAAATATCGGCAAGGATTTTGGTAGATCCTGCTCTAACCAGTGAGTTTTTACTGGCACATCTGTCTAAGATGGACGTTGATTGCCGTATAACTAACCCGTGTCCGAAGAGGATCGTGGAATTATGCCCTATGTTGGCGGTGTTCACGTTAATCCTAAGACATTTCATGTTCATAGGGTTTCGGAACAAATTCCTCCACTCCTGATGTTTGTGGACAGTACTGCACCATTTCTTATGTTAAAAATAGGATTTAAAGTTCAACGCGCTAGCAGGGGAAGTTGGAAAATTCAACTGAGATCCTTAGGGAGTTTGAACCAATATTCTTCATTGACGGGTTACTTATATAAAGGAACTGGAGAAGGGTGGTTCTTAGATAAAAATGCTAAGGAGGCACTCGTACTTGGCCAACGGTTTTTCAAACAATGTTTTGCTATTTTACAAATTGCCAACTGGGCTGTCTCTAAGAATTTACAAGGACGAAACTTTACAGTATGTAGTGTCAGCCAAGCTGCTTTCACCTCTTGTCAACTCGAAGATTGTTATGGAATGTAAAAGAATACTGAACTCTGGAACTAAGGAAGATGAAATTCCGTCACTCTTATCTGAGTTCCGGGCCATAGAGCAATAAAAGGAAATGAATCTGCAAAAAGTGGTTCTTCCGATGTTCCTACTGAACCAATGTTAGGCTTGAGTAAGGCAATCATCATTTGTCAAGCATCATTATTCATTACTCCGACGTACAGGATAATTATTAATGTTATTCACACAAAGTAATGGAATCATTAGTACAGTTCTTTGAGAAAGCCATGATTCTGTTCAACTTTCAGATAATGTTTTCCCACGATGGACCAGCTAAAAAAGTCACAGCACTGCTGTATCGACTGTCAATTTGAAAATCCTTAATTGTTTACATCTGAACTTTTTCCCGCTACTGCACTCACAACACATTCTCGCTACAATCAATAATAATTGATGCTCTGCTGCACTGTACAAAAATAAATTAATAAATAAAAAAATTATTTCCACTTTTTTTTGATAAAGTAAATATTGCCTCTCTTTCCTTCCTTGTTACTGTAAGTTGTATCCTTTAGATTTGGGGGTTTCCTTTCAGTCGCATGTATGTCGTGTCTTATTGCGAAAAGATGATTTTGGCCCGCATATCTGTTAGCCATACCATACTATCTATTTATTATGTATATGTTTTGCTTTTAGCGTTGTTGTTGTTGTTATTGTTATGACATCAAAACATTCAGCTTTTGTTCGTCCGTATGGTTTATTGCAGTTCTTGTTTGTTTTGGTCCTTTCTTGGACATTTCATTTGGTTTGAGCATTTCTTTTGGTCGTCCTTTGAATCTCTCTTCTACTGCGGCTGGTTTCTTTCTTGTTGTACGAGTATGTATGCTGGTTGTTTTTTTTTTGCCGTAAGGTTAGTATCATCACCAACAAATTATTACCTACCACTAGCACTGGCCAACCAAATTGTGACGACAGAAGAAGCAGAACTGATGCTGGCGCTTATGATGTTCGCTGATGATGATGCTGATGATGACGATAAGGATTATGACAATGAAGTAAATAGACTGAACAATCAGAGCAAGGACCAACCAGCAACACAAAAAATATCATAAGGGTCGCGATGTCTTGTTACAAAATATAAACAGTTCTGTTTCAAATATGCGAATTCAAGAACACAGTGCTGCTCAGCTCAATCAATATGTGTGCGTATTCTTTAATATTTTTACATTAATATTGTTTAAACAACTTTCCGTATGCAAGTCTAAGAACACTGTGCAGCTTAACTCAATAAAAGTTTTATGTATTTATTTTAAACTTTTTACAATTATATTAACTTAATATTATTTAAATAATCTTAATATATAAAAAACGTTAAACTTATACTCACACCATATATTTGTGTGGCGCTTAGGATTGTTTTTTTTTTGTGTTATACCCTCCTAGGTGGTGCTAGAGTAGCTTTTTTCCCGAAAATTCTTATTTATGTACCAATTTGTCTCAAATTCACACCATATAATCTTAAATTAAAAATAAAGTCGTTGGCAAATTTGGACACGATAGGTGGCGCTGGGGTGGAAAATGTAGTTTTCCCTGTATATCATTCTCAGAGCCCTGTGAGCATTATTACTTTTATATTTATTCATTACTTAATGAACTTTAGACTTGAAACCGTCCAAAACAACTTGAATTGAACCGTGCAAAAGATAGCTTCTAATCCAATGAAGCAGTTTTTCATAAGCACGCATTTTGGACAAAAGAGCTTGATGCCAAACCCTGTCAAATGCCATAGAGATATCGAGTGCAACAGCTTTGCTTTCTGAAAATTGGTGTACAGACCGGTTTCACTGTTCGGTGAGATAAATTATCAAATCGCCAGTAGCCATATAGCCGGTCACTAAGGATTGGTTTCAAGATATTTCTTGAGCTGAAAATTGATCAGCGTCTCCATGACCTTGGACAGAATGGTTGTAAGTTCTATGGGTCGGTACGAAGAAGAAGACGACGGCTCGCCTTTTTTGGGTATGGGCTGGACAAAGGCTGTTTTTCAACTTTCGGGAAGAGTCCAGAAGAATATGATAGATGAAAAAGCTTACGTAATGGTAATGCCAGCTTGGAAGAACACCTCTTCAGAACTATTGGAGAAATACCATTTGGCCCAGCGGATTTGTGAGTTGTGAGATCGTTTAAGACTCTATCAACTGCACGAGTATGAATGAAAATCTGTCCAATAGAGCGTTCAATACTCTGAGGTACAGGAGGCAGTAATGCACAATCTGGAAGCGTGGAGTTAGCTTCAAACAGATTGGCCTTGTCTATAGAGCTGACAACTGGAATGTCATTATAAATGAGCGTTAGAATCTACAACTAGGCTGTATTTTTACTACCTTTGGGACATTCTAGTATTTTTTGCCTCAATTTTTAGTCGTAGGCGAATTTGACTCGCCGAAGATGGGCATTGCAATCATTTCTGGCTCGTTTAAAATTTGTTCGGTTTTCCTCAGTAGGGTTTGCTTTGTAAGACCAAAAGCATACTTCTCTAATCCCAGAAGATTCTTTACAGCTCGAGTCATACCATCCCTCCTGCTTTGGTTTGAAAGACTGATTCCTGAAGGGGATAAAGTCTCTCATACCAATAAGGATGATGTTTGTGATTACATCAGCGGCGGTATCCACTCCTTACAGCTCGAGTCATAGCATCCATCCTGCTTTGGTTTGACAGACTTATTCCTGGAGGGGATAAAGTCTATCATACCAATAAGGATGATTTTTATGATTACATCAGCGGCGGCATCCACGTTGCTATCACGAAACCATAGCGACCAGTTAATTCTCCCAAAGAAGTTGTTAAGGCCGTCCCAATTGGCTTTCTCGTATTGCCATACTGTTTTTTGGGAGTTTTTATTAACGAGAAATTAGCTGATACTACACACAATACAACGAGCCTAGAGGCGATAATACATTGTCGGAGTATTTATCAAGTCGAGTCAGGAACTAGTCAAGGGTGTTTGCGGAATGATTTGCAATGTCAGGTATTCGTGTAGGCTCAGTTACAAGCTGAGTAAGGTGATTAAACTCAGCTTATAACTCAACACACCTTCCTTCGGGTGTTGGCTGGCCAGAAGCCACCCAGAATTGTGTATATTGAAATCGCCATTCATTTTTACGATGTTTTGAGACAATTCTTACGGTTGAATCAGACAGTGCATCAAACTCGCTCTGAGTTGAAACTGTCTAAGTGGGGGCTCCTGTAAAGTAAACAATAGTGGATGTTGGGCTCTTGTACCTTTACTTTGAGCCATTGCGTTTTCCGGTGCTACCAGTATTATTGTAACGTGATATAGTACGATACACAATTATTTTTTTCGTATTCAAATGCTGGAGCTGTTTGTCAATAGCCGGTTGTGACTTTTCAGCCAAAAACAGTGCAATTAGGCACTTACATCCGAATTCAGATATAGGTAGCAACTTGAAGTTAGAAAAACTTTGATCGCCGGACCCTTATTTTTTGATTTCTAGTATGTTATATATTCAAATTGAAATTACCTTTTAATAAAAATGCACGCCTTGTTAGAAATATAATTTAATAGTCGAATAATTAAACAAAACGTTTCATCGAATAACAATAACAATCTGAATTCTCTATAATTTATGCTTTAAGGACATTTTGAAAATTCTTTTCAATGGTTATTTTAATTTTAATTCCATCTATAAGAAAAAAATCTCCTTTTACCCAATCGAGCAACACTGTACTTTTATATATGGCTTGTCGTTGCCTCTTGTATTTCAGTTTGGATGGTTGGCAGCATACTTTTTTCCTCATTCAAATCATTCGTTCTACGATTAATTCGTCATCATCCGCGGTGACGACAACAACAGCGATTACAAGCAGTGAGTGCACAACACAGAGCATTATTAGAATTAAAGCGATTGTGAAGTTTATAAGTAGAGGTTTGTTGATGTAACTTTGGTTTGTAACGTGTGTGTGCATTCTCATTACAGTGCACCTTCATACCGGTCGTCATCGTCTATGATCGGGCAGAGTGAGCCTTCGCTAAGATAACTGCCGCCGGTCGTGCAGTTCTTGTACTCTCGTACTCTAGACGCGATCAACCGATTTCGTGCGTAAACAATTCACATTCCCATATCGTATATCGTAATATTATTGTCTTGGCTAGCACTTTGACAGGCGTTTTTCAGTTGGTTGCTTCACCAATACCAATGGTCGTTTAAAATTTTCTTGATTTACTTATTATTGTTTGTTTGTTTGCGAAAACTTTGGCAACACCTTCAAGCAGCTCTAACGCCGGCAGCGCGTTAACAGCCACGGCTGTTTGGCACAGTTGACGGTTTATTGGTTGGCATTTATTATTGCATATAGTTCTGTTAGAATTTTATATCGTGTCTTGCCGCTTGACTCATTCGTTTGTTTGCCGCTCATTTCAGTGGGTCGGTCGGTTGGTCGGTTTGGTTGTTGTTGTTCTTAGTGCTCGTGTGCATGAATCTGGTTCTGCGACGGACTAAGCCTTGTGCACTGTCTTAGTTGTACTGGTGTTGTTGTTGTTTTTTTCTTTTGAATCATTTTTGTGCTTTTCTGTGAGTATTTTTTGTTTGTTTGTTTTTTGCTTTCTAACTAAAATTCATTCATTGAACGAATTCTTGAGTTTTCATCATCAGTTTGAATAGATTCGTCGTCGGCTTTAGAAGGTACTCCTCTATCGTGTATTTCGCGAGCGCACAGTGCTATTGTCTGCGCGACGATAAATGTTAATATTCAAAAATTAACGGAGCAAAACGAAGGGGTTGATGTGTGACATTGACAGTGAATAAGTGGTAAATAGTTAATTGTGTATAAAGAGTATAAGTGACGAGTCCTAGCCATCCGGCAGTTATAGTGACTGATTTTGACATTAGAATGATTGTTGATGACAGTTCGTGAGTGCAGTAAAAAGAGTATGAGTATATGTATAGCTGGTTACTGGTTTTTGATAAGCACTTGACTTTCGCTTCGCGCGCCAATCCACCGAAGTTAAAAATCTAATTGAACGGCAATGCAGGTATTCAGTTGTTGACTGCGGCTGAATCTCTGAGCGGTGGCCATTGCCAATTGTCAAATTTGGAATTCAATTAGAATCAATCGAGCGTGTTTAAGAACTGGTCGATAGCTGTTTTCGTAGTGGTCGTGTTTATTTTTCCTTACTAAATACTGTAAATACTATAATAATCATTAATCAAAAAATTTAACGATTTTATTATACCGGAAGAAAGTAAGAATTTTTTTTTTGTATGGTTCCTTAATTTTTCGGTGTCGAATTATACAGGGGCCAACGATCGAAGTGTTATTAACTTCACTCTGGTGTATTTGTCAAACGGCTGATGACAGCGCGCTCATATTTTGACAAACTGTTATGTTGTTATGTTGTTTACAAGTCAATGGATGCATATCATTATGGGAATGGAATTCAAACGTGATAGTCTGATTATTGACTGTTTTTGCCTGAAAAGTCACAACCTATTGTCAAACAGCTCCAGCATTTGAATGTGAATAAAATGTTTGTGTATCGGATCATCACACGTGACAACAATAATGGTACCTTTCTACGACGATCGCTTCTAGGCACCGAAAGGACTGCAGTATTTCACACACTGGACCAAGGATCGTCAAGTCAGTAATAGGTTGAACAGACCAGGAGGTGCTACAACAACAAAAACAGTAGTGGTAGCATTGCAAATCCACCTGGAGGTGGCGTTCCCAAAACAGTAACCTTGCCAAAAATGGTTCGCAAAGTGAAAGTACGAAATAACGGAAATCCACGACAAAGCGCGTAAAAACTGACAAACAATTAGCTCGTGTCCGATAGAAGAAGGATACTGAAAAAGGAACTTCAATTTAAGCCTTACAAGATTTGAGAAGTTCAAGATTTAACAACGGCTCCAAAGGCAGTTCAACTTGAAAGATGCACAGTACTAAAACGTCGGCACGAACGTAACGATCTTGTCAACTTGGTGTTTTCTGATGATCATTTTTTTTATAAACAAAATGCTCGTGTGTGGCTAGAGGGCAAGTCCAACGACATTTGTTGCACTTCACAAACAGCGCCGGCTTCTGTAATGCTTTGGGCAGCTGTAACTGCAAATAGTCCTACTCCGCCAGTATTTATTCTGGTTCTGTGAAAGAGTGAATTGAATAAATTGTTTTCACATTCGCATAAAGCGGCTAAAAGACTATCGAACCTGACTGTAAATCATAATTGATGTCAGTTTGGACTGATGCGCCTTGCTGTCAGATTAGTAGGATTTTGTGACAGTCAAATCAACAGTTAAGCTCTAATTTTCAGAGAGGAAAGATGGAGAACCAACAAAAAGCTTGTTTTTTGCTCATTCTTGCGATCCGCCGCCATCGCCGTGTATTTTTTTTTTCATAATATCCACCACGTATAACGTATTCGGGGATCGTATGACGTATTCGGGGCTCGTTATGTCCCACAAACAGCGGTTATTTTCGCAGTCGCACACAAATTCTTCTAAAAAATTTCTGTCTTCATCCATGTCCATAAAATTACCAGCTGACTGATGATTTTGTGTACATAGTTTCGATTATAAACAAACATGTCCGCTGACTGACAGTCAACCGCAAAATTTTTTGATAGCGATCAGTTCGAGTGTCATTCAGTCAGCCAGGCGTTCAGTTTTAAGAAATGTCGATCGAAACTTACAGTTAAGTTCGATAGTCTTTCAGTGGCTTAACACATTGCTTTCATTTTTTCGATATTGTTGGTGTACTAAAAAGCGATTCTCGTTCAATAAGTAAAACTGTCGTGGTGAAATTAATATCGTAGTGATTAAATTGTCATCTCTTGCTGTCATTTATGGCTGTTTTTTTTTGATGCCGGAAAAATCGGAAAGATAATTTAACTGTCAGAATTCTTATCTGTATTTTTTTTTTCCTTTTCCTTTTCCTTTCTCTGAGGCTTCTCCCAAAGCTTGAGGTTATTTGCAAGACTTTTCCATGCATTATTCCTTACGTGAGCTACGTCAGCTGAAACAAATATACAAAAACAATAAAAAATCATTAAAATAGATGTTTAAGTTTGTTTCTTATACCAAATTATAAAGCAAATAATTAGTTAATTTCTAAAAAGCTCACTAAATACTCCTTTTGATTTTGTGTGATGCTTTTCCCCTGTTTTTTTTATATTGAGATCTCCATTTTCACCGTTTCACTTAGAACATTTACTTGTAAATGAGGGCACGAAAAAAAACCATTCATATGAAAATTTTTGACATTTCATTTCACCTTTTCGTAGAACGAGAATCGAAATTGCGGCGGTGAATGAGTGAAAATATTTTCATTTCATTTTTTGCACAGAACCAGAATTTACCCACAGGGCGTCAAGTTGAATCAAAAAGTGTACCGGGAAAAGGTATTAAATGAAGCGTCGCTACCTTAGTCCTTCAAAATGTTTGGTATTCACTGGACATTCCAACAGGCCTCAGCACCATCACATAAAAGTCGTTTGACACAACAATTTTAACAAAGTCCTGTTTCAAATTTCATTTCTTCGCAACAATGGTATCTCCATACTCGCCAGACTTGAATCCAATCGTTCATTTTGTAGGCCAATGCATCGACAAAAAGATATGAAAGTATGGACGCATTAAAGGCAGCTCTTTGTTGTGAATGGACCAAAATACCAAGAGGTCACGTTCGTGCAGCATGTAATAACTTCGTTAAGAGACTCCACGATATTATCTGCGCCAAAGGTGACTAAAACGTCAAAATGTTTGGAAATGTTTTTAACATTCTCTAAATAATGTTATTATAAATATTCATAAATGACGAAATTACATCCTTTTCATTTAGTAACACTTCTGATCGCCGGCTCCTGTATTAAGAGAACTTGTACAAGCCGAAATCCGTAAATGATAAGATCGAAGAGAATGATTTCAAAGAGTTACATTTAGCATTTTGTAGTTGACTTTGTCACACTCCACTGATAGTAATGACTTAAGAGCTTTATTCCTACCTGTTTGCGTTGTTTGAAAGAGTGTTGCAAGCAGGTATTTTTTTTATTCGTTCGCTCGTTGGCATGCATATGCTGTTGCCGGTTACGGGGAGTTAGTTGGAACTAAACGTACTCGAATCGTATGTACTTTTATTAAACAAACGTAACAATAACTTATAACTATAATGCACTGACAGACAGACAGACAGAGTCGTTCAGTCGTATGAGAAAGAAAAAGTGCGAAACATCTTCAAAACTTGCTCATTAGTTGATAGTTGTTTGTCGGTGTCGTGTCGGAGTCGAAGTCGTCGTCGTCATCGCCGTCATTGCCGTCATCGCAATTGCCGCGGTTTTTCTGTGTGTTTGTTGCGTGTGCTTTCCAATTGTTGTTCGGTTAAAAGCGATCGCAGCAGAGTTTTAAAGATAAATAAAAAATCAACGTCATCAACGTGGCTGGTTGCTGTGTCATTGCAAAAGACGCGTCACCAAGAAATACCTACCAAGAAAATTTGAAGCACGTGTTCGATTTCTTATTGGTCTATCGGATCGGATGTTACCGTATTACCGTCATTTTCAGTGTTGTTTCGTATTTCGTTAAATGCAGGCAGCTTTGGCCATTTCTCTTGCACTGCCGTGGATATAATTTGGCCCAAAAGAGCAAAGTGATCCAGTAATTAGAAAAATAAAAGATCCAAAAAGTATTTTCTTATTTTTCTCTTCATGTGGTGTGTGAGTGTGTGTTATTGATTTGAAAAGAGCAGTCAAAAACCCGACATAATAAACAACGAAAACAACAAAATCGTGTCAAGAGTGTTTTGTGCTTTGTCGTTTGACGCACGGTGGCATATCGCGATCGCGAGTCGTTTCGTATTTTCGGCGTCGTCCACCGTTTGACATGTAGTGTTTGTGTTTTGTTGCAATTTTATTTTTAGCTAAGCAGTAAAATTTGTGTGCGGCTTTTTAGTTTCCTATCCTATTCTACTCACATATTATCGTTTTTTTAAGATTCATATCTAAGTTTTGGTGTTTGTGTTCGTTTATGGCACAAAAAATCGAGAGCGTTAAGGTTAAAACGGAATAACTGTTATTTATAATACCAAATGCTTAGAGTAAATTTTAGAACTTTTCCCGCCCATTGACGGGGTCTCTTTAATCGTCAGCCCAGTCAACAAGCAACTGTCTCAGTCAAGTCAGTGTTGCTGTAGTAGTTTCTAGATGCACTTGATCGGAAAAATGCAAATTCTATTAACTTTTAAAAGAAATAAAAGAAAAGCTCAAATTAAGTTGAGAAAGTCCAACTTAATTCCTCTGAAACCTCCTTGAGTTCCGATAAAACACTAATGCCTGGTTAGGTTAGGTTCAGGTGGCTGTCAGTGAAACCGACACATTTAGACCAGTAATGGTCAATTGTGATACCACACGGATCACCTTCCACCTACTCGATTAACCAATTAGAGCTTCGTATGAAGCGTAGGAGACTACCAATGTCAATGTTGATGAGATCATTAGTGTCGTTGTAGAAGAAAGCTCCCATATGTAGTTTACTTTTTTGAGAGAAGGCTGGACAAGTACAGAGAAGATGGACGATGGTCTCCTCTCCTCCTCCTCATCATCCATGCAGCTTCTGCAGAAGTCATTCGAGAAGACTCCAAGTCTTGCTGCATGCCTGCCTATGAGACAGTGTCCAGTAATGACACCTACAATAGCACCGCCTTTCTACGACGATCGGTTCTATGCACCGAAAGAACTCCAGTGTTTCACATACTGAACCAAGAATCGCCAACTCAGGAATAGGTTTAACACACCTGGAGCTGCTACAAAAACAACAATAGCACCGATGTTCGATCTTTTTTGAGAGATCAAACACTGGGAACATTTCGGATCCAGCTGACATTGCAAATCATTCCGCAACACCCTTGTCTTCTTACTTACCACTCGTCCTGATTAATACTACGTCAATGTATTATCGCCTCTAGGCTTGTCAGACCATTGTGTTGTATCAGCTAAATTCGCGTTAATAAACCACACAGTTAGAGAAAAAACTCACATCTCACCTGGCACCACATGGAGTATTGGTATTGGTCGGTATTGTTTCGCGATAGCAACGTGGATGCAATCACAAACATCATCCTTATTGGTATGAGAGACTTTATCCCTCCAGGAATAAGACTGTCAATCCAAAGCAGGATGGATGGTATGACTCGATCTGTAAAGAGGCTTCTAGGATTAGAGAGCTATGCTTTCGGTTTTACAAAACAAACTCTACTGAGGAAATCCGAACAAATTTTAAACGGGCCGGAAATAATTGCAATGCTCATCTTTGGCGAATCAAATTCGCCTACGACCAAAACTTGAGGCAAAAAATACTACAATGTCCCAAAGGTAGTAAAAATTTATGGTCATTCGTGAAAAGAATCAGAAATACAGCCTCGTTTTCGATTCAAACATTTATTTAAAACGACATTCCAGTTGTCAGCTCTATAGACAAGGCCAAACTGGTTGCTGCTCATTTTGGAGCTAGCTCCACGCATTACTACCGCCTGGACCTCCGAGTATTGAATACTTTATGGAACAGATCTTCATTGACACTCGTGTAGTTGCCAGAGTTTTAAACGATCTCAACACTCACAAATCCGCTGGACCAGATGGTATATCCCTTGTTCTTACAAGCTGTCATTACCATTGTGTAAGCTTTTCCATCTATCCTAATCTACTGGACTCTTCCCGAAAAGTTGGAAAACAGTCTTTGTACAGCCCATACCCAAAAGAGGCGAGCCGTCGTCTCCTTCGTACCGATCCATAGCACTTACATCCATTCTTTGCAAGGTCATGGAAACGCTGATCAATTTTCAGCTCATGAAATATCTTGAAACCAATGAAATCCTAATGACCGGCAGTACGGATTTCGCGGGCAACGTTCCACTGGTGATTTGATGGTATATCTCACCGAACAGTGGAACCGGTCCTTGCATCAATTTGGTGAAAGCAAAGCTGTTGCACTCGATATTTCTAAAGCATTTGACAGAGTTTGGCATCAAGCTCTTTTGTCAAAAATGCGTGCCTTTGGTGTCGATGATAAACTGCTTCATTGAATTAGAAGCTATCTTTTGGACCGCTCAATTCAAGTTGTTTTGGACGGATTCAAGTCTGAAATACACCACATAAATGCTGGCGTTCCCCAGGGCTCTAATCTGTCACCGACACTCTTTCTCATTTTTATTAATGATCTCCTATCTGTGACTTCTAATCCAATTCACTCTTTCGCTGACGACATCACCTCAGCTTCTCATATAGGTTTGAGGAACGTCCCTCCACTTCTCATGTGGAACTCAAACAACTTCGTATGTTGAGCACGTTAAATTCTGACCTAGACAGCATAGTACAATGGGAAGAAAACAACGCTTCCAAAACCCAATGCTGTCTCCTGTCGTCTAGGCGAATCCTAAATCCCATGCCATTATCCATGAATGTGGCACTTGCATCGAGGAAACTGAAAATCTCGCAATTCTTGGTATGTGCGTTAACGACAAGGTTCGTTGGAATGACCACATACTTACCGTCGAAAAAATGTTTAGGTTTTCTAACCCTCTGATCTGGCTAAAACCTACAAGGCTTTTATTCGCCCTAAACTTGAGTTCAGTTGCCATGCCTGGTCTGGTGCCCATTTAAATTCAGGAATTCGTTCTTCAGCCATAGAACACGTATGTGGTATGCTCTGCCAAGCTCTGTCTTCCCACATCACTATGATCCACAGGCATTTAAAAGACAAGCTCATAGACATCTCCTCTTTTCTCCTCCTTTTCCTTAACGCCCACGCTGTGCCAAGCATATAGCCGAGCATTATAAGGGTGCGCGAATTATTAAAAAAAAAAAAAATCTCGGCGCCCAAGCCTAAAACTACGCGTCCTGAATCCTTCTCGCTCTCGTGTGGTTTATGGCGGTTGGAACTACATATCGTCCAAATCAAAATCTTCGATCGCAGACGAAAACAAGTTTGCTATCATACGACCATAGCTCTCCGCAATGATGGTAACTGTCACAGCTTCATCGTTTTCGAAAAAATACGGTCCGATGACGCTTTCAGCCAATAACGCGCACCACACAGTGAGTTTTTGTGAGTATAACTGCCTCTCTTCAAATATTCGAGGATTTGTAGAGCCCCAAATGCGACAATTTTGCTTCTTTAAGTACACACCGATTAAGAAATTGGCCCCATCGCTGAAGAATATTTTGTTTAAAAAATCGTCGTTCTTCGTTCATAGCGTGTTACTTCACCACCCATTGGACGTATCTTCAGCGTTGTGAATAGTCAGCAGTCTTCAATTGTTGCGTGAGCTTGACTTTATATGGATGGAGGTGTAAATCTAGGTGCAAAATTCGCCATTATCAGTCGTAAGACAGGCTCAATTGCTGGGAATGTCGAGAAATTGTTTGTCAATTCGGCTCTTCATCCACACTTTTACTTACATGTTACACCAGCGATATTTTCCAAAAAGTATAGGTACTTGTGGGCGCCGTGGCTCAGTGGAAATGCGCGTGGCTACTGATCAGGTTCGGTGGTTCGAATCCCAGTAACACCAAAAGTAATTTTCACGGTGTTCCACCTCTCGAGAATGGGTGACAAACGTTCCGAGAGTAATAACTTGTCACGGAAAGCTTCTCAATTCGCCGTTCGGAGCCGGCCTTAAATTGCAGGTCCTTTCCAATTGTGTTCGCAAACGATCCAATGCGCAACACAAACGATCGCGAGAAGCTAGGCCGTTGACCGCAATGGTCTGTCGGGCCGAATATTATTATACTTAACGATGATGCACAGGCCTTTGCACATCCGTAACGCCTCCAGTTTCTTCGAATTTCTTCACGATCTTTCCAATTGCTTGCACAGTAGGCCGATGATGAATGCCATAATCTACACTTAAAGCGCGAAAAGTTGCGACGCGTTTTTCGATACTTAAACGATCTATTTTCGTAAATGTCAGACAATAGACTAATAAAATTAAAATTGCAATGACAGATATCTTTGACACATAACAGGGATGCCAACACTACGGGTTTGAAACCACAGGCTATATAAAGTCTCCGATATTATCCTTTCTTACTCGAACGTGCAATAGAATAGATGTTTGCTTATCACCTGATTGTTGGAACCGTACAATAATTGGATATAATGGATTTTAATCTTGACACTCTTTAGAGAGTTATCTTGTTATTGCGCGCCGTACTTCGGTGTTTAGTGCATTGTACTACCTGTCGCGAAAGTCTGACAAACAGTCATGAGAAAGCTTCTAAATTAGCCTTTCGGTTATGATTTTAAATTGTTGGTCCCTTCCATTTGTGTGCCGAAATAAAACAGGCACAGCAAGAAAATTCGCGAGAAGCTAGGTTCTGGCCAAATATTATTTTAGAGACTCCTGGTGTATATAAAACTACAGACCGGTCACTTTTTCCAAAGGAAATTCTTGAAATCTGCTAATTTCGATATTGATTAGACCTAAAATTTGTGGCCAATTTTCTGCGCGTCCATGATTGGTCCTTTCCAAGTTTCACAGAGTCAGGTGAAGGAATTTTGTACGCATTTAGGTGTACATCTCTTTGTTAGTAGGTAAACTTCAGTTGATTTGCGATGTCAATTGAAGGTGTCTATTTTTTCAGCGGAACTGGGGTTACTGGCTGATGTTTCAGTCGACCTTTCCTGGCAATGACGTGCAAGAGTTCTGTCCTGTTTTGTTTTCAGTCAACTTTATCTGTCAATACTTACTTACTTGTACTTACTAAACGTTTGACATATGGGAACCGTGAGGGCGGTACGCAATTCAGGCTGAAATAAATAGTAATTAAGTTTAGTACAAATTTGTTAATCTTCCTTTTATCCTTTTGAAAGTTTGAACCTTAAAATCTGCTATAAGAATAGGGTGGTTTCAAAAGCTTTACTGCCGTATTAATTATAACTTTTGAACGACGGTGCAATCGGTAAAGAAATCGTTATTTTCTTATTTGTCAAAGTAGGGGACACCTCCAAAATTTATACATTTCTCAGAAAGCCGCACAAATTTACCTTTTTTCTGCATTAATTTGGCATTTTTCAGTAACATTGACATTCTTCCTTTACCCTTAACCCTAAATATTTCGGATATTTAGAAAATTTATAGATAAATAAAGCGATGTTAGTGACGTGCGCGCGGGTGTAATAAAGTTCTAAAATCTATTTGCAGTTGTAATCAATATAATAAATAAATTAAATATTTCAACCAAAAAATTATAAAGAACAGTGCAAAAGAACAAAAGTGCAATTTCTAACAAACCTTAAGCGCACACTCCTATACTAACTTCAACAGATTATAATGGCAACAATTACCGTCAGTGAACCGCCAAAAATCAACAAATTCTTCAGCAGCAGCATCAATTATCAGAGTAAAATTCAACAATTGATCAGCTTCAGTTTTACTTCGTCAAATTTCTTGTTCATCACCTTCATCCTGAGTATCAGTAAGCTATGTACAACGGCCGCCACAGATCCATCCTCACCGACGGCGGCAGCAACGGCAGCTACAGGGCCACCAGCAACATCCGCACCGCCGGGTTCATTCATCATGTCAAACATTAGCGCATCAACATTGTTGGAAAAGTTAAATGCGTTTCGTGCAACAACACTGGGATCGCCACTGGATAAGTCCAAACCATCATCGTCATCCACGTTATCACCACCACCATCATCATCGACATCGTCATCGTCGTCCGCGTCATCAGGTGCTGTCGCAGTGAACAGTGTCGTCGGTGGATCAGCACAGAATTTCGCCAGTGCCAAAGGTCTAATCAATCTTATGGAACTTAAATTTCTTAATGTGTCGGGCAAAATTGGAACTCCACTGGACATAGGTGAGTTGTGACAGAACATAGAGCGCATATTTGTATTTCTAAATTCTAAACTGATAAGTTGCTATCACTCATCAACTACCAACTATCAACTACCCATCTCCTCCTCTTTCTTTTTTCCACGGCAAATGCATTCTATTTTGAGACAGACGCGACGATCTTTGATTTAAAAATAGCCGCGCCATAGTCTCAGTCACTTTTTTCCGCTTGCATGACGGCATGCTTCACGCTGCTTCGACCTCCGAGTAATAGTGGATTGACTACATTCCCAAGAGTCTTCATGGAATAATGTACCACGTTGTCTGTCTATATCAGCACAGAAACTTAACGAATCCGCAGACCGGCAGACCGGTAGCCGGCTAACTCACCTCGCATATTTGTTTACTTTTGTCTACGGTCAGACGGTACAACAGACAAGTAATGCCCCGCTTGATAGTTTGCAGCGAACATCGCCATTATTT
This sequence comes from Nephrocerus scutellatus, assembly GCA_947095585.1. NCBI lineage: Eukaryota > Metazoa > Arthropoda > Insecta > Diptera > Pipunculidae > Nephrocerus > Nephrocerus scutellatus. The sequence continues at coordinate 16,967,356 of OX352761.1, forward strand.
TCTATTTAAGCTTCAACATTAGACAAAAGGCATTCGAATTTGTTGAATAATGGATCTCTGACGTATGTAGTTGTACTAATAGTGAGCACAACAACATTTTAAAATTATAATTCATTACAAAACAATTATATATAAAAAAAGATTATGTATACATACATCGAAACACGCTACAGAGACACATATATATATTTTTGAGGTCAGGCCTATTTTAAAGTATTTTCTTTTTCCCGCATCATACGCGCCACACGTAACTCGCGACGCGCTTCAAACGCGGGCTATCAAAAATGGCCCCTGACATTGAGTCGCTCACAAAATTTCTGCCCTCTAGGTCGTGCGAAAGGTGGTTAAAAAAGAGCTAAAAAAACGAGAAAATGGTGCGATTTTAACTCATCACATGCGCCACACGCGATGCGCGTCTCACGAGTAATATAAAAAATGTTATTTTGGGCTAAGATATTCACAAAATTTCAACTCTCTAAATTGCATGGAAGATGCTTAAAAAAGACTTCAAAAAAGTCGAAAAAACTAAATTTTCAACACATCACACGCGCCACACGCTACTCGAGACAAGCGTCTCACGCTGAATAAAAAAAAATTACTTAGATACTCACAAAATTTCAGCTCTCTATGTCGTGTGGAAGGTTGTTACAAAGGATCTCAAAGTAGTCGAAAATACAGACAAAAAGGGGTTAAGTCAAGTTAAATAAAAGTTTTTAAAAAGATTAAAAGTTTATGTTCCCATGTCAGACTTAATCCTCAAAATTTTTAAAATCGGAGACTTGTTATTAGAGAGCAATTGGAAAATATCGTAATGAGGAAATTGAGTTGTTATGCTGATGATGAAGATTCCTTCAAATGAACATTGAGAGATTGTTGCATAGGAAAGTAGTTTCTTATTTTAAAATATCCTGGACTCATCGGGATATACGAGCTTTTAACTGCATCGATCTGCTTATGTGAAGTACTTTGTTGGTAGACTTTTTTATCGCGCGCATTTTTGATCTTGTGCCTTTTTGATGGTCGCCTTTTTGTTGGTCGAGTTTTTAAAATCATAGATTACTATGAACAGCTATGCCAAATCTTAACAGCAAACGCTGTATGAATGCCCCCTGGTTCATTTCTATTCTATCACTAAAACGACTTTTTTGAATTCCTAAATAACACTCACCATCAGATATTGAAATTTTAAAACGTTTTCCCAGTGGGATCATAAAATATTCTACTTCTAAATCGTTGCCACTGCAATATACTGCAGTTGTTACCAAAGGAGTTGATTCCATGTTCAACCGACTACTGCACTACTAAACTGCACTTCAATCCTAGCTTTGCCGTAGAATTTCCAAGTCGAGAAAGTTGGGAGGAAGGGAGAGCTATTGAGCTCTTTGATGTAACTCTATTCACAGATGGATCCAAGATGAGTAATTGAGTCGGTGCTGGAGTTTACCCCGAAAACCATAACCTTTCAAAGTCGTACAAGCTACCTGACTCTGCTAGAATCTTCCAGGCGGAGATCTTACCGATAAGAGGGCATTCATCGCCCTATCTCACAATACCGCAATAGCTGGCAAGGTTGGCATATGTGCAGGTAGCCAATCTGCTATTAAAGCCATTATTGCGATAAGCAACCATTCTAAGCTCATAAGACAGTGCCAGGGCGAAATGGCTTCTATAAGCGAACGCATAGACTTGACCATAGTTTGGGTGCCGGGGTACAGCGACATTGACGGCAATGAAAAAGGAGATGTACTGGTAATGAAGGACGTCACACTGGACATGGAATGCGCTGAGATAATCAGCTGTCCTTTGAGCTTCGTTAGGGAACGTATTATTTCCTTTCTTACCACCAAAGCACAGCTAAGGTGGAGTAATTTGACCAATTGCACCACGTCAAGAGCGATAGATAGCCTTCCTATAATAAAAACAAATCCACCGAGCTGATCTCCTGATCTCGGAAAGATATTTCCAGAGTAGTTGCCATAACCACAAGACGGTGGGCAGCCACGCAGCCAAACTGGGAATCCCTCAAAATACCTTTCGTACGACCTGCTTAGATCTGAATGAGAATTAAACTCTCATTCATTTTCTTTGCAATTGTCCTTGCGGCTCTTCGTTTCCGCAAACGGAGTATTCCCTTCTTTTCTGATCTGAAGGAGCTTTCAGAGTACGGCATCACAGATCTGATATCGTACCTCAATGCTAAAGGTTGGATATAACTACACACAACCATTTGTTTTCGTTCTATTAGTTCTCCTGAGGACTGTGGCAGAAAAACGGCGCACTAAAGTGCTAGTTGAGGACTGCCACTCTACCTACCTAAATCTTCGGTAAACGCCACCATCGTCAATATGAAATAAAATAATTATGTACCGTATTTGTAGAACATACACGGGTCAGTACAGCTTTGAGTAGAACCATAATAATAATATTCGGCGCGACAGGCCGTTGAGGTCGAAGGCCTGACTTCTCGCGATCATTTGTGTTGTGCATCTATATTTTTGGACGCAAATGGAAGGGATCTACAATTCAAGGCCGGATCCGAACGGCGAATTGAGAAGCTTTCCGTGACAAGTTATTACTCTCGGATCGTTTGTCACCCATTCGCGAGAGGTGGGACACCGTAGAAAATACTTTTGGTGTTACTGGGATTCAAACCACGAACCTCCTGCTCAGTAGCCATGCAGTTTTCCACTGAGCCACGGCGAGTAAAACAGTAAAAATTTCAGTTAGCATTGATACCAACATTTAGGTGATTGGTTTAGGGTTGTACGAAGTGCTCCGCTCATACATAGACTAGCTGATCTTTGGACTTTGCTTAATTTGTCAAGGTCTACTTTTTTTATTATTTAAGGCAGTTTACCATACAGTCACACCGTATAGAAGAGTAGGTCTTACTACCGCTGTATATAGCCAATGGGTTATATGGGGTTGAAGACCCCAACGGCTACCATTGGCTTTTTTGCATGAGAAGAGTGCCACCATGGCTTTACGAACTCTTTCTTGTATGTTAGGTTTTCAGCTCAGCTTTCTGTCCAAGATAAGACCCAAATACTTGGCTCTATCAGAGAATGTTAAGCTTATACCTTTTATAGAAGGAGGGTTAATAAGTATAACTTTATATTTCCTGGTGAATAGGACAAGATCAGTTTTGTGAGGATTTACCCCTAAACCACAGCGATCTGCCCAGCAATTTAGCTTGTTGAGAGCATTTTGCAGGAGTTCCTTTAATGTATTCGGGTTTTTCCTGAGACGGCAATAGCAACGTCATCCGCATAAGTGATTACTCTGCAGCCCTCACCTCTTAGGCATACCAGCAGTTCATTCACCGCTAAGTTCTATAGAAAGGGGGACAGGACGTTGTTAAAAGCGCATTCAATGTCTAGGAATACCACCATTTTGTGTACTCCTTGTGCTGAAGGGAATGTTCAGTAGAATGTACCAGTGTGTGCAGAGCTGTATCTACAGACTTGCCCTTACAATACGCGTGCTGATCTGTAGACAGGAGTCTTTTGTCAATGCGTGTGCGTATGTAGATATCGATCAGTATTTCCAGTCTCTTTAACAGAAATGATGAAAGACTGATTGGTCTTAGATCCTTTGGACTAACATGCGAGCATTTGCCAGGTTTGGGTATATGAACCAAGTTTACTTCTCTCCATAAAACTTGAATATGGACCAGATCGAGACAACTCTTAAGAATTTCCAGCAAAGAAAGGATACTATCCGAAGTCCTTTGCAGCTCAGCTTGAATTATGCCACCAGGTCCTGCAGATTTGTATAGTTTGAAGCTTTGTAGCGCCCAAAGCAGTTTGTCCTTATTTATCAGATCGTTGGAGATAGTTGTACGAGTGTCAGCCCTACCAACTTTACTTATCGCATGGGAGCTTCTCGTGAAGTGGGTATCTTAAAGCAGATTGAGCGATTCTTCGTTTGAAGTAGTCCACGAGCCATCTGCACTCACAAGTTTTGAATGCATTTGTGTCGAAATGGCCGCATCCGACGATGACGGTGGTAACAAACCTGTTGAAGATCAATTTACCCTTTTTCCGACCTTTTTGGCGACCAACGACATACCACCAACCCTTGTATAGACCTTACATATTCACTCTCTGTTTGCATACGATTGCATTGCAATTTTCTAGGTCGATACATACCAATCAAAATTTATGTGGCACACTTAGTACACATGCTATAAGTTACGATTCACCTTCTAGTATATTAAGCTGACCACACGTTTAGTAATTTTTCAGTTCAACTTTTAAGGGCAATTTTTAATTCTTATTATTGTTATGGAAACAAAACGAATCAGTCAAATTTGCATATTAGCAGTATACTATTACAATAATCGGAACAAATGCAAAAATTCATTATTAATGTGAACGAACATCACAGCCCTAATGTTTACCATTATGCAGTAAATGTAATACGCGATGGAAGAACTGAAATTATACAAAATATTGCTTACACCACAGATTGCATATTTACCATACATGTTTAATACATAACAAGTCATTTGTAAGCAGCAATTTACAAGACATAACTAAAAAATGCCGCCATTATTCAAATGACAGTTCGCTGTTTAAAGAAAGTTACTCGTGTGCGATTATCTGAATAGGGGCAATAATATGTATTGTCGTGCCGTATCTATTCTGAATTGTGGAGTGCGATTAAACCTCTTCGTGGTGGCCGCCGGTAATTTCCCGCCAAAAAATCAGAAATCAAGTACGCTCGGGCTGAGCCTTCTAGTCACCAAAAGAATGAAACCCACCGTTATCGGCTTTAGAGCAATAAATGAACGGCATGCAACCTTCGTGTAAACCTCATAAACGTTGATACACCTACCAAGGACTCTCCAGACGATAAAGAAGAAGAATGCTTTGAATCAGTTGAACGTAACTCCTTACATGCCTTAAGTCCGATTAGATATTAGATGTTAATAGATCATTGCCACAACCCGAAGCTGGTGACAGTACGGACGTATCGAGGTGCCAACGTCGGCTCGGACTATCTATCTTGTTGGTATCGTAGCCCGAAAGATAGACTGCAGCTGCAAATCAGTTTTGGGTAGGCACGGCTGCTCTTCGCAACAAAAAGTCCAAAAGCAACTGTGGTCACGCGGTAGGACTCGCTCTTTAAGTCCTGGCGCTGAGATGTCTTAGAAATACTGTCATTAGTACTACAACTACTGACTCCATCTTAGAAAGTAGTCCTAAAAATTGCAACGAATGGTTCGATTATGAACGTAAGCTACCAACTGAGCGTTTGGATGTTGCGTACCCAGCAATGCAAAAATCTCAGAGAACGCGGGAACTCGACGAAAAATATAAAGGGCTTAGGAGATATTGCTACAAAAATGTAAATATAAATCTTTTATCGCATTGTACATAGTCGTATATAAGAATAAGCATTGTATTGCATTGTACTATATATAAAAAAAAGTAAAATCGTTGTCTATAACTTGCATGTAACAGCAACTTTATCGCAATAAGTTTAGTTAATATTTGGAAGTGAATTAAATTCAAAAGTTGAAGAGTAAATAGAATTACCACCTATGTAATAGTGTTATAAGTGAATAATAAGTAATCACTAGTGTAAATTTGTGAACTTTTGCTATTTGTTCACTAAATTTGTAATTTGTGAATGAACGAACTTGTGTTTTTATTTGCAAAATGCATTACGACCTCTAGAAAGCAACATGAACATAACAACTTGAAAAAACAGTTCACTGGCGAAAGAAAATAGCCCCGGAAAAGAATCTCGTCCGTTGATCTAGAAGAGTAGAGAGAGCAGAGCAAGAACTCTTCCAGATTCGGAAGTTCTATTGAACAGTACGGGGTATAAGGTAATATACACTGCGTTGCTATATAGAAATGGGAAGGGAAGAGCAATTTCATGAGTTGCTAAATAGCCAGGAAGAATTGGATGCTCCACCAATGACCCCGATTACTATATTATCTCGCCGCCAAAAAGCAGAAGTTAGCAGAGAGATAAATAAGCTTAAAAGCAATAAGGTCAGATTGCATTCCGGTGGAGATGATTAAATCTGAAGAGCCTGCTGTATACCAAGTAGTTTGTGAATTAAAAGTGAAAGTGTGGGAGGAAGTGCGTTGTCAGAAGACTGTAAAAGAGGCATTATGTGTCTTATACATACGCAAATAACAACGTGCAGCAATTATCGTGGCATAACGTTGTTAAATGCAGCGTATACAATTTTCTGCTCCATCTTACAGGACAGGATACGCTAAAGTCATCATTGGCCCATACCAGTTTGGCTTCATTCCACGCATATCAACAGCTAATAAGATTTTCACACTTATGCAAGTTATAGAAAAATGTGTAGAGTTCCAAAACTTACTACACCATCTGTTTATGGACTTTAAAGCCGTCTAAAGTAGGGTAGCATATAGCTAGAGCAAAAGTTTATAAAGTCATTAGAGAATGAAAGAATTCCAAATAAATTGACCGACACGCTATGTAGGATGATCATGAGCAATGTTATAAGTCAAGTAAATATATTCGACTGACTATCAAGCCCATTCAATATCTACAACTGGCTCCGACAAGGGAATTAACCAACCTACATTCGTTAAAGATGTTACAGAGCTAAACATCCCCTCTATTCTATTTGCATGCAAAAGAGTGTTTATCGTCTGTAAAGGCGAAGAATCGGGTTCAAGCATATTCTTCACCAAGCTTACCACTTAAACTCCTGATCCTGTTGTCTGCAGTATTTGCGTGGGAGAGATTCCCTTTATTACTGTGGTACCTAAACAAAAGCTTTAAGCGTAGGCGTTAAAATTTTAAATAATTTTTTTTAATTACATTTTAATATTAAACTTTAAAATGGTCCATATGAAAAAAATTTTAAGAGCGAAAGTTCTTTCGATTTTTTAAACGCTCAAACGCCGACGCTTTTTTATTTTTTTGTTTTGTTTTGGTACCTCAGTTAAGGGCCCAGCCTATAGAATCCCCGTTGCGTCAGTTTCGACGAAATATTCGTTGGCGTTTCCGTATGTAACGCAAAGAGGTGACCCAATGAAGAATGCGTTTTTGTCGTACAGGCAAACAAAAACAAATGTCAAAATAAACGTCATACAGCTGAGAGACAGAGCTGTCAAAGTATTTGCCAGAGAGCAAAGTTGAAAGTTAGTCAACTTTTTGCGTAGCTTCTTTCTCGATTTTTTAAACGCTTAACGGCCGACGCTTTTTTATTTTTTTGTTTTGTTTTGGTACCTCAGTTAAGGGCCCAGCTTATAGAATCCGTTGCGTCAGTTTCGTCGACATATTCGTTGACGTTTCCGTATGTAACGCAAAGAGGTGACCCAATGAATGCGTTTTTGTCGTACAGGCAAACAAAAACAAATGTCAAAATAAACGTCATACAGCTGAGAGACAGCGCTGTCAAAGTATTTGCGGGAGAGAAAAGTTGAAAGTGGGTCAACTTCTGTCACATGCTTTACATATGGGACACTTACAAAAAAACGCGTGTATTTTGTCGCTCTGTCAGTTGCATACAACGCCCCAACGGTCGCAACGGATTCTATGGGCTAGGCCCTTTAGAAGTATTATCCAAAATGGATATTTCTACCTTTCTTTCCCTCAATCTTTGTCGACAGTAAAGCCGCGATTAAAGAGCTTTAATCTTTGGAAATAAATTCGTAACTTATGAAAAGCTGTCTCGTAGTACTTTATGTACTTGTAGTTGAAAATAACATCATCATTGGCCTTTGAATCCTTTTACATAATTATGTAACAAGTTCTTCTGTCATTCTAAGATGCAAGTAACTTTTCCCCTGTATATTACACTTGAATAGGTATCAGCATGAATTATTTAGCAACAATTTCCACTTGCACTTAACTCAAGTACAAAGGATATTTAGGTTACCCAAATTGCTGAACATAGTTTCCTTTTCTAATTTGAATCTAGAGATATTCCTTGGATAGGTAAAATAAACAAAAATAAAATTCCCTTTAAATGATATTTATTTATCATTTAGGCGATATGCAATGCAATTGATAAATTACTTCAAACCTTTTGGGCGGAAAAGAGATTCTTTCAATTGCCGTCTAGAGCCATTCCTTTAATTCTCTATTACACTCCGTTTTGTTGATCATTCAAATTTAACAGATCTCATCCATAGAATTCAGGAACGTCCGCGTAGCCGGGTACCTTGGAGGGTAAACTCATTGGGATTTCATTCATTGATAATTTATATTAGATCTGTAAGAAAGACTTGAATATGTCACATATTTTTTCCGTAGTTAATTACACATAACGCAATTACGGTGAAAAGGGCAGATTTTATTGTGTCGCATGTCTTCATTTCTGCAAATATCACGTATGAAATTTTTGGAAAATTTGCCACTATTTAGAAAAATTGATTAACCAGCGGAAAGACGGACGAAACAATAATCCTCTCAGAATTTCCCAGCTCAAAGCATTGCAAAGTACGCAACCTCTTCCTTTTGCCAAGTACAAATAGTTCACCTCTAGTCAAGATACAACTAACAAATGTATACTATCTTCTAGCTTAGCTGTACATTTGAACGTACACTAACGTTTCTTTTATAGATTTTTATCTCTCTCATGAGTTCCATCGTCCTTGTTGCTGTTGCGTATTGCATCCACCCGCATCAGATATTTCATTTCTAGTGCAGCACTACCTTCCATCCAAACCACTTTTTCTATTGAAATTAAATGATCTTTGAAGATAATACCCGCGTTGAGTGACAGTTGAGTACTTACACATTAAAGCTCTCTAGGGGGTTTCTTCTTCTTCTTTGTCGCATTTCTTTACTTTGGAAAATTTTTACATCAACATTCAAGAACAAGGACTTGAGGGTGAGTTTTATGTATCTCTGACATCAGACGCCACCAGATGCTGTCACAATCATGAAGGAGTATTGAAAGTACCTACCTAATCCTTTTTTGCTTTCACTGGATTATCAGTGCTATTTTCGCTTAATCTACTTACCGCGGGCAAAACAGTGGGGCTGATGAAAGCAAAGTTGTTTGCAGAATTGTGGTCAAGGTTGGGTAGAGCAGCAGTTGGGTTGCTGGCAAATAAGAGGAATGTTTTCTCTTCGATATTTTCAAATCAACAAAACATTGGATTATCGTCATTTAAGTTGGTTTGTTTAATTTTTAAAGTCTTTTCGAAATTATCTTTCTTCATCCTTTTTTGGACGCGTTAAGTTGAGGGTGAAATTAAGAGCGTTACGAAAGTGCCACTGATGATTTAATTTTTCCACTGTCCGCTACACAGTGCTAATCAACCATATATCGAGTACACAAACCACACCACGCTTTTCAACATATTGGTTGTACTTTGGAGTTTTTTGAGGGACTTTTGGTAGTCGTTTGAGTCTTTTGGTGGTTTTGGAGGAGAGGGTCTTTTGTGAGGTATTTTGGGGGTATTTTGAGTGTATTTTGGTGATACTTCAGGGGTCTTTAGGGGGTCTTTTGGGGATCATTTGGAAGGTTTTTGAGGGTCCCTTTGGGTTCTTTTAAGAGTCTTTTGGTGGTCGTTTTGGTGTATTTTGGAAGTATTTTGGGAGTCTTTTTGTGATCTTTGGGGTAATTTTGTGGTCTTTTTGCGGTCTTTTAGGGATCTTTTGGGAGTGTTTTTGGGGTCTTTTAGGATTCTTTTAAGGGTCTGTTATAAATGTTTTGGGAGTATTTTGAAGGTCATTTAGGGGACTATTTGAAGTGTTTTTGGGGTTTATGGATGTATTTTTGTAGGTATTTTGAGAGGTCTTTTGGGATTTTGTCTTCTTTACCTTTCTTTTGGGGGTATTTGGAGTTTTTTTTTGAACTGTTGTCGCAGTCTTTTGGGAGGAGTTTTTTGGGTGGTCTTTTAGGAGTCTTTTGAGGGTCTTTTTGGAGAGTTTTGAGGGTTTTTAGGAGGTATTCTGATGGTCTTTTGAGAATCCTTTTGAGAGGTCTTTGGTAGGTCTTTCGCGGGTCTTTGGAAATCTTTTGAGGATCTTTTTTATATACGAAATTTTTTGGAAAACATTCTAATACATATTTCTATATTTTATATTATTTCATCGATCGTATTTACTAACGAGCCTACAAAAGTCCACGCACCCATTTTTTTTCTTCCGGTAAAGTAAACTTACATATAATGCTTGAATTCCGTAAGCACTCTGATAAATAATCCTTTTACCTAAATTAGATTCTTATTCTTTGATTTGGTTTGAGTTAAATTTTTCTGTACAGCACTTTAACCATTTTGTCCCACCATGCAAAAAATAAAATATCAAACGGAACTTTCCAAGAACAATTGTCACCTTTGTGCAAATATGCGTCCCCATAGTCAGTATTGCCCTTGTTATCGTTCCTCCTCAGTGGGCACTTGTAATCGCATTCAGAGTCGCCATGTTATTCTGTCATCTTTTCACAGATCAAATCCAATTATGTCAAAGCAAAATGTAAATACGATTTGTATGCAAAGGAAAAAGTGAAATGTTGTGCCGTACGGTGCATCAACGTCAGCAGGCGCCGCCGCCGCCGGCCGGCCCGGATGGTACAACATCTGTTGCCACTTTGTGTGTAAATAGTGCCAACGACGGAATTTTTATCTAATACCTTGTCTGCTAATCGCATAATCATAACATAACAAGTAGAAGTGCAAGTCTGCAACCGGGATGGAATTGGCAATGATCTGCGGCGATATCCTCGCTGGGTTCCTCGGGTTGGTGTGAAATTTTTCATCGCCAATCCCAATAAACAGAAAAAACGAAATGATAGAAAAAGAAACCCGACAATGAACGTCAAACAAACAATCGTGTCGTGCGTACTTAAATGCATAAATGCGGAACGAATTTTCTGGCCTATAAGCGACCGTCGAGCGGCCCCTCATGAGTTGTGGATTGCCATCAGTTGGTGGAAAGTGCTAAGCATGCTCAGTAGGTAGTACAACAAATCGAAACGAATGAACTGCAGGTAATGAGATTGTTTGTTGTTTTTTCAATCTTTCTGGTGCTGCAGTACATTGGTCAGCAATTCGATGATTGCTTACATCTCCTGTTCGCTGTTCCTGTGGTCATTGCGGTGGTAATTAAGGAATATTTCGTTCTCCCTTTTTGCAGATGCATGAGTTTTTTTTGTCGTTTGTATGCATTTTGCTTAAATCGATTGTATTCGGTTCGCTTTCCTTGTACGACTCGACTGGCAGGCAGGAACAGAGACAACAACTCAGGCATATTGATTACCGTCATAGTATCGATTTTTATGCTTCAGTTTTCGTCCATCAATGCCGAAATTAGTTAATCTGAGCACATCCAGTGGGTTGTATAAATGTATGAGTAAATGATGTGTACTACGAGTATTGCACCAAAAAGGATATATGGCAATTTTTAATGCCCAATGTGGTTCCGTTTATCGATAGATATATCAGAAGATGTATGCCCTATATGGCACAGGAGAATGTCGTGCAACGTTGGACAACCACTAAAATGAGAGATTTATTTTTATTTTTCAAATATGACGAGTGTTCTGGTTTATTAGTTCCCTTTTTCAGAGATCCACAGCGCACGAGGATGGAATTTTTGATTTAATCAAAATGAGCATTGGATATTTTTTGAAATTCTTCATATGTTACGAATTTTTTAATACTTTGTAGATCGGAATAAATGTATGTTTACCCTTATGTTGTGTTACGTAGTATGTATGTACAAGGTTGAACTCAAGTTGTCCTTTTTTGTGGGTAGAATTGAAATAAAGATGGGTAACTTTCGATCCCTTTCAACATATCTGACGACTAATAAGGATAAGTCCCTTTTGCGAACAGAAGATCCAATGGTGCGGATTTCAACTGGGACAGTGGTTCTTTTTTTTTATAAATAATTTGTCAATTTACTATCTGCAGAAAAAGGGGATTAAAATGTAGTATGTATGCACGAATGTGTGTAAGTACGAACGTACCGAGGTGCCAGTGTCAACTAGGATCACTATCTTGGTATGGTGCTCCGAGCGGCGCAGGGACATAAATCCCAAAAGAAAAAATTGGGACCGTGCTCGGAGCGTCGCAGTGACATAAGTCCCCGGGACATAAGTCCCAATATTTACTTTTGGGACTTATGACCCACTTAAGTGGGACATAGGTCCCAAATCGAATTAGGGATAAAGTCCCACCCAAGTGGGTCCCAAATCGAATTAGGGATAAAGTCCCACCCCACAAGTTTTTTTTTTAAGTATTATCTCTCCGAAAATTTGGGACATATGTCCCATCTTGGACAAATTTTTTTTTGGTCTTATGTCCCGAATGGTTAGGACCATTTAGGACTTGTGTCCCATTTAAGTGGGTCATAAGTCCCAAAAGTAAATATTGGGACTTATGTCACTGCGACGCTCCGAGCTCGGATTGCATCATCACGAAAGACTGCATACGCGAATCAGATTTGAGTCAACAAGGTTGCCCTTCGCAATGTAACGCGGATACGCGAAGTTTAATAGAAAGAGCTCAGAAATTATAAAGAAACAACCGGCGGAAGAAGGCAGCCTGGGAGAAGAACTAAAACAGTACAGAGAGCAAGGACTGTACCAGGCGCAGAAGTTCGACCAAAGAGTCCGCGATATGACTCAATATACACATACTGCAAAGACAAAGAGGGTAATCTAATCGCCGATCGCAAAGGCATCTTAGAGCGATGGAAAGAGCACTTTCATAAGTTGCTAAATGATAATCTAACTTAGGAATTGGAGGCTCCACCAATGACTGCCGCCACCAAGCATAGACGAAGTTAGCAGAGCGATAAAACGGCTCAAAAATATAAAGACCCCGGATTAGATGGAATCCCAGCGGAACTGATTAAAATAGGAGGCCCCTCAATACACCAAGCAATTTATGAAATAATAGTGCAAGTATTTGGAATGAAGCGATGCCAGAAGACTGGTGAAGAGGCATCCTGTACCCCATACATAAGAAAGGAGATATCACAACATGCAGCAATTATCGTGGTATAACGTTGTTGAGTACCGCGTATAAGATTTTCTCCTCTATCCTTCAAGGCAGGATAGACCCAGGCAAATCAACAACTGCAGAAGAAGACAATGGTCATACCCGTACTTACATACAAATCCGAGACTTGGGTGCTTAGCAAAAACCATTCTGACCTCTTAGCCACGTTCGAGAGAAAAGTCTTACGGAGAATTGTTGGCCCAGTATGTGAGGAAGGACGATTCCGGAAACTTTATAATGATGAGATATATGAGCGTTACCGTGATATCGACATCCTGAAAAGAATTAAGCTCGGCAGGCTCCGGTGGGCAGGACACCTAGCTCGCATGAGAAAAGAGAATACTGCTCGGAAAGTCCTTTGCGGTAGGATAAAACTGGATGACATCGGCTCAAAATCAAGACCGGTGGAGAGCATTTTTGCGAGAGGCCTAGACCGGACCACGGGTTGTAGAGCCAAATAGATGTTGATGTTGAGAAATAAAGATATTTGGTCACGAACTTTTTTTTTCAGGTTGGGAACTTCTTGGACTAACCTCGTTAGGCTTGTAAACGTTCACGTACCTGTACAGGAGCAAAATGAAAAAGAACAATTATTTTAATCACTCGAACGGGAACTCCATGCCTGCCCTCAGTATGATGTAAACATATTTTTATAGGATATGAACTCTAAAATAGGTGGGAGCCAATATTCATACAGGATTTTGACTAATACGAGAACACAAAGAAATTGGTCATTACAAGATCTGTGCGTATGAATAGTGACAGTTACCAGGGTATCACTTAATTCGCAACCAGATAGACCACGTCTTGATAGACCGCATAGTGTGGATCAGATTAAATCTGGATGGCTGGTGAACTAATAGTGCAAGTAGTGCAGGGACGATGAAACGATGCTTGAAGACTTGCCAAGGGGCATATTGTGTCCGTCTATAATAATAATATATAATATATTTTATAAAGTCATCACCAAATTCAATATCCCAAATAAACTAACACAACTATGTAGATTGACCATGACGAATGTTATATATTTATTTTTATTTTAATTATATTAACTTTAAAAATTATATTTAGCGCAACGTTGTGGTCCAGGACCTAGCCTCTCATGTCTATCCGTGTTGTGCAGGTTGTATTTTTGCACACATATAGAAGGGACCTTCAATTTAATGAGACAGAAAGAGGCAAATTGAGAAGCTTTCGCTGGGGAGTTATTACTCTAGGGGGTGTTCAGCCATAGGGGACAGATAGGACCATGAAAAAGCTTTCTGGTGGTTTTCTGGGATTCGAACTTCGAACCTGCATTAACAACTTGACAAACAGTGGTCTCTCAATAAACGTATTGGAGCGTGAACGTGAAGTAGTATATGTATAATGTTTAATCCTTTTATTATCTCGGGTGAATCTTGTTTGTTTTTTTGGCAGGCAACAAACTTTTCAATCCACCCTCGAACAACAAAAATTAAAGTTCAAAATTCCAGTTTTCGCAAACTGAAAGCAAAAATTGCATTGTGGTGTGCAGTGTGCAACAAAAACAACCAAAAATTCCAAATATGTGCAAGAAAAAGCTTTGAATAAGGCTGACTGGCTGATCTGCAGGTGCGACAATTTGAGTATTTTGGTACTAACGCATGGTCGATTATCGCAGGAAAGTGAAAAAGAGTTGACTCACATTTCAAGTTGAACTTGAAAACGGAAAACAAAAAATCCAACAATAAATGCGCAAAACCAAAAATTAGCATACGGATTGCTGGAATCAATATGGTTATGATTTAAAAAAAAAATTGTCGTAATTAAAATTACATTATACAGGGTGTACCTGTTTATGTGGCAAACACTTAAAGGGGTTATTCCTTGGTTAATTACGTGAAAAAATCGTTAAAAAACTAACACTATTTATTAAATTCCATTTAAGATAGGAATGAATAAAAAAACACAATCCACAAAAATTAAAATGTTAATGTAAATTCTCTAAAAGGAGATACATATGTGTGCACAGTTCAAAACCGGGTTTATTTGAAAGAATTAATATAAGAGCCTCTTTACTTCAAAATTTTTACAAAAACTGTTGTCAACGGAGATATACAAGCCCCCGACCTTGGGGCCCGATCACTTCCAAATTTCAGTAGGAAGTGTTGTCATCGGAGTTGAGAATTTGAAGAAAATAGTGCTTATTTTAAAAAAAAAATTATATGGGTCTCAGGGACCTCACGGCCGGGGCACTCGAAAAATTTTACAGAAAGTTTTGTCCATCGGAGATACACATGTATTTAAAATATAAAGAAAATCGCTCTAATTTAAAAAAAAAAAATTAATGGGCACACCTCGCGCCTCCAAAAATTTTACAGAAGGTTTTGTCCATCGGAAATACACATGTGCTTAAAATTTGAAGAAATCGAGCTAATTTTTTCAAAAAATGTATGGATACCCCTCGGTCCTCAGGACCCGTCCACTCCAAAAATACGCATGTGCTTAAAATGTGAAGAAAATCGGGCTAATTTTAAAAAAATTAAAATCAGGCCTCAGGGCCCGTTCACTACAAAAATTTTACAAAAAGTTTTGTCCATCGGAGATACCAATGTGTAAAAGAAGAAAATGTATGAAGAAAATCGGTTTTTTTTAAATTTGTATAGGGCCTCACGACCCCAGGGTCTCCGGGTTAATTTGTTTACAAAATTTGTATTGGGCCCCACGACTCAGGGGCCCGGGGTCTCCAAAATTTTTACAAAAAGTCTTGTCAATGGGAGATACACATGTATAGAATATTTGAAGAAAATTGAGTGAATTTTTTTTAAAAAATTCTTATCGGGCCCCAGACTCCAAAGTCTCCGAGGCCCGAGTGGCCCCAAATTTTAATAGAAAGTGTTGTCATCGGAGATATGGATAAGTGCCAAATAACTTCAATAAAATGGGACTTTGGGAAGTGGGTTAAAAATTGATCGCAAGATTCCACGACAAACAAACAAACAAACCAAAACACGGGCACGCGAAGTTAATGTAGAGAATAAAAAATTGTATATGAAGGTAAGTCATTTTTTTTTAAATTGTATTTTCAAACGGAATTATCTCGAAAAATGCTGTTCGTAATTTTTTTTTCTTAAATAAAGTATTAAAGCCTATTCAGTTTTCTAAAAATCCATGGCACAATATTGATGCATTCGGTTAATGTTTGTAATGTAATCGTGTAGTCGTCTGAGCTGCATGTTAACTCCTTCTTCCTAGCTGTTCTGCAGTTTCAATTTTTAGCTAACTAACCCCTTTGAATATTTGCCATGTAAACAGATACACCCTGTACAGAAGCAGTCAAATCTTGAGCGATTTGTTTAAGGCATAACAATTTTATTAACTAATTATACTGCTTGACTTGATTGCATACTTCCAACTAATTAAATGCCAATTATATTTCTCATTTAATTGAACCGGAAACGTACACATTTCTTCAACTCTCAGTCAACTTTCCATCTTCAACTTTAAGTCAAGTCAACTGCGCGCTGCTGACCCCATCAGCAACGTTGTACAGTACGTACCACAATGAGAAATATTTCTCAAAATATTGCCCAGTTCAGCAGCGGTCATATTCCTGCAGTTGCAGTTGTTAAAGTTTGCCGGAGTGAAAACAAACAAACAAATATTTCTCTGAAATATTTCAAAATTATTCTTAAGGCTTTACGGCTGCGGATGAGTGCTATCCGACTGACCATCTTAGATATGAATTTTTGGGTTAAAAAAAAACGTTATTTTCACAGAAACTCGTAGCTTGATTTTTGAATAAATTAAAAACTTTTGAAAGGGAAAAGAAATTCACAAATTTTCAGTACAAAATCTCTATCTTTTTTGAATTTGGATAGTTAATGACGTTTACGTTCTAGAAAAGGTATTTTGTAAAGAAATGTGGCACTTCGCATTAAAGTGACGTAGTTTTGAGAACTACATATATTTAAGCATTAAATGAGATACTGAAGGAAATTTGAAGTTTTACCCAAAAAAGACGAACTTTCATCGCTCTTTTCGTACCGACCCATAGCATGAGAGTTTCTTAATTTCAATATAATGGAAACGGTGGAATATCGTCAGCTTATGAAATATCTTGATTTACGGACCATATTGAATGACCTGAATGACCGACTGACCGGTTTTCGTGGGCGACCAAAAACTAGAATCAGTATTTTAATAACTTTGGTTATTGACCCTAATATTTGAAAGCCAATTGACAGACAAACTTTTTTTAAAGATCTATTGTTAAAAATGCGAGCTAATGGAATCGATGTAACGCAACATTAGAAAACAAGTAAATGTTTTTCGGGTACAAACTTTTATGTATACATCGACACACGCCGCACAGTCCTTTATTATTTGGTAATGATCGCCGAAATATCTGTTTTTGTGGTCAAAGTATTTTCTTTTTTCCACGTATTAGACGCGCCACACGGGACTCGCGTCGAGTCGATTATCATTTGTTTAGGGTTCTGCAAAACTTTATCAACAGGAGATCGTTTTCTGACGATGCACTTCAAATTTTTGTTACCAACTACACGCCGCCATTTTAAGCGAGCAGCATTATTAAGTTACTAAAGAAATATAAAGATAAATACTCCGCGTGGTGATATCTTACTTCTTATGCCCCGCAGTCTTCTAGCATCGCTTTATCCTCCAACACTTGCGCTATTCGTTCATGAATTGTTTGATATTTAGTGATTAAGTTCCGCAGTGATGCCATTTGATCCCGAGGTCTTATTATATTTGAGCCGATTTATCGCTCCGCTAACTTCGTCGGTCGAGATGCTTTCCATGACAAGTTATTACTCTCGGACGTTTGTCAGACTTTCGCGAGAGGTGGGTCACCGTGAAAAATACTTTTGGTGTAACTGGGATTCGAACCACGAACCTCCTGCTCAGAAATCCATTCTCTTATCCACTGATCCACGGTGCCCTCCATTTGTGTGCAAAAATAGACATGCTCAACGCAAATGGTTGCGAGAAACTAGGCTTTGGACCGAAATTGTCTGTCGCGCCGAATATTATTATTATAAACCTTGTCGGTCATTGGTGGTGTCTCGATTTCCGTAGTTAGCTTGTCATTTAGGAACTCAAGAAAATGCTCTTCCCATAGATCCCATTGAGATCTTCGACCAGATTAATTCTTTGTCTATGCAGTATGCACAATGCGGTTTATATTTCGATGTATCGCGGACTATTTAATAAAACTTCCGTCTGAACTCTGTACTGTTCGAGTTCATGGAAGAGATTCTTCTCCCAGGCTGCTTGCATTGCTCGGTACGCAATATTTTTACGTTCAGTTGCTTATTTACATACATCATCGAATAAGTCGTTCCGATCTTTACGACTGTAGTAGTCTCGTAACAGTCCTGCATCTCAGCCCCAGGATCCTCCATTCAAACGTATTAAGGGCGCTAGAATATATATCTCTTCAGATAGTGAGGAACCACTTAAAGCGCTGCCGTCCGTCCAACTTAATGGACTATATATCAGTTAGATGGTGTTACGATGTGCTTAAACCTCTTTTCAGACATAACAACGTGAAACTCGGATGGGCTCCTGGTCATCAAGGAATTGCTGGCAACGAATCTGCAGACGAACTAGCTAGGTCTGGCTAAGAATCTGCCCTCGTAGGACCTGAACCCTTCTGTGGTGTCAACCGCAACAGCGCTGATTATTAACTGGGAACACAGACTTCGTCCGGCCTACTGAGAAAAAATGCAGGGCTGAGACACTCCAAACTATTTATCATGCCTTATTCGTACAAGGAAATACTTAATCGAGATAAGGATAGCATTAAAATGCTGGTGAACTTTCTCACACGTGGCTTGTGGTATAAATTTAACAAACCTAATGTAGGCGCAGATACGGAATGTGGGTTCTTACTGGAAAATGACGAACCATCCGAGAACCATTCTCTGTGAATGCCCAGCAGTACATTAGTTAAGGAGGCGTAAGGAGGGTTGGGAAACTCTGCCACTAAGGACGTACTATCCTTCATCGGGAAGGTTGTACGTCTCTTAGATGAGTCATACCCTGTTGATACAATAGATCTTTTTAGGTCTCAGTGTTAGCCAAGATTTTATACAACAAAAACAAAAACCCTCCCTTCATTTAGGGCGAGTTCTATCACTTGACCAGAGCAGTTTCTAAAACCTTCGTTGCAAAGGGCTGCTGCTTTGACTCGTATATGATCCGCAAATGCAGTCTTTCGTGATTATGCAACCGGCACTCGGAGCACCACACCAACAGGATAGTAGTCCGACGCGACGTTGGCATCTCGATTTGTTCATACCGTCTTCAGGTTCGGGTTATGGCGGCGGTCTACCAACACATGGTCTATCTGGTTGCGAGTAGTAGGATATACCCTGCTGGCTTTGTGAACATTTTTTCGCGCAAACGTTGTACTCGCAACGACCCAATTCTTACTTGCTGGCATCTCTATGACTAGTCCGTTGTAATTAATGTTCCCGTGTAAACTATGGGTCTCATTTTATAAAGTGAGCGTTCGTTTAACGAGGAAATTCCTTAACTGTTTTGCTTTCATGGTTAATTTTCATGCTTTGGCTTACTGTGAGAGGATTTGTAAAGTTTTGAATCCAAAAATTCAAATTTTTAAGGTTTTTAAAGAAGAATTCAAGTGATGGTTGGTAATGCCAGGGTCTTCCACTATACGAACATTAGCATAACAAAAGGACTGAAATAATAAAATTACGGTTTATGGTTACGCGTAATGCTACATGATATTGGTATTGCGGTTTTTCGTTACGTTCAACAAACGTCATGCAACGCTACTTGTTATCTCTCGTTTCCATTTAAAAAAATCAAATAGTTGTTCCCGGCTACCTTTTGCTTGAAGTCTCTATTTTGGGTTAACTTTGATTTGAGATATTGGCTTTGGTATGATTATGTAGGCAACTACTGCAGCTACAATTACAGCGGCTTCCATTGACATTAAAAGAATAATTGACAACTTGAGATCTTGCTTACTTCTCAAATTCTTATTTTCTTATACTTTTTCATGTACGAGTATTCCATTCGATTATTGTTTTTACACCACAGTGACTGAAAAAGTTATCATTCTTTAAGAAAAAAAACTAAAACTGGATTGGAATTGCAGTCGCGCTTTAAGCCGATTTATGAGACTCGTTTCGGCTACCTATTCCATGTGATTGGATGAATTTCTTTGCTAAGAATGTTAGTACAATTCTTAACTAAACACTAGCTGGGAACTTCATACCGACATAACAATAAGAATGCTGTTCATCAATTAAAAATTCATAGAAATCCTTCCAAACTCTTTCTCTGAAAAAACTTTCTAAAGTAATTAAAATACTCATAAGTGGATCGGGATTCTTGAATAGCTAAACTCTCGCAAAAAATGTTGCAATTTTTATGTTATGTAGTATGTACTATCGGTGTGGATCTAAATCCTTTTCCGTACCTTTTCTCTTTAACCAGAAAGTACCCCTTCTTTTTGTCGTTCAAGTTCTTCTCCTTCTTCTTTTATTTTGCCCTCCGTTATCGTTTTAAAAAAGAAATATATACATCTCGGAAGTATGAATGTCCAAAAAAATGTAACTTTGTCGATTTAATGAAATCGTCATCTTTTTGGCTTCACCTCAAGCAAATTCACAAGTAAACAGTTTTTCGCCCTTAGACAGGCAATGAAAAAACGCGATCTGTTGTTTATAGACATTAAGGCCATTTATAATTACATAGCCCTAGTAAAACTTAACAAAGACAAAGTCAAAGCAAAATAATCCCTGATTAACTAAACTGACACGACTCTATAGGTTGACTATCACTTAAGATTCCAGTTAATATCTTAATGGATCTTCGGCATGCGGATGAGTTTGCCAAAAATAAGGTGTTACATCACGGGAAGCAATACTATTTAAGCTAACTCAAATACTGATTTATGCAGACGATTTTGATGTAAACGAAAGAACTCCAATGTTTTTTACAAGACGCTTCTAGAACGAGTTGACTATATAAAATCTGGCGTTACATATAAAAGATGCAGTATCTGCCAATAGAAGATTGGACATTGGAAATTAATTTTGGTAGTTTAGCACAAATTCTAAGTGATGGAAGCCTTTAACTTTCTTGGAACCACAAAGGGTTTCTTAAAGGCAACAGAGCTTACTATTTTGTCTGTCAATACTCTTCAAATCCAGGAACTTGACCATAACACCTGAGCTTATTGTGTTAAGGCAATAGTTGATTGATTGATTGATTAATTTATTGATTAATGGATTAATGAATTGATGTGTTGATGGATTGATGGATTGATTTTATTGGTAGATTGTTGGATTGATTGATTGTTTAGAGGGGATGTTGTAGCACTGCTACCTATGCGGATTTATTGCAATTTCCACATTCGCCCCCGGCATTGAGAGCGCTTTCGATAACAATGGCTACGACTCTATTGCAAGGGTATCGAAGACTCGACCAATCATTGGATAAGGGCTTGAAAGGCGAGATATTTTTTACTCCTCGGGGGGAATGTCTGTGACTGTAGTTAAGGCGGATGTCCCCAAGGACATCTCCCCTTCTATGGTCATGATTTTTATTAGTGGTAAGCACTAGTGTCATGCAAGGTGCTTTACTACACGTTTTGCAATGGTGCAGCAGAGAAGGACTATCCATCAATCCTTGCAAAACCGTTTTAGTGCCTTTCACGAAAAGAAGACTGGTCGATTTGGGACCTATCATCATCAAAGGCACTACGTTGGATTATTTCAGTGAGGTTAAATATATCGGCGCCACCCTTGAAAAACGGCTAAATTGGAATTCTCATATCAAGTCCGCCACAGAATGCCGTAGAACCTTAACAAAATTGGTGTGGGCATGTGAGACAGAATGTAGGTTCCGCTGGGAAGATGTTTAGTCATCCGAGCACATTCTCTGCGAATGTCCAGCATTTATTTGGTTACGGAGAAAATGTCAAAAGGAAATATGCTCGACAGCGGAGTTGAGGAACTCTGCTACTAAGTACATACTATCCTTCACTAGGGTGGTGGTACGTCTCTTAGAATAAAATTACCCTATGATACAATAGATTTTTTAGGTCGTAGTGTCTGCCACATGGGCTAGGGTTATCCTTAAAAAAAAGATCGTTGTATTATGGAGTAAAGTCAGAGAATGCATTTTAGGCTCCCAAATTGCATGAACTTCCACATGGCTTCTTCTCTGCCGAATCGTCCATATTCCTTGAGAATGTGTCTTCTCCGCCTCTCTACACAGTCTGCAGCTGCTATTGACTTCCATCTCTGATTACTGAGGTCTCCTTTCAGTTTGGAATGCCTCGTCAGGAACCCTATAGCAATCCCTTTATTTCTTCTACCCTTTGGGTTGTAGTTCTCAAACATTTTTTTTATCTGCCGTAGGCCAGGCGGTTTTTTCCATCTTAGAGCTACAGCCGTTCCTTTTATTGTTCGCATCTTTTCCTACATTATGCGGTATCCCATATCACAGAATGGTTCTGTGCATGAGGTCTTCTTAGAATATGCTCCGGTACAGTCTCATTGTTTCGGAGTACCTGCTTCTTGGTTCATGCACAATCGCTCCAGTGGCCTCCGCTTTCTTTGATAAATCCGTATACCAATTTATGGACGGATGTATTCGGTATTCAGTTTTAGAACTAAATTCCTTCTTGGTGCTCAAAGTTCTTCCTGAAGTCAAGCTTTCGTACCATCCTTTCATATGATATGTTTGTTTGCCAGCGTAATCTGCCTGTCAAGTGAATCCAATTTTTTTCTTGCCTTGGTCCGGTCTGTGATATTGCCTCCTAAACACAATGGTTATACCGGTAATTACATACGGATCCGAGACTTTTGTCCTTAGCAAAAAGCACTCCTTAGCCGCGTTCGAGAGCAGTCTTACAGCTAATTGTTGGTTCTATAATAACAAGATTTACGAGCGCTACTGCGATGTAGAAAAAATTAAGACAGGTAGACTGCGGTGGGTAGGTTATGTAACTCCTATATGCCTGGTATGATTGCCTGTGACACGAAAATGGGGTATACAAAGCATTCACTGAAACAAGGCGTAAACCTGGACACCCAGAGTTAAGGGATCATCCGAACTAGATTTTATCAAACCAGAAGTCAGAGAACTATGAGGACACGTAAAATAAAAAGTATGTAAGAAAAAATTATTAACTCTTCATTGTCATTGCCAGTAAACGCGCCACACCGATAGAAAGCCCAGATACATAATGTATATCGCTAACTATTGCCTCTGTATTGTGTGCTGCGCTCCTAAAATGTCGTGTATCTTTTATCGAAATAGCAAAGAAGCAATCACGCTTACTTTCTGCTACCGATATGCTCACAGTTGATACAAAAATAAGTTTCTTGCCTTCTTGCATAACACGCGCTTGTTTGTGAGAGGTCGAGGTGAAATTTTTTTTTTTTTTTTTTTTTTTTTTTGGTTTGTGCGGTTACTTGGCTTAACGCCACAGCAATTTGCCGGCCGACAATTTGACGACTAGTAGCTGTCGTTGAAATATTTCCTAATTGATCGTTATGTGTAATTACAAAAACTAAACTGTATATTAAACGAGTATTTCATCGATGTATAGCAGTTACCATTTGTAATTTGGTACGCTTGGTGGGAATCCATACAACCGTCGAGGCAAGAAACTGGATATGTACTTAGAATTTGTGTGCAACACAATAAGCGCTATATGCTGTGTGCAATAATATTGGCCGTGAGAAAGTATCGTGCATTTTTTTGATGTGAGTTCAATTGATGTCTAATGTCATGTCGATAATTAATTTGGTTCTTCTCACCATGTCACATTAACAGCAATCATTTGTGATAGAACTGTGCTGTGAGGTCAGTAAAATAAAACTAACAACTCAACTTAAGTGTTACCATTGAAGTGACTTTGTGAATATACCTCACAGTATAGTGTAGGGTATACAAATTAATGTATTTGCTAACATCAAAGAATAAGGTCAATGTTCTTTCCGTTCTGGTTCAACACATTGACATATAAGGTTGGTTTTTTCCTTTTTATTTTTTAATTTCGATTTTTTATCCCAATGTAAGTTAAAGCAAAATGTTTCTGTTTTAATTATGTATCGTGTAATGGTCGGAACTTTGTGTTAAATTAACATTTTGACATTTTTGGTAAAGAAACTTGTTTAGAAAATCCGAACATACAGTGCAATTAAAAGAAGAGGTTATCTTGATTCGTTTAAAAATTTATTGTGGGTAATATTTACTGGACGTTTTGAATTATGACGACAAAACTCGTAAAGGGTCTTAGTGCACAATTGAGAACATAAGTAAAAGTTCTCTTTGCGGTTGAATCAGGATAACTTTTTGAGAAATAAACTTTTTGTAGCATTAATTTTGTAATAATGCCGATCGTGAAGGCATCTTGGAGCAATGGGAAGAGTACTTTCTTGAGCTGCTGAGAAATTAAAGGAATCTCCAATGACTGAGGAACAAACTATGCTTTTGCCACCAGGCATAGACGAAGTTAGCTGACCGATAAATCGACTCAAAAACTATATATCCTCCGCATTAAATGTCATTCCACCGGATCTGAAAAAACCTGAAAGGCACGCTACACCGAGGGATTTCCAAAATTCCCTACACCATCTGTTAATAGATTTTAGCAGCCTATGATAGCATGGGCAGTGTTGATATTTAAAGGGTGAGCCATCTACTGGTTTGTTTTGTAATTCATAGGCTATGGCAACCCTTTTTTGAATGAGATGGGATTGGGATTTAGACAGCTCGTCAGTCATGTTTTCGTTTGAGGAGCGTTTCGAAATATTGAAAACTTATTTTCAATGTCAGTGCTGTGTAGCCGAAACCGTGCGAGTTTTGAAAATAAATATGGGTGGTAAAAGCGCGCCAAGCGGAACCGCTGTGGTGAAATTGGTGAAGAAATTTCGAGAGAAAAATTTGGATAACAGAAGTGGTCCTTGAGCTCGGCCTGGTCGCACGCCAGAGAATATTGCGGCTGTGGCCCATAGTGTGCGACAACTGGCCATTAGTCGCACCAGCCTGAGCAGAATACTACACAAAGACCTCCGATTATTCACTTACAAGGTCCAGATGACACAGGAATTGAAAGAAAATGACCATCCGCTTCGATATCAGTTCTGTTCTCTGTGTAGGCCAGGTGATGATGACGTCGGTTTTGGTCGAAAAATCATCTTTTCAGATGAAGTGCATTTCCATCTCGGTGGCTATGTAAACAATCAGAACTGCCAGATTTTGGGTTTGGAACAGCCACACGTTATCGTAGAGAAGCCAAGGCATCCACCAAGAGTGACAGTTTTGTTTGGATTTTGGAAAACGCTGCTGGAAACGTCGTTACCGTCAATAGCGACCGTGACAGAGCTAGCTGACCAACTTTTTGTGGCCTTAAACCGACGCCATGAATGTGGACGACATTTGGTTTCAACATGTTATACAAGCCGACTGACAATCGGTCTCTTGCGCGCTACCGAATAATCAGCCGTTTTGGAGATTTCAATTTGCCTGCGGGGAACTGCGATTTGAAGCCGATGAACTTTTTAATATAAGGTGCCGTTAAGGATAGATGTTATGCGGATAATCCAAAATCAAATCCAGCTTGAAAAATTAACATTGCGTCTGTTATTTGCGAGATGGGCGCCGAAATGATCGAAAAAGTTCGGGACAACTGGACTCACAGGATTGCTTACTGTAAGGCCAGTAGAGGGAGCCAAGTGAACGAAATTGTTCTTCATTCTTAAATCGGAGACTCACATATAAAATCATAATAAAAAAATTTCCAAAAAAATATTGATGTGTTCTCATTCAATCATCATCATCATCTATAACCGGTGTCCTGGTCCTGGTCCTGGCCTCCCACAAAAAAATCTCTCCACCGGTCCCGATTTCGAGCCGATGTCATCTAGTTTTGCATTCCTAAACTCTGAGCGTCCTGCTCCACGCAATCCTTTCAGCGTAGGTCTGGCCAGCCTAGCTGTCGTGTTCCATAAATCCTACCGCAAAGGACTTTCCGAGCAGCTCATGCGAGCTAGGTGTCCTGCCCACCGGAGCCTACCGAGCTTAATTTTCTTCACGATGTCGACATCGCGGTAACGCTCGTACATCTCATCATTATAGAGTCTCCGGAATCGTCCTTCCTCACATACGGGGCCAACAATTCTCCGTAAGACTTTTCTCTCGAACGCGGCTAAGAGGTCAGAATGCTTTTTGCTAAGCACCCAAGTCTCGGATCCATATGTAAGTACTGGTATGACCATTGTCTTATATACCAGCAGCTTCGATGTGTTGGTTAAGTTCCTGGATTTGAAGAGTCTTGATAGACTATAGTAGGCTTTGTTGGCTTTTAGCAACCGTTCACGCATTTCTGGTTCCTTGCTTTTATCGGCTTCCACAGTTGACCCGAGATAGTTAAAGAACTGCACTGCACTACTTTAAATTTGCGCTCCACTAATTGAATTGAGGGACCAATGTTGTATATTCTACTCGGAGACGTGGTCACCATGTACATTGTTTTGCTCTCATTTATGTGCAGCCCCACATTTCATGCCGCCCGCTCGATCTGGATGAAAGCTTCCTGTACAGCCCTTTGCTTTCTATCAACCATGTCGATGTCGTCTACGTAAGCCAGTATCTGAATGGACTTATAGAGGATTGTTCCTCTCGCCGTTTCGCCAGAGTCTCGAATCACTTTCTCTAAAGCCAGGTTGAAGAGGACGTAGGCCAGTCCATTCCCTTGTAGGAGCCCATTATAAATGTTGAATAGGTTTGATAGTGATCCGGATATTTTTACTTGGCCTATAACGTTGGTCATGGTCAAACCTACATAGTCGTGTCAGTTTATTTGGAATGTCGCATTCTCTCAAGGCTTTATAAAGTTCTACTCTGGCTATGCTATCATAGGCGGCTTTAAAGTAAAGTGGTGTAGTGAGTTTTGAAACTCTAGACATTTTTCCATCACCTGCTTAAGGGTGTAAATCTGATCATTTGTTGATTTCGCCTGGAATGAAGCCACACTGGTATGGACCAATGATGACTTCAGCGTATGGGGCTATGCTGTCTTGTAGGATAGAGAAGAAAATCTTATACGCGGTACTAAACAACGTTATACCACGATAATTGCTGTAGGTTGTGATATCTCCTTTTTTATGTATGGGGCACAGGATGCCTCTTCGCCAGTCGTCCGATGCTTGCACTATTAGTTCATGAATCTCTTGGTGTATTGTGGGATCTCCTGTTTTGATCAGCTCCGCTGAGATACCATTAAATCCCGTGGCCTTATTATTTTTGAGCCGATTTATCGCTCTGCTAACTTCGTCTATGTTTGGTGGCGGCAGCATAGTATGATCTTCGGTCATTGGTGGAGCCTCCAATTCCTCAATTAGCTGGCCATTTAGCAACTCATGAAAGTGGTCTTCCCATCGCTCTAAGATGCCTTTGAGATCGGTGATCAGATTACCCTCTTTGTTTTTGCAGTATGTGCAACGGGTTGTATATTGCGCCATACCGCGGACTCTTCGGTAGAACTTCCGTGCCTGCTCTCTGTACTGTTCTAGTTCACGGACGAGATTCTTCTCTGCTGATTCTGCTTTCTTTAGCCGGTGAACTGTTTTTTCATATCATCTGAGCTCTTTATATTCATTTTCGCGTGCCCGCGTTCTATAAGATCGGACACCAACGTCAATTTGGCATTCAAATACCCTAGAATGATTTTTACGTCATACTGAGGACAGGCATGGAGTTCCCGTTCGACTAATTCAAAGAATTCTTTTTTTTCATCATCTGGGGAATCCTCTGTAGGTGTGTGAAGGTCGAGGAGGCTTATGTTTTTATGTCAGCACCGCATGCGAAGGGTGCATAGCCGTTCATTTACTGCTTTAAAGCCGATAACGGTGGGTTTCATTCTTTTGCTGACTAGAAACCCCACTCCGAGCACATGATGTCTTGCATGACTGCTGTAATATATGTCATATTCTGATTTTTGTAAGACACAATTCCCCGCCTAACGAATAACCTGAATTGCTATTATGTCAGCATTATATTTGAACAGGGAATCGGCTAGCTGCTGTGCATCTCGAGCTCTATACAGTCAGCGTACGTTCCATGAGAAAATTCTTAAATCATTTAGCCGTTTTCGTTGCCGTGGTCGTCGTCGTTCATCAGTATATCCGAGGCTGATATGGGGTAACGTAATATGGTTTTTTTACGGTCGAGGTTATTGCCCTCGCGCCAACCTTACTTTGAAGGGACTAGCCCGATCATTTCGCTTTTCCTGCACTGGAGGAAAATTACCAGCGGCCACCACGTGGACGTTTGATCGCACTTCCACCAGCCAGAGATAGATGCCGCCGCATCCATTTCTGAAGCATTCTGTGTTTTTCGCCCTAGTCTGTTGATGGCTGACCACTCATTTTATAGCGTTTTTAAAAACAAACTTTTAAAATGTCCACCCTTCACCTGACGACCACATTTTCGAGTAGATCCTTCAAATAAGTTAGTGCGAATTTGAAGCAGTCCAATTCCTTAACTATCTTGGATTACTTGTAGCAGCTAATAATAGCATGGATCTACAAAAGCGCGCAAGGTTGCTTATAGCCAACAAAGCCTACTTTAGTTTGTCAGGACTAGGGACTTTTTAAATCCAGGTATTTAAACATTACATCCAAGCAGCTGTTATAAAAGACAAAGGCCATATCAGTACTTAAATATTGATCCGCAATTTTAGTGCTTAGCATAAATCTTAGCGTTATTTGAGAGGAGTGTCTTAGTCTTATGGAAGACTTTTGTCCCCGTTGTAGAGTCAAATATGATCATTTCATGATATGACGATGATGATGTTGATGATGTTGATGATGTTGATGATGTTGATGATGTTGATGATGTTGATGATGTTGATGATGTTGATGATGTTGATGATGTCGATGATGTTGATGATGATAATGATTTACTGTGGAAAAACGATCATGAAAAAGAGATCTCAGAACTCGGTTTAAATAGGCACAGTTTGGTAGTTATTGACCTTTTGATGTTGTATTTCATAGTGAGAACTACTGGTATGACCCTTAATATTTGAACGTTTAGCAGGATACGTGTAACAACAAAGAACAAAATCAAAACAAAACAACTTCTCCTTCAGTCAATATGTAAAGAATAAAACTCGATTCTACCGATTCAGGTTCAACCCTTATATAAAAAGTTGTTTCAAATTTAAAATTCCCATCCTACGTCATTTGCAACTGACCTGACCTTCGCACACTATGAACACCAAAAACAATTAAAATTCCCTTACTCTGTTATGGTGGCGGTTGCCCTCATCAAATATCACATCACCACAACCACAAATGTGAAAACAAAAGAGTTACGACTGTGAGGCCAACAACAAATCAACAACACTCCTGGACCGAGCCGTCAAAAGTCAAGTAGGTACAGTACAACCGCAATTTCTTACAATTGACCTCGATCAAAGGGTCCTTTTTTAGAGGGTGTATGAACGCGTATGCGCATGTACCTATATATGAGTACTTTCACCCTCAATTGTAAAATTTTTTCCTTTTGTTTTTGAAGCGCTCAGTCGGACGCATCACTCGTTCACGCCATGGACAGGACAGCACGACAAGAACGAATCCATAGATAAACCAACGATGACAAGGGTAAAAATTTATGCGAAACATCATTGTAGGAAGGTCTTCGGTTTTATTGCTTTGCGAGGGTTGTTAACTGTTTATGATGTCGCTCAATTGAAAAAGGAACAAAGACAACTTTTTGTTACATTCACAAATCAATTATTGTGTAAATCTCGGGAATCGGATGTCCCCAAATGTGGGAAATAGTATATGATGAATTAACGGTATAGGAATTTATTATACAATGGTCATAAAACTTAATCGGGTGTGCTAAAGGTGCTCGGTATGCCATGAAGAAGTTATAAAATTTCTGAAAAACAAAAAACAAAAAGGTTGCTCATGGGTCGACTTAAGTTTGCGAAAGGTGAATTTGGGTGAAATCACAGAAAAAAGTGCGTTTTTGGGTTAAATTTGGGTAGGTCGAATTATAACTCAATATGATTAAGCACTTTTTTTTTAAATGTCTTCCTCGGAATATATATATGTGCCGGTTTTCGTCCACTATTAACACCAATTCACGTTTGAAATAGTGTCCTTCGATGTCCATTCACACAAAACTTGTCACAAATGTAATCACAGAAGATTTATTTTGACATTGCGTGCATGAACGGGCAGTTGAACCGCTCGAACGACCGAACGACCGAACAACCTCTATATCGTCCATAGAGTCGTCAATCATCCTTTTCAAATTCACAAAGTCCAACCAGACAGAGCCGCAGCACACATTTCATCCAAAGGCTCTTTACAGATTTTCACCCTGTGCGTATTTCAAGTATTACTTGAGTATATGTATTGGTTGGAAAAGAGACAGCGAACGAACAAACGAACGACTGGCAATAAACCTAAAATTTGTGATGGTCATCATTACAAGAACCATCGGCCGGAAGAGATTCATATTCAATTTTCGTCTGCGTTTTTTGTAAATTTTTTGACGAGACGAGTCTTTCCCCTTTGTATCGAGGATAACGCCGTCATCCATTCATCCAATTGTACCTACACCACTGTAAAGAGTGATAATGGCCATTAATGTGTGATGATGGGTTTAATGTGCGCAATGGAAAGTGATACAGTCGACCGTGTATCATACACCGAATCTAATCAATTTATTGTTATGATGTCGGCGCGATTTTTGCATGTAAATTATGTGCAGAATGCGCTGTTTGCGGATTCACTCGAGTCCATCCTCGATTAACCAAGAATCTTCCACGGGAATTGTTTTTTCTCTTACCAATTTTGTTAAAGACACACCAGGAATCTCTCATTCTGATAACTCCTACTAATGGCTATATTGAAATGGCTAAACAATATTCGTTACGACACCCTTGGGTGAAATCCATTTCTAACTCTAATATTCGATTGAGAAATAAAGAAAGATAAGAAAATCAACGAAAAACGAGAAAAAGACATATACTCAGCATAACGGATGGATGCCTAAAGGACAAGGCGGACTCAGCACCGCATAAGGGCTGTAAATTGCTCACATCTTATTCCCGTTCAGGGTGGTGACTACAAAAAGCAAATGGGTTATCATATATATATATTATCATTAACCATGGATGAGAAATTCCTTGGGGTTGTGGGAAATAGAGAACAAAAATGTTTTTTGAATTTTCATGATTTCCCCCATTGTCAGTGCAAAGCCCTCCTTATCTCACTGGGTAATGTTTACACAAAAATAAGACGTTTCTTTGCATTTGGAGTTCCATTACATCACATAAAAAACGGACACATTTGTTTATTTGTTGTGTATGGCGGTGAGAAAATTAAGTATTTCTTTTACTACTTTAGCGTCTTTCATTTATCTTCTCTTCTTATTCATCTCGATCGATGAATATTTATGTATACTCGCACATGTATCATATTTAGTCTTTGTAGAAACCTGTAATTTACTTAAGTTTACTTAGTACGTCGAGAAATTCGCATTGTCTAACAAAAGCCCTTACATTTGAAGTATATTTCGATCTTGTTAAAGATAGAAAAGATTTTCAGGCTTTACACAAATTTAGACATATGGTTGGTATCAAAAAAATGTAAATGTAAAACTTTTGAAAGACAGATTTCAAGGAAACTGTACTAAGAAAATAGCTAAGATTGATATTCAGAAGCAAAAGATATTACAATGTCATTCAAGGGACAAAATTGACCATCATCAATGTACTTACTAATGAGGCGAGTAATGATTTCCGGATTACTATCGCTTCGTTTAAAGCCTCAGCCAAAAAAGGATACACAAATAATGATAACAACCATACTTGCAAAAATATGTCTGTAAAGCAGGTCACGTGTTTTTCCAGATGTTCCAACGGAAAACCTGGCCATCGCACGTTACTCCTTTTGACGGTGGAATGACTAGCTTTACCGTACGCTGTTTCGGTTTTTTTTCTACACTTTGTTGGCGAAATTTGTGCATTTTCAAATCTTCTTTCATAAACGAATATGTATTTAATCGCTTTATTCCCAACTCATGCAGAAATCTTTTATTGATATTTATTATTTCCCGCGTAAAGATGGACATATAATATCTGCCATGTTAACACTCGATTAATTCACTGGTTTGATTGAAGGATAACCTACACATTTTCTTTTTCTGATAATGAAAGCTTCTAATTACCATGGAAGCATTGACTTATCATAATATTATCTTTCCACTAAATTATCATTCTCTATGTTATGATTATGACGTTCGGTTTTCGGTTTTGATAATGCCAATTCCTAGTTAATCTAATTGACCGGGTCAAGACACATTTGGCGTTACAATAATAACTATATGTTATATGTACTAGTATGTGTATTTATATTGACCTATAATTTGCTTTATATGTTGAAGGTTTTCTCCTATCTCCTAGCACAATTAGCAATTAAGCATAGAGAGTATTTTTCTTTCTCTATATTCGTATTCGTATATCGCGTATTTTGTTTAAAAAGTACGAAAGAGAAGATATATTAATAATTATACATAACACAATACCAATACATCTAATTTTCGGACTTTTTAAACATACTCTTGGGTGCAAAAAATTCACGCATTGATCAATTTTCAACAAAAGTTTATAAAAATATCAACAAATTAAATGTTTGTTTAATTTTCTTGAATGCAGATTCAAAGACTATTTCAACACCTATACCTATTTTGTACTTAAATCGTGCCAACAAAGTGATTTTGTAAAATGCATACATAGTAGGGTTTTGAATTAGCCTTTAAAAATGTTTCAATAACAACAATACAATAGCATACCCCGAAATCGATTGAATTGTTCAGAATTGTTTCGCATATCAACGCTTAGCCTGAATCCGGAACAAGAAAATAAATAAATCACACCAGAGGTCCGCATCAATTAGTGCAACCATGCCGCTCAAAAAGGTTAATTCTTTTTCTATACATATTTCCGAACAAAAACGAAAAACGTTATACAAAAAACAGTAAACTTTGAGTACATGTTCAATATTACATATTGTAATTTCGGCAATTAAGTATTTCTTATAACAATAATAATAATAATATTCGGCGCGACAGACCATTGCGGTCTAAGGCCTGGCTTCTCGCAACCATTTGTGTTGAGCATGTTTATTTTTGCACACAAATGGAGGGGACCTACAATTTATTGCCGGATTCGAACGGCGAATCGAGAAGCTCTCCGTGACAAGTTATTACTCTCGGACGTTTGTCAGACTTTCGTGAGAGGTGAGACAGGGTGAAAAATACTTTTAGTGTTACTGGGATTCGAAATACGAACTCCCTGCTCAGAAGTCCATGCTTTTATCCACTGAGCAACGGCACTCACTTGTAACAATAATAATAATATTTGGCGCGACAGACCATTGCGGTCCAAGGCCTAACTTCTCGCGACCATTTGTGCTGCAGATGTTAATTTTTGGACACAAATGGAAGGGACCTACAATTTAAGGCCGGATCCGAACGGCGAATTGAGAAGCTTTCCGTGACAAGGTATTAATTACTCTCGGAACGTTTGTCAACCATTCGCGAGGGGTGGGACACCGTGAAAAATACTTTTGGTGTTGCTGGGATTCGAACCTGAACCTCCTGCGCAGCAGCCATGTGCATTACCACTGAGCCACGGCGCCCACACTTGTAACAATAGTTTGACTAATAATCGCTAATAATTTTGTTAGGCATTTTGACTTCAAAGTCACAAGCTCTTCTACAATTCCTCAAAAATCTAAGTGTGATAAGGTTTCTATATCAAACGTGTACTGAAAAATAGTCTTAGCAGTCTTACTAGTGATCATGGAACAATTCCAAACAAATAGTGTTGTCCCAGAGAATTAAAGAGAGTAAGGAACTAAGAAGACGTTAAAGAAAGAAGTAACATTCTCTGGGCTGCAAACCAGTGTGTGTATCTGTGTATCTGCGAAACTATTGGGCTTTCTAAAGAGAAGGGTTTGTCTACAACACATTTCGCAAATTGGTGTGTGTAAGATTGGCCCAAAATTGGCTGAAAAATTAAATTTTGAATTTGACCAACTTCTTGCTACAGAGGAAGGACTAGGTGCTTATTGCTCTATGCTTAAAGTAAAGAAGAAAGGAAAGAGTATTATGTGCCATTGAAGAGCCTCCCAGTCGGCGTTGTTAAATGAATTTACGTCGTAAACCAGTTTAGTGACATCCATGGTTGTGATTTTTGTCATGAAACCGTGATTTATGTTATACCAACAGCAATAAAAATGTAGGATCATTTATGCCAAGACACTTAAAAGTCTTAATAACATTTTTAATTCTTTTTCCACTCGGTCAATTACTGTTTGTTATAAGCTGCTTCGGGGGCCACTTAAATCCTTAAACACTGCAACAGTTGAGGCGGCTTTTCTGGTAATAAATTGCACTTAGCTGAATACATTCCTTTGATACAAAATAAATACGCAATGAGAAAGATGAGATTAATAATTAATAAAATGGAAAATGCATTGGCTAAACTCACCCACCGTGCTGCTTTTGAAAGTGCATCCTATTTACTAAAGTGCCTGCCCCACTTAACTGAGGGTTGTGGCCTGACGATAATAAAATGATTCTCGTGCTCGTAAAAATTGACTGAAAATATATAAATCAGCATTTATTAGCCATAAATAAGTTAACCACAAAGGATGAGGAGAATAAAGGGCGTCAAGGGAACGGTCAAGAGAAAATATATATCTCGAAAGCAATCTTGGTAAGCTAAACGCAAAGCAAAACTAGAGCATAAAGACCGCATCGCATGATAGTGGCAATGAACTGACTGTTCCATTGGCCAAGAAACTACCCTCTAACAAGCGATGCTGCTCATCGTGTACCGCACAGTTAATCATTTAGAACCGTCCGAGAATTTCTTCTTCCCTGATTTTATGTGGCGATTTTCTCCTTTGCTTGCTTCGTTACCCGCTTAGAACTAATGATGCTTAAAGTTGTGGCATTAAAATGTTGCCAATATTCATATTCCGGCCA
The DNA here is from genome assembly GCA_947095585.1 of Nephrocerus scutellatus. NCBI lineage: Eukaryota > Metazoa > Arthropoda > Insecta > Diptera > Pipunculidae > Nephrocerus > Nephrocerus scutellatus. Next base: position 17,002,377 of record OX352761.1, read on the forward strand.
GGAATAACCAGGAAAACCAAACGACAAGAGTAAAATTTTGGATAGGGTTAGTGAGTGAGTGACCGGGGGTGTCGGCCGGGCAGTGTGCAAACAGCCATGAAAATTTGTTGGCTTGACAAATTGTTTTGCTCCACTCTGTTTGTTAGTGGTAGATGCTTCCGCTGAATGGTGGTTCTGTTCTCTTCAAGTGGAATCCAAGTGCTCAATCATCCTCTTTTCGAGAAGGCAAATACTCTTATCGTGTAAATGGATGCAACATGCGACAACAACGGGTTACGGGTTTATCCATCCACTAGCGCAGTGGGAATAACCCGTGAATAATTTATGAATTATTGCTGTCAAATTTCAACATCAGGCAACGGAAATTTGCCAAAAAGACCAGAGGTCTAAACCTGTCGTTTTAAACGCCAAATGGCATTAGCAAGCAGTAAGGCTGCAAGGCTTGCAAATTAAAACATTCCCATTTTCGGTCAACCCCCATTGTCAAATGTTTTGCTGTGCCTGAGTTATGGCAAACGGCTACATAGGAGAAATGTTGCTGCACACAAATTAAATGACGTCATCTTAGCCAGTAACAACATTAATATTGAAATTTTTTTTTTGTGGTTCGTTTAACTGATTCTCAGTTTAAACTGAAAAAGGTCATGAGTTAGCATGATGGGGGTCTTTTGAACTGATATGCAACGTTCTTAAAAATGTTTCGGCAGGTAAAATCGGTAAAAATATAGTTTTTGGGGGCGACAGACTATTACGGTCCAAGGCCTTGCTTCTCGCAACCATTTGTGTTGAGCATGTATATTTTTGCACACAAATGGAGGGACCTACAATTTAATGCCGGATCCGAACGGCGAATTGAGAAGCTTTCTGTGACAAGTTATTACTCTCGGAACGTTTGTCACCCATTCGCGATAGGTGGGACACCGTGAAAAATACTTTTGGTGTTACTGGCATTCGAACCACGAACCCCCTGCTCAGAAGTCCATGCTCTTATCTACTGAGCCACGGCGCCCACGGTGCGAAACTATAAATTGGTAATAACCCATATAACCTATAGTCACCTTAGCCAACTCAATCGTTTATTGATTCCCATTTTTTTGCGTACGAGTACAAGTACGACATTTCAAGTTTGAATAGTCTTTTGTGTACTTATTGGTGAGAATTATAAGAACGAGTTGTTTCAAAAAATGAATAAATTTAAAGCACTTTTTGTGGGGTAGAGCGATTCTGCAATAAGACATTTAACTTTCACATTGTCGGGAATAAAAAATCCTTAATATTTACACCAAATACCCAAGTATCTATAGATATTTTTTTAATAATAAAAATAAAAAATATTTTGAATGGCATTTTAATTTTTTCCGCTTTTTAAAGTCTCTATATTAACTTCGCGTGCCCGCGTCTGGCTGGCTGGCTGGTGGGTAGAATCTGGTAGAACCCATTCCAAAGCCCGATTTCATTGAAACTTTGCACACATGTGTATTTCCGATGACAACACTTAATGATTGCATTAAATCAACTTCGTTATAAACTGTATTTCTAAAATATATACAACATAATATTATGCATAGCAAATACCTATTCAAATTATAAGTTTATACAACTGAAAGCATACTAAAAGTACGCAAAGCACCACACAAACTTATTAGCAAAGTACTGAGTACAATGCATGTGCGACAGTAGCGAAACAGTAACACTTTCGCTCGGTAATCGCATGATATGTGGTTCAAAACCCACGGTCGTCCGATACTAAACCGAGAACATTATTCTTTCGATGCAAAAGCACTTCTGTCGCGCCCCATGGATAAGCATGTAAATAATAGGGGAATAATAATAATAATAATATTAATAATAATATAAAACCATAATAAATTGTTAATAATAAGAAAATAGGACACGTATACGAACAATTCTTGTTCAATAGCTGGGGAAATAAAATTCCCAGCAATTTGAAAGAGAAAAGCAATGACACATGGGGTGGGGCGCGCAAATCACAAATTAGGTAGGAGAAAAGAAGATCCATCTACATCTCCTAAGACAGCAGCAGCAGCATTTCATCAAGGTGGTGACACCAAACGAAACGAAACTTTTGGCTGTAATACTCGAAAAGTGTTGATGCTTTTGCACTTTCGAGAATTACAGCGGAACCGAGCTGTTCTTTAAAGAACGACCCCGTGTGTTCCACCGTACATTAACTTTCATTTCAAGTTAGCGACCGACCGTTGTTGATGCTTTTGCAACTTTCGGCAGATACTTAAAGCCGACGTGTTCGAAGGTTCGAACATAAACGCCCTCCCTTTTCTCCTCTGGTGGAGTATCACATAGTATAAGTATTGTTAGTTTATTTAGTATTATTTAGTTCTTATAGCCCTATGTTAAGTATTTTACACCAACATTGTTAATATATATTAAGTCAGACAAAAATAAAGAAAAACAACCCATAAAAATACAAATTTTCATGTAAATTCTCTAATAGGAGATGGGTATGTTCTAAAATTTGAAGAAAATCGAGCTAATTTTTAAAAAATTTATATGGGCACCCCTCGGACCTCAGGGGCTCACTCCAAAAACTTTACAAAAAATTTTGTCCACACATACACACGTATATAAAATTTTAAAAAATCGGGTTAATTGTTTTAAAAAATTTTTTGGGGCCCAATGATCCTGGGGCCCGGGGTCTCCAAATTTTTTACAAAAAGTGTTGTCTATCAGAGATACACATGTGTATTAAATTTGAAGAAAATCGGGATAATTCTTTTAAAAAAAGTTATGGGGCCCCACGAACCCGGGCCCGGGGTCTCCAAAAATTTTTTTAAAAAAAGTGTTGTATATCAGAGATACACAAGTGTATAAAATTTGAAGAAAATCGAGTAAAATTTTGTAAAATATTTGTACGGGAGCCCACCGACCCCGTGGCCCGAGGGTCCTCAAATTTTAATAGAAAGTGTTGTCATCGGATATATGCATGTGTGCAAAATTTCAATAAAATAGGACTTTGGGAAGTGGGTCAAAAATTGATCGCAAGATTCCATGACACACAAATCCACAAACCCACAAACACACGGGCAAGTGAAGTTAATATAGAGAATTTAAAAACAATTAAAAAACACAAAGAAACCAAAAACAAACTTTAATTTGTAACAAAAGGAGCGAACGTCATCCGAGCAAAACAACGTTACAACTTTTTGGAAAAATTTTATAGACGAGTGCCCCGGGGCTGTGGTGGGGCCTCATACAAATTCAAAACAAAAATTAACCCGATTTTCTTAAAATGTGTATATTAGATAGACAAAACTTTTTGGAAATTTTTTGAGCAAATGGGCCCTAAGGCCCGAGGGGTTCCCATATACATTTTTTAAAAAATTAGCCCTATTTTCTTTAAATTTAATTTTGATCCAACTATCCTTAATGGAATGTCTGTAACGTTCTCTCAGAGTCTCAAGAGCCTGGGTTTGGTACTTGGCGTAACAACTTTCAATATGTTCTGCATCCGTTCGAGCGAAATGAAACATTTTATTCACATGCAGATGTTTTAACTGGTTAACAATCTGCGGCTTTGGTTTTCCAGCCAAAAATAGAGCAATCACACTAAAATGCTTTTGTACGCTTGTAAACAATGGAATGAACTGTCATTAGTGTAAATTTGAGCGCCCTGTCATCACTGGTTTGACAGCAATGACAGTCTGAAGTTGGTAACACTTAGTGTCAGTCACCCGGTAGTAGTCCTTATGTTGCAACTTCCTTGCAGATTAGTCAACTCTTTAGTTATGCCCTTCTTCACATATGGTGCAGAATTATTTACAGGCACTTCTATGGCTAATCTGCGCAGGTTGAATGTCTGCTTTAATTCATCCATTAGGTTAATTTTCTTAATCAAACGACGCGACCATATTTCTCGTCTGCCGTTCGAGTTTTTGGGAAAAACTTAGAACTGTCGTATTTTTGTTCAAAATTTTAATCGCGACGTATTTCATCCTATGTATTGGCCCATTTCATGTTTGGCCAGTCTTTGAGAACTAGGTTCCGAATCGCACCTACAATACTATGGACTCATCGTTTACTGTCAGCGCCCTTCGTTTATGGAATTCCTTACCACTAGCTGCTGTCAGGGAGTCAAGGACCGTTTCGACCTTTGCTAAACAATGCCGTGTTCTTTTCAACCAACTCTAGCTTGTTTCTAACTACCGATTGTTTGTTTGACAATTGGATGCAGCTTTACCTTAATTTAATTTTCTTTACGGCGCTTTAATTATTTGTCATTGCTGTTATAGTCGTCAATGGAGTTTGAATTGTGCTCATTTACATTCTTAGCCAATTACCCTCATAATGATTACTCATCCGGTTGATGTGGTTAGTTTTTAGTGATTAGTTTTTTTTTTTTTTTTCAAATTAATTGTTTTTCAAATTATATCAAATTATTATTGATTCCATTGCACATTTTCTTATACATTGTAAAAAAGACATAAGTTTTAATGTATTGAAATAAATAAATAATTAAGAACTAAATTGCATTGGTTGTCTTATGGTAACCTAATGCGACAAGGTGAACTAAGCGATGAACATGTTTCTGTACCACAACTGCCTTTCGCGTTGTCAGCATTTGCTGTTGTTCTGTGGAACTTCAGTGCACGATGATATGTGTTGCGATCGTTGTCGTGAGAAAGAATGTGGATGTTCATTAGGGTGATTAACCGGAGCATGCAAAACGGCGGGTGCATTTGTGCAATGAATTATGCTTTCGGAGAATTTGGAATGTGTTGCATTAACTTCTTTTTTTTTTTTTTTTTTTTAAATCCATTTATTTAATTATCATAAATCTTAAGTACTATTGTTTGTAATAAATAAATAACTTACTGACTATTTTTATTAAAAACTAGTAAAATTACCTAAGAGGGCTTACACTACTTTCAATATTATTATTTCAATTGGTTAGATTTAACAATTATTTTTTTTATTTATTTCTTTTGAAATTATTTATTATATTGAAATTATAAAGAACAAAAATTTGGTAAAAATTCTTCCGCCATATTTATATTTATAAGATAAAAAAGAAAAAAAAAAGAAAACTTAAACTACTAAAAAACTAATTAAAACTATTTAAAACTAATTAAAATACTTAAATAGACTTAAAAACTAATTCCCTACAGTTAGCGGTTAGGGTTAAATTTCGGCCACACTCCAGTCAAGCCACCAGTATTTTCTTTTATCTAAGTGCCTGTTGTCTGCTAGGTCTTTTTCAGGCACGCTACGACAGTATCTCCAGATATCATTTGCAGCCCCATTGGCAAACAATGCATGTGGAATTCTTTTGTCAGTGGCCCTTCTAGCAACATGGTATATTATAGGAACGTTGCATGAATCTGACAAGTGGCCCAGAGCGTCCAGATACAGAAATGTCTCGGGTGGTATAAATCCACTCTCCAATGTATTTCTAAAGTACCCAGGATTAGGATAAAATGCTCCCGAGATTAAGCTATTTTCAATAGAGGCTGACCGAGCGAAATGATTCCTAGTAAGGTTAAGAATGACATTGTCAATTCTTGATACTCCGGAAGCATTCAGGAGTTTTTTGTTTGACACATAATGCCTGTACTCAGAATGTTCGCTTCTGTACATATGCATACATGCTCGAAGGCATTTCCTCTCAAAGGCACGAAGTTTTTCCATAAATGATGGACTGATGTTCCACCATATTGGACACGCGTATGTAATAATTGGTCGAATGAATGCCTGGTAGCAAACAGTCTTCACGTCACTCCTCAGGTATCGTGAAAGGAAAAGCTTTTTGAGCGACATAAATGCCGCCCTTGCTTTTTCCAAAGCGATATTTACATGTTCATTGTAGTAAAGAAATTTGTCCAGATGAACACCCAAATAGCGCACGATATTCTTCGATGGGACCTGAACACCATTTTCACCGATTATCCGAAGATTTTTCCAATTATTTCGCAGATCGTGATTTCCACGCCTGAGAGGGGGGCGAAACAGTATAACTTCGCATTTTGAATAGCTTATCTTAAGTTTCCATGTTTCGCAGAATACCCGAAATTCGTCAAATTTGCTTTGTAACTTTCTTTGAATCTCTTCAATTTTAGAGCCGTGTGCATATAGTACAATATCGTCAGCATATGCTAGGGACGTCTCCATGTCACTAAGTACTTCAGAAATATATATGTTGAACAGTATTGGCGCCGTTACTGTACCCTGTGGCAGACCGTTAGCGATATTGAATATTTTACTTGTCGTATTTTCTTTATCTGTTACCACAAATTTCTTCCCGTATATCATTGATATAATCATTTTAACTAAATGATGTGGGAACTCATATCTAATAATTTTATAAATAAGCGCATCGGTCCAAACCGTGTCGAAGGCTTTTTCGATGTCCACCAGACATGCGGCCGTATTCCTCTTATCATTCAGATGCCAGTTGACATCTGAGATCAATTTGGTTACAGCGTGCACCGTCGAGTGGTTTCTTTTAAACCCAAACTGGTTTCGCGGTATAATCTCATTTGTTTCGCACGCGGTCAAAATTGACTTACTAATAATCACTTCAAATACTTTCCCAATATTAGGCATGAGACTAATAGGCCTATAATTAGTCGGATCAGAAGGATCTTTATTTTTCTTTATTATTGGAAAAACCTTCGATACTTTCCAACAATTTGGGAAGTAGTGATTATTAAGCAAGTTGTTGAAAATTACGCAATATTGCCGTATAATTTCGACCGGAAGATGTTTCAACACGATATTTGGAATGTTATCTAAGCCTGACGAGGGTTTATTGTTTAGTTTCTTGAAAATTGTGGTCAGTTCGGTCAGTGTCGTGAAGTATTCATTAGTCTGTTCACCAGTCAGTTCGTCAGATTTAAGGTCGTCAGAGAAAATCACAACAGTTTCCGAGTAATTATTCTGATTAAGAAATCTACTTAATTCTTCAGTCACTAACTCAGCAGAACTACTTGAACGAGTCCCTATTTGATGCACCGTTTCAAAGTGCGATCCAATAAGACTGAGCTTCTCAACACCGTCTCCAATAACAAAGTTGTTGTTAATGATTGGTGTCGTTCTGCTATCAATCCCAGCTTGGGAGATGATATACTCTAATGCTGTAGGAATCTTCAGTTCCGGAACAGCGACCATACTACGGGGCTTAAAAGATCTATTTATTTTAGGAAACATGTTCCTAGAATCTGACTTTATTATGTTTTCAGCGCGTTGCCTCCAGTAATTGTTGATGCTGTTTCGGAATTGCTGTTCCAAAAGAGTTTTAACATTTCTCAAGAGGGATTTCAGCCTTACCAAATCACTGTTGTTCGGTACATCAAGAAACTGTCGTCGTATTCTGTTAATCTGCGTGATTAAAAAACTCTTGTGTCTCTGGAGAGTACGTATTTCACGGTTTAGATAGCACTCCGTAGAATTTTTGCTTTTTGTTTTCGGGACTGTCGAAGCAATACTCGTCAGGATCACCGAATTCAGTTTTTCTATGCAAAGATCGCATTCTTCGTTCATCATATTCCTATTATTAGGGATATTAGAAGAAGTAAAACGATCCCTGCATTCTCTTTTGGCCCGTTTTTCGAATCTGTTCCAATTTGTTTTCCTAAAATTTAATTTAGGAATATCTGGTTGTATCGCGAGGGCAAATAGTGATTCGTCAGCAAACGACGCTACCATTAATATCGCATTATGGTCGCTATCATACGGCAACAGCGGGATCTTATTTTCGTAGACCGTTTCTATTTGCAGTCGCGCATCTGCTAGACACAAATCTAGGTATGAGTTCCCGGAAGGATAACTCGCCGTAACTGGGCTGTACAATTGTAATTTATATCTGATTTGATTATCATCAACAAAATGCTTAAGGAAGCTGCCTCTTCCATTCGCTGTTGAATCCAACCAAGCCTGATGTTTCGCGTTTAAATCTCCCGCTAGAATGAAATAGTTATTTAAACTATCTAATCCTAGTATTTCGAATAATTTCTCGAACTCGACATTAAATTGGTTATCTGCTGGCGGTGCATATGCAGATATTATATGAAGACGACTGTTATTAGGAAGTGACAGCGAAATAACAGTCGTCTCTAGGCAATTAAAACAAGCAATATCACCTTTATATATTTTTTCGAAACTTAGTGGTTTTCTGATCAGCATAGCTGTTCCACCACCACGAGTCGAGTCCTTTCTGTCAGTTCGTATGAAGTTGTAGTCTTTAAATTCTAATTTGTGCTTAGCGTTTAGCTTTGTCTCTGATAGGAGAAGGATGTCAAGTCTATGATCTGTCACAAAATTAAGAACGTCGCCACGTCTAGCAACGGAGATAATGGAGTTGACATTTAAGGCAGCTATTCTGAGTGTTCCGCGACGCTGCCTAAACATTAAAACAACGTAGAGCATTTAAAATGCCTGCAATTTGCACCGACTGTTCGGCTACTAGTTTGGCTAAATTGCTTACCTTATTCTCTAAGCTTTCATTTAAAGAATTAGGAACAGTATGTGAGCCATTTGTGTTTCTGGCCACTTCGGCGAACGAAAAACCTTTCTGAACGTAATTTTCAATATAAGCTGTATTTTGGGTAGCCTTCTGTTGTGCTGCCTTTTTTTTTGATTGTAAGCGTTCAGCAAGATTTCTGTAAACCTCACAGCCACGCCAGGATGCTGGATGACCAGCTTTGCCGCAGAGCACACAGAACAGCTGCTCCTTGCCTGTATCTTTTTGAACTAAGCACTTGCCCGGTTCATGTGAATTCTGGCATTTCACGCACCTGAATTCCATATAACAATTCGAAGAAGTATGTCCGAACCGTTTGCATTAACTTCTATTCCAACCCGTAAGCCGATATTTATCTTTGTGATAGATAATTTATTAATAGAAAATGACCCATGACTAACAAAGTTTTTTTTTCTTCTATTATTACTGAATAATAACTAATTAGTAATTACACTGAAAAAATGCTCTTAATTCTCTTAAAGAAAATACGCTTTCTCTTAAAAGCATTCCCTATACTCTTTAAGCTGCACAACACACTATCAAAAATAATTTACTATTTGCTAATAAAATTCCGAGGGTGGCAAACGTTGAATCGTCGAAGCATTTGGATATATTCGGTGACTCTCAGAGAGTACCTTCTTAAAATAATTCATCAAATTTTTATTTCTTCGCATTAAAAAATTCCTAAGCTTTCTATCGCTCTGTACAATGACGTGCCCATTTCTTATTTGGCAGTAAAAACGCGTGATATCCAAACTTGTATGTACGTTAATGTACCTGTATGTGTGTGTTACACATGAGCTAAATTGTAAATTGTAAAAATTCTCCTTTCTAATTTGTCGTGGGCTTCTTTCTTTCTATTGCAGTACAATTCATTTAAAAGAATTAATTTCAGAGAGTTATTGGCAGACGAAAAGAATTTAAAAAAAAAACACACACACATCCACACTTACACGTAAACACACGCACACAGAAAGAACACGCGATCACGATTCTCTATAAATAAACTTTGTCATTAATTTGCGGTGTGAGGCGTTTGCGTTTATCGTAGACGTACATAGATACTCTCGTACATAAATAAATTATTCGGGCGTATGAAGGACAGTGATGTTAGCTGCTGCAGGCGGCACAGCATTAAAGACAGGCATCGAAAGTAAAATACCAGTTGCACAGTTGGGCAAAAAACCAATTAAATCGTCGGAAAATTTGTTCTTGAAATCTTTTATACCATCTAGGATGGTAGCGAGAGATCGTGCTTGAAGAACTAAAAGCCATGAAAGAATTCAGCTTACCATGACCAAATTAATAGGCTTCGTCAACATCTACATCTAAAACTGGCCGAATCTTGAGTGCTCAGCTATTTGGTATTTTTTAGTTATGCAAAGCATCCTTAACAAATTATTTGGTTTTTCTGACGTTCTTAAAATTACGAGTACCTAAAAATATTTAATCTTTCCAATCGATTTTGTTGGGTGTTTCAAAGTCGAGCACTAATAATTGTGAGAAGTGTTTCAAAAGTTTTTTTTTGGTATTTTGACGTTCCTTTAGATATTTCATCTTTCTAATAGATATTTCTGTTTTTTTGTTAAGTTCTTCAGCCGTACACCACGTATGTGGATGAACTAGCTAGGGCTGGATTGGAATCTGCGTTCTTAGGACCGGAACGATACTGTGGTGTCAACTGGGTTGCAACCAAAGCGTTGATTAATAAGTGGGGAAAAAAAACTTCGTCTATCCCAGGGCTGAGGTTTGGTTAGGTTAGGTTAAGGTGGCTATCAGTGAAACTGACACACTTAGACCAGCAATGGTCCATTGTGATACCACACGGATCAGGAATAATTTTTCCACCTACTCGTTGAACCAATTAGAGCTTCGTATGAAGCGTAGCAGACTGCTCATGTCAATGTTGGTAAGATTATTAGTGTCGTTATAGAAAAAAGCTCTCATATGGAGTTAACGTTTTTGAAACGTTTTTGGAAGAGGGCTGGACAAGTGCAGAGACGATGGATAATGGTCTCCCCCTCCTCCTCATACATCCTTATTCGAGAATACTCCAAGTCTTGCTGCTTGCTTACCTATGAGACAGTGTTCAGTGATGACACCAACAATAGCACCGATGTGCGATCTTGCTGAGAGATCAAACACTTGGAGCCTTTCCGATTTAGCTTGGGCCAGATCTGTTTATTCGCTATGCAAGTTGTAACCACATATACCTCCTGTGTAGACCACATAAACATCTTGAGGACATTATTGAACAGTGCGTTGAATTCCGGTCACCACTGCACCTGCTGTTCAGTATCAGTATTTGGAATGATGTCCATGATATGGCGAAGCAATGCGATCAGCTTAAATACCAAGCTTCGATTGTTCCGTTCAAATTTTGAATCTGTGCTGTTGTATGGGGGCAGCCTTTGGAAGGTGACCGCTACTATCACAAAAAGATTACAAGCGTTCGTAAATAGATGCCTACGGAACATCTTAAGTATTTTCTGGCCTAACCGTATCTCTAACGAACATCTTTACCAGAGAAAGGGTCAGGAACCAATAGGCACAACGATCCAACGACGAAAGTGGCAGTGGATTGGTCATACACTTCGAAAAGGCGACAGTTCCATAGCAAACTACGTAATGCAATGGAATCCGTTATCTCATGATGGTAGAAGACGGGTCGTCCGAGAAATACATGGCGCAGAACAGTTGAGGAAGAGTCACGGCAATTGAGGAAGAGTTGGAGAGAGCTGAAGCTCGTTGCCAGGAACCGCAAGCGATGGCGCGTAGGCGTAGTACAGGCACAAGGACCCACAAGGGGATATAGGACATATGTAAGTAAGTAAGTTGTACCGTTTGACGACCTACGGTTAGTTTTTTCATTAGAATCCCGCTTTAACATGAGTTTGCATGTAGCGATTGGTATGCCTAGAGAACCATATTCAGGTAAGGTGGGTAGTGTAGTTCCTTGTTTGGCGAGTTCGTCAGCCATTCAGTTCCACGGAATGTCTCTGTGCCCAGTCACACAACACAGGTGGATATTGAATTGCTCCGCCATCTCCATGAGAGATGATCGGCAGTTGAGGGTTAGAATTGAATTTGTAGAGACTGATTCCAGGGATTTCAGTGCAGCTTGGCTATCCGAGAATATACGGATGTCATAAGCAGATATGACGTTTCTCTTCAGGCAAGATATGGTTTCACTGATCGCCATAATTACAGCCTGGAAAAAACCTACAGTGATTTGGAAGATGGAAAGAGAGGCTATGATTTAGGTTATTTGAGAAAACATCTCCGCCAATTCGGTCATCAGTTTTTGACCAGCCTGTGTAAAAATGAATGTGTTCATCTTCCAGGGAAGCGTCTTCTTCATAGAATGATCTGGAGGGGAAGGTGACTTGGAACTTTCTGAAATGGAGTGTCGGTGGTGGTGGTGTAGTCTAAGTTTTCGGGGTAATGTGTGGAACTTTATACTTCCTGGTGAATAGGACAAGCTCAGTTTTGTTAGGATTTACCCCTAAATGACAGTTATCTGCCCAGCAAGTTAGCTTGTTGAGAGCATTTTGAAGAAGTTCCTTTAAGGTATTCGGATATTTTCCTGAGACGGCAATAGCAACGTCATCCACATACGCGACTACTCTGCAGCTCTCACCTCTTCACTAAGGTCTAGCACTTATTTTTTTGGCCTGATTTTTTAATTTTGTAAATGTTAGAACAACTTTCTTGTTAAACACTGCAGCTAGCAGCACTCGACGACGACTCTTTCACAACTATTCAACTAATTACCTAAGAATTGCCGCTCAGAAATGTCGCTTGCCGCTTAGCGCCTGCGTGGCCACAACCATATAATTTTATATGTATGTTTTAAATTTTTTGCCGCTCTGCCGCTTGCCGCTCAGTGCGTGGCCTTAGCCTTAGGCATACCAGCAGCTCATTCACCGCTAAGTTCCATAGAATGGAGGACAGGACTCCAACTTGTGGAGTTTCTCTGGAGACAGATCTTCTGTCAGACGAAACGCCCAGTTTCGAATTAATAATCCGACTTGTGAGCAGAAGATTAACCAAGTGACCAAGCGAGTCGTCCACCCTGAAATTCGACAGTGCATCCGTAATCACAGATGTGTTGATGTTGACGTTGTTAAAAGCGCCTTAATGTCTAGAAATATTACCATTGTGTACTCCTTGTACTGAAGGGAATGTTCAGTAGAATGTACCAGTGTATGCAGAGCTGTTTCTACAGACTTTGCTTTATAATACGCGTGCTGATCTGTAGACAGGAGTCTGTTGTCAATGCGTGTGCGTATGTAGATATCGATCAGTCTTTCCAGTGTCTTAAACATGATGATAGACTGATTGGTCTTAGAACCTTTGGACTTACACGCGAGCATTTTCCGGCTTTGGGTAAGAAAACCACGTTCACTTCTCTCCATAAAACAGGAATATGGACCAGATCGAGACAACTCTTTAAAATTGTTTCTAGCAAAGTAAGAATAATATGCGACGTTCTTTGCATCTCAGCTGGAATTATGTCGTCAGGTCCTGCAGATTTGTATGGTGTAAAGCTTTGTAGCGCCCAAAGCAGTAGGTCCTTATTTATCAGATCATTGGAGATGGTTTTACGAGTCTCTTCCCTATAAAGGCTGACATTACATTAAACATGGGATCTGCCCCCGCGAACTGGGTGTCTAAAATCAGATTGAGCGATTCTTCGCTTGACGTAGTCCACGAGCCGTCTGGTTTTTTCAGGTAGTAGGCCAAGTAATTTATCAAGCCCTTTTCCTACAGGGAGGTCATTGATCTAGACAGGGATATCATTAGATAGCTGGCGGTAGGTTCTGCTCGGAGATTGATGAATATCCGTGCAAATTCTCGGTGAATGCCCAGCATTATTTTGTTTTTTTTTTCCATAAGGCATAATGTTCTGAGGAACTCTGCCACTAAGGACATACTATCCTTTATTAGGGAGGTGGTAGATTTCTTAGCTAAGCTACACTCTATGAAACATTAGATCTTTTTAGGTCGAAGGGTCAGCCAGTAGGGCTAGGATTGTCTATTAAAAAAAATTTGAAACGCTTTGCCAAAACATTTAAAACACAAGCTCATAGACATTTCCTCTTTTTTAAATTCTCTATATTAACTTCACTTGCCTGTGTGTTTGTGGGTTTGTGGATATGTGTGTCATGGAATCTTGCGATACATTTTTGACCCACTTCCCAAAGTCCCATTTTATTGAAATTTTGCACACATGCATATCTCCGATGACAACACTTTCTATTAAAATTTGAGGACCCTCGGGCCACGGGGTCGGTGGGCTCCCCTACAAATATTGAACAAAATTTTACTCGATTTTCTTAAAATTTTATACACTTGTGTATCTCTGATATACAAGATTTTTTGTAAAAATTTTGGAGACCCCGGGCCCGGGTTCGTGGGGCCCCATAACTTTTTTTAAAAAAATTATCCCGATTTTCTTCAAATTTAATACACATGTGTATCTCCGATAGACAACACTTTTTGCCCTGAGGTCCGAGGGGTGCCCATATAAATTTTTTAAAAATTAGCTCGATTTTCTTTAAATTTTAACACATACCCATCTCCTATTAGAGAATTTACATGAAAATTTTTATTTTTATGGGTTGTTTTTTTTTAATCCTAAACATAGACGCTGTGCTAAGCCCCTTTTCGCGGACACAAATTATAAAAAAAAAACTTAACGTTCAAAAGAATGCGAACCCAAAATACTGTAAGGTAAATGTTGTCAAATTGGAAAGGAAAATGTTTCATTTAAAAATATTATAAGTAAATTAACAAATCAAGGGGACTTTGGCAACAATATTCCGCTGCATGTGTGTGTGCTTGCCGAGAATAATACGCAATGCCCTACGTATCTACCCAATGGCGAGCAGTGCCAAAATGCCGAGCCTTCAAATGCTTCTCTTTGAAAAAAAAATTGGCAATGATTCAAATGAAAATTTTTAAAAAAAAAAAAGCTTTTGGATAGAATAGGGAGTTAAGCGAGTAAGAACTGAACATTCGCTGAAAAAAAGTAAACTACGCATTTATTTCCTAAAAATAATTAACAAATATTTATTTTTCTAATCAGTCGTAGTTGTAGTTTTTCCTCTCTCTCTCTATATCGTATATCTGATGTTTTCGGTAGTGCTTTAAAATAATAATATTTATGAGAAGCTATAAATAAAATCGGGTGACATCGAAAGCGTGATCAATGACATTAATTTATTTCAATTGGTTCTGATTGAAGTATGCATTAGGAAGATATGTCACCGCTATCATAAAACGTCTGTTGCTCTTGGACATAAGAACTGTTCCATGTGCCTTTTGAAGCCTTGGAAGTGAAGTGATTTTCTTCTTATAGTCGTATTTTCCGTATAAATACCTACTGCTGTGTGGCACAGCTGTCTATATAACCCGATACACAACGGGCTACCTTTTAATTTCGCGATACTTGATACAATGCAACTCATTCTTTGCTTTCCGTAAACAAACCACAAAAAATACAATCTGAAAGCAGCTGTTCTTTGGCTGACTAGTTGTACCTTTGGCTGACTAGTTGTGCCTTTGAACCATCAAATTTTGCAGTAAGTTAAGAAGGGATCAAAAAATGAGAGAAAGGGACTAGATATATTGAGCTAAAGTGAGTAGGAGGAGCAAAATGGAATTAATTTCGTACAAAGGAATGGGATTTTCTTGCCAAGGCTGGGTACTTACCACTCTGCTATCGTAATGTCCAAAAGTGGAATAATACTTCGACAAAAATTGTTTTATAATTTGGATGACATAAAGCTTTGGCTTTTTTAAATTCTCTATGTTAACTTGATGTGCTCGTGGATCTGTTTGTTTGTTTGTATGTCTGCCTGTCGTTAAATCTAGAGATTAATTTATAGCCCGCTTTCAAAAGCCAGATTTTATTAAAACTTTGCACACACGTGTATTTCCGATGACAACACTTTCTATTAAAATTTGGCGCCCTGAGGCCTCTGGAATAGTCCTTCCTCACATAATAATAATAATAATATCGGCGCGACAGATCATGCGGTCCAAGGCCTGACTTCTCGCAACCATTTGTGTTGAGCATGCATATTTTTTCCACACAAATGAAAGGGACCTACAATTTAATGCCGGATCCGAACGGCGAATTGAGAAGCTTTCAGTGACAAGTTATTACTCTCGGACGTTTGTCAAACTTTCGCGAGAGGTGGGACACCGTGAAAAATACTTTGGTGTTACTGGGATTCGAACCATGAACCCCCTGCTCAGAAGTCCATGCTCCTATCCACTGGGCCACGGCGCCCACCCTTCCTCACATACGGGGCCAACAATTCTCCGTAAGATTTTTCTCTCGAACGCGGCTAAGAGGTCAGAATGCTTTTTGCTAAGCACCCAAGTCTCAGATCCATATGTAAGTACTGGTATGAGATATTTTTACTTGACTTATAACATTGGTCATGGTCAACCTATATAGTCTGGTCAGTTTATTTGGGATGCCGAATTCTCTAATGGCTTTATAAAGTTCTAGTCTGGCTATGCTATCATAGGTGGCTTTAAAGTCGGTGTAGTGAGATTTGAAACTCTAGACATTTTTCCATCAACTGCCTAATGGTGTATATCTGATCAGTTGTTGATTTGCCTGGGATAAAGCCACACTATTATGGACCAATGATGATTTTAGCATATGGGACTGTCCTGTCTTGAAGGATAGAGGAGAAAATCTTATACGCGTTACTCAACAACGTTATGACACGATAACTGCTGCAGGTTGTGATATCTTTCTTCTTATGTATTGGGCAAAGGATGCCTCTTCGCCAGTCTTGTGGCATCGCTTCTTCCTCCCATACTTACACTATTAGTTCATGCATTGCTTGGTGTATTACGGGGCCTCCTGTTTTAATCAGTTCCGCTGGGATACCATTTTGATTTTTTGAGCCGATTTATCGCTCTGCTAACTTCGTCTATGCTTGGTGTCTTCGGTCATTGGTGAATTCTCCAATTCCTCAATTAGCTGGCCATTTAGCAACTCATGAAAGTGCTCTTCCCATCGCTCTAAGATGTCTTTAAGATCGGCGATCAGATTACCCTCTTCGTCCTTGCAGTATGTGCAACACGGTGTATATTGCGTCATACCGCGGACTCTTTGGTAGAACTTATGCGCCTGACGCGGTCCTTGCTCTGTGAACTATTTCAGTTCACGGACGAGATTTTTCTCCCAGGCTGCTTTCTTTCGCCGGTGAACTGTTTATTCATATCTTCTGAGCTCTTTATATTCATCTTCGCGTTCCCGCGTTCCATGAGTTCTTTGCACTGCTCGGTACGCAACATTCTTACGTTCAGTCGCTAGCTAACATTCGTCATCGGACTAGTCGTTCCGATCTCTAAGACTACTGCCTAAGATGGAGTCAGCAGTACTAATGACAGTATTTTTAAGGCGTGTCCATTTCTCTACGCCCGGCATCCCCAGCATCTCGTTCATTAAGGGCGAGTTCTATCGCTTGACCGTAGTTGTTTCTGATCTCTTCGTTGCGAAGGGCGAAGGTAAGGTGTTGACTCGAATCTGATTCGCGGATGCTCTCTTTCTTGATGATGCAATCCGCGCTCGGAGCACCATACCAACAAGATAGTGGTCCGAGTCGACGTTGGCACCTCGGTACGTTCGTACCGTCATCAGGTTCGGGTTGTGGCGACGGTCTATCAACACGTGGTCTATCTGGTTGCGAGTGGCTCCATCAGGAGATACCAAGGTGGCTTTGTGGATATTTTTACGCGCAAACCGTGTACTCGCAACGACCAAATTATTGCTTGCTGCCATCTCTATGACTCGTTGTCTATTGGCATAAGTGTTCTCGTGTAAGCTACGGGTGCCAATGTACTACCTGAATACTGGTTCCCTACCTTTTTTGGCATTCATATCCCCCAGACTGATTTTTACGTCATACTGAGGACAGGCATGGAGTTCCCGTTCGACTGATTCAAAGAATTCTTCTTTTTCATCATCTGGGGAATCCTCTGTTGGTGCGTTAATGTTTGTAAGGCTAGAAAGCACATTATGTCTTGCATGACAGCTGTAATATATGTCATATTCTGATTCTTGTAAGACACCATTCTCCGTCCATCGCATCTTCTGAATTGCTGTTATGTCAGCATTGTATTTGGACAGGATATCGGCTAGCTGCTGTGTATACAGTGAGCGTACGTTCCAGGAGAAAATTCTTAAATCGTTTAGCCGTTTTCTTTGCCGTGGTCGTCGTCTTTTATCAGTGTATCCGAGGCTGATGTTGTTTTCCGCGCCTCGCGCCACCCTTACTTTGAAGGGACTAAGAAAATAGCCCGATCATTTCGTTTTTCATGTACTGGAGGAAAATAACCAGCGGCCACCACGCATTTCTGAAGCATTCTGTGTTATTCGACTTACTCTGCTGATGGCTGACCGCCTACCTTGATATAAGTTGGGCTATCCGCTGCGAGGTAAAATCTCCTGAAAAGTTGTTATAAAATTCATATTTTATTTGAATCTTACTGAAGCCTTTCGTACCATTCATTTAGTTTCAATGGTAAATGTGAATGTAGGTATTTACCCATTGAATAAATTAAAAGGGAAAATAAATAAAAAACCTGACATATATCTCAGACAGATTTACGTGCACCAACTTTGTTATTCCCAATCCTTTGCAATATGCGACATCTGTGTCGCCACTAACATAGTACATATATAGCAATTACGTCCGTAGCTTCTGTTTTTCCATATGGCCGCATGGCATCCAATATGCTGTATAAATTGCGAATGAAAATCACTTGATGACGCAGATGTAATTGGTTTCTAATGGCCACTGATGGACAAATTGATTGGCAATCGTCCTCCTCGACTGGCAACAAAATTGTCCAATTGCTATTAACTTGCAAACGAATATATCGTTAATTGTTAGAGTAAACAACATGTCGCGAGAACACCATCACTGAACTTAAATGGCTCTAATTTAGAACTAGAAATAGGGGTGAAAAACTATCAACGAACGACCAACGCAACAGAAATCGCAATGGAAATCGATTCGACTCGATTTGATTTCCGCATCACACAAATCTGTGTCAACTTTCAATTGAATTTTGTAAAGTTGGAATTTTTTCTAGGACACATTTACTGACTTTGATGTTGTTTAGTTGCTTTTATTTGTGATTTCATTAAATCTGCACACTGAGCCAATTGATGACGAGTTTAACTCCTCCGCACAAAAGGCAGACAAGCAAAATCATGAATTAACTTGGACATTTTTGTGTTTTTGCACAAAAATAGCTCAAAAATAAAAACAAATTTGTTGGATTGGCCTTCAGATTACAGAGCAAATAACTTTGATGTGACGAACCAGCAGGAATTATGGTACTCCCCCAACGCGCACCTGAGATGCTACTTTACCGAGAAAATGCGTTGATATTTTGCTGGCCGATCGCCCAGAGAATACAATATTTTTAAGTTAGTGTAGAGTGGTGTAGTTTATCCAAGCTATTCTATTAACTATTACTTTATTTTTTAACATTGTTGAAGCTTTGATGCAAATCTTAAAAGTTAAAGGATTTTGTTTTTTGTCATTAGAAAAATGAAGCCTCATCAGATTTCCAATTTCGATCGATACGGCTAACGTCAGCATATAATATTATAAGGAATTCTATCTGTCTTAATCAACCTAGTTTCAGGCACTTAGTAACTACTTTAAAAAATTTGGGAAGAGGGGTATTTGTTAAATACAAATCGAGCTGAAAGTTTCTGCCAAGCTGTTTTTACTTAACCGGTGTTGACGTCATAGCCAAGACACCTAATAAATAAAAAATACCACCAAAAGACCCACCAAAAGACTACCAAAAGTTCCCAAAGACCTCCAAATGATCCTCAAAAGATCCAAGCAGATCACCAAAAGACCCCCAAAAGACCTACAAATAACAAACTAAAAGACCCTTATATAACCCCCAAAAACACTGAAAAGGCCTAATAAAAGACCCCAAATGATTCCAAAAAGACCCTTATTTGTCCCCAAATAAAATTACCTAGATCGAATGTACAAAGTATTATTGTCGGTGGGATTTATGGGACACGAAAACGATGCAGGCCAAGCCTACGATGGAGGTATGGTGGAGACCAGGACCCCAAGAGTTAAGGGATGCCAAACTGTATGAAATAGCCTCAAAATCGGGGTCTGTGGACTGATTCTTTGCCAAAGGCGTGTCCGAAATTCGGTTGTGGAGCCAAATATGATTAGGAGGTTGTAGAATAATAAATTTCACACGACCATAAGCGAAAGTGACTGTTTCTACGCTATAGCCTACCCTCGAAAGTAGGCATTACCCACACTAGTGTGTTAACATAAAAAATGCTATCATTATTTAATCATTCTCAGCGATCACACACATTCCCTCAGTAGTTTTTCATTGCGCATGAGTAGTGAAGCAGAAAAATTGTTTTGGTTGTGTGAAAAATAGCGTACATTACCTACTCGCTAAAAAGTGGGTATCGTTCTGTTCGTTACATTGCCGCACTCGGCTACCGCCTCGTGCTTCAAGCTTCTAACTAATAGTAGCACCATAGACGAAAGTGATTGTTTTCTACGATATAACCTATCCTCGAAAGTAGGCAGCATTATCTCAAAATCCCCTCAAGACCACCTAAGGACCTCATCAAGAGCCCACTTAAGATCCTCACAAAACCCCCTCGGGACTCCCTGAAGACTACCTAAAGATTCTCTCAAGATCAGCTTAAGGCCGCGTTAAGACCACGTTACTACCCTCATTAGTACTCCTTCATGACCCCTTAAACCCCCCTTAAGATTTCCTTAAGACGCAAAACATTATCAAGACCACCTAAAAACCCCCTTCATGTTCCACTTATGACCCTCTTAAAATCCCCTCAAGACCACCTTAAGACCCCCTCAAAACCCCCTCAAAACCTTCTTAAGATCCCCTCAAGACTCCACTCACGACCATCTCAGAACCACCTCAAGCCTTCCTAAAGACTACCTAAAGTCCTAAACACCCCACTAAAGACCATCTCAAGACTCCCCTCAAACCACCCTAAAGACCACCTGAGGACCACGCGTTAAGACCTCCTTAGGTCCCCCTTAAGATCCCGTAAAGACTCCCTCAAGATCACCACACGTCTTCTAAGAACCCCTCAAGACCCCCCTCAAGAATCACTTAAGACCCCCCACTAAACTCTCTTAAGACTTAAGACCCTCTTAAACCTTCATAAACCCCACTCAAGATTCCCTTAAGACTCCCGCAAAACCCTCATCAAGACTCTTTCAAACCCCCATTGAGACCATCGAATGAACATCCCAAGACTCCCGTAAACCGTTCTCAAGACCTCCCTTAAGACCACCCCCAAGACCCATCTCAAGACCTCGTCAATATCTCCTTAAAACTCCCTCAATACCCTCTAAAGATCCACTCAGAACTCCCTCAAGACCCCTCTCAAAACCCTCTCAAGACTTACTCAAGACTACGTTACGACCCCCTTCAGGACCCCACTCAAGACCCTCTTAAACTCTCCTCAAATCCCCTAAAGACCACATAAGGACTCCCCTCAAACCGCCATCAAGCCCTCTAACCACCCTCCAGACCTTTCGTGAACCCCTTTAAGACCACCCTTAAGACCGCCTTAAGTAATACTCACTTAACATCAATTCAAGACGACTTCAAAACCCTCTTTAATCCCATCAAGACCCCCTCTAGACCCACCTGGATGCCTCATCATGATTCACCTCAAGACCCATCTCAAGACCCCCTTAAGACCACCAAAAGACCCCCTGAAAAGTCCTACCCCAAAAATGCGTAATTTTACGAGACTTACTCACAGATTTGTAATGAAAAAATCGTGACAGACTGACATAGACTTGTGAAATCAGCTTGGGAAGTTTATCGCGAAGGACCGGGCATCTCCGTTAAAAACGCAGCTGAATAATTAGACTTAAGTATAATATTAATAACTAGCGAATGTTTACTAAAAACTACCATAGGTTAAGACAAAATAGGTTTTGATAAGAAAACTTCTTGTAATATTTTTCTAGATAGGAAAGATTCAAAAATAAAGCAATAGGCAGTTAAAAAAACAGAGTAGATAGTCGGACACGTGTGCGTTTAAAAAATTATCTGATACAAATCATATCTATTACATATTACGAGTATATAACCTTGGTTACAACTGATAAGATTGTATTGCTAAAATATGTGAAACCCGAGGGAACATTATAACTTTTTAGTTTTTTACTAAAAATGACAAATAGATAAGGATACGTTTTTGTGCACATTCGCTTCTGAGGCTTCCATTATTCTGACATTTATAAAAATTTTCAACAAGTTCCGCTTCTGGCGGCGTTAACCTTCGTATTATCGCTCTTTTATGAATAGAAAAGTGTCTACGATAAATTATTATACAATCTGACTTGTTATACAATCTGTTATCTACTCGTATCTTTTAGCAAGTATCGTAGAAAACAATCGGTGCAAAAAAAAAACAAACTGATCTGTGTTTGTGTTGGTATGTTCATAATTGCTTACAGTGGCACAAAGCGGTAAAGCGTGCGAGCAGCAACCCACTTTAAGAGAACTGCGACATAAGACCGCGAAAATATTATGTTACTGAGAGCCGTCCGTCACAGCATTGATCAGTTCGTAAACCTCCATAGTCAGAGACTGGTTATCCGTACCATACATAATTATAAGAAAAATCACGTAGCACTCATCACCGATCATATCGTTGAGCGTCAAATTACGCTGACTGAGCTTGCAATAATTCGGTTAGATTACACAAATTCTGGTCAAACGACATATTGTTGAACAAATAATAAACAAACCACCCGATTCTTGTTAATTAATTTTAAATATAAACAATCAGCGTATAAGTTCGTCGGAGAGATGCTTGCTTGAGTAGAGCGACCGACAGGCGACAGCCAGAAAGGCAGATATCGCTAACGAGCATGCTCCCTCGCTTCTCATCTGAAATTGATTGCTGATCTTGTTGTTTTACTTTTTGCGTTAGTGTCTTGAGTGAGCTTGAATGGATGTGTTTGTATGAAATTCGATATTACTGGCAACTACTAATAAACGTTGTGTAAGTCAAATATTTTCTGAATATTTCGTAGTTTGCAGTTGTAGTCACTGACCCACAACTTAGCTGAAAAAAGCAGACAGCATGTCTTTTCGAAACGAAAATATTAACTGGAACTGGAATTGGCGAACTATGATAAACCGTTTAAATGGTCAACAAAAAATCCGAATCAGATATTGGCACATTATATGCTCACATTTAGGACGCCCGCCGTACGATCAGTTAAGTGAGCTTGCATGCTCACTTAGCTATCATTAGCGCTTGTAAAGTAAATTTTTTATCGACACATGGAGTGTGTGTCTTAGAAGCTTTCGTTTATTATTATATCGCGATATTGGCAAATTCTCCATACTCGTCCAGCTGGTTTTCAAGGACGTTATTGCGTTTTTTTTTTCTGTCGCCTGCCGCTGCTTCTGTGAACAGGTAAGCCTGTTGTTCTTTAATGATACATTTGTGGAGCTCTCACGCCAGCCGCGGAACGGAAGCGTAAACGACGTGTGCATAGACGACAATAAAGAACACAAACTATACGAACGTCGTCGCCATCGTCGTCTTATGATCAACCGTTTATTTTTATTTCCTCTCCTTCGAAAGGGGGTGTGTCTGTGAATTACCTGTTGAAGTAGAGAGTGGTTGTTATCAAAAGAGTTGCCAACATAAAAACAAAAGGTTTATTTAGGATTTTGTTTTTCTCTTTTTGTTGCTTTTTTGCAGCTACGATTAGATTGTTTGACATAATGCAAATATTTGACACTTTGCGACTGCAGACAAGTCACTCTATCGAATTATCAATTTTTTGGCCCGTCCGACACCTACACTCCGCTCTAAAGAATAGGTACATCATTTTTCAAGGGTATGGGTTCCACTATTTCCAAATATTGTACGTGAATTGATCATTTCTTGCTGCTAACTGTTTGTGTATGATGTAGCTCTATCTTCATCCTTTGATTGCAAGTAAAAATGTGATATTTTGAAGGAAAAAAGTGACAGAACCATACTGTTTGACAACATTTGCCTGCGTTTGATTACTTGCCATTTTATGAGCCAACATTTTTAATGTCAATCGAAACGCTCGATATCTTTGTTGTGATTTTAAATAAAGTCAAGTTAAAAAAAAAACCCATAAAAATAAAATTTTTCATGTAAATTATCTAATAGGAGATGGGTATGTGCTAAAATTTGAAGAAAATTGCGCTAATTTTAAAAAATTTTATATGGGCCCCCCTCGGACCTCGGACTCCAAAAACTTTACAAAAAATGTTGTCCATCGGAGATACACACGTATATAAAATTTTAAAAAAATCGGTTTAAGTTTTTTAAAAAATTTGTTGTGGTCCCATGACCCTCCAAACCCTGTCTCCAAAATTTTTGCAAAAAGTGTTGCCCATCGGAGATACAGACGTATATAAAATTTAAAAAAAAATCGGGTTAATTTTTTTTTAAATTTTTTGGGGTCCAATGACCTGGGGCCCGGGGTCTCCAAATTTTTTACAAAAAGTGTTTTTCATTGGAGATACATACGTATATAAAATTTAAAAAATCGGGTTAACTTTTTTTTAAATTTTGGGGCCCCACGACCCCGGGACCCAGGGTCTCCAAATTTTTTACAAAAAGTTTTGTCTATCGGAGATACACATGTGTATTAAATTTGAAGAAAATCGGGTTATTTTTTTAAAAAATTTATGGGGCCCCACGAACCCGGTCCCGGGGTCTGTAAATTTTTTACAAAAAGTGTTGTCTATCGGAGATACACATGTGTATTAAATTTGAAGAAAATCTGGATAATTTTTTTAAAAAAAGTTATGGGGCCTCACGAACCCGGGCCCGGGGTCTCCAAAATTTTTACAAAAAGTTTTGTATATCAGAGATACACATGTGTTTAAAATTTGAAGAAAATCGAGTAAAATTTTGTAAAATATTTGTATGGGAGCCCATCGACCCCGTGGCCCGAGGGTCATCAAATTTCAACAGAAAGTGTTGTCATGGGAGATATGCATGTGTGCAAAATTTCATTAAAATAGGACTTTTGAAAGTGGGTCAAAAATTGATCGCAAGATTCCACGACACACAAATCTACAAATCTACAAACCCACAAACACACGGGCAAGTGAAGTTAATATAGAGAATTTAATAAGAATTACTTAAAGCCTCTCAAGGGAAGTTAAAGAGAAATGGTCGGACGAGAACACCAAAAAATTAAGAGAAACAGTCCATTGCTCGATTCAAGGGTAGAAAATGAGAATGTAGGACGAATAAGTAAAAAACAGCCCATAAAAATATAAGTTTTTCGTGGAAATTCTCTAATCGGGAATCGGGAATGTGGAAGGTTTAAAAAAATTGGGTTACATTTTAGAACAAATTATATGGAAGCACACCTTGATCACCCGATAACTTCCAAATTTAAATTTGTACAAAGTCTTGGTATCGAAGATACAAATGTGTACGAAAAATTAAAGAAATTTAAACAAAAAATTATAGGAGCCCCTCGATCACTTTCAAATTTTTACAAAAAGTTTTGTCAATCGGAGTTTACAATTTAAAGAAAAAAGGGTACATTTTTTAAAAAATTTGATTGGGAGCCACCGGACACAGGGGCCTGATGACTTTTTACAAAAAGTGGTCCAAAGAGATCGTGGTTTTTCGGAAAAGCTGGTTTCAACACCGCTTTGTTTTCGTTTTCTACCTGAGCCCATATGGCAGACATTGCGACCTGAAGGATCTATTGTATCACGGTCCGACGTGTAGGTGCCATCGGCTCTCTTTTTTTAAATAATAGCACCGCTTTGTAACTATTTCCGGTCATTTTTGAACTTTGTACCACTAAGTTGCCAAAACTAAATAAGATATTGCAGCCCAAACCATTACGCAGGCTAGTCTGCTATGATGGCGGGTTAAAAAGATCTGGGAAATGAGGAGCTCTTTTTAACCCGCCATCATAGCATTGGAGTCTATTCTGTTCATTTTTGGTTTTTCTGTTGCTGGAAGGGCTGTGGAATCATTTCCTTTATAATTTTTCCCGTGCATTTCCATTTGTCAATAGCACGTTCACCTCGATTGATCTTGCTAGCAAAAGCGCGCTAAGACAAGCCTTCCGAATTGTAAACATCTATTTTTGACTTCTCTGACAATTCCAAACAATTTTTTTTTACCCATGCCTTAAATAAATAAAGCAAACCCTTTCTTTTTTACAAAATTAACTTTTTCTACAAAAAAAATGAACCACTTCACAAACAACGATTGTACTATGACTGCTTCTAATCCTTTGTACAAACCATTCTGACTGATTCAGTAAAAGTTTCATAAAACTACTGTTAGCTTGTTTTCCTAAAATTTTGGAATTCACCATTTCATTCAACATGAGCCACTGTTTCTTTCACAATTTTCTTTGCATATAACTGGAGTAAGATCATTTTTACTTCATAAAATTGGTTCGGTTTCTAATCTAGTGAACCGCAGTGTAAGTGTTTTAAGTAAATAAGTAATCACCGGTTTGTGAAGTTTTGCTTTTTGGTTATTAAAGTTGTGATTTGTAAATTAATGAACTTGTATTGTGTTTGTGAACTTTAGAAAGCTTAACGTACGTCTGAATTTTAAGTTCACGGAACTTTTAGTGGAAAATCTTCTTGCCATTAACAAATATTTTATTGTTTACTTCTTTTGCAAATCGACCAATATAGCTTATAATATAAGCAATCGAACTCGAAGGCTTCTTCCTTCCTTCCAACATTTCTCTCAATCATTGCTCACCATTTGCCACCAACACTGATGATGATATGTCAGCATTAGCACCAGATAGAATAAATAATGTGCGTACGTGCTTGTGTCAACTGAGATGCGTTGATCGTGATCGCACTTAATCAGACATCATTGAACTTAATCAGAATAAAATCCGATTTATCCGCTGCATTGCCTGAACTCCTGCTACTCGTATAGGAACAGAACTACCTGTTCGGCAATCCAACTACCTATCTGAGTTGGAGGCTAATTTGTATGCAAATCAAGTCCCATTAACACGTGTTACATGTGCGTAGCAGACAGACACTTTTTTTTATAATAATTGTAGATTTCTCAAAAACACATACACGTGCAAGATTGTGTGCTTTTTTTTACAGACGTTCATCTAATTGAGCTACTTAGCTGCAAATGTTCGCAACCAAGTTGCCTACTTAGCGTTTATTGTTACTCTTTAAAATACGAAATATCCGTGCGTTATATTTTTAAACAAATACCTTCAACTACACTTAAAAGTGTGATATAGAAAGTTAATAAAAAAGTTTTTATTTCTTCTGACTAATGAACGCGAAAAATGTTAGTTTTGATAGCATGTGAACCCGTCAGAAATTGCGGCTTATCTAGCACATACTAGATATGAACAATTTGAAGTATTTCAATTCTTTAACTATCTCGTGTCAACTATAGCAGCCGATAACTCTATAATGATAAGATCTACGAGCGCTACCGCGATGTCGACATCGAAGAGAATTAATCTCGGTAGACTTCGCTGTGCAGGACAGCTAGCTCGCATGAGCGAAGAGGATCTTGGTCGGAAAGTCCTTTTCGGTAGGATTTATAGAATATGACAGCGAGGCCGGCCAAGCCTACGCTGGAAGGATGGCGTAGATCAGGACGCCCAGAGTTTAGGGATGCAAAACTGGATGACATCGGCTCAAAATCAGGACCGGTGGAGAGATTTTTTGCGGTAGAACCGGACACCGGTTGTAGAGCCAAATATGATGATGATGATGATTACTTATTATACATTTATAACACTATTATTTATGGAGGGTGGGTGTCTATTTTCACCCCCTGTGGTGTACGCAACGTTTTAAAATAGAGATGCGTACTTTTGACCTTACATCACTTTACACCCTGTAACTCTTGAAAGCTTCTAGCTACAAGGTCACTGTTGGTCTATTTTAATAGAAAATTAAAATTAACCTTAAAAATTTAATTTTCCTTCAAAAAAGATTAAAAGTAACCTTGTAGCTGGAAGCTTTCAAGAGTTATAGGGTGTGAATACGATCCCATACGATTTTTTTCACGAAATTAACCAAGGAATCACCCCTTCAAGTATTTTCCACCTTAACGGATATACCCTGTATAAGAGTTCCACGCGTATTACTGTTATATACAATTTATATAAAAGTTACAAACGTATAACTGTTATATACATTTACTGAGCCTAAACATATACCATGATTTTTATTAATTTATTAATTCTAATACAATTCAATATAATGCTTATTCTAATACGAAGTATGTACAGTACGGGAAAATATTTATTTTTAAATTTTCTTAACACTATTATACACCAAAGCTCCTGGGCAACAAGCTGTTGCCTTAAAGTCAACCCTGGGCAGGCTTAAATGCTACTGTTCACCACCAAGTCCAAAATACCGGCCTTTGTCCTTCCAAAACTCAATAGTAAACGTCTCAGCCTTACCCCCAGTGCCAAATATCTCGCAGTAATCTTGGATAGGAAACTTAACTGGAAGGCTAAGATGGAGCACATAGCTAAGAAAGCATGCCTGGCCCTCTATGCCAGCAGTAAAACCATCGGCAGGAAATGGGGTCTTTAACTAAAGATGGCTCTCTGGCTGTATACAGTTTTAGTACGGCCAATTCTTCCCTATGGATTGCTGTTCTGGTGACCAACGATGAAAAAAAAGTGTAACGGCACCAAACTTAGCCGATTACAGCGATCAGCAGACTGCGCCCCTTAACACAATCTTGCACCTATTACCTCCTGACATATTTATCAAGTATGTTGCGACGTGCAGCGCAGTATGACTCAGAGAATCTGGGCGGTTTGCTACTAGACCATACGGGCACTGTAAAATAATGCAGACAGTACCTGAAGGCATGATACCATTATATACTGACTACTTCATCCCTAAACTCGGCTTAAACTCCTCATTTAGCGTCGAGTTTCGTACCAGGGGAAACTGAAAGGATGAAGCAGTAACGAGGTAATTTGACGCAAATATTTTCACTGACAGATCCAAGATGAAGGATAGAGTCGGTGCTGGTATCTTCTCGGATAATCTTACTCTGTCAAGGTCATACAAACTGCCTAATTCAGCTAGTATCTTTCAGGCAGAGAACCTAGCAATTAGAGAGGCTTGCAGGGCACTAAGGCTCAGTAACGCACAAATCGGAAGGGTTGGCATATGTGTTGATAGGCATTCTGCGAATTATGCGACCACCATAAGCTCGAAACTCGTACCAGAGTGCCGAGAAGAATTGGCCTCGATCAGTCAATTCCTGGACATCACTGAAGTATGGGTGCCGTGGCACAGTAATATAGAGGGAAATGAGCGGTCGGACGAATTGCCGAAGAGGGGCGTCTCTATGGACACCGCCTCTATGGAGAGGGTTAGCTCAGTCAAGGAACAAATTCTCTCCTATTTTAATGTCGAACTGCGCCATATCAAGATTGATGTGGCCATCCTACAGCAAAAAGAAAACCACCGAGTTGTTATCTAGAATTCGGAAGGATATTGAATAAAACAGTTTGATTAAAATTTAATTTTTTGTGTTATTTTTTACAATATCAAGTTCTATGGGGTTTAAAAAACACCTATTACAAAACAAATCTACAAACAAGAACAAAAATGCCAAGGAGCTTTTTAAAAAAGCTTTAATTCCAAAGACATAGCGAAGATACAATAAGGGTTGTTGTCTTGGCTAACTTTTAAACATGAATCAGAACCAGCTAAACACTAATGCAATTCGCCTCAAAGAAGTTTACAGATATAAGCCATTAAAGGAAGTGTCCTAGGACCATTGCTATGATATTATGTCTGATATACTGCTGACATTCTATTTCGAATGGAAGCTAAAATAATTATTATTTGCGGACGATACAATACTAATAAATCGATATTCATAGAAGTCTATCTTCAGCCACTATGCAGCTTTATAACAAAGAATTAATGGTTCAATGAGTGTCGCATATATAACTATAGAAAACGAGGTATAAAAATAACAAAAGTGAACAACAGAGCAATGTGTACAACAGAGTAATAACAGTGTAACGCTGTGAAAATTGTTGCCCCCTCCGTAAAAAAGTTTCACTTCACTTCACAAAAATACAGAGGTAACGTGGGAACGGTAACGTTATATGGAAGTACATATCACAAAAACCAAAAATAAAAGACTATAAAATTACCAATAAAATCAATCGAGCCCTGAAAACCTCTACCTTCAATGACTGTTTTTTTTTTCGTCAAACCGATTGCAAATTTCTCCCTCCATGTTGATGGAGTTATAAGCTCTATTAGCCAAAACTTCCTAATTGATTTCCCATGGAATCGTAATGATGTGATGACCTGCTGGCATGACCCCAATTAAATAGATTTCTTTTCCATGGCAGAGGTTGACTGACGTTACTCCTGCGTCGAGCGATCCCTCCAGTGCCCAATAAATTATAACAAATTAAATGAATAAAGAATTTATTTATTGAACAAGCCAAGCTTGTTAGCGGAAGAGAGTGCGTGCTGTCTGATGTCTATAAGAAAGGTCAAATTGTCGTTCGCATATTTCGTGTAATCAATCTGATGACTGGTCGACAAGAAGCTCGCAGCCACTTAATGCCTGTCTGTGTTCTTCATCGGCGTCTCGACATCGCATACTACGTTGTCTGATCAAAAATTAAAATTGCAATCCAATGTTATCCAAGCGTAAAGGTCAAGAGAATACTCATGTAAATGACTATAATTGGGTTTATACTGAAATTAGACATTGACATTCTCTTCCGTACGTACCACCTACACACAAACACAATTGACATTAGGTCATTTAGTAACGTTTCCCACTAAATCCTATTTCTTTATAATGCCTTTTTACCCAATTTCCAATTAATTACACATCGATTTTTGGCGCTCGCTTTCAGGTACATGTTTTTCTTCCTTCCTTCCGCTCACCAATACTCATAATTACCGTGATGACGAAAACAAGTAACGTTTCGGAAAACGAGGGTAGCTTCAAAAGTTTTGCGGTTCGACTATTTCCCGTCTGTTGGCGTTGGCACAAAGAAACTTTTTTGGAAATGTTTAATAACACAATTAGTCTCTATATTCAAATTGGCAAATCTTTTCAATCAACCCTCGTATTAAGTAAATAAATTCCGCACCGATTCTACAGGGTTGCAGGATTTCCGAAATGCAATATCGCGTAAAAGTTAATACTTAAATGTACCTTAGAAGCGAGGTTCTGGTAAAAAGTGAAAAAAGTCAAAGAAAGACAAGAAAGAAAAATGAAATTGGTTTTACATTTTTGAAGTTAAAAACAACTTGCAACACTATTGCTAAGATCCCTTTCAACTGTGTTTTCAAGCCCCGAGGAAAGTCAAAACAGATGGATAAAATAATGAAGCAGTACAATCAAATAAATTAGTAGAGAATTAGAAAATAGTATGAAAGAGATAAAAGGGAGGAATAAAAAAAGAAAGGATTGAAAACTGGCTTCACCACTTTCTTAAATCCGCTTTTCTGTCGGTTTCACCACCTTAGCGTCGTATACCTAAACTACCATCTTCGATTAATCCTATTGTGAATCCAGTTTTTGAGCAGGTTCCACTTATCTTATGCGAACCCACCAAAATCTTAATTTTTTACAATTCGTAATTTTCCTTAATGACGAGACGCCCCATTTTTCAGTAAGGTTTCTCGGCTATGTTTGAAGTTATCTGGTTATCGAGGTTTCAACACGAAAGGGTTTTTCAATAAGAACATAATATAACAAGAGGCTTCAGTTTTTGAGTTTGATCTTGTAAGGGTGTGGGCTAAGATCTTTACTCAAAATTCGCCACAATGTAGACTGAGAGTGCCTGCGAACAACATGGAAACGACTGATTTCATTTTGAACTGAAGCTGCGATATTAGCGGTACTTTTGACCGGTGCGTTGTCTCACTGGCACAGGAACATTCTATAGTGATGATGTTGACTTGAATTTATCCACTATAGAACGCACAGCCTATCTTCTTCTTCTTCTTATGTATATCCCCTTGTGGGTTTTAGGGCCTCTACTACGCCTACGCGCCATCGCTTGCAGTTCCTGGCAATGAGCTTCAGCTCTCTCCAACTCTTCCCCAATTGCCGTGACTCCTCCTCAACTATTCTGCGCCATGTATTTCTCGGACGACCCGTTCTGCTACCATCCTGATATAACGGATTCCATTGCATTACGTAGTTTACTATGGAACTTTCGGAGTGTATGACCAATCCACTGCCACTTTCATCGTTGGATGGCTGTGCCTATTGGTTCCTGACCCGTTCTCTGGTAAAGATGTTCATTAGAGATACGGTTATGCCAGAAAACCCTTAAGCTGCTCCGTAGGCACCTATTTACGAACGCTTGTAATCTTTTTGTGATAGTAGCGGTCACCTTCCAAGTGCTGCACCCATACAACAGCACAGATTCAACATTTAAACGGAACAGTCGCAGCTTGGTGTTTAAGCTGATCGTATTGCTTCGCCATATCATGAAGATCATTCCAAATACTGATTTTGCTTTGCCGATTCGGTTGACAATGTCCTGTTCGGTTCCACCTTCGGTCGAGACAATGCTCCCAAGATATAGGAAACTCTCTACTCTATCTACCGGCTGTCCAGAAATGTTAACTTGAGTTACTGAGTTAGTTCCGAGGTTGATGATTTGGTTTTGGCAGCATTAATCTTCAAACCTGCAACATTTACCTCCCTTTCCAAATTTGTTGTGATTTGGTGCAGCTCCATAATCCTGTCCAGATGTTTGAGTTGAGATGTAAGAGTCCAATGAATTCCTCCGCTTCCAGTAGATTAAGCTGCGCGAAGCACATCGCTAATCACCAACAAGAATAGTATCGGCGATAGAATGCAACCTTGCCGTACCCCACTTAGGGTTTCGAATTCCTCTAACAGCTTTCCTCTATGCAGCACATGACATTCAGACATGACATGGCCATCATCATCATCATATTTGGCTCTACAACCGGGTTCCGGTCCTGGCATCATAGGTTGCTTTAATAATAGCTATTAGCTTATCGGGTATGCCCCTCCTGCGCAAGGCGAGCCAGATAAACTGTTGACACTGTCAAACGCCTTCTCAAAATCGATGAACAGCAAGTATAGTTGTGACCGGAATTCAACGCACTGTTCAATAATGATCCGCAGGGTGTTGATGTGGTCGACACAGGAGGATCCAGTGCGAAAACCTGCTTATTCGGCATCGAGTGTATCTTCCAGTTGTTCCTTAATTCGCTCAAGTACTACTTTGTTTATTACCTTTGCAAATGCAGGAATAACGCAAATGCTTCTCCAGTTTTCGCACTCCATAAGGCTACCTCTTATAGGGAGCTTGACAATCATTTCCTTTTTGCTTCTCGTTGGAGCGGAACGCAGAAGCCCTGCGGGTATACCATCTAGTCCTACTGACTTGTTGTTCTTTAGTGCGTTGACCGCGGTAGCGACCTCATATTTACTGGGAGTTGAGATGCGAATTCGAGAAATTGTTACTTCCGGCAGCTCCGTTTGATTTGCATATTCTTTCGATACATTCAAGTGTACAGACTACCATTGCAAAGTTTGGAAAGCAGTTGGGGATTTTCCTAAGAGTATGGATCTACGCGAAATTGCCCCACCACCGGTTCCTGTCGTCGGTCTACCACATTGATGCATGACGGGGACAAGATGGTGGTATCATATTTTACCATTTATTTAACATTTTAAACATTTAATTTTTTAAATACAATTTTAATTTATCCTATTATCGTGGGTAATGTATTCCTACTTTACCAGTATAGAAAGCGTAGTGTTTTCTCATATACATATGTATACTCAGTGTATGCTCATACGACTATAGTCAGTGTGTATAAAAAATCGACTAGTAAAGATATACAGGGTGGCTGAGACCAAGTGTTACCAAATGAAAACGCTGTAGTTTTTTTAATTTTGATTATTTTTTATTGAAATTTCGTGGAATATGTTGAAAACATATTACATTTTATGAAAAACATGTTACTGCTCGATTTGACCTCCTTTGGCTCTGATTATTTGATTCAGTCTTCCATAGAAAGCATTGCATGCTGACGGAACGTGGGCTTGCGGAATTTTATTCCATTCTCGAACAAGAGCTGACTTCAATGCATCAACACTTTCGTATTTTTTAGTGGACACCTTACTCCCCAAAATGGACCATATGGAGAAATCCATGGGATTCAAGTCTGGTGAATATGGTGGCCATTCTTTCGACGAAATCAGCCGCGGAACGCAATTTTGTAAAAATTGCTGTGTCGCTCGAGCTTTGTGTGACGGTGCCAAGTCCTGTTGGAATGTCCAACGGTTCGTACCAAAGTGTTTACGTGCCCAAGGTAGCAAAGCATCGTTTAGGATCTTTTGGCGGTACACCTCTTGGCTTACCTTGACTCCTTCTCCCAAACCATAACATAAGCTGGTGATTGCTTGCGCATGGCAACTCTTGTGTCCAAATTATCGTTGGACTTGTGCTCTAACCAAACACGGATCATTTTGTTTATTCACATACTGTTGAATGGTGAAAATTTTCTCATCAGAAAAGACAATTTTTGGAATCTCATCACGTTCGGCCAAGGCCTTCAATGCTCGTGTTCTTTCGGAATCAAATAATCAGAGCCAAAGGAGGTCATATCGAGCAGTAACATGTTTTTCATAAAATGTAATATGTTTTCAACATATTCCATAAAATTTCAATAAAAAATAATCAAAATTAAAAAAATTACAGCGTTTTCATTTGGTAACACTTGGTCTCAGCCACCTTGTATAATAAAGATACATTTGTTTTTCGGTTTTGTGTGTTCGGTAAAGGTTTAAGTAGCTTTTCTGTGTTAGATAGGCAATCATTCAACAATCGAACATCTCCGATTGCTTACGATATCCAAAATAGAAAATAAAATATGAAATGACTGAGTAACATTCCAGTAATTTGCCACAAATTATTATTAAGTCGCTTATTTCACAAGTTGCCTTTTGTCCTCATAAATTTTCGTTTAATTGAACTTTCTAAATCGAAATCCAGAAGGACAAAGTTGTAAAGGTGTTTTTCAAAAAAAAAAACAAAACTATCCCTCACTCCATTAAATGCAATTCAATTGGAATTGATTTGGTCCGTTTGATTTCCGCTAAACGGATGTCCCATCCAAACTTAACTTCTTGCAGCCCGGACATAAAGCAAATCTGTTCGTGATAAATACCCCAAAAAAAAATACTACTTTTCACACCGGAATAAGGTGTGAAGCATTTCAAGCTGTTACCGCTTGGACTTTCCAACCGGATTCGATGTTACATACTTGTATTTCTTTCAAAGCGCTTTGTGGAAAATTTTCAATTTTGTCCAAGTTGAGGATGAGGTGCAATGAGAGAGCGCTTGAGGAGATTCCATCAGCCAGTTCACTCACATACTACTACCCTTTTTATTCTCAAGAATTTCCTGTCAAGTTCTGTAACAGCTGCTTTCGATATCCATAACGGTGATTATAATGCCATGTGACATGAAATGTGTATGTGACTGAATAGAAACTGTTGCAGCGATAGATAGATTGAAGAAATATAGAAGTTTCCTCTATTTTTGCACGCCGTGCACTGACGTTTTCGAGCGGATTTTCCTTTCGGTGACATAAGTTGACGACGATTAACAGTTGGTATTCGGTTGGGTATAGTATGGGTAGAAAATGATAGAAAGGATATCATGGTTTTCAATTTTCTATTGTGGCTTTGGAATTAATAAAAGGTGTCAATCTGTGCATCGCGTGTGTCCTATCGGAAGTTGGTCTGTCAGTTTAAGTAGCTTCATAGTTAAGGTAAAGATCGATGAAGCATGATGCAGCTTAACTTCGCTTTTCACTTTGCTTTTGATGCAACGAACATTTCCCTGTATATACGAGTACGTCCGACATAAATCAGAGCTGCACCACATGTTTTCAATTTGCCTGTGGTTTTATTGCTATTGTTATTGTTGTTAATGTTTCATTTCGCCTTTAATTTGATGAAGTTATACATATTTTCCAAGAAACCTCTGTCTACTGATTTGATTTAAATGTGGAAGGATTTTGGTTTTTTATTTTTAAGAAAAAGGCTTTTTTATTTTCAAAATAAAAGAAACTTTGTTGAAATAATTTAACATTAAAACCATATCTGTCTTATGTATAACCTTAGTCATTCTTGGTTCCGCTTCTTCTTTGAAAAGTAGCCTTTTGAGACTTCCTGTAGCAATTATTTCGGTCGAGTTGTGTTTCTTGAGTGCGTCAATTGTTTGTGGTTCATTGAAGTAAAAGCGGTTCTTAATAGTTCCCATTTTCATTAATGATTTCCTATCCGCTACTTCTAATCCAATCCATTCTTTCGCTGATGAAAGTACTCTTAGCTTTTCATATGAAATCGCTGAACGCCCCTCTTCATGGCAAGTGGAACTTGAACAACAACGTATGTTAAGCACTCTAATTTCTGACTTTGACAGCATAACAAGGTGGTGAGTACATAATAGAGTAGAATCTAACGCTTCTGAAACCCAATGCTGTCTTCTGTCGTAATCCAAGTGTAATTTAAACCATCAACCTTTATCCATAAACGTATCTTGCATCAAAGAAACTGAAAAACTCCCAATTCTCGGTATGTGCGTCAACAACAAGCTTCGTTGAAACGACCACAGATTTGCCATCGCCAAAAATGCTACGAGATATTTAGGTTTCCTAAAACGGTGTAATATGTACTTCACTCATTCAGAATATACAGGATAATAATAAGCTTAAATACAACTGTATTGTCTGGGCAGGTGCCCTCAAGACCACATTGCATCTAGTAGACAGAGTTTAGAACCGCGCTTTAAAACTTATTGGTGACGTAAATATCGCGAAAACCATCGAATCGCTTGAACATCGTAGGAATGTTTTCTGCTTGTCACTGTTTTATAGCTTTTTTCACAAGGGGTGTTCAAAAGAAATATCCAGATACATCCCGCCTATTCTTGAACCCATCCCTAATACCCGTGCTTCAACTCGAGCCCATGGGTCTATCTTCGAACGTACTGACCCATTTAGAGATTTCTTCTTTAGCCGCACAATAGTGATGTGGAATGAATTGCCTAATTCTTTGTTTCCGCATTTGTATGATCTGCAGTCATTTAAGACACGTGTGCATAGACATCTCATCTTTTCCTCTCCCTGATTTCCTAACGCTCACGCTGTACTAAGCACTATGAGGGTGCAAATCCCTTTAGCGTATGTATATTATAAAAAAAAGGTGAGAGTGCTGTCGTCAGCGAAAGAGTGAAATGGATTAGAATTGACAGATAAAAGATCAATAATAAAAATAAGAAAGAGTGCCGGGGACAAAACAGAGCCCTGGGGAACGCCAGCATTTAAGTTATGTACTTTAGACTTAAAATACAATTTGAATTGCGCGGTCCCAAAAATAGCTTGTAATCCAGAAAAGCAGTTTATCATCGACTCCACAAGCACGTATTTTGGACAAAAGAGCTTGATGCCTAACACTGTCAAATGCCTTAGACTTGTAGTTCTTAGTAAATAATTTTTAACTTATATATAGTTACAGACTTGTAGCATTTTGATCGTTACACTTATAATTTGAATCTGCCGTGCTACAAGTGCGGAAAAATGTTTATGGAACACAATACTACAACTCAATACAATACAGTTCTACAACTTAAACACTCGTAGTCTTATGCAATAGGCTCCAGATAGCTTGAGAATCTTTAAAAATCAAATAGAATTTTTTTTTCTCACTAAATTTTTAATTTTTCAATACATGATAGCCTTTCGAATTTTGTTACAAGCAAATAAGCAATTTTGATGTAACATTAATGTAGCGGAGCTTATTGCAGTAGCCCATAACAAAAAAATCAAAGAACCCGAAAAATGTAAACAGCGATATATTTAAGGCAACAAATACTAAAACAGTGTATCGAGACTTATCGTATTAGTACATGAATATGGATCAGAGATTCCGGTGTACCCTGAACGTCTAAACTCTAAATCGTTTTCAAGAAAAAAGCCTTAAGCGAAATTTTTGCCATAACTAAGGATAATTCTATGTATATATTGTGTCCAAATTTAAGCTCTAAAGGATGCATAGCTTCCATGAACGAAGAGGAAGCTTATCGTTAAGTTATTACTATTAGTTTTGCGGCAAGTCTTCCATCGCTAGTATTGACTATATATAATCTCTAGACAGTTCCAAAAATCCGCGATCATCGCTTTGAGCCCCGGAAGCAGCTGTTTGCGTGCTTATTACATACCAAACAGACTTAGCGTCAAAATCCAGACACACAGAATTGGTATATTGCCATCTTAATTAGTACTCATGCAGGTCAACTTTATTTCCAATATATGTTCTTTTATTAATTTTATTAATACCTACATTAATTGCAAAATGTATAGCCTTGCTGTTGCTCAGTGAAGAAAGTTTCATACCTCAACCAATCTGTACCATACACCGGATAACTTTGCTTTAATTTTGTTTGGCACAATTTTTTCTAAATTTATTCAACACAACAACCACAACAACAACAGCAACAACAGCAACAACAACAACATTAACAACATCGTTTTAATTTTGAAAATCTGTTTTTGAAGTTTCGTGAATACATTCAGATTTCTTGCACAACTTCATTGCACCAATCTAAATGCAAAAACGTATGCTCCCCAAAGAATGGATGAGAAAATCTCAAACTTTAACAAAACTATTTAATTCCCGCAATTCTCATTTGCACCACATTCTTCAAGACCAATTGGCAAAAATTAAGCACCTTGAGCGGATCATTCTCAGCTTCTTGATAAGCAAACAAGAGGGGATGGAAAAATAACCAGAGACAACAACTTATAAAATGGAAAAACTTAAAACTTTTATACCAAATACCCAGATTTGAAGTGAAAACGGTTCCCTACATTCTTTCACCGTCGTTGTTGTTGTTGTTGTTGTTGTTGTTGTTGTGATCGCGTTCCTCATCAACTGCAAACAAACAAATCCAAATATCAAATCTTCTGAAATCGAATTTGTGAGAAATTTCAATTTCTGACGAAGAGTCACCAGCACCACTAACCACCCCGCAACAGATGGAAAACGCATTCTACTCTCGTACTCTA
Organism: Nephrocerus scutellatus; assembly: GCA_947095585.1. NCBI lineage: Eukaryota > Metazoa > Arthropoda > Insecta > Diptera > Pipunculidae > Nephrocerus > Nephrocerus scutellatus. The sequence continues at coordinate 17,041,078 of OX352761.1, forward strand.
TATTGCGAAAAGTTGGTTAAAACTTTTTTAAAATGATTGTTCTTGTTGCTGTTTGCTGTGATTTTTTTTTTGTGACATAGTTTCCTTTTCCACTCCTCCTCCACTGGCCGTTTTATTCCCAGAAAAAGAGTTTGCTTGAGAACAAAAAGTTTATCACATCCTTTACAACGTTAATCGTCATTGGATTTGAAATTTTTTGTCATTTTCAAAACGACCCAAATGGAGGACAGACCATATATATATATATATATATATATATATATATATATATATACTCTATCTATGTATTTGCATTGGTATTTATTTGCATTTATATGCTAAAGTATTGAACAAAAAATGAGACTTATACTGGGGATTATTCGACTGCAGATTGTTGGAGCGTTCTACCTAGGAATAAGAATGGGAAGTAATAAATGTTCCGACAAATTTCCTGCTATAACATTTAAATTTATTTGTTTTTCGCTCTTCACACCAAGCAACAAAGAAAAACAAAATGCTTAGAAGGAAGGGTTCCTCTCGATTCCTATCGAATTAGAATTGCTTAACGGATTTTTTCCGCACTTCAATTGGTTATCCTGCGATGGTATTAGTACATGAATATGGATCAGAGATTCCGGTGTACCCTGAACGTCTAAACTCTAAATCGTTTTCAAGAAAAAAGCCTTAAGCGAAATTTTTGCCATAACTAAGGATAATTCTATGTATATATTGTGTCCAAATTTAAGCTCTAAAGGATGCATAGCTTCCATGAACGAAGAGGAAGCTTATCGTTAAGTTATTACTATTAGTTTTGCGGCAAGTCTTCCATCGCTAGTATTGACTATATATAATCTCTAGACAGTTCCAAAAATCCGCGATCATCGCTTTGAGCCCCGGAAGCAGCTGTTTGCGTGCTTATTACATACCAAACAGACTTAGCGTCAAAATCCAGACACACAGAATTGGTATATTGCCATCTTAATTAGTACTCATGCAGGTCAACTTTATTTCCAATATATGTTCTTTTATTAATTTTATTAATACCTACATTAATTGCAAAATGTATAGCCTTGCTGTTGCTCAGTGAAGAAAGTTTCATACCTCAACCAATCTGTACCATACACCGGATAACTTTGCTTTAATTTTGTTTGGCACAATTTTTTCTAAATTTATTCAACACAACAACCACAACAACAACAGCAACAACAGCAACAACAACAACATTAACAACATCGTTTTAATTTTGAAAATCTGTTTTTGAAGTTTCGTGAATACATTCAGATTTCTTGCACAACTTCATTGCACCAATCTAAATGCAAAAACGTATGCTCCCCAAAGAATGGATGAGAAAATCTCAAACTTTAACAAAACTATTTAATTCCCGCAATTCTCATTTGCACCACATTCTTCAAGACCAATTGGCAAAAATTAAGCACCTTGAGCGGATCATTCTCAGCTTCTTGATAAGCAAACAAGAGGGGATGGAAAAATAACCAGAGACAACAACTTATAAAATGGAAAAACTTAAAACTTTTATACCAAATACCCAGATTTGAAGTGAAAACGGTTCCCTACATTCTTTCACCGTCGTTGTTGTTGTTGTTGTTGTGATCGCGTTCCTCATCAACTGCAAACAAACAAATCCAAATATCAAATCTTCTGAAATCGAATTTGTGAGAAATTTCAATTTCTGACGAAGAGTCACCAGCACCACTAACCACCCCGCAACAGATGGAAAACGCATTCTACTCTCGTACTCTATATTGCGAAAAGTTGGTTAAAACTTTTTTAAAATGATTGTTCTTGTTGCTGTTTGCTGTGATTTTTTTTTTGTGACATAGTTTCCTTTTCCACTCCTCCTCCACTGGCCGTTTTATTCCCAGAAAAAGAGTTTGCTTGAGAACAAAAAGTTTATCACATCCTTTACAACGTTAATCGTCATTGGATTTGAAATTTTTTGTCATTTTCAAAACGACCCAAATGGAGGACAGACCATATATATATATATATATATATATATATATATATATATATACTCTATCTATGTATTTGCATTGGTATTTATTTGCATTTATATGCTAAAGTATTGAACAAAAAATGAGACTTATACTGGGGATTATTCGACTGCAGATTGTTGGAGCGTTCTACCTAGGAATAAGAATGGGAAGTAATAAATGTTCCGACAAATTTCCTGCTATAACATTTAAATTTATTTGTTTTTCGCTCTTCACACCAAGCAACAAAGAAAAACAAAATGCTTAGAAGGAAGGGTTCCTCTCGATTCCTATCGAATTAGAATTGCTTAACGGATTTTTTCCGCACTTCAATTGGTTATCCTGCGATGGTATTGATGGTTTATTGGATTTGATGATGATGTCTTGTTGTTTATCTTCTTGAGTAGATAAACAATTTAGAATTTTTTTAGCAATCGTCAATGATCGTGTAACTATCCGTTTAACTTTTATAAAGCAGGTAAATGTTCTGTTTTGTTAAGCAAAATCGTAGGCTGAGAAAATGTTTTTAGGATCGATAACACAAGGGCAGAGTGATAACTGATAAGTACCTAGTCATGGTATGGTTTTTTTCTCACAATATTCATTTTATTGTTCAACATTAGGCACCTTTTGGATCTTTGCCCTTATGCACTAATATGTTTGTGCAATATTATTGCTACACTTGTTGAAATAAGAGGACTCGGTTAGTTTCCAACCTTGACACAACAGCCTCATCATCCTGCACAGTCGAACTGGCAGGGATTCCAAAACATGGTGTTGTTTAGCCCTTCTCTATAAATGCTAACATATTGTGATGTTGAAATAAATAAAATGGTGGTGAGTCCCAATTGACATTTCTTGTGTCTTCTCCATGATCTGCCGCAGTGTAACTATTTGGTCGACAGTTGACTTTCTTGGCCTGAAGCCTCACTGAGAAGGTTGATAAGTGATCGTCTCATCATCCTGCACAGTCGAACAGGCAGGGATTCCAAAACATGGTGTTGTATAGCCCTTCTCTATAAATGCTAACATATTGTGGTGTTGAAATAAATAAAATGGTGGTGAGTCCCAATTGACATTTCTTGTGTCTTCTCCAGGATCTGCCGCAGTGTAACTATTTGGTCGACAGTTGACTTTCTTGGCCTAAAGCCTCACTGAAAAGGTTGATAAGTAATTTCCAGTAATATCTCCGTTCCTTCTGTTTGCAGGCTTAGAATTTAATTAGATACTAAGTACTAAGTGTATTTTGTGCCATAATTTTGAGTGTATACTGTATACAATTTCCATGTAGGTGCATAATTGTTCACGCTAAAGGGATTTGCACCCTTATCCTTAACACACTGCTGACTCCATCTTAGGCAGTAGTTGTAGAGATCAAAACGACTGGTTCAATGACGTAGCGTTGGCATTAAATTATAAGGAAGTTGAAAAGAGGAGGTGACTGTGTATATAAACATTGACAGATTCAGAGAGGAAGGTTTATTGCATCGTTTTGAAGTTTAGAGTAGTACTTTTTATGGAGAGGAAAATATGTGGTCGATAAATACTAAACACACACACACACATACTGGGATTAGAACATAACGTTCTTAACATACGCTTAGTTGCACTTTCAAGAGAAGTAAATGTACCAGGTTAGAGATGTTCAAATTGTTATAAACATAAAAAAAAGGATGGGAATACAAACAGAGCCTTGCATAACACCAGTATTAATGCGGTAAAGACTCAAAAAGGTAAAAATTAATTGAGGAAGATAGTTTCTATTGATTTTGATATAAAGCAGCGTTACTTCAACTCTGGCAGTCAGCCATCAGCATAATAGGGGGGAATGAAACACAATTGCAAGTGGCCGTAACTATCTCTCACTGGCCGGAAGTGCGATCAAACCTCCACGTGGTGGCCGCCGGTAATTTTCCTCCAATACAGGAAAAGCTGCATGATCGGGCTAGTCCCTTCAAAGTAAGTTCGGCACGAGGCCAATAACCTCGCCCGTAAAAAAACTTTATTGCGGAACCCAAAATCAGCCTTGTATACACTGATGAACGACGACGACCACGGCAACGAAAATGGCTAAACGATTTATGAAATTTTCTCATGGAACGTACGCTCACTGTATAGAGCTGCACAGCAGTTAGCCGATACCCTGTCCAAATATAAGGCTGACATAACAGCAATCCAGGAGATAAGAATGAAACCCACCGTTATCGGCTTTAAAGCGATAAATAAATGGTTATGCACCCTTCGCGTGCGGAGTAGATTTAAAAACATAAGCCTCATAAACGTTCACGCACTTATAGAGGATTCCTTAGATGGTGAAAAAGAAGAATTCTTTGAAACATTCGAACGGGAACTCCATGTCTGCCTTCAATATGATGTACAAATCATTCTGGGGGATATGAATGCTAAAATAGGTAGCGAGCCAGTAATCAGGAAGTACATTGGCACCTATAGCTTACACGAGAACAATAATGACAATGGACAACGAGTCATAGAGATGGCAGCAAGCAATAATTTGGTCGATGCGAGTACAAGGTTTGCGCGTAAAAATATCCACAAAGCCACCTGGGTATCTCCTGATGGAGCTACTCACAACCAGATAGACCACGTGTTGATAGAACGCCATCACCACCCGAACCTGATGACGGTACAAACGTACCGAGGTGCAAACGTCAACTCGGACCACTATCTATACAATATACTCGGATTGCATCATCACGAAAGACTATACTGTGCTGCCGTCACCAAGCATAGACGAAGTTAGCGAAGTTACGAGCGATATATCGGCTCAAAAATAATAAGGCCTCGGGAGCAGATGGTATCCCAGCGGAGCTGACTAAAACAGGAGGCCCCGCAATACACCAAGCAATTCATGAACTAATAGTCCAAGCATGGCAGGAAGAAGCGGTAGCAGAAGACTGAAAAGAGCGAAGAGGGATCCTGTGTCCCATATATAAGAAAGGAGATATCACAAAATACAGCAATTGTCGTGGTATAACGTTGTTCAGTACCGCGTATAAGATTTTCTCCTCTATCCTTCAAGAGAGGATAGCCCCATACGCTAAAGTCATCATTGGTTTATACCAGTGTGGCAAATCTCAGGCAAATCAACAACTGATCAGGTTTACACCCTTAGGCAGGTGATGTAAAAATGTCTAGTGTTTCAAAACTCACTACACCATCTTTTTATAGACTTTAAAGTCGCCCGTGATAGCATAGCCAGAGTAGAGCTTTTTAAAGCCATTAGAGAATTCGGCATCCCAAATAAACTGACGCGACTTTGTAGGTTGACCATGACCAATGTTTAAGCCAAGTAAAAATATCCGGATCACTATCAAGCCCATTCAACATCTATAACGGGCTCCGACAAGGGGATGGACTGGCCTGCGTCCTCTTCAACCTGGCGTTGGAGAAAGTGATCCGAGACTCTGACGTAACGGCGAGAGGAACAATCTTCGAAAAGTTCATTCAGATACTGGCTTACGCAGACGATATTGACATCGTTGATAGAAACCCAAGAGCTGTACAGGAAGCTTTCATCCAGATAGAGCAGGCGGCACGAAATCTGGGGCTGCACATAAATGAGAGCGAAACAAAGTACATGGTGGCCATGTCTCCGAATAGAAGATCCAGCATTGGTCCCTCAATTTAAATAGTGCAGCGCGAATTTGAAGTAAAGCAATCCTTTAACTATCTCGGGTCAATTGTAGCAGCCGATAACAGCATGGCACCCAGAAATACGCGCATGGTTGCTTAAAGCCAACAAAGCCTACTTTAGTCTCCCAAGACTCCTTAAATCCAGGAACTTAACCATAACATCCACGCTGATGATATATAAGACAATGGTCATACCAGTACTTACATATGGATCCGAGACTTGGGTGCTTAGCAAAAAGCATTCTGACCTCCTAGCCGCGTTCGAGAGAAAAGTCTTACGGAGAATTATTGGCTCCGTATGTGAGGAAGGACGATTCCGGAGACTCTATAATGATGAGATCTACGAGCGTTACTGCGATGCCGACATTGTGAAGAAGCTCGGTAGGCTCTGGTGGGCAGGACACCCAGCACGCATGAGCGAAGAGGACCCTGCTCGGAAAATCCTTTGCGGTAGGATTTATGGAACACGACAGCGAGGCCGGCTAAGCCTACTCTGGAAAGATGGCGTAGACCAGGACGCCCAGATTTTAGGGATAACAAACTGGATGACATCGGTTCGAAATCGGGATCGATGGCGGGACCTTTTGCGGGAGGCCAGGACCGGACCCCGATTGTGTGCCAAAGGTTACGAGCTTGTATTGGTTTCAAGAATCAAAATTATATTTATATATTTTATTATGTAATAAGATAAAAAATATACCTTGCGAAGTACTTGTGTGTATATTATAAATGAAACGCAATTTGAACCATCCAAAAGTGTATTTTGTTTGGCGAAAATATGCTTTCGGTTCCTTCCACACATTAGTCAAGCACTATAAAAAATTTAATTGATACGATCAGCGGTGTGGATTTGTATAAAAGACAGACAAACAAACATATATCTTATATCACCTCGCTTACAGATTTTCATTCATGTGCCAACTTCACACATCATGAATGTGAATTGACTGCAATTCTCCTTCTTAGTTTCGCGTTAAAATCTAAACTAACTAAAGTCCCAAAAACATTCATACGAAAATGCAAAAGTTCACAACATGTTGCTGATATTTTGGAAAAATGTTCAAGTTAACTTTTCGTTAATTAATCGTTGAATTTTTGTTTTCCCTTTTCAGGACAAAATCTAATAGCAAAATGCGAGGAGAAGCAATTCCAATGCGGAGATGGCTATTGCATTGCAATTCGTTTTGTGTGCGATGGTGACTCCGACTGCAGCGATCACAGCGACGAAATGATTCCAGAGTGCAAGTTCAGGGGTAAGTCGTATAGTAGTCATATTTATTAAGTTAGCAGGGTGTTGGTGTTCGGTGACTTCCTTCCACTAAAGAAAGAGATTAAAATAATCTCCAAGTGATTGCAATTGGAAGGACTGTGTTGAACACCGCGACTAATGACAATTTGAAATTCATACTGATAATAATGTTCAGAGTGCGCTCATTATCGTCGTTGCGAAACACTCCAAATTTTCAAATAATTGCCAGTAGTTTAACTCTTCAGTGGTCGTCATCACATTGCCGGCAACAAGTACTCGCCGTACACATGAACACCAGATGATTCTTTGGACAAGCTTAACATTTTCCTAATTCATGCCATTCAATTTACTCGAAATCGGAGCACAATGCAAAATTTCAGTTACATCTCGCTCAACAGTGGTATTTGTTGAGCTATCACCCAGGCACTTGGCAAACGCAAACTGCAGTATGCAAACGCTCTGCTCAGCATCATTAAATATTTATCCAGCAATGAAATATGACAGGCAAAGGATGTTTGATATTTCTGTGTCGTCGTTCGCCGCCATGTTTATTTAATGTACACGAACAAGTGCTACGAGTGCTTGTCCTTTTTTTTGATGTGTCAATTTTACTTCGGAACGTGTCTCGCGATGTCGATGTGGAAGTGAACTTTTTCCTCAAATTTCCATACAGTCAACGATGCATAACCGGTTTGTTTGTCCGTCTGACATTTAATTTTGGAAATATTTTTATTAAAAAAGCTCATTTGAATCGAATTTAAAAAAAATTTAACTGTAGATTATTTTAAAAAAAGACTCCGAAATTCTGTATTCTTTTGTAGGTAAACTCAAAAAGGACGTGAAGTCCTTTGATCAGCATTACTTGTGATCAGAACAGGAGAAGCAATTAAACTTTAACGACAATATCCCAAAACGGCGGGAACAGTGATTTTGGTATCATTTCGAGAATCAATTGTACTGACTGCGATTTTAATAAAATCTAGTTGGCAAGCCTTTCCTGAGCTGCAAGTTATATCACCAGTGCATTCGGAGCGGCTTAACTCTACCGGAATATTTCAATTTTGTAGCCTCTGACTCTGCTTCCACCCAAAGTTTATGTTGACGCAAATCTCAGTGGCCTAGGTGACGTGATACACTTTCCTAGAATAACCGAGGCTCTGGTGTTGGGTCAAAAGACATCAGCTCTCCTTCCACCCACAGTTTATGTTGACGCAAAACTCAATGGCATAGATTTCCGCATGGAAGACGTGATACACTTTCCTAGAATTACCGAGGCTCTGGTGTTGGTTAAAAGGACATCAGCTCTCCTTACACCAAAAGTTTGTATAGACGCAAATCTCGATGGCATCGATATCCGCCGGAAACACAATATACTTTCCAATAAGTACCGAAGCTCTGGTGTTGGGTCAAAAGAAGTCAGCCTCAGGTTCCATATTCAAGTCAATTCAGTTTATTTCAAATGAATTAATACTAAGTACAGTAAGGACCTAACGTATATAATTTTGTTTATGGAACAGTTACCAAATAGCCATGTTGTTAATTGAGGAAGGAAGTCAAAGTTTCTTTACAGTTGGAAGTGCTCGTAAATCTTATTAGATACGGGAAAAGCACACCAACGCCATGGAAACGAAAGGGTCGAGAAGAATTAAAATATTTCAAACTCGGTAGAGCTATGTTTTCTTCTCGGCCATCATCATCTTCATAATATTTGGCTCCACAACCGGGGTCCGGTCCTGGCCTCCCACAAAAAATCTCTCTCTCTCTCCACCGGTCCCGATTTTGAATGGACTTATAGAGGATTGTTCCTCTCGTCGTTGCGTCAGGTTCTCGGATTACTTTCTCCAAAGCCAGGTTGAAGATGACGCAGGCCAGACAATCCCCTTGTTAGTGGATGTTGAATGGGTTGATGTTTTTTACAACAACGGCCTAAGGGTGTATAAATCTGATCAGTTGTTGATTTGCCTGTGATGAAGCCACACTGGTATGGACCAATGATGACTTAAGCGTATCCTGTCTTGAAGGGTAGAGGAGAAAATCTTATACCACGATAATTGCAGCATGTTGAGATATCTCTTTTCTTATGTATGGGGCTAAGGATGCCTCTTCGTCAGTCTTCTGGCATCGCTTTTTCCTCCCATATTTGAACTGATATCTCATGAATTACTTGGTGTATTGCAGGAGCTCCTTTTTTAATCAGCTCCTCTGGGATACCATATGATCCCGGGGCCTTATAATTTTTGAGCCGATTTATCGCTCTGCTAAATTCGTCTGGGTGTTTGGTGACGGCAGTGGTCTTCGGTCATTTGTGGAGCCTCAAATTCCTCAGTTAGCTGGCCATTTACCAACTCATTAAGGTGCTCTTCCCATTGCTATAAGATGCCTTTGAAATCGGCGATCAGATTTCCCTCTTCTAGTCTCTTCGTTGCGAAGGGCAGCCGTGTTGACTCGAATCTGATTCACGGATCCAGTCTTTCTTAATGATGCAATCTGCGCTCTGAGCACCATACCAACACGTTGGCACCTCGGTACGTTCGTACCGTCATCAGGTTCGAGTTGCGCCGGCGGTCTATCAATATGTGGTCTATCTGGTTGCGAGTGGCTCCATCAGGAGATACCCATCAGATACTCCATCAGGAGACACCCAGGTGGGTTTGTGGTTATTTTTACGCGCAAACTTTTTACTCACAACGACCAAATTATTTCATGTTGCCATCTCTGTGACTCGTTGTCCATTGTCATTATTGTTCTCGTGTAAGCTATGGGTGTCAATGTACTGCCTAAATACTGGCTCACTACCTTTTTTGGCATTCATATCCCCCAGAATGATTTTTATATCATACTGAGCGCATGGTGTTCCCGTTCGACTGATTCAAATAATACTTCTTTTTCACCATCTGGGGAATCCTCTGTAGGTGCGTGAACGTTTATGAGGCTTATGTTTTTAAATCTGCCCCGCACGCAAAGGGTGCATAGCCGTTCATTTATTGCTTTAAAGCCGATAACGGTGGGTTTCATTATTTTGCTGACTAGAAACCCCACCCCGTGCACATGATGTCTTGCATATGACAGCTGTAATATATGTCATATTCTGATTTTTGTAAGACGCCATTCCGCGTCCACCGCATCTCCTGAACTGCTGTTATGCCAGCATTTTATTTGGACAGGGTATCGGTTAGCTGATGTCCTGCTCGAGCTCTTAACATTGAGCGTACTTTCCATTAGAAAATTCTTAAATCGCTTAGCCGTTTTCCTTGCCGTGGTCGTCGTCATTCGTTAGTGTATCCGAGGCTGATTGTAGGTTCCGTAATAAAGTTTTTTACCCTCGAGGTTATTGGCGTCACGCCAACTTTACTTTGAAGACTAGCCCAATCATTCAGCTCTTCCTGTATCGGAGGAAAATTAACAGCGTCCACAATGTGGAGGTTTGATCCCACTTTCACATTTGAGAGATAGTTACGGCATGCAATTCTGATGAAATTCTGATGAATTCTCTGTTATTCCCCCTATTCTGCTGTTGGCTGATCGCCTTTCTTGTTGAACGGGTTTTTAAACAAAAAAATGGTGGAGATTTTTTATCAGATTTTCTAGAAAAATTCAATTTTTTGCGTTGACTTGTTAAGTCGTGTCTAGGAAGCCCTTGAATATATCGCGCTGCATCATTATAAGCCACCTCAAGCTTGCGCTTAATTATAAGCTAAAGAAGACATACGAGTGGCAAATTATCGATATGTGCGAATGTTCAAAATAATATGAGCCCCACGATAGATCCTTGAGGAAACCCTTGGGTAACAGGTTTGAACGCCGAAACGAGAGTCACCGTTGGCAATTCTTTGCGTTTTGTTAAATCGATTTACAAGAGCAGATATTTTAGGCTCAAGTCTGTACACAGTTGAACCTCTTGTCGCAATTCAATATTTCTACCTTAAATAAGTTATCAAAGTAGCGTATTCGCAAGTCATTCTATCAGAGAGTGCATTTGTTTCAGAGATTAAGTTAAGTAACTTTATGTGACCCACATAATCCCTTGGTTTATAAATATATATTAGCTGCAGTTTGGTAAGACATCATCCGTGATTCCAAAACAAACTCTTATTTGAGGTGTGTCAAACTGCATTGCCAAAAAATCTTTATGTACTTTCGATGCATGGTATATTTGGATTAACACCGGGGTTTCTGTCGTACACATGTCTACAGGTCAATAGAGTAGCTCGTTTTGCATCTAGTATAATTATAGAAATTTCATTCAAGTCTTTTACTTACTTTACTGTAATACATTGTAGCCTTATGAAGAGAATTTGCTTTTCTTCTCAAGCGGCTACTACAGAATCTTTAGATTTGCCAGTTGCCCAATTTTTTTTTTACTATTTTTGCCGACTTATCGCATTACGATCGGAACTTTATCTTATATTTCATCAGCTGTTGGTGGACTTGATAACACTCCTCTCTAGACTAGAACTACGACGTCTAAGCTTAATTGTTTTATTTTGTAAACTTTCATCATTCAAAAGTGTTATTTGTTGAAGTTCTCTAAGCTTTCGTACAGAATGTTTAGTTTCTTAAATACACATTTGATCAAAGGCTGCTGGCCTTTGAGATTTGAGGTACCTCTTAATGATCGAAGTCGGAAATTCAAGCTTCCACCGAGGGTCTGTGTTGTTTCTTATGAAACTTCCATTAAAAGTTTTTCCTCTTGAGTTTGCTATTCCTTTTATTATGACAAAAAGGAAAATATGCTATATGCAACAAGAAAAAAAGAAGAAGTTTATCATAAAAAAAGGTTTCTCAATTTTGGATCCTTTTTAACCACCTTCCACACGACCTAGAGAGCTGAAATTTTGTGAGTGTCCAAAATAGCATTTCTTATATTCCGCTTGTGTCGAAGTGTGTCGCGTTTCGCATGCGTTGTGATGGTTGGAAATGCCTCGTTTTTCGAGGTCCTTTTTAACCTATAAGGCTGAAATTTTGTGAGCAGCTCAATGTCAAGTGCCCATTTTGATATCCCTCGTGTTACGCGTGCCGCGAGTCGCGTGTGGTGCGTGTGATGCGTGGAAAAAAGAAAATAATTTGAAATAGGCCCGACCTCAAAACCAGATATTTTGGCGTTTATTACCAAACAATAAAGTACTTTGAGGCGTGTGTCAATATATACATAAAAGTTTGTATCCGACATTACATTTACTTGTTTAACTTACAAATGTTGCCAAGTATTTTGACTCTTCTGCCATTTTGCTTTTTCTTTAAATTCTCATTCATCATTTTTATTTCACTATACATTTGGCACCGGCAAAGAGGCAACTCTGACAGATTCAGCGATTCCTTTGATCTACTACAGTGTTTTATTCGTCTATGCAAAGGCAAAAATAAAATTATATTTTTATCTTTTGAACTCGTACCCTTCGTGCCGTATTCTCGCCTACATATGCGTAGACAAAAATTCGATTATTCTCATATTTTCAGTGAGGACAATTTTAACGAAAATATCTCGACATCTATGACAGGTGTCGAAGCGGCAAAGTTGGCAAATTCCCACATGGGAATTATTAAATTATTAAGCTGTCACGGGAATCAAAGCGGCAAGTCAACCAGAATGAAGGGATGAATACATTTGCCTCCATTACATCAATATGGATTCAATTCCCTTAAAAAGGATTCTTGCATGCTTGTCAGTGACTTTTTGTCTTTGGATTATTTTGTTTTTATTCCAGGATAAAATTTGATTTGAAAATCCATCACATCAAATTTTGATAGGAAAGAATATACGTATCAGGTTCATAGTTTATATCTCCATTTGCTTTTATACTTTGCTTTAGATTTTGTTCTCTTCTGCTTACCTTTACTAAAAGATTTCCTACCAAAAATTAAGAACAATATATTACAATTTTCCTATATTCGTACTTAGTTATATTGAGTGCAATATTCAAATGTTTTTGCCTAATAGTAAATATCCTGTTTTCCTGTGGTAACATACCAACTGCACATCTCTTGAAGCACTCTGCGTGAAATCCAAGTACAATAAGTGAATCTCAAAATACTTGTGCGATGCTCACTTTGATGATGGTATAAAATGCATCCACTTTTGTCACACTCTGATGGTGGTAGTTCACTGTGCACTAGGAAAAGCACAACATTAAAGACACGTACGTACGTTAAGGGGGTAAATGTATTAGCAGCCATGAGAGCGCAGCAGGTGCCAAACAAAAGGACATTGTTTCTATGAATTTAATTCGTTCAAAATTGACTTACATACTCGTACATACACGATGAACGTACCAATGAAACAATTCAAAGGCATTTGCCTTTTTCTGGGTCTTTATTTAATGTTGAAAACATTTGTAAGAAAAAAGAAAAGAAAAAGAGATTTTGTAGAGGAGTTAATCGCAACCTCGTGTTACCTCGTCCGTTACACTGAAAGAGACTTGAAAGTATATAAATTCTTATGTCCGCTAAATGAAACAATCTTAGTTAATTGAATGCTTAATTTTTTGAAACTAACCGACCATCGCTAAATAATCTATTAAGTACAAAAAAATGGATGACGACTGTCGGTTAGCAACGTACTAGTGAGAGAGTGCCTGCATTCGATCACTCACTGACAAGAGAACTTGTCAGCAGCACTTTCTAACACGCTGTTTCTACTGCTTGTATTTACACTACACAACACCAACGAAATAAACTAAACTAGACAGAAATAAAGAAATTTTTTAGATCCTTCCTGGTTTTCGTAAAAAAAATATGTACTAGAATTAAAACATCCAACCACCCGCTCAGTAGTCCAATGAACTAAATACTTAAGCCATGTCACAATATAAGATACGAGTATTGTTAGTGAATCCGAAAATAGATACATGATTGCCAAGATTTCATTTAAGTGAGGACGAGCAAACCATATAGTGTATGCGGACATCTGGTAATCGTTGCTAGAAATTTTCTAGTCGTGTCAAAATAACCGTTCTCAAAAGCAAAAAGAAGTAATTATCAAAGTTATTCCTAGAAGAAATCAGCTGAAACCCCAAAAATATGTCAATTGATGGTTAAACGTTTGAGGGTATTTTCAGCTGTAAGAGACTTGATATTATTCTGAATAATTACAATAGTATTGAGGGGGCATACTATGTACACCTCAAATTTTAAGTCGAGATTGTTATCGGGGAAAATTAAGTTTTTTGAAAAGATAACAATAAAACCTACTTATGTCTCCGAAGTTTATAGCTTAAAAGCCGCTGACGAACCGAACTTGCAGATTTCCAAATGAAAAATTCTAAGTAACCCTTCAGCTTTACATCCAAATATATATGGAATGACGAATAACTCCAACTTTGTGGAGGAGATGGACTGAACTTATTGTTGAAGCGGACAAACGGCTGATCGCAAATTATAGAATTTCATTATCAAATTGGGCTCTATAATAGGGGCCCGGTAATGGTCTACCACAGAAAATCTCCTCTCTACCGGTCCCAATTTCGAGCCGATGTCATCCAGTTTGGCAGCCCTAAACTCCTGATCTACACTATCCAGCTTGCCTGACTGTAGTGTTCTAAAAAATCCTATCGCAAATTAATTTCTGAGATCGATCTTGCCAGTAGGTGTCCAAGTCTGATTCTTCACAACATCAATATTGCGGTAATGCTCGTTCATTATAAAGTCTTCAGAATCGTCCTTTCTCCCAAACAGCCATAACTAGACTCCAGCAGCTTGGATAGTATGACTTACTTCCTGGATGAAAAGAGTCTTGACAGACTATAGTTGTTGGCTTTAAGCAAAAATGCGCATATTTCTGGTTCCATGCTGTAATAAAAGATTGCACCACCAACTTCTACAACTCTTGGGTTTCTACCAATGATTCCATTTCGAATTTACTTTCTTATTTAAGGGACCAACGCTGTATTTTCTTCTTGCAGACTAGACCACCATGTACTTTGTTTTGCTCTGCTCTCATTTGTGTGCAGGTTTCATGCCACATATTTGATCGTTATGAAAGTTTCCTTTATAGCCCTTCGCTATGAAGATGGATTTTCAGAGAGTTGTCCCTCTCGCCATTACATCAGAATCTCGGGTCAATTTTCTCAATGCCAGGTCGAATGGGACGCAGAGCAGTCCATCCTCTTGCGGAACCCGCTTTAAATATTAAATGAGCTTAATTTTCTTTGCTTCGATTTTAATATTGGCCATGGTCAACCTACATAGTCGTCACAGTTTTTTTGGGACGCGGAATTCTGTCATCTTCTACTTTTTCTACTCTGGCTATGCTATCATTTGCGGATTCAAAGTATATATAAACCGATGATGTAGTGAGTTTTGAAACTCTACACTTTTTTCTGATCAGTTGTTTGTTTGCCTGGGATGAAGCAACACTGGTATGGGCCAGTAATGACTCTAGCGTATGGGCTATCCTGTTTTTCCTTGATGAATGAGAAAATCAAATAAGCGCTGCTAACCAACGTTGTACCATGATAATTGCTGCACTTTGTGTCCTTTCTTTTGCATGGGCAAAGTATGCCTCTTCTTTTTCTAGTTTTCTGGTATCTTCATACTTCTCCCATATTAGTTCATGAATTCATAATAAGATCAGATCGACTGGCACGCCCATCTGATGACGAGACCTTGTTGTTTTTAAGTCGATTTATCGCTGTGTTTGTTGGCCGCTGTGTTGTCAACATGTTAAGCATGGTATGATTGATTCCACGTGGCCATTCACCGGAAGTAAACGATAAATTCAAGCCGTGTTTGGACGCTAATTTCTCCAACTTTTGAACAAGGTTTCCTCTTGATGATGGAAAATGCAATAGTACTAGTTTCGATAGTATTTCCCCTTCCCTTCTCTATATAGTCAAAATATAACTTTAGATTATCGAATAATAGAGGCGAAAATATAGTCCGGTGTACTATTCGGCAATTTAAAGATTTTTTTTAAGAAATTAGCAAAGGAACTTTTCGAAAACTTAAAAGCGAGAGAAACCCCAAGCTTGAGCTCTATAGAATAGTATGGAGGTAACAGCAGTACAAATTTTTATTTTATTTTGATAGATGAGTTATATTTATGCAGCTACTCTAAATTAATGAAAAGGCACTTTAAGCTTTGGACGATTTGGTTAAAAGGTGTTTGTTCATACTGTAACGATGTTTTTCCCAGCCGGGGTATCCTCAATGTTCAGTATTCCGATTAGTAATAAGGATACATTGCTAGATCACTATTCAGAAGAGTCGGTGTTCAGTATTCCGATAAGTGACAAGAAGAGTCTATGTTTAGTATTCCCATTAGCGACAAGGATACTTCGCAATATCACTTATCAGAAGAGTCGGTGTTCAGTATTTCGATTAGTGACAAGAAGAATCTGTGTTTAGTATTCCCATTAGTATAGAAGAATACTTCGCAAGATCACTTTTCAGAAGAATCGATGTTTAGTATTCCGCTTAGTGACATGGGTACTTCGCAAGATCACTTTTCATAAGAGTTGGTGTCCAATATTCATATTAGTGACAAGATCACTTTTCAGAAGATCTTTGTTGACGAGCGTCATGTTCTGTGGTTGTTGCAACTGTCTCCTCTCATTAGATTTGTCGCCAGCGGTCCATAGTTCGTTGACCCCTTAGTTTAGATGGGAGATTGATAGACATATTCTCCACCCGTGATTGTATGTTGGTCATCTTTTGTGTGCTCCCAGATGTGCGATCGTAATAGTGACGTAGTGGCAACTCGTCACTTCCTTTCTCGCTCCTTTGGCAGTGCATTGTGTTTTGTGCCGTAGTGGGCGGTGTCGTACTCGATGTGGTGAATTTTTCATCATTATGTCACTGCTTTTTCTCTAGACGGAGGAATATGAAAGATTTTTTGTAATTTTTTGTAAATTCTTGTGTGGGAGAAATTCATGCCACGTCTAGACGAATTTGTTACTCACAATACTTAGATTAGATGTAAGCACGACTTCCAAATATTTGTACTTACTTCTTTAATATGACTATCTTAGATTTCTCTAGGTTGGCAAACAAGTTCTACTTGATACAATACTTCTCAATTTTATTAATCATCAACTGTATGTCTGTATGCCATCTATTGTGTCGGCGAGAAGGACGATGCCATCCACATACATAAGTGCATGAATCTTCTTTGGCTTAAACTGTGTTCTTCCTCCACCTACTTCATTTGTAATGTGGTTGATGAATAAGATGAACCATCATGACAGTTGCATATTTTTTTGGATGCAAACTCTCCATCCCAAACATATAAATATTTATCAGAAAATATTTTGTATATTTTTCCAAAGCGAGTGCTAATCATTTTCGTTTACAAAGCGATTTTACGATGACTTTTGACGCGAAGAGCCTCATGTACATATATGGTTTTTTAAGCTCTCATGTGAAAAATTATACTATCACAATTGCTGAGCGAGTTTGGACACAAAAATATAGAACCAAATAAAATAAAACGGATTATAAAAGCACCAGGTAAACAAGGGTGCCGCATAATGAGAGATACCTTAATCTTCTGACTGTAGTAGATAACGATATCGAACGATGTAATCCGGAAACGCTATTCGTTCCTTTTTAACATTTGAAATAAACCAGTCAGCAAATACAATCAAACCTTTGGTACAAACGCACTGTAGACTGATACCAGGTGTATCATTCTCATACGAAAGATAAATCGAGAGCCAGAGCCAGAAAGCAATGCGCCATCATCATTTGCTACTTAAAAGATACACGTAGGACAAATTGATGAGACAAAAATACAGCACTTTGAACAACAAACAACCAACAAGCAACTACCTACCGGAATGTTCATTGTGCTCATAAATGATGAAACAGTGAAAAGTCTCTAAAAAAAAATCTGGACTTAATTTTAACCCGTATACTAAAATTTCGACATGATGTACATCCTGCCTGTGTCATGTTGTGTGTCGCTCAAACAGCTTTTGCGATAAACGAGACATCCAGTACCTAATACCTGCCGGTTTGTGTAGGCGGTGAATTTGCACATGGAATTAATCGTCAGACCGACGGACTACCTGCCTTACATGATAAATAGAAATGGAGTTGCTGGCGCCAGCGCTTCCAAGCAAAATGTCCTTTATGCATGAATTGATTTGCAGCAGAATGCAAAGCGGCAGACAGTGTTCAGCGAAAGTATTTTGCAGGCAACCGTGGGTCAAACTAACTACATTTTTTATTGGGTATCACAAGGTGTGCCAAGTCATCTGTAGTTGTAGCTATGCGCTCAGCACACATGACAATTGAAAAGACAATATCTTTTTTATTGATCATTTATTTGAGCAAATATTTTCCATTTTACTCTCTACTCCTCTTAAAATTGGTGCACCTTTTAACTCATAAATGATGAATCGATACAGGTAAATACAAGTAAATACATTCTCGATACTTTTGGTTGCGACTCCAAGTAGGTATCGGAAAAAAGTACTTGGATCGAATGGAAGTTTCGCAGCATACAGCACAGCGAAAGAATTAAGAAATAGAACAGAGGAGATGGTATGTCTATGGAAATGCGTCTTAAATACCAGGGAGCACAGATTCCGGCAGATCATTCAAAACATGTCATATGCCACCGAAGATTGACCCAAGGGTATACGTGTGAGCTTGAATTTTGCCTCCAGTAATGCGGATGTGTTGAAGGATGGATGGGATGCACTTGGCTTTCTCTATTAAATATTGCTTGTGATAATAGTAATAGCGGATAAAACAGTGACAAGCAGGAAACGCGTCTGCAATGCCTATTATTAACATAACCAATAGGTCTGTATTCTGTCAAGTAGATGCAAGCTGTACTTGGGAGCACCTGACCAGACATGTACAATCCACAATTATAGTTGTACTACCCGTATGAAGCACAAATTCAACTGCGAACGTTTTAACCGCAACAACTTTAATATACGCTATTGGAGCTGGAATATAGTTGTATTGTTATATATAGTACCCAGGTCAAAGCGGGCAACAGATCAAAATGAGAAAAAGTGTCGGGGATAGAATAGAACATTGGGGCAAACCATTTTTGCTATGAATCCGTTCAATACGACTGTCGAAAAAATAACTACTATTTCAATCGACTCCACAGGAAATCATTTTTGACAAAAGAACTCGATGATGCTCTGTCCGAGTCAAATGCATTGGAACTAACTTTGCTTTCACCAAGTTTGTGAAAAGACTGGTTCCACTTTTAGGTGAGATATTCCATCAGATCGCCAGTAGAACGTTACCTTCGTAAACAGTACATGGTTTTCCGTGATACAAGGTATTGCATATAAGCTGACGATCATTTCAGGTTTCCATGACGCACTATAGGTCGGTACAAGAAATTAGATAACGGTTCGCCTTTTTTTGGGTTCAGGCTGAACAAAGGCTTCTTTCCAACTATTTAGAAAGACTCCAGAAATATAGAAGAGATGGAAGGGACCTACAATTTAAGGTGGGATCCAAACGGCGAATTGAGAAGCTTTCCGTGAAAAGTTTGTTACTCTCGGAAGGTTTGTCAGACATTCGCGAGAGGTGGGACACCGTGAAAAATACTTTTTCGTGTTACTTGGGATTCGAACTACGAACCTCCCGCTCAGTAGTCATACGCATTTCCACTGAGCTACGGCGATCAATATGCTTTGATAATGCATTACCTTTTTTAGCATCTCTTCAAGCACAGACACCCAGTTACTGTTTGCCAATTAGCGCTTCAGTATTAGTTGCCTGTTTCAAGTTCTTGGCAGCTTTCCAAAGCGAGTAGTCTGACGTTATTTGTAGATGGTGGAAGATAGTCTTGGAAGTTCGATCAACCTTCGATGTATCAAGGTATTAATCAATATTTTTTATAAAATTCAGCCATTAAGACCTTCAACTTAGAAGGTTTTGGTAGGTGGTGAAGTTGTATAAATGTATACTCTCCCAGATGATTGCACTTCACTGCACTTCGTTCTAGGTCGTAATAGGTCATTTTGTTAGTCATCAAAATCTATTCGCATTCACATTTTTAATTTCAACGATTAAGACGTTTTCCACGAAGGTAAGTCTTGGACCGACAGTTGCTTGGAATGGTCTTTTTAATTAGCAATATCACGCAAACGATCAACTACTTCTTTATGCTCAGCTAACCTTTAGGAAATATTGTAAAGTGTCTCTTTTGAAATGAAGTCTTAGTTAAACATAAAAATGTTGCACAAATATCAAGTCCCAACGAGTCATAGGATTCTGCAAGGAATTTTATAATCATCTGATCAACTTACAGCGCGCCAGTGGCATTTTTTAAAAAAATACTTTGCGGTGCAACTAAATTAAATGGAGAGAAAGGTAGCAAACCGCTTTAGAGACTCTGCTGGCACACTTAAGCTTTCTTTCGCATACCCTGAGGGTATATAAATAAATTTGGCAAATGAAAAACGCCAAACTTTAGAACGAACGAAACCCAGAAGTAGTCCTTCGAGATCATTGATGCTCTGTGTGGGTTGGTATGTTAGAATTTTTTGCTTTTCCTTTGTTGCGAGTATTGCAAGTTGCTGGGAATGCATATGACTTACAATGATTCCCTGCTAGTAGTAGTGGTTACAGTAATAAGAAAAACAAAAATTTAAAACAGAATGTGGAAATCATGTAGATTCATATTCGTATATATGTACGAGACTATACACATAATGTGTGTTTGTTTAGAACACGAAACGATGCCATTTCCACGGCGTTGTCGGAGAAGTGAAAGAAGCTTTTGCCACATATGTGTGCGCAGCACTTTTAAAGGAATCCTCAATGCGGCCATTCGTTTTGTTTCATCGTACACAGCGCGCGTTCGTACATCCTTTTTAGTATGACGCTTACAGAACTGAGTCAGCTGCTCACAAGGATATAACGATTCGTTTTCGTTTCCCTTGTGTGAGTGTGTGCTGTTTGCCTTTTACACTTTGCAATTCAAGTTAAGTCAAAGGTATTGTTTTATTATTGTTTCAAGTGAATGTAAATGCTGTGCTGAAGGGGAAAATTATCTCAAATAAAGTGTCACAGCGGTAATTGACAGCCTGGAAGTTAATATTTGATTTAGGTTTTTTAAAATTTTTGCTATCATTCTAAGCTGAGTAAGGTTTTCACATGTTGTGCGGGTAAATTTTTGCTTTACTAGCAGTTTGTATTGAAAACTTCATCAAAACCAATTATTGACCTCACTACTGACCTCATTCCGCGATACTGAAACTTTGCAGTTTCAGTTGGTCTCTTCTATATGTTTCCTGGTCTTCCACTTCTAAGACAATTTTAAGGACCCCAATCTAGTGCACATTTGGCGACGTACTCATCGCATTGTGGCGGATTCATTATTTTAAATTCTCTATACTAACTTTGCGTGCCCGTGTCTGGCTGGCTGACTGGATGGCTGACTGGCTGGGTGGTAGACTCTTGTGATAAATATTTAACCCACTTCCTAAAGCCCGATTTTTTTCAAACTTTGGACACATGTGTATTTCCCATGACAATACTTTCTATTAAAATTTGTGAGCAATCGGGCCGCGGACTCGGTGGGCTCCCATACAAATTTTTATTTTTTCATATAGCGCTATCAGATCATGTCATACTATAATGACTGTGTTCTGTGTGCGTTGGTGCGCTGTTAGCTGTTGCCTTGTCGTTTTGTTATTCGGTTGCAGTGCTTCGCATATGTTCTTATTTTTCTAGCATTTATAATGGAATTCAGTATACTTTTGGTTATTGAAGAATTTACATGAAATCTTACACGTAATCTTAATTTTTCTTTTATGTAATGCGAATTTTCATATGCAAAGCATTTTTTGTTTGTTCGCGCCTAAGCGAATTTTAATTAAAGTGCGCTTATTAAATTTTCTTATCCTGGTGCGGATAAATCAGATAAATGAAAGATTATGGGATATGAATATATATGAAGATGATTATTTGAAATATTATGGCTTGATTATGGGATGAAAGAATAACAATTAACCCGCTGGTCGGAACATTTTAAGAATGTTTTGAATTGTACTTCGCCAGGCACGTCCATCAACATCAACCCACATATGCACCCTAATAGGCTACTTAACATCAGCGTCGCTACTCATTCGTAGGATGAGATAAGGACAACAATGCGTTTACTGCAATCAGGTAAAACAGCAGGCAATGACAACATCTACGCAGAACTCCTTCAAGCCGACGTCGAGGTTACTATGGGAACATTGCATGCGATATATCAAGGTATCTGGGAAACTGAAACTATTCCATCGTCGTTAAAAGAAGGCTTAATATTCAAAGTCCCCAAGAAAGGTGATTTGTGCAATTGCGAAAACTGGAGAGGAATTACCCTGCTAAGCACCATAAACAAAGTGATCTCCTCTATAATAGCTAGGCGCTTACGGAATGCGTTGGAGCCAATTTTGAGAAATGAACAGGCAGGATTTCGCCCAAACCGTTCTTGTACTGATCAAATTAACACCCTGCGTATAATCATTGAACAGTCAGTTGAGTATCGCTCTTCTCTGTATGTGGTTTTTGTAGATTTTAAACGCGCGTTGATAGCGTGGTCCGATGTGACAGGTTTTGTCTAGCTATGGTGTTCTGGAAAAACTCATTAACATCATTAAGGAGGTGTACCGCGACTCAACATGCCGCGTCATTCATAACGGTCATCTTGGCTCACCTTTCAACATCTACTCGGGAGTCAAGCAAGGTTGCACCCTCCCACCATTGCTTTTCACAATTGTCATCGACTGGATGATGAAAATAGTAACCCGTACTCCATCGGGATTGCCATGGAATGTTTTTCATCGCCTAGAAGACCTGGATGATATCTGTCTCCTATCACAATCGCTAGGTGACATGGAGCGAATATTAAACTCACTAGAACTCCACGCTAACAAAGTGGGTTTATAAATTAACGTCTCAAAAACAAAACTACTTCGCGTTAACGCTAGTGGAACATGTGATCTCTCGATTGACAGACTCGGATGTGTGCTTTCGTGTAAACAAGGCGCGACACTCCTATAGTATGCTTAATAATATCTGGAACTCCTCGCAAATCTCCCGGAATCTGAAGCTAATGATCTTCAGATCTAACGTTCTCTCAGTACTCTTGTATGGCTGCGAAATGTGGAAAGTCACTGAGTCAATTGCGACGCGCCTCCAAGTCTTCGTCAACCAGTGCTTAAGGAGGGTACTGAGAATAAGATGGCCGGATATTATCACCTATGAAGACTTGTGGAGAGTAACGCAGCAGCAAGCAATCGCGAACACCATTAGACGACGAAAATGGACCTGGATTGGCCATTCTTTAAGAAAGTCAGCGGACGATATTACAAAACTAGCGCTCGACTAGAATCCACAAGGAAGCCGCCGAGTTGGCCGTCCTAGCAAGACATGGAAAAGGACAATAGAAGAGGAAGCAAGATCCCAGGGGACCGAGTGGCGTCTCTTGAAACCTCAGGCGATAAATCGAGTTCGCTGGTGGGCGTTTGTAGAAGCCCAATGCTTCCCCGCGGAGTAAAGGAAGGAAAGATAGGATGATTACAGGATTTTTTGTGAATTTTTCTTGGATTACCGATTATTAAAAGTTTATAGTATGATTAAGAGGTTTTTATTTCGCTCTGTTGCATTCGATGTCAAGAATCAGCGGCTTCTCAAAATGGAAGTTATGTTTTTTCTCAACTGAATGGGTTGACTGAGCTGTGCCACTTCCATTATTTCGTCTTAATCGGTAATCATTTTTGTGGTCTTGAATACGTTGTCTGCCGTCGCTGTCCAGGCAATTGATTTTGTTAACCCAAAATTTGTTTTCGGAATATGTCAATGTTTGATTTCATGTTTGAGTACAAGGATTGGCCAAGTTTCCCCGATGGTTTCTGTATGATTCTTAAGATGGTGTTATTGTTATCGATTTGTTGTTTTATGTGGGTCGAAGTGGGTGGACAGTATGTAATGCTGCGATATATGTTCTTTGATGACCCTGTGTTATTTTCTCTGCTGACGGTGGTATCCTATGTAATAAACTGCATTTGATGAATTTCGTAATCATTGCAGGATAGTGATTTGGCCGGAGTGTTGTCGAAATGATGTCCCGGCATTCGTCGATAAAACGTGCATCGCTAAATTGGATCACTTTCCAAGCAAATGCCCTGATGCAATTTTCTTTTATATGGTGTGAATGTGAAGGCTAGAAGTCAAGTGAGCGACCCTTGCTGGTTGGCTTTCTGTACCATTTGTTGATGATAGTATTGTCCTGTCTAATAAGGCGGACATCCAAATAGGGGAATCTGCCATCTTCTTCATGTTCAATGGTGAACTCAAACCCTGTGTGAAGGCTTAAAAGACCTGTTCAGCGATTATAAAAATGTCGTCAACGTATTTCGTGAATAGAAGACTGTCGATCCGTCATCTTTTGAGGGCCTTTTGGTGGTCTTTTGGTGATCTTTTGGTGATCTTTTGGTGATCTTTTGGTGATCTTTTGGTGATCTTTTGGTGGTCTTTTGGTGGTCTTTTGTTGATGATCTTTTGGTGGTCTTTTGGTGGTCTTTTGGTGATCTATTGGTGGTCTTTTGGTGATCTTTTGGTGATCTTTTGGTGGTCTTTTGGTGATCTTTTGGTGATCTTTTGGTGGTCTTTTGGTGGTCTTTTGGTGATCTTTTGGTGGTCTTTTGGTGGTCTTTTGGTGATCTTTTGGTGGTCTTTTGGTGATCTTTTGGTGGTCTTTTGGTGGTCTTTTGGTGGTCTTTTGGTGGTCTTTTGGTGATCTTTTGGTGATCTTTTGGTGGTCTTTTGGTGGTCTTTTGGTGATCTTTTGGTGGTCTTTTGGTGGCCTTTTGGTGGACTTTTAGTGGTGTTCTGGTGGTCCTGTGGTTGTCTTTTGGTAGTCTTTTAATAGTCTTTTTGGGGTCTTTTAAGGGTGTTTTGTGGATTTTTGGTGATCTTTTTGGGGTCTTTTGAGGGTATTTTGGGCGTTTTTTTTTGTGGTCTTTTTTGGGTCTTTTGGCGGTATTTGGGGGGTCTTTTCATGATCAAATGGTGTTCTTTTGAGGTCTTTTGGGAGTCTTGTGGGGGTCTTTTGATGCCTTCATTCATGGTAATGCATAAAAGAACGGAACAGCAGCTGTGCACTAGAAACGTTACGCTATTCTGAGACAATGCTGTCTATTTTTCATCTTATACCTGATATTTCATTAAGAAGGATCCTATTAGCTACTTCAAAAAAACTACGTCTAATTTCAAAAAGAATTCTAAACTTTCCTCAAACAAGAAACTCAAATGTTCTGACACATATACAATTCTTTATACATTTCGAACCACACATTTATTAATGACAAATACCATTTAGGTATTATGGTTATCCTTGCTGTTTGCTATATTCACTTAAATTAAATATAAATCCCCTACCATTTTCTACAACAAAAGAATTTCACAGAATTTGCAACATCAAAGCGTATACTCTTCCTTCAAGGTCTCGATTTACGTGAATAAACTCATACTCGTACACATAGGACGATTTGCAATTTCCCAAAATCTCAAATCAAAAACATTTCAAAACAAAACTTCTCGTATTCGTTCAGTGGAAAAATAATATCTTATGGCTTGAAAGACATTAATGCTGGCCTCTCGCACATTCGAATAAAAGATATCTTCTGTGATGTTTGTTCTAATGGCTGGATATAAGAGAGATTGAAGTGGAATCCATGCAAAAGGCGCAAAATGGCAGACTTTGGTTTTATTCAATGAAAGTCCTCTATTATCATTGAGGACAGAAGAATTCGACTCGATATGCAAAATCCTTGCCTCTATAAATAGAGTGGGTTTGTTTTGCAAGAACTGTGGGTGGTCCAGCTTCTGCCTAATAGGTGTCTCCTTCGTTTCCTATACTATGTGCTCCTCGTTGTTTCTATTTTCGTTTACATTTGAAAGTTGTTGCACATACCATGATGCAAAGTCCTTTCGTTTCACTCGCATATAATCAATGTGCAAGTTCTGAGGGAATTTAGCAAACAAATTGTTATGGACAGAGCTTAAGGAGAAGATATGCCTGCTGATTCTCAGTAGGCCGTAACAAACAACGTGCACTTAGGAAAATTTAAAAGATGGGGAGAACAGTGACGACTTTCACAGAGTTGCCATGAGTTTCACATAACTGAACTTGTATAAAATGTCCATTGGTACAGTTGCAGATAGGCCAGTGTTGGAGAGCAAATATTTACTTCGCTTATAACAATTATTTCCTTCCTTTCTTCTTTATGTCCTATATCCCCTTGAAGGTCCTAGGGCCTCTACTACACCTACGCGCGCCAAAGCGTGCGGTTTCTGGCAATGAGCTTCAGCTACCTCCAACTCTTCCCCAATTGCCGTGACTCCTCCTCAACTGTTATGCGCCATGTATTTCTCGGACGCCCCGTTTTTCTACCATCCTGAGATAACGGATTCCATTGCATTGTGTAGTTTGCGTGTATGACGTCGTTGGATGGTTGTGCCTATTGGTTCCTGACCCGTTTTCTGGTAAAGATGTCCGTTAGAGATACGGTTCGGCCAGAAAACCCTTAAGATGTTCCGTATGCACCTATTTACGAAGGTTTGTTATTTTTTTTTGATAGTAGCGGTCACCTTCCAAGTGCTGCACCTATACAATGGCACAGATTCAACATTTGAACGGAACAGTCGCAGCTTGGTGTTTAAGCTGATTGCATTACTTCGCCAAATCATTGACATGGTTCCAAACACTGATTTGGCTTTGCCGATTCGGTTGACAATGTCCTGTTCGGTTCCACCTTCGGTCGAGACAATACTCCCAAGATATTGGAAACTCTCTACTCTCTCTACCGGCTGTCCAGCAATATTAACTTGAGTAACTGAGTTACGGCCGAGGTCGAGGCAGTATTAATCTTCAAACCCGCAACATTTGCCTCCCTTTCCACATTTGATGTCATTTGGTGCAGCTCCATAATACTGTGTGAGATTAAACAAACGACGTCAGCGTAGTCCAGATGTTTGAGTTATAAGAGTCCAACAAATTTCCCCGTTTCCAGTAGATAAAGCTGCGCGAAGCACATCGCTAATCACCAACAAAAAGAGTATCGGCGATAGGATGCAACCTTGTCGTACCCCACTTAGGACCTCGAATTCCTCTGACAGCTTTCCTCTATGCAGCACGTGCCATTTAGAGCCATCATAGGTTGCTTTAATAATAGCTATTAGTTTATCGGGTATACCTCTCCTGCGCAAGGCGAGCCAGATAAACTGCCTGTTGACACTGTCAAACGCCTTCTCAAAATTAATGAACAGCAGGTGCAGTGGTGACCGGAATTCAGCGCACTGTTCAATAATGACCCGCAGGGTGTTGATGTGGTCTATACAGGAGGATCCAGTGCGGAAACCTGTTCGTTCGGCATCGAGTGTATCTTCCAAATGTTCCTTAAATCGCTCAAGTCCTACTTTGGCTATTACCTTTGCAATTGCACGAAGAACACAAATGCCTCTCCAGTTTTCGCACTCTATAACACTACCTTTTTTAGAGAGCTTGACAATCATTCCCTTCTTCCACTCGTCGGGGAAACTTTCTACCTCCCAAGCTCTCTCTAGAAAGAGAATATAAAAGCTCTGCTGATTTCGTTGGAGTGGCACCCAGAAGCTCTTCAGGTATACCATCTAGTCCTACCGACTTGTTGTTCTTAAGTGGTAGCGATCGTATCTTTACTGGGAGTTGATGTGCGATTTCGGGGAAATTGTTACTTCCTCCAGCTCCGTTTGATTTGGGTGCATATCGTTGGCGAATACACGGTTAAGGACCGTAGGGAAATGCTTCTTCCATCGCTTGAGTTGATCATCATCTGAAACGAGTATGGCAACATCTAGGCCTTTCACCGGATGTTGGCTAGAGCGGTGACCACCTGTCAGCCCTTAGGTATTCTGTAAACGGTTCTGCTATCGCACCTGCTCGCTTCTTGCTCTGCTTCTGACGCCAGGTTGTTAATATAATTACGTTTGTCACGTCTTATACTACGCTGCACTTCTCTCATTTTGCTTCGATATAGGGACTTTAGATCGATCCTCGCAATGTCAATTATATTGGCTATGTTCAACCAACATGCGAGTAGTAGTGTCAGTTTAATTGTGATGACAGGTGCGTTCTGATCGACTGTAGAATATTTTACGTATACCAGTCTTCTTGGTATCGTGTCTTCCTCGCATATAGTTGTGCTGTTTGTGTAAGAATTGTTGGGTGTAGTGATAACCATCGAAATCATATCAGCTACCCAGGGAGCCATCTGCGTCCGGTTATGCTGTTGTCGGTTCGTTGCTCAACTAACTTCTTAAAAGGTTAAAGGTAACAGCAGAGCGCGATCACTGTCCATTTGTTTTATTTTTTTAATTTTTTAATTCCTGAAAGTATGTTTTACCCCCAGATTCCAAGATTGCTTAAAGTCCTGATCGGTGGAATATTCGGAAGGGAAATAAACTGATGGTAAAAGCCAAGCTTCACCTAAGGAAAATTGACGGCTAATGCGCTTATAAATGCGCGTTCGTTCACTTTAAATATTCCAAGCAACTTTTTTACTCAACAGGAGATTTATATTCAAAATAAAAACAAACAAGCAGCCACCCTCTATCTGATATTCCTCTCATATTGTTCCGTGTGTTATTTTAAAATTAAGCAGGGTTTACTCTATCTGATGATAATGGCTACTTGCAAACTATTACACTCTTGGGATGCGGTGATTCAATTCCTGAGTACTACTCCAGTCAAATGTTTATCCCTAAAACTACTCTAAAATGCTCCAAAAATACAAAGTCGACTAAACTATCACAACAGCATGATGTGTTATATACGTTTAAGCCAAACAAGAGCAATGTAATGGCACATAAAAGTTTACTACCCCTTCGGGAAGAATATCTAATGTACCCCATGCTGTTGGGAAGAACAACAAGAAGCATTTTGTGCTTAGTTTGCGCATCATTCCTTGAAGGAAGGAATATGTAAACGACGGAAACGGAGAACGATTCGAAAATTGAGAAACAAAGCAAACTGCAAGTGAAAAAGATAGAATCCTTTTGGTTAAAAAATCAGTGTCATCGGTACAGAGCCCGGTTCGTATCATAATTTCTATTACGCAGTCAGCGATCAGCTACAGCGGCAAAATCGATAGTCTAAAGTAGGATTTTGTTGCTTGATTTCTTATATCCTGATTAAGCGTTAACGGCGGTGAGATCCCAGCTAAAGGCAAATGATTCCAGTTTCGATTTCTTATTTGCTGGAGTCACGATTGAAAGCAATCGTCATAAAATTTTACAACTGTAGATGGGTTTCTGTATACGGCCTTGGGTTCCTTTTACGATTATTTATTCTGAGAAGTCCTTATATGCGTATATGCAAATTGCCCAATTATTTCGTCTTCAGCATTTGTCGTTATGCGTTACAACGAAATCCATCGCACATGTAATCCTTTATATGCTTCAATCTCAATTGTGCGACGCACAAGTTTGCTGATTTGGCAATAAGCCACATATACGACATATGAGGGCGTAAGAAAAGTTAACTCAATAAATCCCACACAAAGCATATAAGTGCTCTTCAACACAGACTGTTGATGATGATGCTCTAGCATTGTGTATAACTAAATATGCTTTCCTTGTTAATTGCTACCACGAAACAGGTTGCTGCGGAATGATTTTGGTGTGCTCTGTTAGGTTTTTCTCACCCGAATATTTCATCAGAGTTAAAAAGTTGTTACGTTTCACTTTTAGAACTATTTAGGTAAGTGCCACTTTACTTTTTTGTGGCCAATTATAGTCCTGCTAGGAGAATGGTAAACCACAAAAAAACCATAAAAAAAGTGACTAAGTGATGTGTGGAATTCTAGCGATGAATTTTCAGGGTTTTTGAGACCAACAAGTGTTTTAATTTTAACATTCTTTGTTTAGGTCTGCTATAGGTAAAATATGACAAATAGCTGAAATCATGAAAAAGTCCAACTAATGTGCCTTTGTGAAAAAGTTACTCAAAAATTTGAAAGCCATAATCATATCACTATAATGTATACAAAAAGAATAAATATTTCTTTTATTATTTTTTGAGGCAAGTGCATCAGTAAATTGATTTCCTTTTATTCCTGCATGTACCGGAACCCAGATAAGAGTGACGGAATTCCATCGTGAAATAGAGTTCAGTCTTCTCTTAAATTCTAGAACAATCCTTGAATTGACACAAGGTAATTCCACTGCTAGTAAAGCAGCTTAGCTGTCACCACATATTACAAAGTTTCGTCCTTGTATCTTTTTAGAGACAGCCGACTGTAAAATAGCAAATACTTCTGTTAAAATAACAGTTGGCCATTTTCCAAGTGCCAAAGCTTTATTATAATTCTCATCTAAGAACCATCCTGCAACAGTTCCTTAATCGGTAAGAGAGTCGTTAGTGTAGAATATCGGTTCGAACTCCCTAAAGATTTCAGTTGAATTTTTCCAACTTTCCCTGCTAGGGTATTGAACTTTATATCCTCTTTTGAGTAAAAGAAATGGTACAGTACTGTCCACAGGCATCAAAAGCGTAGGAATTCGTTCCGAAACCTTTTGAAATATGTTTCCATACGCACTCTTATGCTCATAATGCCCAACCTTATTCTTGCGAAGTCGACATATAGACATTTTACCGCTTCCATCTGAATAACTATATCGAGAGGTGGCAGATTTAGCAGTGTATTAAGAGCATCTGCCGATGTAGAGCGCATTGCGCCCGTTATTGCCAGGCAGACGTTCCTTTGCAATTTGTTTAGTGTCCTTTTAGGCATTTCAGATGAGTTCTTGGCCACAAAACTACTACCGCATAGGTGGGAATGGGTCTGATTATCATTAAGTACAATCAGTTTACCATTTGCGAACTCAACCCCCATGATTTACCAATTGCTCTTTTACATTGAACAAAGGTACCTAAGCTGAGCTTTCGATATTCCCGATTCCAGGTGAATCTTCAACATCATCTTGTATTCTAGAATTACTCCTAAATATTTGACTTCCGTGGAGATTGGCAAAGTAAAACCTTTTAGTACAGCAGGAATTACCGCTTACGAGTTAATAGAACCACTCGGATTTACCTATAGTCAATTAACCAGTTAACCAACCGATTCAGAGCAGTCGATAGATTAATACAGGCGGCCTTGAGGGATGTATTGGATGAAATAAGACATACGTCGTACGCATAAGCTTGTATTTGCAAATGATCAACTTTTTCGATCAAAGAATCGACAACAAGGCACCATAGAAGCGGCGAAAGATTTCACGTCTGCGAATAGAAGATTAAAAATCGACTCCACGCAAGAATTGTTGGCCCCGTATGTGAGGAAGGACGATTCCGGAGACTCTATATAATGATGAGATCTACGAGAGCGTTACCGCGATGTCGACATCGTGAAGAAAATTAAGCTCGGTAGGCTCCGGTGGGCAGGACATCTAGTTCGCATGAGCGAAGAGGATCCTTCTCGGAAAGTTATTTGCGGTAGGATTTATGAAACACGACAGCTAGTCTGGTCAAGCCTACGCTGGAAGGATGGCGTAGACCAGGACGCCCAGAGTTTAGGGATGCCAAACTGGATGACATCGGCTCGAAATCGGGGCCGGTGGAGAGACTTTTTGCTGGAGGCCAGGACCGGACCTAGGTTGTAGAGCCAAATATGATATGATGAATTGAATTTGCTATGCAAAGATATAAGAGCGAAAAAATCTTCCGACCTTGTCAGCAGCTGTCTCAATTTCAACAAAAATATTGTCTTACTTTCAGTTGCATTGCTTATTTCTGAAGGGAGTTTATTGAATATAAACTGTGCTATATTTGTTGCAAACGTCTGTGGTGTTTAGTACTGACCCTGGGTGTTAACAAGAGGTGTCCTAGATCGCAATGTATAAGCTAAATTCATTCTCCGGTTATAATACAACGCACCTTGCACATAAAACAGCTTAAGAACCGTAAACACATATAAATATTGGAGTGGGAGTAAGCCCAAGAATCTGAAGAGTGGAAGTGTGTTTTGAGCTGTGATAAGGGTCTGAACATTACTTACATACGCACTGCCCCAGAAACTAAGAAAATAATAATACCATTCTCTAGATGCAAGTGTACCAGAGCATAGTATACAATACGAGCAGTTTTGGAGGGACTATTGTTCTTAAATAAAATATTCTGTTCATAGCGATATAGACCAATCTTGTAATACTAGCTATTTATGTCTTCCAGGTTAATTTGCAATCAAGAGTTAGCCCAAGATATTTGAACTCTATCACAGATTCCAGTTCATTGCAAGTTATCGTGTTGCAGTTAATCTAATCACAATTTAAACGTCACCTTGGGTTTAGTTAAAAGAATCATGTGATTGAGCGTAAGCCATCTTTACAATTGATATGTTGCCTAATAGTATTAACACACGAAGCTGTATACGACAGAGCCAGATCATCAGTATAGGCCACGACTTGTCCATAAAGCGGAACTAAAAATCCAGTTTATGTAAATAATAAAAGAAGAGAGATCCTAGAATAGATCCCTGTGGGACACCTTTTTCTGGACAAGGCAATCTATCATTTAATGAAAAATGTATTCAAACATACTGTGCTTTGTTTTGAAGGTAGGAAAGCGATCCACTTTACGCTATTACCTCTAAAACCAAGTCCATTGTCCTTATGGTCAACTAGAAAGCTTTGGTATGTTCGAGTTAAAGTCCAGCAGTTGTAATTTTTTTGGCAAGTCCCTCATAAATGTTTACTTAACTATCACCTGTGGACTTGCTTTTGACGAATCCAAAGTGAAAATCGCTAAGAAGTTTATTTTTTTCTGTCTTTGTGATAAATTTCTTAGTAAATTTCCGAGAAACATAATAGAAGAGACATAGGTTTGTAGTTGTTTGGATCAATGCTGCCACCTCTTTAATGCACCAACACACTCTATGCAGTTTTTAGGCTTTCTGTGATTTAAAAATTTGAATTCGAAGCATTTATGAATCAAATAGGTCAACGAGAAGCAGATAAGATGACTAATTTTATTAAAAACTACGTTATTTATCCCATTAAAGCTTAGATTTTAGGTAAGAAAGAACACGGATTACATCAGATTCTTCCACTGATCACAGCAAAAAACGAGAGCACTCTATTATCAAGAAGGGAGCTTCAAGAAGTATTCATATTCAGAGCTTGTTCGTTCATTTTCACCTTTGTTCTTAAAAAACCCGTTTGTTCTATTAGGTATTTCGAAATCATCGCAGGTTATGGCGTGCTCACCGAATTTCATACACTTTTTTTGGGTTTTGCTACTATGCTTGCCTATAAGTTCATTAACTATTTGCCATTGTTTCTTTGGGTTAGATATAATTTAACTGGAAGCATTCTGCAGTGATTCTTTTTCTTTGTTCCAGTTTTGTGTGACCCGGTGAAGAAATATTCACTGACTTCTCGGTTTTAAGAAGCATATTTTGTATTGAACATTGGGTTGATTACCAAAAATTCATAAAATTCTCGGTGAGATTATTCTTTGTTGTGTGATCTTTACTCTTACTGCACAAAAGTTGATATGGATACCTGGACAACAACAATAACAAAAGATCATTTGAATTGCACGCCCGAGGATACCTCTTATCCTTTATCATTGTTATGCTGCTGCCCATTATCGCCATGATAATGAGAAAAAAAGAATCCATTTCTTCCGGCGAGGGTCTTAATGAAAATTTCTTTGTTTTTTCTATAAGAGAAATATGAATTCACTTCGTATTATCCGCAGCACAGCGCAATAAGGAATATACTAAATACAAAACAAAACAAAAATTGCAACATAAAAGAACTAATGAAGAAGGATGAAAAAACAAAGCCAAAAAAATTACCAGCCACACCTGACCTACCTGACTCCGACGAAGGTAATCGCCGGATGATAAGGCGGACGACTCATCGCAACTCTTCCTGCACTGCGATAGTGATTATCTTTTAGAGAATGCATGACCCTGGGCATTATTATTTTTTTTTAGCACTGAAGCATAGTTGCATCTGTTTGTGTAGAGTGAGCGGCGTGTGTTCTAGGTCTTCGTATATCCAGAAGCTAGCAAAATAAAAAAAAACTTCCGGTAGAAATGTGTTCATGAATACTCACCCTTTTGCCGAGCAAACCATAAGTTTAATTCACAGAATAGATGAACTTAACTCGACTGAAGGACTGAAGAAGAAGGCCAACCGCTGTAGTAGTGGTGTAGTTAGTAGTTTATGTACACAGAAGATAGCAAACGACGAAATAGTTTACTGTAGAAGATTAGCGCATTGCAGCAATGCAGATAGTGCAGATGTTGTACTTAAGCAATAGGAAGGGAAGTAACATGAATTGAAATGAAGCAAACACAATGAGGATATCAGTTGTCTCTGGTGGCAACTTCAAGTCCAACAGATCAGTTTTTTTTTTATCTCACTGATACTGATACAACTGCAATAGCGGGTAAGTTGTTTTGTTATAATAATTATTGCTCCCGTGGGTAACACGATGTAACTTTTGATCCACAACACAGCACAAGGAGGATACTTTTTTCCTTGCATTTAATGATGTGGACATGGTATGGAAAAGCTTATAATTGTTGCGATACCATTTGGAAAATAGTCGAACCGTACGTCCATAGGTCATTCCATAAAACAACAATGCATATACGCTGTGTAAATTTAAGGAATATGGCAATATTTAAAATTTTGGTTTGCAGTTCTATATTCCATTTTAATTAACATTGCAATTACTTATAATAATTTTGCATATCATGTCAGCTTGTCACTACGGCGACTAACACTCTTTGCTCATATCATTCATCAGTGGTAACAGCGTTGCCAAAAATAACATTCATTATAACATCCTTTCATGTATTTATGAATTCCTATTCTGGCTGTTGGTCAATTGAGATGCCACATGGATCGAGAGGATTTCTCCTCCTACTCATTGAACCAGTTAGAGCTTTGAATGAAGCATTGAAGACTTTTGATGTCAGTACTTGACAATTCGTTAAGGTCATTGCAAAAGAAGGCTCCCAAATGGAGCTTACGCTTTAGAGAAAAAGCAGCTCGTCCAAGCAGCTTCTGCAGAAGTCCAAGCCTTGCTGCATGCTTGCCTATAAGACAGTGCCTAATAATTAATCCTATCGTACCGCTTATATGCACTCTGTTTAGAGAGATCAAAGCGAACTTTGGCCAGATCTGTTTTGTCGCTATACAAGTTATACCATTTGTCCATCTAAGGTTGTTTTTTCAGTAGCATCCTGCTTTAACATGAGTTTGCATGCAGCAATTGGTATGCCTAGGGAACCATTTACAGGTAGAAGAGGCAGCGTAGTACCATTTTTGGCGAGTTCATCGGCCCTACAGTTTCCTAGAGTGTCCCTATGCCCCGGCATCCAATGCTAAACTGGTCCGCCATCTTCCTAAGAGATGATCGGCAGTTAAGGGCTACAGTAGAGTTCGTAGAGACTGATTTTAGGTATCTCAAAGCTACTTGACTATATTCCAAAAAATGCGGATATCCTTAGTGGATACGACGTTTCTCTTCAGTCAAGACAGGACTTTTTTAATCGCCATGATTTCTGCTTGAAAAACACTGCAGTTATTAGGAAGACGGAGAGAGAGAGACTTATATTTAGCCTTTTTGAGAAAACAACTCCGCCTACCTCAAAATAAATTTCTTGCCCGTCAGTACTAAAACTGATTGATTCATCTTCCGAGATAGCACCTTCTTTCCAGAGTGACCTGGAGGGTATGGTGACCTGAAAATTGTTGTTGAAATGTAGTTGCAGAATGGTGTAGTCCTGGTGGAGCCTTAAATGAATTCAGAATAGAGGAGTGTCCGAATTCATTTCTTATCCACTGGGAGATTGCGTTGTGTCGAAAAGCCGCGCCTGCAGCAGCTTGTCTGCTGAAGATGTCGAGTGGTGTTAGGTTGAACAGTATGTCTAGTGCAGTGGACAGGGTGTTGCGAAGAGCTCCGCTCATACATAGACAAGCCGATCTTTGGACTTTGCTTAGTTTGTCGCGATTTATTGCTTTGCCTAAAGCAGTCGTGGGCGACGGGGCTCAGTGGAAATGCACATGGCTACTGAGCAGGAGGTTCGTAGTTTGAATCCCAGTAACACCAAAAGTATTTTTTACTGTGTCCCATCTCTCGCGAATGGGTGACAAACGTGTTCTGAGAGTAAAAACTTGTCACGGACAGCTTCTACATTCGCCGTTCGGATCCGGCCTTAAATTGTAGGTTTGTACCATTTGTGTCCAAAAAATATACATGCGCAACACAAATGGTCGCGAGAAGCTAGGCCTTGGACCGCAATGGTCTGTCGCGCCGAATGTTATTATTATAAGCAGTCCACCACACTGTACAGAAGTGTAGGTCTTATTACGGAAATATAAAGCCAATGCGTGATATCTGGTTGAAGACCCTATTTGTTACCGATTGCTTTTTTACAGGAGAGCATTGCCACTGTGTCTTTACGAACTATCTCTTCTATATTAGGTTTCCAACTTAGCTTTCTTTCCATAATGAGACCCAGATATTTAGCTTTACCAGTGTAGAATAAGCTTGTGCTCTTTATAGAGGGTGTGTCAACATGTGGCATTTTATATTTTCTAGTGAAAAAAAAATCAACAGCTGACAACTGAAATCGAAGACACACTCCGAAGCAAAGAGATGTTACAATGCGCCTTCATCGACATCCAAGACGCTTTCGATAACACTAACTTCGAAGTAATTCAAACACAAGCTAGAACCAGGAGATTAGACTCCTCTATCATAGGATGGGTCATGTGCATGCTAAGGGGTAGGACAATTCGGTCCTCATTTGGTGACGAAACACTCACAATAGCCGTAACAAGAGGCTGCCCACAAGGAGGCGTTCTATCACCAGTCTTGTGGCTACTGGTGATGGATCAGTTGCTCGACAGGCTTAAGAATTATCTTATCACAAACATTGGCTATGCGGATGATCTCGTCCTAATGGTTCGAGGTAAATTCGAAAGCACGATAACAGAGCGCATTCAATTCGCTCTCAAAATAGTAAGCGAATGATGCAGGAAGATAGACCTAATTGTCAACCAAAACAAAATAGTATGCACCTTTTTCACAAAAAGAAAGAGAACAACTCTTCCCGCCTTAAGATTCCAAATAATGCCTGACGCCAAATACCTGGGGGTAATGTTTGACCAAAAACTAACATGGAATACCCATATATCATACATCACCAACAAAGCTAACAAAGCTTACATCACTTGCCAACGAATGTTTAGTAAAACTTGGGGACTAAGCCCGCAAGTTACTGTATGGCTATACCAAAGCATTATCAGACCCAGGCTTACACACGAAGCCCTGATATGGTGGCCAAAAACAGAGCCACGCTCAAAACTCAGTAAAATACAAAGAATAATATGTCTTCGTGCAACAGGAGCTATCAAAACTTGCCCAACAGAAGCACTAGAAAAACTACTAGGACTCATACCATCAAAAGCGAAGCGGGTGCAAGAGCCATTTCACTTAAGGTAACTAACCAACTCAAAGTAAATAGACCAGGACATATAAGCATCAACACCACAATCAACTTGGAAAGCGAAATTGTCCTCCAATCAGACTCAATGATAAAAACAACTAATTTCCAAAGGAACTTCTCAGTAAGAGTACCGGACCGTAATCAAGTTGAAAATATCATAAATAACCTCCCCAATCATGCATCTATCTGGTACACAGACCGTTTTCCAGGCAGAAATAATAGCGTGCACATTAGAATGCATAAAGAGAAAATATAGAAGAAGCGAGATCTATGTGATCTGCGATAGCTAGGCCGCTCTGCTAGCGCTAAAAGGCCCAGTTTTCAATTCAAAGACAACGTGGAGCTGCTACTCCCACCTAAACGAACTAGCCAAAACTAACAAGGTCATCCTGATATGGTCTACAGGCCATTCAGGCATTAATGGGAAAGAGGCAGCAGACCTCTGCGCAAGAGAGAGACCTTCACTGGCCCCGAGCCAAGCATTGCCTTCAGCAAGAGTCACCTCAAAAACAGGATAAAAGAGTGGGCAAATAACGCCATCGATGCTGAATGGGAATCAACAATTACGATTAAACAAACCAAAAAGCTTCTCAAATACAAAATTAAAAACACAAACAAAGCAATCAAGTTAAACCGACATACACTGAGATCCCTTGTCTGGTACATGACGGGACATGGCCCATTTAATGGTCACTTAACAAAAATGGGGAAATCCCAAACAGATCGCTGCCGCTTTTGCGGCGAGGCAGAGGAGACGCCAGAACACATACTTTTTATATGTGATGCCCTCACCCGAAAAAGACTTCAATATCTCAAGGCTCACACAGTTCTATGGCAGAATGCCAGACCTATCGACCTGGCAGTTATCTTGACATTCATAAGAGGACTAAGCCAATGTGGTAGACATCTGGAATGCACAATAGACCTTAAGGTCACAGTGCACAAGGCTTACCAGCCCACCAACATTAATAATAATAATAATAATAATAATAAATGTTATTTAACAATTAAATTGACAACAAAAAAGCAATTTAAAGGTATTGTATAAAATTTGCTTAATTAATAAATATATGCACTGTACTTTTGAAATAGCTGCCATTAATAAAAAAAAGTCTTAATTGGTCGACTGAGTAATTTTACAACACATCAACATCATCCCCTTTATTGGGAAATAACTTAAACGAAATAGTGCATAGCACAGAAAGGGATTGTATGGAAAAATAATAAAATACTTGACAATGACAATGATTACTACTCAATAATTGACCAATGACCCAGCTGTCAAGGGGAATTGTTTCAATAATTAATTATTCATGAAGTGTTATTGCATTGTTATCGTTTAAAATGTTTTCGATGTTGGTAAGTTTTTTTGCTGCTCCTATTTAAGTACTCGGAAATATGAATCCATGTAATAGAATGCGACTGTAGTTATAGGCACTCTGTATACTACGAACAACCAAATATATTTCGATAATAAGGCTTAAAATTACTATCGAAATATAACTCATTTGTATGCCTTATGATGGGATGTATTGATTATCGCAGGAAGTCCGATTGTTGTCCATTGCTATTTAAATTCGACACCTCAGTGATAATAAAAAAACTTCAGTAAACTTTATTTCCGCTTTAACAGTTCAACTTGACAGTTAATATTGTGGAGTTCACAAATAAATTTAACTGCTGGGTTATTTTAAATTTTAAAGTTGAGCGTCATCGGTATGCAAGACTTGTCTTCTACACCGACAAAAGTTTCTCATTCTCCTACCAAATACATAAGATAGGAGTTTCTTTATCATTTCGTTGCGTACGGAAATTCATAACTGTGCCCTGGATATTTCAAAGACACTTGGAAGAGTTTGTAATTAAGCTGTATTTTGTCGCAAAGGCATGCTTACAAATTGCATGACAAACTGCCTTTTTTACGTAATATTCCAGTTATTTTTCCTGCCATTGAATTTCGCCGCACTAATTCTGGTGTACCCCAAGGCTGTGTATTGTCTACGATACTCTTTTTTATTTTGTCTTTCAATGATCTTTTGTCTTTTACTATCATAGCCTCAATATTTGGCAGACAGCATTCTCAGCTAATAATAATAAATAGATAATAAACTTATCGTTGTTGTCCAGGGCCTCAGGGCGGTCAGCCATCAGCAGAATAGGGATAATAAGACAGAATGCATCAGAATTGCAGGTAGCCGTAACTATCTCTGACACGTGGTGGCCGCCGGTAATTTCCCTTCAATACGTGCGATCACTGTATGGAACTTGAGATACACAGAATATGACATATATTACAGCTGTCATGCAAGACATCACCCGCTCTGGGTGGGGTTTCTAGTCAGCAAAAGATTGAACCCCACCGTTATCGGCCTTAAAGCAGTAAATGAACAGCTACGCCCCTTTCATAAACATAATCCTCATAAGCGTTCACTCACCTACAGGGATTCCTCAGATAATGAAAAAGAAGGATTCTTTGAATCAGTCGAACGGGAACTCCATGCCTACCATCAGCATGATGTAAAAATCATTCGGGGGGATATTAATGCAAAAATAGGTAGGGATAGTATTCACGCACTACATTGGCACATATGTATAGTTTACACGAGAACACTAATGACAATGGACCGTTGTCTATAGGTAGAGATGGCAGTCAGCAATAGTTTTGTCGTTGCGACTACATGCTTTATGCGTAAAAATATCCACAAAGCCACCTGGGTTTCTGCTGATGGATCCACTACCAATCAGATAGACCACGATTCAATCCAGGAACTTAACCATAACATCCAAGCTGCTGGTATATAAGGCAATGGTCATACCAAAACAAACATATCAACCCGAGACTTGGGTGCGTAGCAAAAAGCATTCTGACCTCATAGCCGCGTTCGAGAGAAAAGTCTTACGGATAGGTAATTTTTGGCCCCGTATGGGAAGAAGAACGATTCCGGAGACTCTACAATGATGAGGCCTACGAGCCTTATCGCGATTTCGACATCGTGAAGAGAATTAAGCCTGGTAGGCTCCGGTGGGCAGGAAACCTAGCACGCATGAGGGAAGAGGATCCTGCTCGGAAAGTCTTTTGCGGTAGGATTTGTGGGACACGACAACTAGGCTGGCAAAACCTACGCTGGAAGGATGGTGTAGGCCAGAAAGCCTAGAGTTTGGGGATGCAAAACTGGATGATATCGGCTTAAAGTCGGATCGGAGAGACTTTTCGAAAGGGCCAGGACCGAACCCCGGTTGTAGAGACACATATGATGATGTTCAAGTACGAGATCATGGTTCTGTACTCCGGTGCGTGTTATATTTTTATTATATATTAAGTGGAAGGGATCTTTATTTAATTTAGGGTCATTTACAAAGTGTGAATTCAGAGGTTTTCTCCTGACAGTTATTACTATCAGTCGTATGTCAAACATTCTCAAGAGGTGGTATCGTGAAGAAGTTTCTTCGTGTTTTTCTGCGATTAGAATATCGAACCTGCCGCTCAATAGTCCAACGCACTAACCACATGTACAAAATCAACGAGAAGTAGAATCAGAATCAGAATAAGAACGATGCGGCAGACGGCAATGCCATGCTTTTTTTAAATGTGTAGCACAAGAATAATGTAACATTTTAAACGAATGGCAAATAAAATAAGATCTAAAAAAAATAAGAAAGATGCTAACTTCAGCGGGTTGATTGATTTGTGGTCCGTCCCTGGCTCACCTATTAGAGCAATGGGGCAAGTAAGTTAAAAAGTCTAGGGTTTGTATCAGCCCTGAATAATTTTTATTGCGCTCAGTTTTGTGCAATTGCTTGGGGCACAGACTTTATTCTCACTGTCTTTTTTTAATTCTTTTTTTAAATCTGGTTGTCTTTAAATGTCTCGGTTTTGTACAGTGTTTGCCTTCTTCATTACAGTGAGTACTAGTTGAACCCTATGCTCAAATAGTACTCATTGTAATGAAGAAGGCAAACACGACAAAACATTAATATCTTATCATTCATATGTTGTTATGTTGAAATTTCTGGATTTGAGAAGTCTTGACTAGGAAACCGTTCACGTGTTTCTGCTAAAACAAAGTTTCAAATTAAAGGAGTGTTTCTCAAAGCATTCCTCCCTTCACCAATTGAAACTCAAAACTAAATTTGAGTTATATGCCATGTCCGGCAGTTAGCTTCAGCTCCACATACAACAAGCTAGTCTTCTACATACATTTCATTATTTATCCCTTCCACTTACCTAATCTACTATTTTGATTCCTTTCATCAAGACTGCGAGAACGATGACAGCAAAAGTAGTAACTATGACTGGAATTATTTGCATTTGTGTTGCTCCAGTTTGAAAGCTTTTTTCTTTACTTTACATTGCCCTGTCCCACATTCAGGATGATACGTATGCGTATCCTCATTCCTCAGAACATCTCATTGCTGCAACAGCAACGTATAACGCATTCAGACGTGATGCTCGTTATGCTCTTCTCTCTCGGAATCTAAATTAAAGAAAATATTTACTTCGTATGAAAGGGCAATTTTGAAATTGCCAACACACTGCAACTCAAGTGCGATATAGTTTGTAACACTTCTATACATTTGCGTGTGAATAATGTTCATTAGGATTCATCATTTCTTAAGGAATTCCGAAAATATACGCTATACGTACGTAATATAACTACTCGTTTGCAAACTCTGTATGCTTTTTCATTTCACATACTAGCTCGTGTAAGCATTCACATGATGTAATTAGTGATGCACAAACAATAGCGAGAGCCGTTCAATTGTGAATTAAATATAACTTGACAAGTATGATTAAAATGTTGCGAGGATTTGTCATAAATCTCGATCTTAGTATACCCTCCCTCTCGATATACGGAGAGGTAGACGATTTTAAGACGTAACATCGTTCCCACCCATAATATATTGCTTTGAGAGCTCCACGAACAATAATTTTAATAATAAAGGCAAACAGATTTTTTGTAAATTTACATCAAAAACTCGATCATTGGAGGAGCATGTACGATCCCACGAAGTTATCTAAGCTCCTCGGAAGCTATCGTAAGTATTAGATCCTGCCTTCGTGCCCTTCATATACCTTACGTGTCAGTCATTTCTAAACCTTTTTTCAAACAATAATGGATGTTGAATATGAGAACTCTACGGTATTAGTTTTACATTTTGGCTGGCAAATTATTTGATTTAACAACGCACTTTCTATGGGCGAGTTGCTGTCAAACAATATATACTGATCGCAAAAGCTCCTTACAGCTATTTTCATTCATCATGATTAAAAATAGCATCCAGGATCATTGCGTTTCCTCTTACAATAGTGACGGCTTAAAAGCTGGCATAACGAACAGATAAAGGTTCGTTTTTTTGTTTGGTGGTAGAGGCTATTATATTAATCTACTTATGAAGAGCCGATAAGTATAGAAATCTTTTTTGAACTGATAGAAAAGCAATACCATTGCAGTATTATAAGCCCACTTAGTTGATATGAACATATCAAATTCCAAAAACACTCCCAAACCATAGTGGTAAACAGTAAAGGACTCAGATGGCTTATTTGTGGTACACCAGAGCAAACATTGATAGCCCTTGGAAAATTATTTGCCCATAAGTAGATGGCGGTAAGCCATGTGTCAGCAGAATAGGGGGAATAAATGCTGTATGTATGCCCGTGCGCATCTTCTCTGACTGGTAAAAGTGCGATTAAGAGTCCTATTCTTGAATTCAGGCGAATTTCCCCATTGGGTTATCTTTTTTTTATTTTTTATAATTCGCGCACGCTTCAAGGGGTTCGCACCCTTATAATGCTCGGCTATATGCTTGGCACAGCGGGGGCGTTAAGGAAAAGGAGGAGAAAAGGGGAGATGTCTATGAGCTTGTGTTTTCAATGCCTGTGGATCATAGTGATGTGGGAAGCTTGGCAGAGCATTCCAC
Source organism: Nephrocerus scutellatus (assembly GCA_947095585.1). Classification (NCBI taxonomy): domain Eukaryota; kingdom Metazoa; phylum Arthropoda; class Insecta; order Diptera; family Pipunculidae; genus Nephrocerus; species Nephrocerus scutellatus. The sequence continues at coordinate 17,084,355 of OX352761.1, forward strand.
GTACGTGTTGTACGTGTTGTACGTGTTTAACTGTACGTCCGAAGATGGGCTTGAGGGTAAACTGATGAGCATTTAGAGCGCCACGAGTATTGCGGTTGAATGCAAGGAGAGGTGGCATGCAGCTGGCTATTTCTCTTGAGGTCCGCTGGTAACAGAAGGGATAAAACATTTACAAGCAGGAAACGTTCCTACGATGTTTAAGCGAATCTACTGATTTTGCTATATTTGCGTCACCGATAAGTTTTATCGCGCGGTTTTGCTCCGCATTAATTGAGAAGGTGCGACGGGGTTTCCTGCGCTTCCCAACAAAGCCTGCAGCTGTCATCCTCTTCTCATTTTAATTTCTTTAGATGCCCCTTCAGTCTACAATCTCCTGTTAGAAAACCCGTAATGATTCTTACATTACTTCTACTAAGTCCCAATATCGAGCGAGACCTCTTAGGGTCATGGTTCCCCATCATTTACTTTGCTTGTCGTAGGAACATCGGAGATGTTCTCATCTTACGGAAGTAGCTGTTTTACCTACTCTGCATATCTCCTCCCGCATTATGCGATACACTTTGCCAGAGAATGGTTCTGGCCCTACAAGCGGAGTGTCTGCCCCATCGTTATCGAGCCTATCCGCTGCTTCTTTGCCTTCCATCACAGTGTGTCCCGGCACCCAGTGCAAACGGTCCTTGTTTAATTCGCCAAGTCTGTTTAGCTTCGCCCTGCATTCCTCCAACAGTCTTGACGTGATGTGGAAGAATGCAGCTTGGGTGTCTGTCATGATGCCAATTTCCTGCCTCACGTAGTCTCTTGCCATATTAAAGAGAGCACATCTTACGATGGCATGTACGTCTACCTGGAATATGCTCGGGTACTGCCCCATTGCTTCAAAGTACTTAGTTCTTGGCACATGGACTTCTACACACGTGCTTTCTGTTTTCTTTGAACCATCCGTATAAAAATTTATGGCTCCCGGATGTATCGGGTATCCATTTTCAGATCTGAATTCCTTCTTGGTGCTCATTTTAACTTCATAGTTATCACATGGCATTCTGGCTAAATGAATCTGTTTGGCTAGTGATTCAACTAATCCCTTTGCGCTACCGTCCGTGAAACAGCCTACCATTCTAAAACCTAAGTTTGTTTCCTCGGATTTGCACTCTGCTACTATATATAGACCAAGAATTGCCTCCATACCCGCCGTGGGGCAGGTTCTCATGGCCGCTGTAATTAAAACACACGCCAGTCTCTGCAATTCTTCCAATTCCTTTCTCGTTGTGCTTAGAATGGTTCTATTCGTCCATGCCTCTGCTACATAAGTAATCATTGGAATAACTATTATGGTGTACATCCAGTTCATTATTCTGGGACCAACTCCCCAGGATTTTCCTGCCACCCTACTGCATAAGTTATCTTTTAGATTTTTGCAGTACTGCCTGTTGGTGTTTATTGCATAGCAGTCTACTATCAAATATCATTCCAAGGTATTTAACCTCTTTGCTGATGGTAAATCTCTTCTCCATTGAGCGTAACCGGGTGCATTCGCCCCAGCTTCCTTCTTTTGGTGAAGGTTTGAGTTTACCCTGAGTTCCACTTCTGGGCACCATCTGATCGTGGTGGTTAATCAGTTTTGGTTTATATGACAGAGCACTTCCTCGAATTTTCCTCTTGCCACGTTAGCGTAGCCTTGGGCATAAGTCCCTGCCTCAGCTAGTCGCTGAAGTAGTTAATCTACAAGGATGGTTTACAAAAGGGGTGACAGTTGCCTTCCTTTTGGGCATCCATCTCTTCATAAGGGTTTTATCACCAAAACAATGGTCTCTGCTGTTCTGGCATCTAGCATCTCGCACAGTGATTGTGCTGTCTATTTTCTTTCTCTCCAGAGCTGTTCTTATCACCTCATGAGATGCATTGTCAAATGTTCCTTCGATGTCGAGTAAGGCACATGGCGATTTCTTTACTGGCAAGGGAATCTTCTATACTTTCCACTCCCACAGTGTGGTGTCCGTAAATCTGCCCGTTCTGTACGCATATTGACTGTGGAGTGCAGTGGTTCTTTTCCCAGTACTTCCTACCTTACGTAATTGTCGATAACCTCTTAGATAGTGTTTACAGATAACAGCGTAACTTATCACAAGAGCTTTAAACCGTGATCTTTTGGTGAACTTTTTTGATACAAAACAAGAAGCAAAGCTGAAAGCCAACGTTCTAGTTAACCTCTCTGAATGACTTAAATGATAGATGCTACTCAAAAGATCCGATAGAGATTCTTCCAATAATACGAAATAAAGATCCTTTTAAAAATTTATCCATCACATCAAGGAAATTCTGCATTTTACGACTTCGCATTCATTCGACGTAATGCACAAAAGCACGAAATACGAATTTTTGCGAGTATCTATTCTGAACAACCATCTATCGAATAACAAGTGACAGCCAGAAAGAAGGAGTCATGGCGTTTCACTAAACTTGAATTGCCACCATGTGCTGGCTCTGCACAGTGTTCAATTGGCAAAAAACCAATATATCCCTTGCCAGTTGGTTTCCGTTTTCCGTTTGTGGTTTATGCCACATGAAAATCGCACATTATTCTAATCGCATGCACAAGCCATAAATTTTTCATCACACACACGTACATGTGAACATATATATCTATATATTGTATATAATCTCCCCCGCGTCTGCAGTACTGATGGTATTCTTCTCGATTTGACCCCCCCTGCGAGAAGATACGGATACAGGCTACGGAGCGTACCAATCACACCGCGCCATATGCAACGGCTCTCACTATTTCAGAGTTTTCCTCGGGCAGCGAACGCATAAATCGCATTTTCGATTTTCTTTCGGCGTACAGTGAATGGTGTGGGAAAGAAATTTAATCAGGATTCACCGAAATGAATGATATGCGGAAGCGGGTTGTGTGGTGGGAGAGAAATTTGTTTTCCGTTTATTAATGACTCGAGGTTATTTGTCGCTTTTTTGCGCTTCCTTCTCGTGGTAGAGCTTCCATAATAAGATTTACTGACGGTTACCGAAGTGCACGTTATGGCGGTGATCATCGTACATTATGTTTATACTCTTAGTTTATTTCATATCGCGATCAGAGGTACTCATATCTTCTTAATGAACGCCAGCGTATCCTTTATCGAATTACATACATAATCCGGTCCTATATTACCATTAAGGTGTTGAGGTTCTGGTCCTATTTTCTTCCCTCTTCTTTTTTAAAAACTCTCTCCAGCAAATTCTCTCTTGTAGTTTCTTTTGACGGGTTTCAGATTTCTCCCGCTTATTTTATGATTTTTTACAGTTGCACCGATATAAGTTGTTTTGCGTCGTCCTCTCTTATTTTTTGCTTCAGGACCTACTCCCCAATTTTGTTGGTTTACGTGCAACCGCACCTTGTCTCCAAACCATTTCAGCTTTTTTCAGAGTATTTTTAGCTGATTCCACATTAAGCTCGTACCATATTGTTTCGTTGCAATTTCTTGCTTTTTCCGAAAGTAAAATTTTCTCCCTCCCTCGTGAAGTAATACTAGAGGTACGACTGTGCGTGTTATATTTTTGACAAATATAGAAAATATCTATCAATTTTATTAAAATGTTGCTAAAGTAGTTGTTTTCATTATAGTTTGTCTATGTTAAGATTTGTGAACCACTGAATTGGTATACTGATGATATTTCATCACAGTTTTAGAGGCACTTTGTGCGTGAGTGACCTGGGCACTTAGTACACATATAGATTCGTGAATTTTAACCAAGTGGTTGTTTTCATACCCAAAGCACGAAGAATCAGCGAAGCATTTCAGACCTCTTCGTCTCTCATTGTTCTTTCTCTGGCTCTGAAGCGCATTCTAGATCACCACATCAGTCAACGATTCGAAGTGTCACAAGCATCGAGATCTCAATACGCATATCTCAAGGTCAGGTCCACAGGCAAAGTACTCCATAAGGTGGTTCGTACGTTTGTGTACAAACAGTTTACGAAGGCCACATTCCTAAATATGAAAGGGACTTTCAACAATTGTTGCACTGAGGTCCTTCAAGAAAATCCCATCCCGACAGAAGTGGAGCCCTTCCTAACGCAATGAATCATATAAATGATAGTTCATGTTAACCTCGTCAACATGCTTGGCTCTACAACTGGTCAACATTTCTCCGTAAGACTTTTCTCTCGAACGCGGCTAAGAGGTCAGAATGCTTTTTGCTAAGCACCCAAGTCTTGGATCTATACGTGACTACTGGTATTATCATTGTCTTATACAACAGGAGGTTGGATGTTATTGTTAAATTCCTGCATTTGTAGAGTCTCTACAGAATAAAGTAGGCTTTGTTGGCTTTTTGCAACCATGCGCGTATTTCTGGGTGCCATGCTGTTATCGGCTGCTACAATTGACCCGAGATAGTTAAAGGATTGCATTACTTCAAATTCGCGCTCCACTATTATATTTGAGGGACCAATGTTCGATCTTCTATTCGTAGACGTGGTCGCCATAGACTTTGTTTTGCTCTCATTTATGTGCAGCCCCAGATTTGTGCCGTCCGTTCCATCTGGATGAAAGCTTCCTGTACAGCTGGTTTCTACCAAATTTTGACGGATTGTTCCTCTCGCCGTTACGTCAGAGTCTCTAATCACTTTCCCCATCGCTAGGTTGAAAAGGACGCATGCCAGTATATCCCCTTGTCGGAGCCCGTTATAGATGTTGAAAGGGCTTGATAGTGATCCGGATATTTTTACTTGGGTTATAATAACGGTCATGGTCAACCTACATAGTCGTGTCAGTTTATTTAGGCTTTTTAAAGTTCTACTCTGGTTATGCTACAATAGGCGGCTTTAAAGTCTATAAAAAGATAGTGACAGTGATAGTAATGGGATGTAGCCACACTGGTATGCACCACTGATTACTTTTGCGTATCGGGCAACCTGTCTTGAAGGATTGAGGAGAACATTTTGTACGCGGTACTCAACAACGTTCTTGGTCTATTGGGGGTGTCCTGTTTTAATCAGCTCCGCTGGGATACCACCTGATTCCGGTGCCTTATTATTTTTGAGCCGATTTATCGCTCCGATAACTTCGTCTACGCTTGGTGGCGGCATGATAACGTGGTCTTCGGTCATTGGTGGTGGCACCAATTCCTCAGTAAGCTGGTCATTTAGCAACTCATGAAAGTGATTTTCCCATCGCTCTAAAATGCCTTTGCAATTGGCGATCAGATTACCCTCTTTGTCTTTGCAGTATGTGCAACGAGGTGTATATTGCGTCATAACGCGGACTCTTGGGTAGAACTTCCGCACCTGTTGCGGTCCTTGCTATCTGTACTGCTCTAGTTCACGGGCGAGATTCTTCTTCCAGGCTGATTTCTTTCGCCAGTAAACTGTATTTTCATATCTCTATCGTGTGCCCGCGTTCTATGAGATCGTTGCATTGCTCGGTACATTCTTACGTTCAGTCGCTAGCTTACATTCGTCATCAACCAGTCGTTCCGATCTCAACGAATACTGCCTAAGATGGAGTCAGCACTGCTGACTGTACACTGACCAAATATAGTATTCTTAAGGCATGTCCATTTCTCTTCTCAGCCCGACATCTCAGCCAGGACTTTCTATCCTATCGCTTGACAGTAGTTGCTTCTGGTCTCTTCGTTGACTCGATTCGCGGATGCAGTCTATCTATAATGCAATCCGCGCTCGGACCACCTTACCAACAAGATAGTCTGAGTCGACGTTGGCACCTTGGTACGTTCGTACCGCCATCAGGTTCGGGTTGTGGCGGCGGTCTATCTGGTTGCGAGTGGCTCCATTATGTGATACCGAGGTGGCTTTGTGGATATTTTTACGCGCAAACCTTTTACTCGCAAACCTTTTACTCGCAACGACCAAATCATTGCTTTCTGCCATCTCTCTGACTTTTTGTCCCTTGTCATTATTGTTCTCGTGTAAGCTATGGGTGTCAATGAATGTACTGCCTGAATACTGGCTTTTTGCATTCATATCCCCCAGAATGATTTTCACATCATACTGAGGGCAGACATGGATTTCCCGTTCGAGTGATTCTAAGAATTCTTCTTTTTCATCATCATCAGTGTATCCGATGCTGATTTGAGGTTCCGTAGTAAAGGTTTTTACGGGCGATGTTATTGGCCTCGTTCCAGCCTCACTTTGTAGGGACTAGCCCGATGATTATTTAACTTTTCCTCTATTGGAGGAAAATTACCGGCGGCCACCACGTGGAGATTTGATCACACTTCCACCAGTCAGATATAGTTACGGCCACCTGCAATTCTGAAGCATTTTGTGTTATTCACCCTATACTTCTGATAGCTAACCCCCTTTATCACTCCTTATCATCTTTTTTAAAGAAACGGCATAAATACGCTACCCTGCGTCATGATATAACGTCTACTACGGTATCGTCAGGCACGCTCGTAAACTCCAATCACGATCTCCTTAAAACATTTTGTTATTTATACGTTTCGTACAGGAAATCTGTGTGCTTTTGAGAGCAATGAAAAAAATACAGTAAATGTGATATTGATTTAAATAAAAGTTCGTGACAGAATCAAAAAGGACGGAAACCCTACTTTCTATAAAAAATTTGTTTTAAAATTAATTTGCTGATGAAAGGGAAGAAACATCGAAGACTTTCAATCAAGTATTCGTAAGATATTTTTCCCAAGGAAATTAACAGCAAACATTTGCTTAAGAAACGAAATCCACTGTACGACAACTTTTCCATTAAAATTATGGAGACGCCCATCAGTGCTACGGAATATGCCGCGCATTGATTTGTCGCTTTTTAAAGAAGAATAATTGCCAGAAGCTCTCCTCCTTTCGCAACAGTTGCAGTTGGAAAAAGTTTCCGACTTTGGCTGCAGTATTATCGATATGAAAATGAAACTTTCACTCTCGTCCGTCCCATGGCGATCTGAATCAACATTTAATCTGCGAGTATACTTCCTGATTCACTGGTGGTACTCGCTGTAATCATTATTTGCTCCTTCAACTACTTTGTCCTAAAGATGTAAACTACAACTGAGTAACAACAACGAAGTTAATCTGCGAATTAAATGTTTTTTACGAGTGACAATGCTTTTGCGTTGCATCGCTTCTTGCTTTTTCTGGAGGGATTGCATCTGCACCGACAGATGAAGACAAAGCTCGTACGCTATGTTCGCACTTCTTATTCCCTGTTCGTGTGGCCGGAGTTTTTTGTTGGAGGTTCGGAGGAGTACATCCTCGGGGTAGCTTTCCGATGGAAGTTTGTTTGTGTTATGGCACGTTCTTTATCTTTCTCCTTCGATGACGAAAAACTACAGAAAGATGAATGAATGAATTTGTGTGTAAAATTGTTCCTGGAATAAATGGTAATTTATGTCCTGGTACGTTTTCCTCCCTCCTTTGATGTTTGCATTAACTGGCGTCATCTTCAATTGAACTTTAATCGCGCGAAGCTCGTTCGAACACACATCCAAACAAGCTCCAGAAGTTTTTCACATGCAGAGAGTGAGAACGATTTAAAGTTTCCTCATTAAAATTTTCCAAGGATTAAAGTGCTGAGGTGGTGAGGTGGAGCTACAAATCATGTTTTTCCACTGGTGGCTTGTGTGTGCATCGTGCTCATGCATTAAGCATAAGACAGCGGAAAGACAACGAACAAACTACGTTTTAAAACGCTGTGACGTCGTTCGCTGGAAAGGATACCAGAGAAAGGAAGGAAGAAAGTATGAATGGAGCGTTCCTGAAAATATTTGCTACGTTCGGAAATCAGTGACAAGGGCAAGAAAAAACTTCTAGTTTGCGACTATGTACTCCTTCCGTAAGCTGATGATAAAGTGTCGTAAGAATTTACGAAGTTCAACTTGCCGTGTAGTACCAAATACAAGTACATGTATGGGTGAAAATGTAAAGATAATGAAAACAACGTGATGATTGAGCGATTAGGATAGTGTTGTTTGTTGTACACGTTCTAGAAGTGTTGTTTGCTTCCACTTTATAGAATTTAAGGTGTAATTCCTTCATAACAATGATTGTAGTAAAAAAAAAGTTGGTTAAATGTGCCTGTGATAAATTAATTCACTACAAGTTGTAACATAGATTGTTCGGGTGACGCTCTTTTGTTCTTTATCCTCTTCTTGTTGGGGTATAAAATTAAAAGAATGTTGGTTGTTGTCGGTGTTTAAGGTTTTTTTATATATTCGGTTCCCTAAATAACACAACGGCGTTGTAATACTTCATCATCATCGTGTCCTGTAACCCCGGTTGGGGCATAGGGCGTCAACAAAACGTCTCCATCCTGCACGGTTTAGCTGGTGCCACTTCTTTCTCCGGGATTCTGCTTCTGCTAAGAAAGTTGATTTACATGTTTTTCTTGGTCTTTCAATCCGCCTTGCACTCTGTGGATTCCATTCAAAGGACTGCTTTGCAATTTCGTCGTTTGGTTTCCTCAGTATGTGACCAATCCATTGCCATTTACGCTTTCTTACATCGACGTCCAGCCGCTCTTGACTTGTCCTGCGCCACAATTCCTCGTTTGGTACAATTTGTGGCCAGCGAATCTTTAGGATGTGTCGTATACAGCGATTCACAAAAGCTTGCAATTTCCTCGAAAGACTTGATTTCCAAATTGGGAACAGAGTACCAAAGGCAGCACGAGCTTTATTAATTCTACTTTTAACGTCCATACCACCATTTGCAGAAACAATACATAGTTATACTGAATACATTTGTGTTGGCACGCTAAAATACTTATGATAGTATACCTACGGTAGTAATCCTTGGAAACAAGGCGGACACGAAGTAGTGGCCAAGTACCCCGTAGTAGAAATGGAGGTACTAAAATTTAAAGATAGCCTCGATTGTTCGGAAACAGGTTTCGGGTAAATTGCGCGTTTCTACCTCGCAGCAGACTTCTCCTTGACTTGCTGACTTTTATAAACCTTTTTGAGTTCTATAACTTTTTTATAGAAAGCAATTAAATATCTCTTACCGTTAAAGCAGCGCTCGTAAAAAACACTCGAAGATCGATCGTTTTTTCGTCGACTTTAGTTATTTAGTTAAAAAATTGATCACCACGAAAGGCCCTTTTATTTCAACGGGATAATATATAGCCTATGTTCACCCCGAAGGTCCATTCTAAATATTATTAAATCATTTTTGAAATCGGTCTAGTAGTGTCGAAGATTACCTCCTACATACAAGCAAACATTACCTCTTTATAATATCGCAATAAAAAAGGTCGCGAGAAGCTAGGCCTTGGAACGCAATGTTCTGTCGCGTCGAATATTATTATTATTATTTATAGATTGCTTAATATTAAACAATATTTTTGACTACTTAGTCTACTACATGTCAAACGGAGCTGCCGGAAGCAACAATTTCCCGAATTCGCACCTCAACTCCCAATAAAGAAAGAGATCGCTACCGCGATCAATGCACTAAATAACAAAAAGTCGGTAGGACTAGATGGTATAGGTACCACAGGATCTTATACCTTTCCCCTTTTCAGAAGATCCATTCAGAGCTCTTAATGAATCGAAGTATATCTCGCACTTTTCCGTTTTCGAGATCTGATAGGTTATTCATTAACCGCTTACCTAAGTGTTTCTGCATTCTGTGCATTAGTGCCGGACATGAGCAAAGAAGATGTTCTATGGTCTCCTCCTCCTGCTCGTTCATGCAGCTTCTGCAGAAGTCATTATATTCGACATCCATCCTTCTTGCGTGTTTCCCTAGAAGGCAGTGTCCTGTCATTATCCCTACAACCGTTCTTAGTTCACGTCTTTGTAGGAAAACCAGCTCAGTTGAGCGCTTTAAGTCCACCTTCGGTCAGACCTGTCTTGAAATTTTGCAAGTGTCGATATTTTCCCACCTTACATTTGTTTCTGCCTCTTCCCGAAGCTCAAATTTCAGTGTCGCGATAGGACTGCCTACCTCTGCACTTTCCGGTAGCAGCTGGAGTGTCGTACAACGTCTAGCTAACTCGTACGCCCTGCAGTTCCCCTCAACATCTGTGTGGCCCGGGACCCATATGATCCTTATATTTAACTGCTCACTCATCTCGTTAAGAGAGGAGACCAAATGATGTTAGACTTATCAGTCCTTTTGGATTAGGCAGCTCACTAGGCCTATTGCCTGCTTTAGGCATAAAAATTACGTTAACCTTTGCCCAGTTATTATGAATATAACCCCAGTTGTAGCTTCTAAATAAAGCAATCAAACCCGGCAGGATGAGATCGATGCCATCAACGCCTGGGGCTTTGAATGGTTTAATTCAGCCTACCGCCCATTTAACCTTATTTGGACTAAATATTTTTCCGGATAAACTTTTTACTCACCTGGCAATGCCGGCCCTATTGTTAGGAGCATTAGGGTATGTGTGTTAAACATAAGTAGACGAACCGGGGAAATTAACTTGGAGTAACGTTCTAATTGTGTCCTCACGGTCCGACGTGTTGTTATCATCGGACTTTTTTAGTAAATAATGGGGTGAGAGGGTGGGAAATTAATCCCTTATTCGATTTGGGACTTAAGTGAGACTTTTCTTTTGGGACTTATATCCCTGCGCCGTTAACCATGCCACTTGCCAGCTGACTAAATGACAATTCGGCAACATCTTTCTGGCTCACCTCAATTAGTATATTACAGAACGAGCAAGGAAAGTGGAGTTTATCGTGCGAGGTCGAAGCTTGACGAACGAGGCGGTAGTCGAGTTCGGCAATCTAACGAGCACGATGAGCACTTTTCTGCGAGTCGTGTTCGCTATTTTTCACGCGTCCAAACCGGTTTTTTTGCTAAATCGAGAGAGAAGCAGAAATGTGAGAATGTGTTTTCGCTGTGACTACAGTAAATAACAAAGAAATGAATTTTTCACGCGCCCAAACCGGTTTTTTTTTTGCTAAATCGAGAAAGAAGCAGAAATGTGAGAATGTGTGTTCGCTGTGACTGCAGTAAATAACAAAGAAATGAATTTTTCACGCGTCCAAACCGGTTTTTCTGCTAAATCAAGAGAGAAGCAGAAATCACAAACGACAAACAAAAGAGAATTCTTGCTCATGCGCAATGTGTTCGCTGAGATTGTAGTAAATAACAAAAGACGTTTATATCATAACATAACTAGTGTTGTTATGGGCTACTTTCGAGGCTAGTCTATAGCGTACGAAAACAGTCACTTTCGTCTATGGGCGTGTGAAAATATATTTCATCTCAACGCCCCCAATTTGCAGAACGAACAAAAGTTCATACGCACGTTATCCCGACTTGCTGACTGACTAATTGTATTGATTTCTACTCGTTCCTTATACTTCTTCTTTAAAAGTAAACACAAACTCAAAGTTCGAAGTTCTTGTTCAGCCTTTGACCAGAGGCGGCACAAATTTAAACTCAAAAGTGCTGCTTCATCAGAGACTTTTATGCTAAGACATCAAATTCTTGTTCACACACTAAAGTCACACAAACAAAGTTCAACTTGTGCTCTAGAAGGATGTTTCTGATGCCACAGTTTGGTGAATACGAGTATCGATTGCCTGCCGATGCATTTGTGATGCAATGACCTACGTGTGATAACTTTTGGTACTTTTGTCTAAGTCTTTAGATCATTCAAAAGAGAAATAATAAAGAGTTTTTTTTTAATACTAGTCGACCTATATAATAGTCTTTAAGAGCTGTACGATTAAGTGTTTAAGTGTCAGGAACCACTTGTGCGTATTATTGGAGATTAAATGAAATCGAAAGGAATTTATATTATATTTATATATTTTCCGTATTTAGGTATACCAGCACTAAGATATGCTTGATATGGTTAAAAAGTCACAGGAGAATATTCCATATAATATGCAAATAGCTCCCTGGGCTTGCAATGCATCGCCAGGGACGGTAGAACCATTCATCGTAGCAGTGTTGAAAGACAGTTGTTCGAATGAATTTTACCATCGTATATTATCGCATAACAGTTATTCATCAATTGATCGAAAGATCCGCTTAATATATTAAAAATTCATATACATTTTTTAAAACTGAATATTTGTAACTCTACTCATTGAAACATCGATTTCACTGCACACTAAATTGCATAGTGTTAGAGGACGAGTTATTTGTTAATACAAAGCACAGTTAGAGAAGGAATAATTTCTGTTTTGCAAGTCATTCATTCATTGATTCATATTCAGGAATATATCACCTAATCCGATCAATTCTTTGGATGAAATAATTCATAATGTCAACACGTTCAGTCTGCCCTCGCATCTAGAAGAATAGCCAGGCCTTCCGTCAAGTCATCAAAGATTACTTAGCAAACCCGTTAACCTCTATTGGATCCTTTCGATTCTTTGATTTGTATTGTCATAAAATGGTTACCAATTGCAATTCTCTATAGTAAATAATACAAATGACATAAAGACAGTTTTCAAAGTGTACACATCCTTGGAAACAGAAGGACTCCTTTCGAGAAATCCTAGCATTGAGTATGGACAGCGTTAGACAAAAAGTTGAGGTTGTAGTCGAGTCGAGAATATAACTCGTAAATCTTTAAATAAAAAAACGCTTGAACGAATGTTGATTTCTAAGCTATCGGATATAAACTTATGGCATGAGCGAACGATGAACACTTAAAAGTTTTTATTTTGTATGAATCAGATGAAGATGGTTATATCGGGTGTTTCACCGCGGTGCGCTTCAACTTTTCTCCGATAGGGACGGCGAACGACGCCATATTTTTTATTGTTCTTTTGTCATTTGGAAACTTCATTAGTATACATTTCATCATGGAACGCTACACATGTGAACAGCGATTGCAAATCGTGCAAATTTTTTATCAAAATAATCGTTCTGTTGCCGCTACTTTAAGAGCAGATTTTCACCGAAAAATCATCTTCAGCGATGAGGCTCACTTTTGGCTAGAAGGATTTGTCAACAAGCAAAATATGCGTTACTGGGCAGAAAGAAACCCACACGTGATTCATGAGGCTCCGTTGCATCCCGAAAAAGTCACTGTTTGGTGCGGATTACATGCCGGCGGCGTCATTGGGCCATATTTTTTCATCGACAATAACGATCGCCACGTTACTGTTAATGGAAATCGGTACCGCGATATGATAAACGATTTTTTTGGCCGCAATTGAATGGAATGGACTTGGACGACATGTGGTTTCAGCAGGACGGGGCCACATGCCACACAGCACACGATACAATCGCGTTATTGAAGACTAAGTTCGATGAGCGTGTTATTTCGCGAAATGGGCCCGTCCAGTGGCCGCCGCGCTCGTGTGATTTGACACCTTTAGATTATTTTCTTTGGGGTTATGTGAAGTCATTGGTCTATGCCAATAAGCCGGCGACGTTGCAAGAGCTCAGAGCCAATATTGAACGTGAAATTGCTGGAATTTCGGCCGATTTATGCGAAAGAGTGGTCGAAAATTGGGTTCAAAGATTGGACTTCGTAAAACGTGCACGCGGTGGTCATGCAAAAGAAATCGAGTTTCATACTTAAATGTATCATATGCATATGTTCAAATTCGTTAATAAAAAAAAAGTTAGTTCAAAAGTCAAACAGTTTGTATTTTATTCAAAAAAAAAGTTGAAGTGCTCTTATTGAAAAACCCTGTACTTGCATCAGGTTAAAACTTAATCCATATCAGGCTGGTGCAATCGAAGATTGTTGATATCGTGTCAAATACTTATAACAATAATAAAGCAATCATTTAACAACAGTAGGCAGCACATCATTAATAAACTAATAAACTAATAAAACAGATATGGGTCCATGTGGCTACTTTGAGTAAGGCCCGATTCTCAGGATCATATTTGGCTCTACAACCGGGTTCTGGTCCTAACCTCCCGCAAAAAATCTCTTCACCATGTCGTCTAGTTTGGCATCCCTAAACACTGGCGTCTTAATTTATGCCATCCATTCAATGTAGGGTTGGCCTGCCTCGCTTTCTTGTCTTATAGATCCTACCTTAAAGAACTTTCGAAGCAGGATCCTTTTCGCTTATGTGAGATTTGTGTCCTACCAACCCGAGCCTATAGAGTTTAATTCCCTTCACGATGTCGACATCATGGCAACGCTCGTAGATTTTATAATAGTAAGATTATATAGAAACCTGATACCATCTCACCAATTTCGATTTAGGGAGAAACATTCAACACTTGACCAAGTACATCGGATAACCGACGTAATAGAAAAAACATTGGTATTTGTAAAAATCTGCAGTATTTTTAGATGTTGCACAAGCGTTTGACAAAGTCTGGCATAAAGGACTTGTCCATAAACTAAACATGCTTATCACTAAACAGTACGCGGAAATGTTGGAATCATATACCTTTCAGATCGAAATTTTCGTATAAAACAAGAAGACGTCTACTTACAATTAAAAGAAATCAAGGTAGGGAAGTATTCTGGGTACGGTTTTATATGTCCTCTTTACGTATGACTTACCACTCCTATATATCCTTGCATGTTAGCAACTTTTTCTGACGACACAGCGACACCTGCTCATGGGAAAACTGAAGAAGAATCTACACTAAAATTGCAAGATGCAATAGATATCACAATCTCCGGCTTACAAATCCCGTACTCAAAGTCTGCGAAATACTTAGGCATGACCTTAGATGTGAAACTTTGATGGAATGAACACGCCAAGAACAAAAGTGTTGAACTAAACATTAGACTCAAAGATATGAATTGGCTTATCGGTAGGAAATTGACACTATCGTTCCAAAACAAGATTCTTATTTATAATTAAATACTGAAACCAGTATGGACGCATGGAAAACAACTATGGGGTTGTGCTAAGTGGTATGCACATCAGCAAAATTCAAAAATTCCAGAACAAAGTATTAAGATGTATTGCGGATGCACCCTGGTATGTGAGAAACAACAACCTCCATCGAGACCTGGGGATAGAAACCGTATAGGTATCCGTATCCGTATCGGATCTTTCACTTTGTAGTTTTCTATTAGCAGTAAACAAACGTAATATCGTAAATTTCATGTGTCATCTCGTATGCCTAATTATATCGCTAATTGCTTTATTTTTTTTAAATTCTCTATATTAACTTCGCTTGGCCGTGGCTGGCGGACTGGCTGGCTGGTTAGATCTTGTAATCAATTTTGAACCCACTTCCCAAAGCTCCGGCACATGTGTATTTCCGGAGACAACACTTTCTATAAAAATGTATGGCCCCTAGGGCCTCAGAGCCGAGGGGTACCCATATAAATTTTTAAAAATTGACCCGATTTTCTAAAAAAAATTTAAACACATGTGTTTCAGTGATGGACAAAATTTTTTGTAAATTTTTTGGAGTGATCGGGCCCTGAGGTCCAAGGGTTGCCCATGTAATTTTATAAAAATTAGCTCGATTTTCTTCAAATTTTAAACACATGTGGACACGGATGGACAAATTTGTTTGTAAAATTTTTGGAGTGATCTGGCCCTGAGGCCTGAGGGGTGCGTATGTAATTTTTTTTTTTAAATTAGCCCGATTTTATTCAAATTTAAAGACATGTGTACCTACGATGGACAAAACTTTTTGTAAAATGTTTGGAGTGGTCGGGCCCCGCGGACCGTGGGGTGCCCATGTTTCCATGTAAATTCTCTAATAGGAGATGCATATGTGTTTAATATGTATCTCCTATGTATGAGGGGTGTGGTTGCCGTGGCTCAGTGGAAGTGCACATGGCTGCTGAGCAGGTGGTTCAGGTTCGAAATCCCAGCAACACCAAAAGTATTTTTCACGGTCTCCCACCTCTCGCGAATGGGTGACAAACGTTCCGAGAGTAATACCTTGTCACGGAAAGCTTCTCACAGTTCGCCGTTCGGATCCGGCCTAAATTTGTAGGTCCCTTCATTTGTGTCCAAAAATTAACATGCACAGCACAAATGGTCGCGAGAAGTTAGGCCTTGGACCGCACTGGTCTGTCGCGCCGAATATTATTATTTATGTATGAGGGGTACCCATTTAAATTAAAATCCCTGAGCTCTGACGACCGACGGGTGCCCATGTAGATTTAGTTCAATTTTCTTTAAATTTTGAACACATGTGTGTCAGTGATTTTTTGGAGTGAGATCGGGCCCTGAGGCCCTAGGGGTGCCCATGGAAATTTTTAACAAATTATCCCGATTTTATTCAATTTTTAAATACATATCCATCTATTAGAGAATTTACATGAAAAATTTTGTTTTTGTTTTATCCACTGGCATTTGTTACCGATGTCCCCTCGCAACTACGTTAGCACTATCTTATGAGTAGCTAATATTTTGCGGAACAAATATACAATAATATAAATTTTCATCTTTAAATATTGAGATAATTAAATCCGACGACTTGATGACACTCCTTTTCAATTTATATCAAATGTAAAATGATCGTCTACTCTACGCTTTTTTGTATAAACTGTGAATAACTAAAAGTCGCATTCTTTTTATCATCTACTCACAACTACTACGTCGATCTTTAGCAGGCATAACGTAATAAAGCAAAGATCGTATACGTTGACTTGATGAAATACCTAAGTGCAGTTTTATGAGTTTGGCAAAACACTCTCTCGCATTTTTACTGTATTGCATACTTTTAGATGTTCTACTCGATCGTTAAAGAAGCAAATATTTTATTTTCAAAAGAAAGTAGCTCTCTTCTCAATTCTTAATTCAATTCTTAAACTCCAAGTGAAAATGTTATCATGACAATGTCCATATCTGCAAGAGCACAGTATGTAATACATACTCACCTTAATTACCATTGTAATTGATTTTAATGCCACTTAATGTAACATTACTCTTTGTTCCTTCTGTGCGCACGGCCAGCTAACAGAAACAAGTTGTGAATGTCGTGAAACTTTTACAAAGCGGCATCGCTACAAGGACACTCGTCCGACGGTACTACTATAGAAAGTTAAAGTGCTTGTTGTCGACTGCTGCAATCCATCTATTGCTATACCATTGATTTTTGTTGTACGCGAAGAACGATAGATAGCATTTCCTCGTGTTAGGTATTTGAGTGTCAGTTGAATTTTTTTTCATGCATTTTTGAGCTTTAGCGCAATTTGACAGACAATTTTCTGATACTGTTCTACTTACTTTTACATTCAATTTCATTCGGTCCAGTGCTGTTGTGTGCACTCAGGCGAATACGAATATACGCGACAAACGTTGTTTGTTCTTTATTATGGTAACGATTGACGGCTTTTTCCATAAATACTGCAAGAAAGGAAGAAAGGGCATTCCTCAATAAAATTTTCTTGAAATTTCCTTGGTTGCTTGCTTGCGGAAATAAATTTAAATTATGCGCTCGAAATCTTTACTTGAGCTTAATTGAAGAGTTACTATCAGAAAATTACAAATAAAAAGTCTGAAGTTTTAATTGCCACAAGTAGGGTATATAGTAGAGGGTATGTCCTTGCAGCCATTCAGGAGTATCGCTGTATCTCCCTATCCTTGACATGAATTTATTTCGAATGAACTTACCTTTTGAGCGCACGTACATTACCTTAGGCGAGCGACGGGCTGGTTTAGTGATCCTAGTGTTCTTCTTGGGATGCACTACACGGCGTGTACCTACACTCCTTCTAAATTGCATTTGCAACATCTTAAATTGTCCTTTGTTTGTGCTTTATACCAAGACGACAAGCTAAAGTACGAAAGATTACAACAATGATACATCGTACCTTACCACAATTGAGAAAATAAACAGCAACAACAACAACAAGAAAATCATTTCTAGAGGAAAATGCATGTCGGAGTATAGCATATAGGATGTATCTATCACATTATCACGTGATGTTATTAACAACGTTTTTCTCTCTTCCACGCATTTTCAATGTTCGTTTATGTATTGTTGTTGGCTTAAAGTAGTATTTCCTTATCCTTTCTGTAATTCCGTTTAAAGTATGTTTATTGATAAAGTATTTCTTTCGCGTATGGCCCAAGCCGGACGACGTGAACTGCCTCAGACGCACAACTCAGACGTTTTTGTTTTTCTTGCAAAACTGCGTTTGTTTGTTCAATGATTTGTAACCCGGTTATTCATTGCTTTCAAGTTGTTGCATATACTTAGGCTGGGCGACCTGCACTCGGTTGTGTACCTACTGAATGGCGTACAGTGATGGACAGAAAAGTGAGTTGTTTCGTGAATGTAATCTCTCGCTTGTATCTAAAGTTAATTTTGTTTGAGTTATTTTTTCTTTGGAATGCATTTACGATTGTATTGTATGTTGTATCATTCTGACTGCTCTGGCACTTACAACGGAACGGCTACGGTATTTTATAAGTGAAGGATTAGCATTATGCTGGAGAGAACATAGGCATCAACATTCACGGATTATTTCGACACAGACTTGCAGATGAAGTAGATAATCGTAGATAGTGAACTGGTGCGATAAGGAGTTCTCTTAAAAAACCGTAACTGATAATGAAAGTGGGACACAGTTGGCGTAAAAAACTTTCGCTTTAAAGATACTATTTTACGCACTTATCTGTACTGCGATCTCCTCTCCAACAGGTCCAACACATTTCGCAACGCCCCGGCTTAAAACTTTATATATTTTCTCTGATATTCTGCTGGAAATTCTAGTTTGGTTCACAAAAATAGGCATGCACATCGACATCAATACTTCAATCGGACTTGTTCTTATGGACCTCAAATGATGGCTGACTTGAGATATAGAAGGGGCCTTAGACAATGATCGCATTGAGGCCCTTAAGGAAGCGCTGACCCAGTCAGGAGTGGAATTTTTCCATCCATACTCGGCTGCCAACCTTGGCAGCTGTAATATTAACAGACTAGTCGATAAAGGCACTCTCACTTACTGTAGCTGATGGTAAAACTTGAAGAGGATAGGACAAAGGTAGTTGCGTACGCAGATGACGTGGTGATACTCGTATCAGTCCAGCACCTTTACGTGATCAGTGAAGTTATGGAAAGGGCCCTGAGTTAAGTCAGCTCCTGGGCAACAAGCTGTGGCTTTGGTGTTAACCCAGGGAAGACTAAAATGCTACTGTTCACCACTAAATCTAACAACCGGCCTTTGTCCTGCCAAAACTTAATGGGCAAAGCCTTAGTCTAACCCGCAGCACCAAATTTCTCATAGTAATCTTGGATAGAAAGTTTAGCTGGAAGGCTAACATGGAGAACAGGGCTAAGAAAGCGAGCGTGGCACTCTATGCCAGCAGTAAAACCATTAGCAGGAAATGGGGTCTTCAACCAAGGATGGCTATGGGGCTGTACAACTAATTCTTACCTATGGATCGCTAGTCTGGTGGCCAGCGATAAAGAAGAAGTATAATACAACCAAACTCAGCAGAGTTGACATAACAGGAGCTCTACCGTCATGTCCGACCGAGATCCTCAACACCATCCTGCATCGATTACCTCCTGACATATTTATCAAGTATGTTGCGACGTGCAGCGCAGTACGACTCAAAGAGTCTGGGTGGTTTGCTACTAGACCATACTGTAGACAGTACCTGAAGGTATGATACCATCATCTACTGACTAATGCATCCCTAAATTTAGCTTCAAGTCCTCATTCAGCGTCGAGTTTCCTACCAGGGGAAACGGGAACTTCTTTCTAGTACGTTTCTTTGTATGCAAAAGCTGCGTCCGCCACAGACGGTGAAAATAGACCCCCCCACTCCTATATGATATTAACCAAGGAATCACCCCTTTAAGTATTTGTCACGGAAACAGATACACCATTGTTACGTATAGAGGTCCCACCTGCGGTATGACGACACAATTGTGTTGCCCAGCCTAGCTCATAGGACGGGCGGTTCTTGTCACCCTCCAGTGACACCTCCGTAAACAAAAGAAAATTAGTTAGTGTCGTATTATTAAGAAGAACGATAAAAGGGGCATAGCAAAAAAAGGATGGAAATTGGAAAAAATGTTAAGCTGAGTTTGTGTGTTGAGAGAGGTGTCACTGGAGGGTGACAAGAACCTGTTATCCGATGAGGTGGCTATGCACTTCATCCTTCTAGTGGCAGAACCCCAAGTGGGACCTTTGTATGTAATACTCTGTATATGGCTATACTACATATAAAGCTATTGACAAGAAAACATTGTTAGTAGTACAGTTTATCATTGTCGTCTGACTGATTGTCGCTTAGAACAAAAGATGACGGAGAAAACAGGGCAAAAGAAATCAAATTACAAATAATTTGATAAAAACTACACGACATTGACAAAGGATTGTATCCGGTATACGATGGATGATGCGATACGAACTGTGCGAGCGTTATGACGAACGGATGGACTAACGAACGCATAGAAGAATGTTTCGTGCTGTCTAGGTAGGGAAAGGTGAATCTGGCTTCCTGTGATCTTCACTTCAGAGTGCGCTTCATGAATATCATACGTTTCTTTAATAAATGTTTGCTTTCTCTTTGTGTCGTGTAGTTGTTCCTTGGAATTTTGAAAGAAAACATATAGATGCAAATAGGAAAAGCTTAGTTTTCACATTCGTTTCATAGCTTGCTTATTTTTTGCTGTTGGAGTTTTGTAATAAGAGCACTGTATAGCACAGTTATGTTATAATGCGTTAGTTAGCCAACCCAACTTTATCCATTAGGATAGTAAGGATAGCACTCATCTTTTTCCATCGTAGGAATTCCTTAACAATACCAAGTAATTTTCGTTTAGCTATAAAGACTTGTGGTCAGTTCTGAATCGTACACAGTTTGTTTTATGTAACAAGAAGTGAAGAGCCCTACAGGCAACAGATTCCTCAGTTGCCTTTTCCTTTTCGGTTAAACTTTAAAAGTTCGGAGGAATACAAAAGTAAATAATCAGTTCTATTCTTTTGAGTTCTTAAACGGCCCATGGCAATGAAAGCTACGTCTCTGGTATGTGTATTTCTTCAAATTTCTATTTATATTTTACATTTCTTTATTATTGTGACTGCCACTTTCAGGATGATACTTGATGAAAGTGATGCGAGACAGACGGACCTGTATGCATGGTAGTATGTGCAGATTGCGATGAGTCCTTAGCATGTTACCTTAGGCAAGTGATTAGTATTTAGAACTAGAAGTATTCTTCTTGCACAATGATGAAGGCTACTCCCTTTGGACGCATTTCACATTTTGCAGTTAGGATTCTTCATGGTTTAGTTTTGCTTTTGGCGTTAAATTTATTTACATTGAAAAATTGCTGGTCGTTTATCAGTAGAATTTTATAAAATCCTCGCAAAATTTGGATTTATGTGTTATTCGTTTATTCTGAATAATTTTTCCATTATAGAATAATAATTGAAATGCCTAATTACATTAATTGCTCATAAACTCAGAATTTACTCGGAAATTGAAAATGAATTGCACAACATTCTTCTATTGGAAATTAAATGTGGGTATTCTCCTTTGCCACCTGTCGCTTAACCTTTCTGCATACAATGCTCTATGAGTTTATGTCGAAGCACTGATGTCGATGTGCATCATCACCTGTTAAAACGTATTTTTCTACTAAGCAGGATGGTTTTCCTAAGGGCAGATCAAAAACCACTAATTTAACAAATTTAATGCACTTGTGTGCATTAGAGATCGGCCCTGATCTCTCGATTTTAAAAAGGCCTAAGGCCAAAATTACAGAATTATTCTTCGCTTGACATTTGAACATGGCGGTTTACCAAATTGATTCCCTCTTATACTAATACAATATACAATACAATGTTCTCTATACATCCCTTGTATCTGATTCCAATACATCCACTTTTGGAGTCCCTCAGGGTAACCAGCTTTGTTCTTCGATTTTTGTACTTTCAAATAATTGTATTGATAATATAATCTATGACTCACACGTTTCTGCTTATGCTGATTACAAGCAAATTTACGGGCATATATCAATCCCTCTTAAAACTCGTCCACTGCAAGATGATCTAAAAAGGTTTTCAAAGTGGGGTGCCAAAAAAAAAATTTCCTTGAACATAATGTTAGTTAATGCCAAGCCATTACATATTTTTTGTAAGCTTTCTTTCGCATACACCAGCTTGAACATATTTTATTTGTGATGAGCCTATTCCTTCAGAAGACCTGCGTGTTACGCTCTTGGATTCGGGAGATGTATTTTCAAAACCCAATGTGTTACAAAATTCCTCTATTTGACTGGTCTATCAAAACCAGTTTTTCTAGCCAAGTTTGGTCACCCTATTATAATATTATTTTCATACGAAATGAGTCTGTCCTGCGTAAATTCGCTCGTTTTACCTTAGTAGTCTTCCTCAGGACTTACTCCCTTATATTGGTCGTCTGAAACTGATTAAGCTGTAGACTTGCCTACGTAGTCTTTTTTAAGACTTACTACCTTACAGTATGGCCGTCTGATACTGATAAAGCTATATGCTTCTGAAAAAATGTCGAGAAGTTGCGAATATTATGTTCTTTCAAAAACTTCTACCAGAGGGTACATCGACTGCCCTGCGCTATTTGAGTTGTGGTTCCCTAACAACAGCAACCCTCGTAAACTCCCCCCTCCCAAAGTTAACCTTAATCTAAATTGATTTCTAGAATGATAAGCATGGTTTATATTAGACTTAACGTTTTCGTATTTTTAGATCTAGTCTTAGATCTTCATTTCGTTGTTCCGCTCCATCCTTTCTTTATACGTTTTTGTTTTCTCTCTCTCTTTTTTTTTTGATAGTTTTTAAGTTGTTCATAAGTTCGAAGTATCCCATCGTAACATACCATATGCATAAGTTCTCCGAATTGTCCGTCCTCCGATTACGCTCAGCAAATTGGCGCGATGCTTGCCTGCATCCAAGCACACGCAAACCAATATGCTAACAACGTGCAACAAGCGCACATGCATGTGTAAAGTGCCGGCAGTCAAATAAAGTAATGGGCAGCCAACCGCAAGTCTGAAAAGTACTGGCAATCATACGAAAGCAATGGATACACATCCGCACGTGTGTAATTTTCCATATGGAGATTTTAAATTCGGAATATATGGACAAGGCATAAAATTCTCACACGGTTTTTATAAATTAGTGGATAGGTGTGCAAACTTTTGCACATTAAAAATTGTACACAAAATGGTCGAAGTGAATAAGAGCGATAGAACAGTGCCCATCCTTTTTTGGGGAGCTGGAATAAGCAACAATAAATTGCAAAGACCCGGCGTACAGAACTTTTTTTTTTGTTTCCTATAGGACGTCAGTATAGTCTTGTCTTATAGGTCTTCAATATTTTGTTTTGGTAATCACCAGCCGATTCCCCGCTACTAAGCCTAACCGCATCCGCATCCCCTGCCCTCAGCGACCACTTCCGATTCGATTAATTCGCCGTTCGGATATGGCTTCAAATTGTAAGTCCTGTCAATTTGTGTGCAAAAATAAAACATGCGCAACACGAAAGACTTGGACAAAAACGGTCTGTTGCCTTGATAAGTATTCACCTCAATCACAGAAATAATAGCAATTTCGTTATAAACTTTGAAATTTGTGAACATTTCTGTCTTCGAATGTGTCCGCAATTACTGTCGTTATTTATTAAAAATTTAAAAACTCGAGTTTTCAGTAGAGTGGCTCTACTTTTCTACACATTCATTGAAATAACGCGTTCGTACAAAAACAAACTGTCGGTTCACATAAAACGCAACCAATAAGAACACACGTTTTGTTAAAAAAAAAAACAACAACTACTACAAATTAACACTGGCATCACATCATGTTCTTCGGAACACAGAAAAACTGTTCCTTTTGTTAAAATGAGGAAGAATTCGACATTAATTTCTTCGTAGCGTGTTTTTGCTTTATTACTTCCATACACAGGGAACTTTCGGTGATACTGTGAAGAGATAGACTTAATACTCATGCCAGTTTTTTGTTCTATAAAAAAAATAGACTGCTTTACTTTACAGGTAGTAAAAGTAAAAGATTAGGAAGGATGGCGGCTCGGATGCGGAACAATATATGGCGTTCACGCAACATCTCGAGACGCACTAAGCTTAACATTTTCAATGCAAGCGTGAAATCGGTTCTTCTCTACGGATGTGAGGAAGGTAACCGACTCAGTATCTACGAGGTTACAGGTCTTCATCAACAAATGTCTCAGAAGGGTGTGCTGCATTTTCTGGCCAAACTTGATTTCAAACGTGAACCTTCTAAAACTCACCAACAGTCAGCCAAATAGCTACAGAGATTCGACGGAGAAAATGGCAGTGGGTGGGTCATACTTTGAGGAAACCAGATGATGACATCGCAAAAATGGCATTTGAGTGGAATCCGCAAGGAACGTCGCCCGGGACGCCCGCGAACTACCTGGAGAAGGTCCATTGAAAAAGAGTCAAGAATGACAAGTACGTGGCGGCAAAACAGGGCACTGGCACAGGATCGACGAAAATGGAGGGAGTTTGTTTCTGCCCTATGCTCCTAAGGGGGCGATGTTTATTCAATAATATTTTATGTTTATTTTATAATTATGTCAAACACTTGTAAATAATAATTGTAAACTATAAAAAAAATTGAACAAATATCAAGGAAAACAAAATATCAGTATTATAATTAATAAACTGGTTTTTTCTTTTAGATAACGGTCCACATAGTAGGCATCGAATGAAACGTGAATACCACACTTTCCTCTACAAAACCTGTTTTTATATAAGAGTAGCACAATTATTACATGAAATACCACAAAAACGTCAAGAAATTTATTACGCTGTCATTATGAGCCACGCACATAAAAACAGTATCGCCGTGTATTGATTTTATATTATATTTATTTTTTATTTTATATTTGATATATCATAAGCGCGAACGACCCTTTTTATTCAACCGTCAAGGTCGCCATCTTGTTTCCGCCAATAAAGATGGCGATTTTGAAAGGCTGTGCAATAGTCGATTTTTGTGGGTTTTCCTGAAAGGTCTAAGGCCCCAAAGGCTGCTGTTTACAATTCTATACTTAGATTTACGTTGTCTACGAGGGTCCAGACCCTTTCTTTCAGGACATCTCAAAAGAAAATTTATTTTGTTTTTTGTTGTTGTTCAGTAACGTAGTTTATTGTTAAAAGCAAAAGCGTTCTGTTATCAAGCAAACGTGGTCAGATAATAACAATCTAAATGCTTTTTCTGGGTGCCGTAACTCTTGTGGTTAGTGTGTTGGATTTCTGAGGAGAAGGCTCGAATCCCAGAAACACCAAAATTTTTACGGTCCCACCTCTCGCAAATATCTGACAAACGTCTGAGAAAAATAATTGTAAGTTTTCCCAATACGCCTTTCGGATACGACATTAAACTGCAAGCCCCTTCCATTTGTGTGCAAAAATATTACACGCACAACACGAAGCTAAGCCTTGAACCGAGTTGGACTGTCCCGCCAAATGTTATTATTATTTATTTAGATGCCTTTTTTGCGCATAACAACGTGCAAAACAACGAAATTGAACAACACTCCTGAGGAGCGCTTTCTTGTGTATTTTGGCATTCTTATGCCATGCCATTTTCTCTTAATTATTGAACATTTCATCCATTTGAAGATGCCTGATTTAAGTTCGTTCGACTTTTAAGGCTATGCTTTGCTCTATTTTCAAAAACTTCTATTGTTTTAATCTTTCAGCAGTTGAGCGCAACCTTAATTAGTTACGCATTAAAATGCAACAAGTGGTGTTATTAGTTTCGTTTTGAATGTAGACATTATAAGAATTTCATCAACCTTGAGCAGAAAATTCTTTAGAAGTGGACTATTATTTTCAAGGCTTATTTTGTGTGTAAACTGTTAACAATGCCAAGTGCATTGCCGGAACCTATTTATGAACCTTGTTGGTGCTGTTGCCAGTCCGTGTTCAGCTTCACCTGGGTAAAAGTTTATGTTTTTCGTCGTCAAGGAGTAATTAATTTCGAGTAATTTGCCTCTGAGCGAAACTGCATTGAAATATTTAACTACCAGTAAGGAGGCAAAACATTATCCTTTTCGTTTACTGGCAATTATAATTTTACTCTGACACTATGATTGGCAAGGGAGGCAGGGAGGAGACAACGCCGCGCCGGTCGCTAAACAACAAAGCCTCTTAATAGTAATTTGTATCGTTTGTTGCAAGGTGGTTATCTATAGGGAAGCTTGTCTGCAAAATAATGATTTTAATTAAGATAAAGTACACCGTGATGGTTTTAACTTTGCCTTATCATCCATCAGTCATCCTTTGATGTATGTTGCAAAATTTAAGGAGATTTGTGTCAACAAAAGAATGTCAGATGTGCGCTCTTGTTGTTGTTAAAAAGAATTTTAATTTTTAATTGTATGTATACTCTTATACTCTTCCTTAGAATCTAATCCATCAACACTAAGCGCGTATCTACAAATTGTTTCTGCAAAAGCTGTTTTGTTAATGCATTGCTCTTTTTTTGTTTTTCTCGTTCTAGGTGAGTTGAAAATTCCATTTAACTAATCGACTACAAAAAAAGACGGTGGTAAGTTGGTTCGTTCAATTGCATGAGATAAACGAGCAAACAGGTAAAAGAAGGAGGTAATTATACCCAAGCCAATCTGCACAAAAATTATTATCGTTCACAGTGCGAAATTGCTATCAAATCTTGCATCATGCAGTTTACTGCTTTAGCCTTGATCGCTTTGGGTCTCAAGTAATACAACAGGAACCTGTTGCACAAGCGCCGAAGTTGGTAGCTAGAAATTTTGACGGATTTTTACATCATCTCTCCATATAGCTTAAATGTACGTTATACTGGTAGTTTGAAAGCAGTCGACAAATTTACAAATACTGTTGATTGTTGATAATTGCAGGCGCATTGAAATGATTACAAATTCTGTATGTGCCATGCTCTTTTTTTGCCAATGTCTGGATATATTACGCTTTTGACTTTTTTCCGCTGTTTCTTACTACGTTTGCCTTTTTGAGTATAGAAGTGCTGCTCCGCTTCCAATCGGTTGCGTTTGCGCGTAGACACTCGATAACGATGACGATAAACGTCCGTAGTCATTGCATCAGCCATCACAATTCAGTTAACCACAATAACTGTGTCTGTGTGTGTTTTTGTACTATGGGGTGAAAAGTACAAATAAGCGGCAAAAATTAAGTACTTCTAATGATGGGTGTCTTATAGCAAAAAATACTCATATCAAAGCAGTATATAAAGGGTGTCCAAAGAAGAAGTGCAGATTTAAAAAATGGCTTAATATATTTCCAAATTTATTTTTTTGTTTAAAAGTACAATCCTCCTGGTTATTTATGTAAAATGATTTCATTCAAATGGGAGCCGCGGCTTGCCTTGGCGTACTCCATTCTTTCGGTCCAATTTCTGAGCACATTTTGGATTGTTTGCGGCCCTATTTCGGCAATAGTTGCTTAAATATTGGCTCTCAAATGCTCAGTTGTTTGTGGATTGTCCGCATAACACTTGTCCTTCACGGCACCCCGCAAATAAAAGTCCAAAGGCGCTAAATCACAGCTCCTTGCCGCTCAATTAACGCCACAATTTCGACTGATAATGCGAATCCTCCTGGTTATTTATGTAAAATGATTTCATTCAAATGGGAGCCGCGGCTTGCCTTGGCGTACTCCATTCTTTCGGTCCAATTTCTGAGCACATTTTGGATTGTTTGCGGCCCTATTTCGGCAATAGTTGCTTAAATATTGGCTCTCAAATGCTCAGTTGTTTGTGGATTGTCCGTATAACATTTGTCCTTCGCGGCACCCCGCAAATAAAAGTCCAAAGGCGTCAAATCACAGCTCCTTGCCGCTCAATTCACGCCACCATTTTGACTGATAATGCGAATCGATTTTTGACGCACTTCCGCTATTGTAACGCCTGATCTGTGGCATGGCGCACCATCTTACTGGAACCAAAGGTCGTCCAAACCAATATTTTCAAGATGTGGCCACAAAAAAGATGTTAACAGTTAACAGCGTTAGTTGATTCCGTTCACCGTATCGGTCGCGCCGGCTTCATCTTCGAAGAAATAATGCCACCACGCCACAAGCCGCACCAAACAGTAACACGCAATGGATGCATTGGCTTCTCCACATATCCTTGTGGATTTTCCGATCCCTGAACGCGACAATTCTTTTTGTTTTCGAACCCACCGAGATGGAAATGCGCCTCGTCCGAAAAGATGATTTTTTGAGCATAATCCTCATCAATTTCGAGTTGGTCGCAGGCCCACACAGTGAATCGATATCGAA
Source organism: Nephrocerus scutellatus (assembly GCA_947095585.1). NCBI lineage: Eukaryota > Metazoa > Arthropoda > Insecta > Diptera > Pipunculidae > Nephrocerus > Nephrocerus scutellatus. The sequence goes on from OX352761.1 coordinate 17,112,460, forward strand.
GCGGATGGTGACGGGGCTTCAATTGCTGGACCAATTCAACTTTATAGCCCCACAAACGAAGAACTTTACGCAGAATTCGTTGCATTGAAGACTGGCTGATGTTCATTTCTGATGCACGATGACGAATTGATCTTCTCGACCGTTGGCGCACATTTTCGGCCACCGCGGCGATATTTTTGGCTGAAAGAACATGACGAGCACGGGTACGCGTTGGATTGTCTAGGAAGCCCGTATCACGCACTGTATGCACAAACTACTTGATACCGTTGGGTGTGAGTCCCGTGTTTTTACCGTACGACATTTTCTTGCGATTTGAACCAATTGTCTTTGTTGTGGAAGTAAATTTCCATTTTTTGTTAGTCCTTTAAAAAGTAGTAAATATATGCTCTTAATGATGGCACATCTGATGAACTATTCCAAGCAGCACCAGACACATTATCAGAACTTTTTTATCCGCTTATATGAACGAAATCTTAGCAAAACAAGTGGATTTCCTGCATTGTAAACATAAACACCTAGCGGATTATTGTGAAACGATACGTCGAGCTAAGGCTTTCCATTTATTTTTTTGAGATATTGAGAAGGCATGTGATAGAGTAAGCTTATATTTCAAAATGAAGTGTACGAGAGTCGTATCCAAATTTATAAAAAAATAAACTTTTCACTATTACTCGAGTTACACACGAGGATGTAAAATGCCATATCTTATAAACAAGCTTGCATACTAGCACTACCTTTAATTTTAGTTGTAATTAGTGATGCCCAGAGTGCAGATTTGACAACAGATACCCATGCAATACAATGAAAGGATGCGTCTAAACAAGCATTTGGACTACGATGGTAATATCTGCTTTCTTCACATGAAACATTGATGGATATCCACTGGTTTGGTTGCCGAAATAGGTTTAGATATAATCCATGTAGATGCGTCTTGAAAGCCTGCGGATTATACACATGCGGACACACAAAACTCTTAGCAATAATATTTGGCGCGACAGACAGTTACGGTCCAAGCCCTAACTCCTCACGACCATTCGTGTTGTGCATGTTATATTTTTGCACAATAATGAAATGGAACTACAATTTAATGTCGTATCTGAAAGGAGAGTTTAAAAGTTTTTCGTAACAATTTATTACTCTCTGACGTTTTTCGGACAATCGCGAGAGGTTGGACCATGAAAAATACTGTTTTGGTGTTTCTGGGGTTGGAACCTCGAATAAGAATAAAATGAATAAGCGGATATTATTAATGAAAATAAGCCTTGAGCCTTGAGCCTTGAGGAACACCAGCGTTTATGCTATGAGTATTAGATTTGAAACCGTACGGCCTGAATTAAGCGGTCAGAAAGGTAGTTACTAATCCAGTCAAGCAGAGTTTCATCGATTCCATTATTTTCGACAAAAGTGGTTGCCACACTTTGTCAAACGCATTGGTAATATTAAGTGCAATAACTTTTCGTTTACCTAATTTGTGAATAGACTGCTTCCACTTTTCGGTGAGATATGCTTTCAGATCACCCGTAAAAGGTTCAATCAAGATATTGTATTAGCTGAGGCTTATTGAGCGTTTTCATTACTTTGGAAAGCACGGATGTTAAAGCTATACGTTGGTACAGGGAAAGATATGATGGTTTGTATTTTTTTGTAGCAGACTGGACATAGGCTGTCTTACAACTCTTAGGTAAGACTCTAGAACAAGTTACCTAATAAAAATACATTTTTAATTTAAAACTTTTAGTAGTCTGCTCTCATCTGAAACAAATTGCAAACTCGAGTTGAGTTTTTTTTTGTGTTTTGTCAATCATTTATAGAGTTATGAGCTATGTTTAAAGTTTCAAGTCTCTACCTCAATGGGAAGTTAGTTTGAAGTTGTAGAAAATTCAATGGGCTTTAATACTGCATTTGTCAAAAAAAAATATCCAAGATCATTTTTCGAAATAATCGCGTTTGAAAATAAAATTTTAAAAAACCTTTCTTTTTTTGACTTTGACGACGATTATATTGGTAATGGTTTTAAGAATTTAAAAAAAATTACATTTTTTTGACCTTAAGGATTTAGTTTTCTATCAAAATAGACCAACAGATATATTATAGCTTGTTCAAGGGTTACAGTGTGTAAAGTGATGTAAGGTCAAAAGTACGTATCTCTGTTTTAAAACTCTACGTACACCACAAAACAATTGATAAAAACCATTCTGTTTTGAATCTTTCTATGCGTGATACCATATAAGAATCTGCATTAATGTCGCAAGTTTTTCTGATAGTCGGTTAATTTTCTGTAGTGCATTGTTTTTCCGCCAGAGCTACTTAAAAATCAATCAAAAAGTTTTGCGAAACAAAAAGACATCACAAATATATTGTTTTAATTTGACAGAAGATAATAAAGTTTATAAAAATGACTTTATTGTAAAGGCACACTCTTCCAGATCGTATTAAAAAATAAACATAAACAAAAAAACTGTTGGTTTTTTTTAAATTAATTTTTTAGTGGCGGCGTATGCGATTTTACCCAAAAATACTAAAAATGGAATAACTTTTTAACCATCAACAATTCGATAAAACTTCATTTGGCTATTTTGGTTGGAAATGACCTCCGCTATCCCCTTGCTTCGTTTGTGCCACGAATTCATGTACACCCTGTATACATATAAACTTAAAAAAAATCTATCTCTAAGTTTGCTCTGTCGATGTGCTGTTCACGAGTTAGGTTTTCGCTCCAACCAGAAAAATTGTTACTGAAATTATGTGTGGCTAGCCCCACTGTGTTCTTTTTATCCGCTTATATCTGCAATTTAACCGACATACTCATAAGGGTATTGGAATGTCCACTTATTTTATCCAATCGAGGTTGTAGAAGCCGCCCCATCTTAAGTCGGTTTGTACTTAACCGATATACGCGTACTCTACTCGTCCATAGAATAGCATTCACTTTCATTGTGATTCAATACCAATATGGTCACGTATGTGACGTCGGAATTTTAAAACTGATGCGTAGAAAAATTTAAATGAAGAGTCCGTGTAATTCTAGTTTTTGATTGCACCAGCCAAAGTAGTAGCTTGGTAGTCAGATTACTAAAAGCTGATGTTACCATACGAGTATGTTCTCTTTAATTTCACATCGGGCAAGCTCACAAACAGCTGCAGCTGGCCTGTGTCTTCTTCAACCTGGTGTTGGAGGAAGTGATAACCTCGAGAGGGGCAATTACATTTATATAAATCCAGCCAGATACTGGCTACGAAGACGATACTGACATAATTGGTAAAAAGATAAGAAGCTTTTATAAAAATCGAGCGGGTGCGGCGGCTGAAATCTTGGGCTGCACTTAAATTATAGCAAAACAAAGTACTTGGTAAAAGATTTGCGAACAATGAAGAGGTGGAGTCTGTGGTTGATGGCTATTTTAAGGAGGTCGAAGATTCTCACTCTAAATAGGGTATCGAAACTATTGAATATCGCTGGGAAAAGTGTACCGAACTAAAAGAAGACTATGTAGAGAAATAAAGATATATTTTGTGCTTTGTTAGGACGGGTCCTTCTGGGACTACCCTCGTAGTTCTTGAACTTACTCAATAGCCATAGCCAAGGAAAATTGCCTTCCTCACCAAATTAATTTTTATGCCGCTTTAGGCACAGTATCTTGTCTTAACTGAAGCAATCTACGTTGATATACAAAATTCTTTGAGGCATTACGATAATACTTAGACTCAGAGGCTTAGTACAAATTGCTTCCAAGCTTCCTTTAAATCAATAGATTTTGAATACAACATCTATGTATTGTAACGACTTTGTGATGAAGAAAGTCGTAAAGGATAAACAATACATTGACTCAGTGACAGGAGCAATGATGTAGTGTTAGGCGATAGAAACGCTAACGTAATCTTGTTGTAGGAGGGCTACCTTGTACACTACTACTACTACGCACCTACCTAGGCAAAGAATAAATTGTATAGGTCAAGCTAACATAATACCTACTCACTGAAGGTCTGATCATCTAGCGCCGCTCACTTCACTGCCTCTGGTAGGGTTATGAAAGTGGAGCGCAAATTCGAAGAAGTGCAGTCGATAACAACATGGAACCAGAAATACGAGTTCCGTTGCTTATACTTACGTTTTGTTTGTTACGACTATTCAAATCCAGGAAATTAACCATAAAATCCAAGCATAAACCAAACGGCATTACTTGCTACAGAAACAGGCACGGCCTTCATGCGCGAATATGAAGGACTTGGACACATGGAACGGGTAGGTCAACACCGCGACCATCTCCGATTTTACTTCATTCCTCACCATGCGGTAATCAGCAAATTCCGCGTGGTGTTTAATGCATCTGCACGGACCACTACTGGAGTCTCACTTAACGACGTTCAGCTGATGGGTCCCACTATCCAAGATTCACTCATCAATGTCATATTACTATTCCGACACTACATGATTGGTTGATCGCCGATGTGGTGAAGATGTTTCGCCAGGTGTTCATGGCGCCCGATCATCGTGATTTCGAACGGATTCTCTAACGAGCTTTCCGTTTCCCGATCCAAGTTGCTCTCCACCTGGACTAAATTCCGCAAGGGGCGGCTGGCTCTCAACCAAGTCAAGATTCCTCGATGGCTAGGCATGCATAGTCAGCATGTCAAGACTCTACATGGTTTTTGCGATGCCAGCTGTCATCTACTTGAGAACGTTATATTCCGATGACCTCAAGGGTGCTACCATCCCTCGTCTGGAAATTTGCAGTGCTTGCGGCCACATTGGAGAATGTCCTCACCGTTCTGGGCCTGCAAATTGCACCCCTACTGCCTCTAGTCGGACTCTAGCATCGTTCTGTATTGGTTTGCGGAAGGAACCGTCGAATTCCAACGGAATGCCGACGCTCCCACGGACAATCGCAGCAGCTGTGTGTGTGGGTACCCTTATCGTACTTTTTCGCTGGATATCTAAGGCATGGGCTTGGTATCAGTTATTCGATTCGTTCCTTCGGCTTCAGTGGAACTGGTGGTGTGGTTCGCTTTTGATGGGGAAGCGAATGGGTCGGATTTTTTACTTCAACGGAAAAGCACGTATCGCTCTAGGCAGCGTATATAATAATTTGATTGATAAATTGCTGCCAACATTAATAACTGCCTGGCTATCTGAAAAGATACATTGTTATTAAGGTTAATCCCGGCACTGATCTCAATTGCATGGAGTTCCGCCTCAAAAACCCCCATTGGTATCGAGACTTTGGTGTTGGGTCTAAAGAATACCAGCTCCAACTCCAGTTTCCATCTTCGATCCATCTGTGAGCCTGACCAGACCTCTAGGTTCCAGTGCCGGAACACCATTGCACCAGTTTACCCGGTCCAATATTTCTACCTCAAATTTTCTTTCGAAACAGTGCTCCCTGACCATCTCGGGGGTAGTGCAGAACATGTCTCCTTCAGGAATTGAGTCAAGAATTTTAAGGTGACTCACATTGTTACCCGGTTTGTACCCGTATTCTTCCTGATGAAGAGTAGGGGGTGAAAGCCCTAGAACAGCTTCTAGTGCTGTCGTAGGGCAGGTGCGCTGGCACCCGTTATACCTAAACAGGCAGCTCTTTGTAGCTTCTGAAGCTTAATTGCCGTTGTCCGTTCAAGAACTTTAGGCTGCGTACGTGATAATAGGTCTTACCATCATTGTGTACATCAAATGTACCATTTTAGGATTTAGACCTTAGGCTCTGCCGTAGAGGCGTCTTCTGGCCCACAAGGCGCTAGTGGCGCGTTCGATGGTGTACTTGAAATGAGAATTCCATTTTAGCCGTTTATCAAGGATGACACCGAGGTATCTAACCTCACAGGAATAATCTAACATGGTGCCTTTGATACGGATAGGTCCCAAATCGACTTCTTTTCGTGAAAGGCTCTAAAACGGTTTTGCCAGTATTGACGGATATTTCTTCTCTGCTGCACCATTCGAAAACGTATAGTAAGGCACATTGCATGAGACTAGTGATACTCGTGCAGTGCCTACCACTAATAAAAATTGCCAAATCGTCCAATGGCGATGTAGCCTGATCTGTGCAGATCGACTAGAAGATTGTCAATGACTAGTGACCATAGACGGGGAGAAAGCGCTCCTCCTTGGGGACATCCTTTAACTGCAGTCACAGACACAGACACTCCTCCCGAGGAGAAAATAATATCTCGTCTTTCAAGCATGGAGTCGTCGACACCTCTGTTACTGATTGCCCTTGCAATAGAGTCGTAGCCAGTGTTATCGAAAGAGCCATAAATATCGAAGAAGGCACACAAGACCACTTCATTGGAACGAAAAGATCCTTCTATCTACTTTACAAGATAGTGAAGGGCACCTTCTGTGCTTTTGCCTTTCGTCTACGCAAACTGACTGACTGACTTGAGTGCAGAGGGTAGAGTAGCCAATTCTACCCGGCCTCTAATACGAACAACAGTAAGTCTCTCCATGGTTTTGAGGACAAATGATGTTAGACTTATAGGTCTGTATGATTTAGGCAGCTCACTAGCCCTGTTGCCTGGTTTTAGGATACATATCTTCAGATAGTAGGAATGTACGCCCAGTTGTAGCTGGCTCTAAATAAAGCATTCATAGCAATCGGTAGGATGAGATCGACTGCCTTCTGTAGAAGTGCTGGAAAGATCACATTACTGCCGGGAGCTTTGAAAGGTTTAAAAGAGTCTACTGCCCATTTAACGTTATCCGGACTGAAGATTTTACCGGATAAGCTATTTACCCTACTAGTAATACAGAGACAGACCCGAGACTCATACCAGACGGATAGAATTTAATACAAAACCTTAAGTGCACGTGTAGCGCCGCCATTCATAATTTGTGATTTGTTTACCAAATAGCCACAAAAAGTGTATTTAACATTTGAACTATGTAAAGTTATAGACAATTGCGTAGTTAATTTGATTATAAAATCTTCTCGATGTTTAGGAAATTGTTGTTGCTATCAAGCAAGCGTTGCGGTCAAAATAATTATTAATGAATCTATTTAGCAGCGATTCGATTTAATTCCAGCGCTTGCTGAATACTCCCTAGCCAACCGGACTGGACTGAGATAACATTATTTATTCCCATCACACACACACACACATACTCGCATATCATTGCAGAGCGATGTGATGTGATTTGATGTTATGTGATGTGGTGAGATGCGGTGGCGCATTTAATTTCATCTAATCCCACATAATAGAGTCGGTTGCACTCTGGATAATTAAATCTATATAGACATTCGGTTGGATTTAATGAAATTTAAGTTTGGTTTTTTTTTTTTTTAAATGAACTGTGGTAGAATTTTGGCTAACTCATCATTAAATGAGAGTAATTTTTCGATTTGTTGTTGTTGTTACTCTGTAGAAATTTATTTCATTCAGTCGTTTAAAGAATCGTCCAAAAATTGTTGCAAAATTTAAATTAATCTTAGTCCAATAGTCCACTTGCTCCCATTCTATAATCGAGTGACTTTGGCTTGTCGTCATTTCGCAGAAACCTTTATCGCGTCTGCTCTACTTTTACAATTCGTTCTAGCTTATCAGTGGCGTCTTAACTATTACTGCTGGCTACGTTTTGTTTACATTTTCTAATCAGTTGTGCAAATTACCAGCAAAGGTCGTGTTATTTGTAGTTCGTTGCATGTTTGATTTTTTAGAATAATTATTGATCGTTATCTTTCAAGAACATAAAGACGACACCACAAAGGCTTTTGTTTTCATCACTGCTTAGCTGAAACAAACACTGATAAGAACCTCTTAGATGTCCTTGACCATGACCCTTGGCAAATATTTCATAAGCCATTTACTTGTAAGTTTGCTTATCTCTTGTTGTAAAAATGCGACTTCACACCGCAGACAAAGAGAATAAAATTTAATTCAAATTTTTGTGCAGGTCAATAACCGTTGGCAGTTTGGTTTTTGTTGTTGTCGTTTTTTACATCCACATGGGTATTTTGAATTTATTCATTAGTTTGCCATAGGAAATGTATCCGGCGTGACAAAGTCCAAAAATGCAGAAATTACGTTCATTGAATAATGTACGATATTCAATGAAGATAGCAGTCGTCTCTTATATTACAGAAACTTCTGTGCAGTCCCACAGTCCCTAGCTATAGAGATATTAGTAATATTAAAAACAAAATATATTTATTATTAAAAGATATTGAAAGGACTCAGAGGAGAGTTTGAACCCGACAGACCTCAACAATTCTAGTCCAGCTCTGCGGTGCAGAATACACAATTCAATCGGTAATTTTTGGATACTTGAAGATGCAGCGAAGTTCTCATCATTTTCAATCTAATTTGTTTTGTGTATTACTCGTAGAAAGAGACGTCGGACTATACTTGTGTATATTTGTATGGACTACTATTTACAGACAGGGATAGGGAAAGGCAAGAGAAAAGAATAGTTGTATACTTTCCTGTTAAACGAGAGTTCCCCGAAGGTACCGCTGTATCTTACTTTTTCGAACTTGGTAAACTTGGCAAATAAATAGGGCAAGGTTGCTAGTACTTAGAATGTCTAGAATGAGCACTGTCTTCGTATTTAGCAGGCTAGTCGTACAACTGCAGGACCGTGATGTTGCCTGGGATGATTAATATCCTAGGCGGCTTAGGATAGCATGCTATTATAGTGACAAATGATTGGGTTCGAGGTTCCGGATGATGTGCTGCCAGGGTTAGCTTTGCTTCGCCCAGGCACTCATACTTAACGAGCTGAGGCCCTTGATGCCAGATCTCACCAAGGTTGCGTTGGTACTACGGAAGTTGGTTTATGCCCACGGATGAGGTTGACCTCCTTGGAGGTTAGCTGAGCCTGCACCAACTATTGGTTGAGGACCTAGTGTCGTTCTGGGCTTAACCTACGTAGTGGCTCGTGGTTAACTACCCAAATGCGGGTAGAGAACTATAGCATTGGTACATCAGCTGCCCGTGATGTGACCAATTTCTTTGGTATGTCAGTGACCTGATGTAACCGGTAAGAGTATGTGTTCCATGTGAAGTTGCATATCTCAACTGGTTGTCGTGAACCAAAGATCGACAGGGATGTAAGATAGGTCCTGCTCTAACCACTGCGTCAATACTGGTACATCTCTCGAGATGGACGATTGATTGACGTAGACAAATCCGTATCTGAAGAAGACCGTGGAGTAATGCGTTTCTTGCAGGTAACCACGTTAATCTTTTAGACAGTATCTGTAGAACGAGAGTATTTTTGTTCAAGTGCTTAAATGAACGTCTGCCGGTTCGTTCATCTACCGCTTTTAATGCCTCTTTCGATTAGCTCAAACCATACCCGAAACCATACCCACGGGTAAGCTGCAGCCCCAGATTTCGTGCTGCCCGATCGATCTGGATGAAAGCTGTGTAGCCCTTTGGTTTCGAACAACGATGTCAATGTTGTCTGCGTAAGCCAGTATCTGAATGGACTGATAGAGGATTGTTCCTCTCGCAGTTACATCAGAGCCTCGGATGACTTTCTCCAACGCCAGGTTGAAGAGAACGCAGGCCAGTCCATCCCCTTGTCGGAGCCCGTTATAGATGTTGAATGGGCTTGATTGTGATCCGGATATTTTTACTTGGCTTATAATATTGGTCATGGTCAACCTACATAGTCGTTTCAGTATATTTGGGATGCCGATGTGGTTCAATGGCTTTATAAAGGTCTACTCTGTCTATGCTATCATAGGTGGCTTTAAAGTCAATAAAAATATGGTACAGTGAGTTTTGAAACTCTATACGTTTTTCCTTCGCCTGCCTAAGGGTGTAAATCTGATCAGTTGTTGATTTGCCTGGGATGAAGACACACTGGTATGGACCAATGATGACTTTAGCGTATGGGGCTATCCTGTCTTGAAGGATAGAGGCGAATATCTTAAACGCAGTAGTCAAAAACATTATACCACGATAATTGCTGTATTTTATGATATCTCCTTTCTTACATATGGGGCACAGGATGCCTCTTCGCCAGTCTTCTGCCATCGCTTCATTCTCCCATACTTGCACTAATATCCCATGAATTGCTTGGTGTATTGCAGGACCTCCTTTTTTAATCAGCTCCGCTGGGATACCATCTGATCTTTGGGCCTTTTTATTTTTGATCCGCTTTATCGATCTGCTAACTTCGTTTATGCTTTTTGGCGGCAGCATAGTGTAGTCTTCGGTCATTGGTGGAGCCTCCAATTCCTGGGCATTTAGCAATTTATAAAAGTGCTCTTCCCATCGCTTTAAGATGCCTTTCAGATCGGCAATTAGATTTGTCATTGCAGTATGTGCAACGCGGTGTATATTGCTTCATACCTCTTTGGTAGAACTTCCGCGACTGGTGCGGTCCTCACTCTCTGTTCTGTCCTAGTTCACGGACGATATTCTTCTCCTAGGCTAGTTTCTTTCGCCGGTGTGCTGTTTTTTCATATCTTTTGAGCTCTTAATATTCATCTTAGCGTTCCCGCGTTCTATAAGATTGTTGCATTACTCGGTATTGAGTCGCTAGCTTACATTCATCATCGAACCAGTCGTTCCGATCTCTACGACTTCTGCCTAAGATGGTGTCAGTAGTACTAAGACAGTATTTTTAAGGCGTGTCCATTTCTTTTCTACGCCCGAAATCTCAGCCCCAGGACTTACTCTCACTGCATTTAGGGCGAGTCCTATCGCTTGAGCGTAGTTATTTCTGGTCTCTGCGTTGCGAATGGCAGCCGTGTTGACTCGAATCTGATTAGCGGAAGCAGTCTTTCGTGATAATGCGCTCCGCTCTCGGAGCACCATACCAACAAGATAGTGGTACAAGTCGACGTTGGACCCTCGGTTAGATCGTTCCGTCATCAGCTTTGTGTTGTGGCGGTATGCGTGGTCTATCTGGTTGTGAGTGGCTCCATCAGGAGATGGTGGCTTTGTGGATATTTTTACACGCAAACCTTGCACTCACAACGACCAATTTATTGCTTGATGCTTGCATCTCTTTGACTTGTGTTCCATTGTGATTAGTGTTTTCGTGTAAGCTATGGGTGCCAATATACTGCCTGAGTATTGACTTCCTACCTGTTTTGGCATTCATATCCCCCAGAATGATTTTTACGTCATACTGAGGGCATGCATGGAGTTCCCGTTCGAATGATTCAAAGAATTCCTCTTTTTCGTCATCTGGCGAATCTTCTGTAGGTGAGTGAACGTTTATGAGGTTTATATTTTTATATTTGCCCCGCAGTGTGCGAAGGGTGCATAGCCGTTCATTTACTGCTTTAAAGCCGATCACGGTGGGTTTCATTCTTTTGCTGACTAGAAATCCCACCCGAGCCCATGATGTCTTGCATGACAGCTGTAATATATGTCATATTCTGATTTTTTTAAGACACCATTCTCCGTCCACCGCATCTCCTGAATTGCTGTTATGTCCGCATTATATTTGCATCATATCGGTATCGGCTAGCTGGAGCTCTATGCTTTGAAGGAACTAGCCCGATTATTTAGCTCTTCCCGTATTTGGAGGAAATTTACCGGCGGCCACCACGTGGAGGTTTGATCGCATCTCCACCAGTTAAAGATAATTACGGCCACCTGCAATTCTAGATCATTCTGTGTTATTCGCCCTATTCTGCTGATGGCTGACTGCCAGCATAGCATTATAAGGGTGCGCAAATTATAAAAAAAATTATCTAAGTAAAATACGTAATCGTGCAAATATGCTTTGAAATATTGAAAGGATAAATAGATACATGGAACTGTCAAATTTAACATCCTGAACATTTTTTTATTCTTACTCGCAAACTGGCTAGGTTTACTCGTAGTTACTCTTCGGCATAATAGCATCACTAAAGAAAACAAAAATAGTAAAAAAGTCGATCGTTCTTTCTGCCTTAATGACCTATTTTGTAACGTTTTTCTTTCGGAACAATCAACAAACTGCTTCGCTGAGTTATCCAAGTTCAATGGCTATAGACATTTGAGCTTTTATTTAATGCGAGCGAGAGCAATTTAAGGAAGGATACCTTTATGAATTTTACTTGGAACAACTCTACAAATTGCTTTAAAAAAGCTTTGTAGACTGGAATACCAATCACCGCGGATATAGCCGGGAATGAGTCCTGTTCTCATTCTCACAGCCTTCATTGACATTCTGAAAGCGAAACAAGAGATAGTGAGAGCATATGCGCACAGCTTCTTTGATACCAAAACACCAACCAATATGGTAAACAAAAGTCAATTTTAGATAAAAGCTCCAGTTCCAGCATAACGCTTTAAGCTGGACAGCATCACGGCAGTAGTGAGGCCTGAGGCGTCAGGAAAAAAAACCTGGTCCAATTCAGCAGCCACTCTTTTATGCTCATCGACTCTCTCGCTCTTTACTGAATTGAATTGTTCTGAGATACTGATGTGATGCTGTAAAGAAAGATGCTGTGGTCATGATTCATGAATCTTGTTCATGATACCGATGATACGAAAGACGATTCTTCTCGACTGCTATCGCTGCAGACACAAATTCAGTTATTTGCCAACTTTAAATTGAGTCGGACGTGAGGTTGCAGTTGAAGCGGACAAACCGAAATTATAGAAATACAATATTGAGCTACCGCCGACAATTGTGTGTTTTTTTTTTGTAAGATAGACTGTCAGCTGTCAGTGTTATTGTATAGTCCGCTCGTCGTGTGATGATTCGCCGTTACAAAGCACACACATAATAACAAGCAATATACTTGTAAGGAAACAAATATTGATAAAATTTTCATCAGGACGACCAGTACTAATAAAAAGGCGTTTTCACACCCTCCTAAGTTCACGGTGACAAAAGTGTGCTGACAGTCCTGACGACGACGACGCCAAGAGTTATTGTTATTTGTGTGTTGTCTGCAACAGTAAAAGATAGAAGACAAAATCAAAATCGTTGTCGCCGTTTCGAGGATTGTCAATGATTTGGTGTCGTCCTTACTTCCAGTGTGTTTTGTATTGTGAGTTGTGATTGTGACGGAGAAAAGCTCACATAAGTTTTTGGTTACTTTTGGCTTTTTTCCCTTCCAAAAGTTAAGCTTTGTGTCAAGTCACACAATCCTTCGTTACCGGACAGAAAGAGATAGAGTGCAAACAAACGTAGATAATACGTAATACGGCTCCTTCTTTCGATGGTGAAATTGGGGGGAAACGGTTGCTCGACACGCATTCATTATTATTATTACCCTTAGATGATAAAAAAATGAAACTCCGTGCGTTAACTTTATTCTGCGACAACAGAAAATAAAGTGAAATAATTGCCGGTTTAAAAAGGGTGTCCTTTTTCGTACTGCTAATGCGTTAAAAGGATCACATTTGTAAATAGAATGGAGACATAGTACAGCCTTTTCTCACATCCATACGTTTTACTCATACCTCAGATTCTTTGTTAAGAGTTTTTTCAACATTTCATGTCGCCGACTTAACAAGAATGTGCTTGCTTAGGCTGTTTTGGTATTTGGTTTTGCGTACACCGAACACCGATCCGTGAAAGTGTAAACCAAGCATCACGCTCATTTCCTATTTACATATTTGCTTTTTTTAGTACTTGCATTAAGTAGACATTAAAATATTTCGCGCCTTGTGGAAGGCTTACTGTTAAGAGAGTGCGTCTTTAGTGAAACCTGTATCAGGTCGATGCCAAATGAGTTTTTACTCCTGACCCATTATTTTAATTAACGTTGGTTATAATTTAGCTGCTTTTTCATTAGAACTTTTTAAACGTAATATATACTTTTGTTAGTTATTTAGGACCACCATTTGCTTGCACTTACTAGTTTTCAAGTTTTTGGTTGTCAAGCTTATTAAGATTTATAGAATAGAATTTAATGTTTGTCTAGTTTTAATGAGAATCTACTGTTGTTAAACAGAGAGCCGGAAAACTTGCAAAATAATGTTATTATTATTTGTTGATTTGTAGAGCAAGTAATCAAATAATAATGTTAAACAATATTGCTTACTCTTCTAAGAATAACATTTTGTTTGTCATTCCGAGCTCTGCTTAAAGATAAAAATAATACTTAGTACATACATAGCATATTCGTATTAAATTTTTAAAAACAACATAGCACATACATTTGAACCATGCGGCACATCTTCTTTCCGCTCTTAATATAAATATACTCTTCAGCTGTTTAGGCAGTACAGTACATATTCATATTAATTTAAAAAAAAAATTAGGACCAACATTTGAACTATGTGGCATACCAGATTTCCGCTCTTTGATTCAATTAATATTACATGTTATATTACAATATTAGAATGCGGCACATCTCCTTTCCACTCTTAAGATAAATAAACTCTTGAGCTGTTTATACATAGCACAGTGCATATTCTATTAATTTTTTAAAAAAAATTAGGACCAACATTTGAACTATGTGGCACACCAGATTTCCGCTCTTTGATCCCATTAATACTGAATTTTTTAAAACAACATAGCACATGCATTTGAACCAAGCGGCACACATCCTTTCCGCTCTTAATATAAATATACTCTTCAGCTATTTAGGCAGTACAGAACAAATTCATATTAATTAACAAAAAAATTAGGACCAACCTTTGAACTATGTGGCACACCAGTTTTCCGCTCTTCGATTCAATTAATATTACATGTTATATTACAATATTAGAATGCGGCACATCTCCTTTCCACTCTTAAGATAAATAAACTCTTCAGCTGTTTAAACGTAGTACAGTGCATATTCTTATTAATTTTAAAAAAAAAGTTAGGAACAACATTTGAACTATGTGCCACACCACAATTCCGCTCTTTAGTTCAATTAATATTACATGTTATATTACAATATTAGAATGCGGCACATCTCCTTTCCACTCTTAAGATAAATAAACTCTTTAGCTGTTCAAACTTAGTACTATACATATCCATATTAAATTTAAAAAAAAACGACCTTTATTTGAACCATGTGGCATACCAAATTCCCGCTCTTAGGTTTGAATACCTACGACTTACCATGACGACGACGAATAGGTGGACAGTTTGGATAGATTGCTAGACTATACGACTGCTTCGAGAGGTAAAAATTGTTACTTCTTTTTACGGGATTTAAAGTACACCGACAACCACGGAAAAAAATAAAGAAATCGTTTTCCTGTCATTATTTAGTTCAGCATAAACAAAAATAAAAGTGCCAGTTAATATAATACCCCACATTATCTCCAAATTGGTGAGTGGCCGTGTGTTGACAACAGCAAAAGAGAATTCCCACTAGGATTATTACTGCAGTGAATAAGTTTCGGATTGTAATACTATAACAAAGTTCGCACAAATTTCTCCAAAATCCGTGATTTTTGTTTCCACCATCGCTCACATAAGGGATTAATACTGTAGCTGGAATAATTGAAAAGTATCGCTCATCAAGCATGGAGTGTTTTCGCTATTTCTTTTGGTGGATGATTCTAATCAATGGGATAATTTTTGCGCGTACATCTCAACTTACATACTCAAGGAATAATTCAAGTAATTCGGGAGCTCCTGTAAAAAAAGGTATGTAGAAATATATGGGTCAATTGACTGTTTTTGCCGTGCATTGTTTTAGTTTTAAATTGATTCATTTTATGCGAATTGTGACTCTATTTTAAACGGTCCCAACCGATCGGGCCATAAGTCAAAAAAAAAATTGTCCCAATTCAAAAAATTTGTGGACTTTCGTACCTATACATAAAATGCCTCCTTTTTAAAAAAATATTTGTTAGGTGGGACATAAGACCCAACATATTTTTTTGGGACTTATGTCCCGATTATTTGATTTGGGACTTATGTCCCACTTAAAAGGGATACAAATCCCAATTTTTTCAATTAGGACTTATGTCCCTGCGCCGCAAGATGTACTTCACTCTCAAAGATCTGGCTACAATTAAGAAGGCCTATATTCGCCCTAAACTCGAATACAACTGTATTTTCTGGGCAGCTGCCCCAAGACCACATTACATCTACTAGACAGAATTCAGAACCTCGCGACAAAACTTATTGGGGACGTAAATATCGCAAAAACAATCGAATCGCTTGAACATCGTAGGAATGTTTCCTGCTTGTCACTGTTGTATCGCTTTTTCCACAAGCGGTGTTCAAAAAAAATATCCAGATGTATCCCGCCCATTCTCGAACCCATTCGTAATTCCCGTTACTCAATATAAGAAAAGCCCCATTCTATCTGCCTTTGGCGCTGATTATGCCGCGTCATAACGCCTAAGCCTCTGAATGTTTCCAATTTATACCTAGAGCATATGCTCGTTTGGTGCTATGATTATCGTTATCTTCTTTTGACTCGGTAGGTGGCGCTGGAGTCGAGATATTTACGAAAATGTGTATTTTAGGTCTGATTGGGTTCATATTCAATATTTATATTTATATATATATCTTCGTTTGGTGCTACTAAAGGTTTATCTTTTTTTGACGCTTTAGTCGAGATATTTACGAGATATAAAAAAGTAAGTGCATATGTATACCGACTTATCACATCTAAACCTCTGGTTACATCGAAGCCATATTAACACCATATTTTCGTTTGGTGCTCCGATAAGCTTATCTTTTCTTTGACCCGTCAGGTATCCAAATGAACGGATGGATGGTCATCATTCGTAGAGTGGGACGAACCTGGCTTTCCTAGCTTTCGCCATTAAGCATGCTCTTTGATCTATTCCCATTTAGCGGTTCTCTCTTCGAGAGTTAATCGTAAGCACCCGCGTTGCATCCCCAGAAAGAGCTTGGTCCTCAACCACAGTTGTCCTCAGACCGGTCAACCTTACGGTCAAGCCTGGTCAAACCTGGGTACAGAAAACTCCTGCGGTACCAACGCGACTTTGGTGAGGTCTGACATCAAGGGACTTAGTTCGTTCAGAGTGAATGCCTATTTGCGAAGTAAAAACCAACACTCGAACCCCATAATTTGTCACTACCCCAGGCACATTTCTTTGCAGTTGTACGACCAGTCTGCTAAATACGAAGAAAGTGCGCGTTCTAGTCATTCTAAGTACTACCAGCCTTTCCCCTTTTATCCGCCGAGTTTAACCAAGTATCGAACAGTAAGATACAGCGGTCGCCTCGGAGAGGATGGATGGTCAGAAAGGTAGTTACTAGTCCAATCAAGCAGGGCCCTATCAATTCCATAGCCATTCATCTTCGACTTGATGCCAACCTTTGTCAAATGCCTTGGAAATATCGAGTGCAACAACTCCACTTTCACCAAACTTGTGAATAGACTGGTTCCGCTTTTCAGTGAGATAAGTCATCAGATCACCTGTAGAACGTTGCCTGCGAAAACCTAATGCTGGTCGCTAAGGATTTCACGTGAATCAAGGTACTGCATAAGCTAACGACTTATCAGCGTTTCCATGAAATTAAAAAGTCTGGATATTAGCGCAATGGGTCGATACGAGGTGAGATGACGGTTCGCCTTTTTTAGGAACAGAATGGACAAAAGGCTATTTCCCAATTCCTTGGGAAGACTACAGAAGGTTAAGAGAACTGGAAAAGCCTGCGCAATGGAAATGCTAACGTTGAAGAACACCTCTTCAAAACTATAGAAGCAATACCATCAGTCACAGCAGATTTATGAATGTTGAGTTAATTTAATACTCTTTAGCTACTTGACGAGTACGAAAGTAGATCGGTTCCATAGAGGATTCGACTCTTGAAAGTACAGGCGGCGACCACACGCTATTGTAGTTGCGAAATGTCAAGGAAGCAGATTGCGGTCTTGTCTATAAAGGTGACAGAAAACTGTATAATGGATTAACGTTAACCTGCAAAAGTGCAAAACCCCACGGTCCTCTTCGGACACGAATTGTACGAGAATTGACGGCCATCAACAGATGTACCAGTAATAACTCACTGGTAGAAGCTGAGCCTATCTTACACCCATGCCGATTTAAGGGATGACGGCAACCGGTTGTATGATGCACAACTCCTTGCCGAGCAACTATCGTATTGGTAACATCAGCCGGTCAACTGATTTACCATGATTGGTAAGATCAGGGACACCTCCGATGTTACCAATACTATGGGTAGTAAACCACAGCCCCCACGTTACATCCCCAGAACAAACTTGGTCCGCATCCATAGTTATCCACAGACCGGTCAACCTTGCGGTCAATCCGGTCCGTTGGGCGAGACAACTCCCGTGGTACCAAAGGCTATCTTGGTGAGACTTAGTATCAATGATCTCGGTTCGTTCAGATATGAGTGCCTGGGCGATTGCAAAGCAAACCCTGGCAGCACATTCGTCCGGAACCTCAAAACATATCATTTACTACTAGGACCCTACAGCAAGCACCACCAAGCAGTCCTAGGCCACCTAAAATAAATATTCCAGACTCTCCAGCGGTAAAACGGTGTTAGAACAAGCCACTAATACGAAGAATCCACCAAATGAAATCTGTCTCTCAGTACCAGCAGCCCATTCTAGGCCGCTAAAGTACGAAGACATTGCCCAATCATGAGCATAAACTAAGTACCCGCGGCCCTTTTATTTTCTCCGTCGTAAAGCCCCGCACCCTACCCATGTATAGGGAAGGACGCAAATGGATGCTCACCACGGTGTCGTAACCCTGACTGGGGTCCCATCATGGCTGCTACGTCATCCGGAACAGATGACCCATGGTTGATTATCGAGGTTCTGCTCCTCTACTCCTCCTTTCTCAACACGGGCTTGTAACCGGCTATAGCGGAATTTATAAAGGTGACAGTTTGAATGTCAAACTTGTGTTCATAAAATTAGAATGACAGTCAGCATGCTGTCAAATTGACTGTTGTTTTTTTTTTGTTGAGCGCCCTTCAGGAAAATACCGCATTCATGCAGCTACGTTTGTCATCAAAGAGTATTCGTTGTATGGTTTAGGCAACAAGTTTTCAATTATGAACTCGACCCCAATATGCCAGTAAACTCGAAAATAATGTTAATTTTCCATAGCATTCTATACCGGCTGAGCCCCTCCTTATTAAAAGTTCCCTAACAATTTTCTTTCCGCAATTTCCTACTGCTTTTCCAATTATAATTTTTTTTAAAATTTTACAAAAAAAAAACAACGAAATTTTGTTCCATTAACCAAAAAAAATATGTTTCTTCTTATGCACAAAAAACCAACAAGGACTGATATGAAAATGTTGGGTGGAGAAAGACAGGTTATCAATTGTTTAAGCAAATGTTTAAATTTACACAAAATGAGCCACGAAATGGCACGAAATCTTTTGGTATTTCTCGTTAAGTAGTCTCTCATACTCTCCTAAATGTATATAAGAGTATTTCTATATTATTGTAGGTTTCCCATAGCACAGCATATACAGCCTATTTTGCCCGCAATATCCCCATTCTGGTATTCCGAAACGAAACCGATGCTCATTCAATATTCAGGACTCCTCTTGTCAATAATAGATTCGTTTGGTTGTTAGCTTCTGTTGCATTATTGTCAACTTGTTCTCCACGTAATACGCTTCCGTACGAGGGAATGATGTTTTTGGGTAATTCACAGAAAACGACTTCATTTTTTTTGTGTTTGCTCGTCATCATTACCATCTGTATTATCATCATCAGAAGGTAGAATGTTGTTCAGATTGTTGTGTGTTGTGTGGGTGGTGGTTAGCTGCTTCTCAAATATCCATTCATTCAAATGCGTTTTGCCGTTGTTGCTGCTTTTTCGCATTTTGATGATACTACTAGTAGGTCTCGGTTTGTTAGGTATAATTGGATTTTTGATTTCGTTGTCAAAGGAGGCTGCAGGATACCAATGCCAAGCAACAGGAACGAGTGGTTTTTTCTCTGCCTGTAGAATGTTTTGTGGGCTTAAGGGAAGCATTCGAGTTTTGATGATGATAAGGATATGTGTATTGGGTACGAAAAGATATCCAATTGGTTAGTTAAAGAAGCGATCGAATCTTGATGTCGAAATGGATTATAGGAGATGCTGGGAAGATAAAAATTTTAGGCCTCTTCAACTTATACGATATTGTCAAGAAAATATCACTCGTTTATTGTGTTTTGGAGTTGGGGTATATCTGGTAATATAAAATTGCAAAAAACAGCAAATATATAATATACATTTATTAACAATAAAAGGAAGGATATTCATGTGATAATGACCCTTTTATGGAATTTATGTTATGTTAAGAATATAGTGGTTCATAAGGAACTGAGTTGCTCAGAATCAATTATAGTTGCCTTACACTAAATTGTGACTTACCAGCTCCACAAACTACAGCCACGCAACTACCACTCAACTCACAATAGTCTAATGGTGTGTTCAGTCCATCTGTGGGCAATGTGGCTTAGAGCAACGACTACCGCACTTTGACAAGCAGCATCTACACAATTCTAAGTTTCGTGTTTGATATATGCGGACCAAAGAAGAATGATGGATTGGACGATGACAAACTAAGTTTATAAATTCAATAGATGACTCCATTGACTCCAAAAATGTAAACTGACAAAATTGTTCAGGAATATTGTGCAAAAGTAAATAATTCACATAGCAATGAAATTTTGCAGGATTGTAGGGCTAACTAAGGAGAGTATTTTTTGAAAATTTAACCTGGAAATCAGGGTGGGCATAATAATTTTAAAACGCTAAGAAAATGGGAATATCTCTGCAATGGGAAGTAGTACAAAATGCTTAAATAATGCAGAAATAAACTCTCTACATGTTCTAGTAACAACATTTGTTTAGTTATCTATCTAGTCTTAATTACAGATGTAAGAGTTAAGTTTGACTTCAAATATTACAGACATGACAGCACTATCTAAATAAATATTCTTCCTGGAACATGTAGACAGTTTAATTCTGCGTTATTCAAGATATTTACCGAACTTGCACTGCCTTCCATTCCAGAGATATTCCCATTTCCTTAGGGTACAATACCTGAAAAATTCGTTTTTAAATTCTCTATATTAACTTCGCGTGTCCGTTGCTGGCTGGTGGAATTTTGCGATACATTTTTTACCCACTTCCTCAAGTCCGATTTTATTCAAAATTTTCACACTTGAATAACACTTTGGAAGTGATCGGACCCCAGGGTCGTGGGATCCCATATAAATGTTTAAAAATTGTTCAAGAGAACAAGCTAACAGTAGTTTTATGGAACTTTAACTGAATGAGTCAGAATGGCATGCATTTTTTTTATTTTTTCCTTATAATATACAGACGCTAAAGGGGTTTGCACCCTTATAATACTTAGCATAGCGTGGGCGTTAGGAAATTGGGGAGAGGAAAAGGTGAGATGTCTATGCTTCTTTCTTTCTTTCCTTTACTCCGCGGAGGAGCATAGGGCTTCTATAAACGCCCACCAACGAACTCGATTTATCGCCCGAGGTTTCAAGAAACGCCACTCTGTCTCCTGGGATCTTGCTTCCTCTTCTATTGGCCTTTTTCATGTCTTGCTAGGACGGCCAACTCGGCGGCTTCCTTGTGAACTCCAGTGGAGCGCTAGTTTCGTAATATCTCCGCTGGATTTATCAAAGTGTGGCCAATCCAGCTCCATTTTCGTCATCTGATGGTGATCGCGATTGCTTCCTGCTGCATTACTCTCCACAATTCTTGATTGGTGATAATGTCCGGCCATCTTATTCTCAATATGCTCCTTATGCACTTGTTGACGAAGACTTTGAGGTGCGTCGCATTTGACTCTGTGACTGTCTCTGACTCTGTGAGATGTCTATGCACGAGTGTCTTAAACGACTGCAGATCATACAACAACAAACACAGAATCAGGAAATTCATTCCACATAACTATTGTGCGGCTAAAGAAGGAATTTCCGAATTAGTTAGTGCGTCCGGAGATAGGCTTAATGTAGGAACTCGTGGGCTCTTTTGAACACCGCTTGTGGAAAAAGCGATAAAACAGTGACAAACAGGAAACGTTCCTACGATGTTCAAGCGATTCGATTGTTTTCGCAATATTTACACCACCAATAAGTTTTAACGCGTGGTTCTGAACTCTGTCTAAAAGATGCAAGGTGGTCTTTGGGGCACCTGCCCAGACAATGCAGGTGTACTCAAGTTTAGGTCGAATATACGCCTGGTATATAGTAGCCATATCTGAAGGAGTGAAGAACATCTTGCACCGTTTCAGGAAAACTAAACATCTCGCAGCATTTTCGTTCCAACGAAGCTTGTTCTTGACGCACTTACCGAGAATTGGGAGTTTTTCAGTTTCTTTGATGCAACATCCATTAATTTAGAAAGGTTGGTGGTTTAAATTACGCTTGGCCGACAGAAGACAGCATTGGGTTTTAGAAGCCTTAAATTCAACGCTATTCAAGGTCAGCATTTTACGTGCTTAACATACGTTGTTGGATAAGTTCCATTTTCGTCAAAGAGGGACGTGCAGAAAGCGTGAAGTCATACGAAAAGCTAAAAGTGCTGTCATCAGCAAAAGAATGGATTGGATTAGAAGTAGCGAATAGGATATCGTTAATGAAAATGAGAAAGAGTGTCGGAGACAAAACAGAGCCTTCGGGAAAACCGGCGTGCGGTGAACATTAGATTTGAAACCGTCCAATATGACCTGGATAGAACGGCCAGAAAAGTAGTTACTAGTCCTATCAAGCAGGGCTTTATCTTTACATAAGCACTTAAATTGGTTCATAAGATTAAAGGCAGTGCAATGCTTGAATAAAATCGAGCTTTATGAAGTGGGTTACAAATTGATCAAACGATTTGGCGACAAGTACGCGGACAAACATACGCGAACGAGTAGTTAATAAATAGAAGAGATTTTCTGAGGAATTCAAAAACTGATAAAATGGATATATAGGTAAGAACCCTAATAAAGTATCTGCTTTTGGTTTTATTTGAATTGTTGACTTTAAAGCCATTTAAAAGAAATTTTTTGTAGAAATGTCATACACTATATTATAATTTATTCTGCTAATTCTTTTTCTTTTTGTAAATACTTATTATAGGTATATTAATATATAGTGATCTAGTATAAACTTATAAGCCATATGTTTCACTACTTTTAGTCTTCTGACCAGGTCATCATTGTCCAGGACCTGGAGTACCTCAACATTAATGTGTTTGCGTAGTTGTTGTTGGTTATTTTGAGAATGGGCTTTAATGACGTTGTCGACATGTTCATCTCCAAGTCCTCATGTAAGTTGTAATTTCGAATGTACCGCGAGGCACCGACGATGTCACGAAGTACTTTATTCTGAAAGCGTTTAATTATGTTTCTGGTACTTTGGTTGGCACAACCCCAGAGTTAAATTTCGTAAGTCCATATTGGCTTAAGGTCTTGGTTGTAAAGCAGAAGCTTGTTGTGTTCTGATAGGGTTGAGTAGCGACCCATTAACCAATACATCTTTCTGTATTTCAGTTTCATCTCTTCTTGTTTTTTCTTGACATGCGTCTTCCACCTGAGTTAGGCATCTAGTATCATACCAAG
Source organism: Nephrocerus scutellatus (assembly GCA_947095585.1). Taxonomy (NCBI): domain Eukaryota; kingdom Metazoa; phylum Arthropoda; class Insecta; order Diptera; family Pipunculidae; genus Nephrocerus; species Nephrocerus scutellatus. The sequence continues at coordinate 17,135,834 of OX352761.1, forward strand.
ATATTTGGCTGTGTTCGCGTATGGAACAACTTGATCATTGATATGCACTAGCTTGTGCTGGATATGTTTGTTGGTAATATCAATATGCACAGATTTGGTTTCGTTTAATTTGATACACCACTTCATAGTCCAGCGTTATACTTATTTGGCAATAGCTGTTTGTAATTTTTCTGTTGATTCATTATTATTGTCGCCAATAGCCAAAATTTCTGTATCATCAGCGAATATAGCAATATTATTTTCGTTGAACGTAGGTAAGTCACTAGTATACAGGAGGAAAAGGGTTGGTCCTACTACACTACCTGTGGAACACCCGCTTGAATTTTCTTTAAGTCACAATATAGGCTTCCCCTTACTTGATTTCGAATAATCGTTCTAATATATACGATTGTAGTAGTTCTGAGTACGGGCTGGAAGCAGTAATGTGAGCTTGTTATTCAACCCTTTATGCCAGATTTTTTCAAAAGCCTGGGCTACATCCAATAATATTGGTAAACAGATTTTTCTCTCTTCAAGTGATTGTTCAATTACCTTAGTTATTCGATGAACCTGGTCAACCACGGAGCGTTGATGATCTGAGATAAGACTTCTCTCTGCGATGATATCTAATCTAATCCCGGGGCCTTATTATTTTTGATCCGATTTATAGCTGTGCTAGCTTCGTCTATGCTTGGTGGCGGCAGCACAGAGTGGTAGTTTGAAACTATAGCGCTATGATAACTTAACTATGAAACGTACGATTTTGATTCTCTGGATATCGTGTAAAAACAACATCTATTGTAGATCCAGATTTTGTTGTTGCTATCTTATGATCATTAATTATATGCAGATTGCATTTTTCACGCAGAAAGTTATTTAATGATATCGAATCATTAGATGCACAATTTACATTTAAATCACCACCCAAAAATAAGTGGTAATTTATGATTTTCTGTGCCGCGCAGAGCAGCACCTCCGTGACTATATGCAAGTAGCTGGTGATGTAAAAACAGAATGATGCTTGATTAGCAGATACATAAATAACTACGAAAATAATTTTTTCTCATATTTTTTGTTGATAAAATATTCTTGTAGTGCCAATGCGTTAATATGCGCAATGATGAAGACCCCAAAGGACTCTCAAAAGATCCCAAAAGACCCCTAGAAGACCCTTAAAAGACGCCCAAGAAACCACAAAAAAATCCTCGAGAACGCAAAGGAAAATACCCTTAAAAGACCTCTGAATAACTCTCAGAAGACCCCCAAAAGTCTCACAAAAGACAAAAGACAAGACGCTCAAAATATCCTTTAAAGACCTCTAAGAGATTCTCAAAATGCCCCCAAAAGACTCCCAGAAGACCCACAAAAGACTCCCCAAAATACCCCCAATAGACCCTCAACGTTTCTTGAATATTGCTCTATAGTATGGTGTCCAATCTATGTAATTTCTATAAAACGACTTGAAAGGGTACAAAAGTCCTTTACGAGATTTGGTATAAAACAAATGAAATGGAATCTCGACACTATGCTCCGTTAACCTACAAAATGTGCCTTATGTGACTTATGTATGGTGAATTGTTATATTACGTTATCTGAAATCTCGGTAGATAAATCAACTAAACAAAAGGTCCTTAAAAGACCTCCAAAAGACCCTCAAAGAGCCCCACTATCCCAGCAACAAATATAGCATATAATCCCCCTCTTTTTCTCTCTCTAGCCACTCACACAGTCTTTTATTTTTACATTGTATTATTTGGTAAAAAACCGTCAAATTATCTGTTTTTGAGATGGAGTCTACTTCATAGATATATCACTTCTATGTGAATTAATTAGAACTTTATATGGAACTATGTTTATGTACCAAAATTTCGTCTATTCTTTGTTACCAACTATTATGATTGTTCATTGCACAACAGCGCAAAATATCCCTCCATCTTCAACCCCAGTGGTAGTTAAAGCATCACGCACGTGCATAATTTCTCTTCCTTAATTAGGAACACTCAACCTGACAGAAGGCGTCGTCCGTCCATCAGACATTGCATTTATTAAAACTATAAACTTTTACCGCAGTACTGCATTGTTCATCACGTATTTACTACAGCAACCGGCACTTACGTGTTGGAACAGCTGATGACACGAAATTGCAATTTCCAATTAGATGTCCGTTTAGAAATTTCACATTAAAATCGAATTAGGGCCACCTCAATGGTGTCTCTCTCTATCTGTGTGTATGCCGACAGGACGGACACGGACACGTCTTTCGGTGTTGGTAACAATTCAGTTGGGCTCAGAATATTCTGAACACAAAATTGCATAAGGAAGGGTTGGGGCAAAATAGCCATGCATTCGGTCTAATATTGCATTGTATCGATGTAAAACGTTGGGTATGGCAATTGACAACTACCCTTATACCATGACGAGTACTAACGCAAAGCACTTTACTTGACATTAAAGGAACGAATCACATATTGTGATTGCATCGAAGTTGCGTTTATTTGATGTCGTCCTCTCTAGTAATTGGCATAACCCACAGACACACACTTGTCCGCTTTTTGGGCTAACGGTTAACTCAATTGTGGTTCATTTTCAGGTCATATCGCATACGCACAACTAACCACGAGAATACCGAACATTAAAACAGACCAACACTTATTGAAGGTTCCTAATTACCTGATATTTAGAGTGAGTGTGCGTGCCTGAGTGTGTATTGAGTGAAATCTGCTATTCAATTTTGACCATGGTGTGGTGTTGATACGGTTAGCCGATAACATTACCTGCAAATATACGCTTAGTTGATATAGAATGCCTGGCAAATAAATTGCATTATCTATGAAATTTGTTTACAAAGCTTTATCCTTCACAGATAACTGAACATTTATTGTTTCTATAGATGACATATTCCCCTTTACGGGCAGTCCCCATAGTCGGAGCTCCCTTAGCAGGACAAATTTCGTGGACACAACCTTTTCATTAATTTTTCTATAGCCGGACACACCCATAACTGCATGCGGACACTATATTTTATAAGATTTTGATCAAAATATCTCTCATAAACGAACAGAATTAATAAAAATCACAAGCAAGAATTGTATGAAATTTGTAGTTTCCCTATTAACGCGACTTGTGTTGATGACAAAAAAAAATTAGTGATTCCCCAATTAACACGAATGCACACATTCATGCCATATGTCTTGTGTAGAGATTGGCCTTTTAGTTCATTTGGCTTGGCTTGTGTTGTGCTTTTTAAAATTCGTTTAACTAACTCAGAGCTATAAAATGGCACCAAAAAATATATGCTGTCTATTAAAGAAAAAAATGGAAGTTATTTACGTTTTCGAAAAAGAAAAATTGACTACAATGCTGGTTTTAAGTGCAAATCTTGTGAAGCTTCATATGCAAATCAGGTGAATGTCGAGCAGATCAATGTAAAGCTGCAATCTCTATTGCGTTGATACAAGCCGGAGGACATTTACAACGCAGATGAAAGTGGGCTTGTCTTTCGCGCATTACCTGACAAAACTTTCGCTCTTAAATCCGAGAAATGCATTGGCGGTAAATAATCTACGGAAAGACTCACTGTTTTGTATTTGGTCATAGGTGAAGCAGCACGCCCTTGAGCATTCAAACATTTATTAAAGAATTACCAGTGGATTGGAAATCTAACAAAAAAGCATGGAGACTCGAGAAATCAAGGACTGAATGGCTGCAGCAGTTAGTTGAACAGGAAAATGCGATACATAAACAAAAAATTATCTTATTCTTGGATAGTGCGGCATCTCTTCCAAGGGAATTAAACTTAACAAATGTAAACCTTGTTTTTAGCCTTCAAATTCAACTGCAGTTTGCCTTTGTGCAAGGCATTATCCAAAATTTTAAGGTTCATTATAGAGGCTCAATATTAAAAGACTTACTACCAAAACTCGGCACAGTGAGTTCAACATCAGAGCTGGCAAAATCTATTAATGTTATTGAAGCTTTGTACTTCATCAAAGCCGCTTGGGATAAAATTGTTGCAACAACCGTCAGAAATTGATTTCATAAACCTGGATTCTCTGAAATTAATCATAGTCTTCCCGATTTTGATGCCGAGGGTGATATACCACTCTGGCAACCTATGCAATATTCCAAGATCGGTTCGCTTTATCAAATGATTTTGACGCTTTTCTAAATATTGATAAAAGTGTCTTCATTGAAGATAACAATTCATCCGGAGATGAGTGAGTCTGAAGACGAAGCTCATGATGAAATTAATGACACCATAACTTCGTATGATGAGGCCCGTTTGATGGATATTTCCAGACTGACTTTATAGCATTTCACCACGGAAAGAACGTAGACTCATTTTGAAACCCAACAAGTTCAGTGAAACCAATCCATGTTTAAGCATTCTAAAGGGTTTTCCAATAAGAGGTTTCATTTTGAATAGCCTGCTATTTGGGCAGCTGTCAATTTTGAAGCTGTCATCTTTTGACATTTGACAAGTAAAAACTACGCCATTACTAAAATGGTACGATACAGGCTTCAACAACGCATTGAAATTGTTAAAATTCACTACAAAAATGGTGAAATGGTTTGCAGTCACAGCTTGCAAAACTAAAGCACTTTTGGGTCGTCGTGAAGCACCTTCTCGGCCGGTAATAGTGAAATTGGTGAAAAAATTTGAGCTGTTGGGACAAGCTAGTGATGTGAAGGAGAGCAATGATTAATGATTTTTTATTGCCGCAATTGGAAGATATTGATGTGGACGACGTGCCACACAAGCAACAAAACAATCAAAATTTTGCAAGACCGTGTTATTTCTCGAAGACGTGATCACAATTGGCCACCGAGATCTTGTGATCTAACACCTTTAGACTTTTTTCTTTGGGGCTACGTGAAAGATAAGGTCTATGCCAATATGCTCCACAATCGATTCAAGACCTTAAAGATGGTATTCGTGAAGTTATCGAGGACATACAGCAGCAAATGTGCGAATTTTTCATGGAAAATTTCATGAAAAGGATATGGTGCTGCAAGCGTAGCCGTGGCGGCCATTTGGCTGATATCGTTTTTAAATGTTAATGGCATACCTTCCTCTTTACAATGAAATAAACATTCATTGATTTTTCCTTAAAAAAATACTCTTTTTTTTAATATCAAAATGAAACCTCTTATTGGAAAACCCTTTACTATAACTATTATTTGTTCAACCAAAGTAGACTGGTTTTCCATTAATTTTAATGAAATGTAAACATATGTATGTACACTGTACGTAAATATATGTATGTAATGTTCGTACGTATCGTAATAATCATTTCTTAATATTCATACATTTTTACAACTTATTAAATAAACGACAATTTCTGTCCATTTGGGTGTCTCCAACAACGCATTTCAAATAAAAATTTTTGTTCTTCCCCCATAGGCGGGATAAAAACACAGCGAAGGTTGGTGTCCCGGCTATGGGGAATTTCACTGCATTTACCCTTTTTTTTACTCTTTTAAACTAAACCTTTATATAGAGATAGATATGATGGTTTAATAAGTCTTAAGGTAGACAAGTCTTTAGGTAGACTTGTTAAACCATCATCTCTATTAGCTCTCAGTCAGAATCCAGGAGTTTTTGAAGAAATTGGCCAACTTGAAGATAGCACAATTTGGTATTCATAGACTCAAAATAAGTCATGGTCAGACTATCAATGATGTTATTTGAGAGAAAATATACAATACGTAACATGATCAATTGAAAACGATCAATGTAGACGAAAATACACAGAAGTTTAAGTTGCCTACATTTTCGCTTATTTTGACCATCAAGTGCCAAGCAGCCTACTATTGGTTGAAGCATTTGCCTTTTTAGTTCTACGAAAGGCAAAAGTTTTGCAGACATCTCAAATCGTGAGACCTTTTACAATAAATCTTAATCTAAATCTTATAATAAATAAATCTTAAGAAAGGTGCACTAAGGCTAAGTTATACCAACAAAAAAATCAAAGGCGGAATAATTTTTTTATCATTTACCATTTTGAAACATAAATAGTCATATACTATCGCGCAGCGCCGCTCTTAGACCATAAATAAACAATTTTGTAAATTTCTCGAATCCACTGGTCTCAAAAAATATAAACATTTCATAAATATATCAACTCCAGCGCCACCTACTCAGCATTATATCCATAAAGATAAACAAAAAAACAGAAAACGGTAATTATATTACTTTCTTCTTCTTTCGCTCGGTCGGAAATAAGCTGACGGGAAATTCTAGTCTTGTTAGTACGTTAGTAGGAACGGGTGTCATAACGGCCCAAAATTACCACAACTAAATAAAAATCAGTACAAATGTGAATCTCTGCCATTTACTTTGCGAGAGCTCAGTTCTTCTTTAGAGGTTCATGCTCAAGGCTCTTTTTTTTATCGTTTGCCATAAAAGCAAATATCAAATACCCTCTCCTTCTTCGTACTACCCATAGCTTTTATGTCAGTTTTATTCCAAGATTTAGGAAACGCTGATTGGAAATATGAAATATCTTGAAACACATGAAAGCCTTAGTAATCAGCAGTTCGAGTTTCTCAAAAAACGTTCTACTGATGATTGGATGGCTTATCCTACCGTAAAACCAGTCTTTTCATAAATTTGGTCACAGTTTAGTTATTGCCCTTGATATTTCCAAAGAATTTTGTAGAGTTTGGCATCAAAGTCGGTGTGCTTAAGTAGTCGATGGACAACTGCTTCATTGGGTTTGTAACTATCTTTGGGACCGCTCAATATTCAAGCGTTTTTGGTTTCTAGTCGAAAATACATCCCATTAGGGCTGGTGTACCTCAGGGCTCTGTTTTATATCCGACACTCTTTCTCACCTTCTTCAATGATCTCTTGCCTGCTACTTCTAAACGAAAAATTGAATTCATTCCTTCACTTACAAGTTTGATTAAAGGTCGTCGTCTTCACAGGTGGAACATTGTTGTGCGCACGTTAAACTCTGAACTGAACAGCCTCATTGAATGGGAAATAACGTAATAGAGTAGAATTAAGCACTTCTAAACCCTAATACTGCATTTTGTCTACAAAGCGAAACTTAACTCTACCGCTATTATATACCAATGGCTTTTGCAGCGATGAAACCGAAATACTCTCTATTCTCAATGTATGCTTTAACTACAAACTTTATTGGAATGAACACAGATCTTCATCGTCGCCAAATATGCTGCGGAATTCTCAGATTTCTTAACACGGTTCAAGAAATATTGCACTCCATCTGATCTGGATAATATTTACAAGGTGTTCATTTGCCCTAATAATTTTGAAGTGAAAGCACTACAAGGCTCGGTTCGACAAGGATATCGATTGGTAATGAGCTATAATGAAAACATAATTTTTATTTCAGTATTTGTAAAAATATGTAGCAGGAAGATTCTCAAATCGCAGGAAGACGCAGGTGACCCGCCTGCTATTGTTCAGCGACTAGCAACGATGATCACAAAAAAAAAAAAAAACAAATCTTTATTATGAAGACACGTTTAGATTGGAAAACAGGATACTATATTAGTTAGCGGAACAAAATGACTACCATAAGGATGTGACAAAAAAAATGCAACCTTTTCGTACTTCTGTTCTACGCAACATTTATACGGATCAAGAAAATATATCATTGTATTGGTTTCTGATAATGCAACTCATTATCACCAAAAACTACACTTACATTGTTTGCAGTTAATTATAACAGTGAGATTTTTTTGGTGCCCGTCTGCATCCGTTGATAAAAAAAAATAAAAAAGCTCTCCAAATATTGGCTTGTAACATTTATCATCCTAAGTTTTATTATTTTTTAAAACAAACAAAGATCTTCAATCGCTATAAGGACTTGTCATAAGTTCAACGCGCCTTTCTTTCAAGGTTAAAATTTAACTTCAAACTCGATGATGAAATCTACAGCTAGCAGTTACGTGTTGGTTTCCGGTTGAAATGCCTCGAACCGATTTTGAAAATCTCTTAGCTTATCACACACTTTATAGTGATGAAATACAAAAGGATATTGTGTTTCCCTTTGGAACATCCGTTCTGATCAAACATGCTTCTATTCTTGAAGAATTAAGTGAAATAATGTATTTATTTAGTAAGCAAATAAAAGAAGTTTGCTTTTTTTGGTAAATACTTTGATTAAAAGCCACTGCGTGCTTAGTCTTTAAAGTTGCTTGTGGTAGCTATCTAGATGTCATTTAATGTTTATCCGAGTAAAAAATCCACCCTAAATGACTTGAAACCTATAGTTGTATTAATCTTTCTATATATCAATAGTTTTTAAAGTTGTTTATATATCTTGAGTTGATAACATCTATGAAAAAGTTCATAAATACGATTTACTACCATATTTTCTCTACGCAAGCTCCTTTGTTGAAACTCTAAACATCAACGGACATAAACGATCAAAGTTCTCCGGTCAGTTTTATTTAAATTCTTTATTTAAAAATGCTGGATATCTACATACAAATGGCAGAGTTCTTTCCGCTTCTTAAAAACGAAATTTATATTTCGGTTCCATTATCTTTAAAGTCTTTAAAGCTGCCTATGACTGCAGATTATAGTATATGCTAGAGTATAGTATACCTATACAGAGTATAAAGCAATAAGAGACACTGACATGACTGACGTGACTTTGTAGGTTGACCATGACAAATGTTAACAAATGTTATAAGCCAAGTAAAAATATCCAGATTACTATCAAGCCCATTAAACATCTATTACGGACTCCGACAAGCGGATGGAATGGCCTGAGTCCTCTTCAACCTGGCGTTGGAGAAAGTGATTCGAAACTCTGACGTAACGGCGAGAGGAATCATCCTCTATAAGTCCATTCAGATACTGACTTACGCAGGCGATATCGACATCGTTGGTAGAAACCAAAAGGCTGTACAGGAAGCCTTCATCTATCAGATCTAGCGGGCGGAACGAAATCAGGGACTGTACATACATAAGAGCAAAACAAAGTACATGGTGGCCACGTCTGCGAGCAGAAGATCCAACATTGGTCCTTCAATTAAAATAGTGGAGCGCAAATTTAAAGTAATCCAATCCTTTAACTATATCGGGTCAACTGTAGCAGCATGGAACCAGAAATACGCGCACGATTGCTCTAACCCAGCAAAGCCTACTTTTGTCATTCAAGACTCTTCAAATACCATAACATCCAAACTGCGGGTTTATAAGACAACGCTCATACCAGTAGTTACATATGGATTCGAGACTGCGGTGCGTAGCAAAAAGCATTATGAACTCTTAGCCGCGTTTAAGAGAAAAGTCTTACTGAGAATTGTTGGCCCCGTATGTGAGGAAGGACGATTCCGGAGACTCTATAATGATAAAATCTACGAGCGTTATCACGATCGCGAAGAGAATTAAGCTCGGTAGGCTCCGGTGGGCAGGACACCTAGCTAGCATGAGTGCAGAGGATCCTGCTTGGAAAGTCCTTTGCGGTAGGATTTATGAAACACGACAGCGAGGCCGGCCAAGCCTATGCTGGAAGGATGGCGTAGACCAGGACGCCCAGAGTGTAAGGATGCCAAACTGGATGACATCGGCTTGAAATAGGTACCGGTGGAGAGATTTTTTTCTGGAGGACAGGGCCTGACACCGGTTGTAGATCCAGCCAGCCAGCCACAAACACACAAACAAACACATCTAGACGCGAAGTTTATATAGAGAATTTAATAAAACAGCAGAAAGTCATAGTCTTATGAAACACTTAACGAAACCAGCATTCGCTAACACGGTCTAGCGTCTCCCTCCACGTATAGGTGTCTTACCATTTCTATTAACCCCAGCGTCCCCGAAAATTATAGAAATGATAGAATCGACACTAATATCGGTTACCACTCCCTCCCCACAATCGATCAACTCCCTCAATACAAGTATTTAATTCCAGGTGGTAAGTATCCAGGTGTACTGGATATGTTGTTGATCAGCACTGCGTAGCGGAGAGTGAAAAATTAAATCATAATTTCGCACTTTCGTAACGCTCTCAATTTCTCCCTCTACTGAACGCACCAAAAGAAATATGACTTCAAAAATTTACTGTACATTGGCGAAGATTCTGGCCCCGCCCATAAAAGAAAGTCGTGTTGTGGCCACAACTCCCTTTTTTGTTAATAGTAGGATTCAAGTTGGGAATTTTTTTTGAGAGATATATGGGGGAGTTGGGATTCAACTGGTGAGTTGAAAATCGTTCTCAGAGTAGTTAATTGTAGCAAGGATGGATCTTCATTCTTAAATGTTTATAAATCATTTTTTACAAAAGCAAATTCCTTAAAAATGGCACAGATCTGAAGATCTGCTTTCCAGTATTAGAACCGAATTCAACTTAGCACATTTCCACTTTGTATCACTTTACTGCAATATTTGCAATCTATTTACTGTTTTTAGCTCTATCCTTTTTATCGTTATTACATTTATTCGCATTCAATCTGAAATCTTGTAAAAAGTACTGTTCACAAAGTGAGAACTTATTTTACTGATCAATTTGGTTGGTGCGAATATCTGCATAAAAAGTAAATGTTAATAAGAAAAGGCTTATCCATCTCCATGGAATTCGCTTTGATGTGTATCAAAGCCAAAAAGAATTGACTTTCCTTTCAGGTTCACAATATTTTCACTTTTCTTTTAGTTCACCGAACCTCATCATGAATAATTGATTAGAATGTCATACTCGTGTTTGTATCTGTGTATGTCAGAACTTTTCGAATCAGATACAATCATATACCTATACTCGTACAACGCCCGCGTTATTCATCTGCACGTAATTAATGCTTAAATCTGTGCCAGGAGCAATGACAGCAATTTTCTCCCTCAGGATAGCTGCTCCGTGACTGTGAATCTATGAGTATCCATGTATGTAGCTTTGTGACTGATGATGTGAATGTTACGTTCGTATTTTGCTGCGTCTGTGTGTGCTTCATTAGGGAATCATTGAAATGAATAATGAAAAAGTCTACGGTGTATTGCCAGAAGCGCATTATTGTGGAATCCTGCTGAGCGATATTGTATTGGTTATAAGATTTCAGCCGATACCACCAGCTGATAGGATCAAATTAAAATTAATGTATTTAGGTATTTGCGGAGAGAAAAATGCCATTTTTTTTTCTTGTTAGTTGGTTGCCGGCAAACACGCACATTAATTCAAGTTTAACATTGTAATTAATGCCGCTTTGCACGGAATACTTTTGCATTTCCATCCCAGGATCTACTACTCCGTGCTACACACTCAGAACTTACTATCATCAAGCGGGGATAATAAGATATTATCGGCTTCGTTTCTCCACATACCCAGTAACTGTTAAGTTGTTCATTCTATTTACGAGAACGTGTCAAATATTGACTCTTTATTTTTATTACGAAAACTGCTCATCTCAACATCAATCAGTAAATTAACATTTTATTGTCTTACATATTATTATCATGCTTCCAAGATAAAAATAATAAAAAAAAAACCAAAAACGATTTGTGTTAATTTTTTAAATTAATAAGGACGCTCAATTTTTAAATGTAAATAAAACAAATTGTGTGTGAGATTTTTTTTTTATTTGAAAGAATATTTTATGGCATTATGTATCGATTATATCTACGTTCAAATGTCCGCTGTGACTTCGGTTGGTGGCACGAATTCGGGAGGTCCAATTTTCGATGACTTTGTTCGCAAAAATCTGGCTGAATTTGCTGGATGGCTTTCATAATCATGACTTTGTGGGCTTCAATTGTGTGCGATTTATTCGCACAGACCTGCGATTTAAGATAGCCGAACGATAGATAGGAATAAGTCTAAAGGCGTTAAATCGCACGATCTCGGTGGTCAGTTCACGTCGCTGCAGCGCGACATAAACATGCTTTCAAAACGCTCGTGCAGAATGTCCATCGTAACATGCGCTCCTGTTTGAACCACATATCGTCGGTATCCATATCATCCAGTTTAGGCACCAAGAAGCTTCTCATCATCGATCTGTGGTGCTCGCCCACCCTTTGTAAAGAAGTACGGACCGATGATTCCTCGTGTGAATTGTTTAACAATTCCACAATTTTGCTTGTTCTGTTATATCGATTCATCAAAAAATTAACCTCGTCGCTTCCAACTGATCGAGAGCACCATCAGCGAACACACGGCGTTTTCGTTTACCTTAAGTTCCTGAGTCAGTTGGATTTTATACGGGTGCAGACCCAAGTCCCGATGCGAAATTCGCCAAGTTGAAGTCACAGAAAGGCTTAGCTCTAGTAATCGACTATCAGCAGACCTTGCGTTTAGGCAACAATTGTTAACAAATTTGACAGATGTTGCTTTAACAACACGGCCGCTTTAACCTAACAGCATCCCTATTGAAAGACCCGTTGTAAGAAACTTTCTTCTCACTTATTAGTTATTAGTTCAGAATATAGATTTCCTGGATTCTGCAATAGAGTTCGACTTATTATAAAGTTTGGACTGGATTTTATTTATAATTTTATAATAAGAATTGGATTGTAGAGTTATTATACAATGATTTAAAGATGATTGCAGGATGATAATGGGAAGATTTTAGGAAGATTATAAAGTTTGGCATCCATAAACGCTGGGCGTCCTGATCTACGCCATCCTTCCAGCATAGGCTTGGCCGGGATCGCTGTCGTGTTCCATAAATCCTACCGCAAAGGATTTTGCGAGCAGGATCATCTTCGCTCATGGGAGCTAGGTGTCTTGCTCAGTGGAGCCCACCGAGCTTAATTCTCTTCACGATGTCGACATTGCGGTAACGCTCGTATATAGTCTCCAGAATCGTCCTTCCTTACATACGGGTCCTAAAATTCTCCGTAAGATTTTCTCTCGAACGCGGCTAGGAGGTCAGAATGCTTTTTGCTAAGAACCAAAGTCTCGGATCCATATGTAAGTACTGGTATGACCATTGTCTTATTTACCACAACGAGGATGTTATGGTTAAGTTCCTGGATTTGAAGAGTCTTGACAGACTATAGTAAGCTTTGTTGGCTTTAAGCAACCATGCGCGTATTATTGGCTTCATACTGTTATCGGCTGCTACAGTTGACCCGAGATAGTTAAAGGATTGCATGATTTCAAATTCGCGTTCCAATGTTTTAATTGAAGGACCAATGTTGGATCTTCTACTCGGAGACGTGGCCACCATGTACTTTGTTTTGCTCTGATATATGTACAGTCCCTGATTTCGTGCCGCCCGCTAGATCTGATAGATGAAGGCTTCCAGTACAGCCTTTTGGTTTCTACCAACGATGTCGATATCGCCTGCGTAAGTCAGTATCTGAATGGACTTATAGAGGATGGTTCCTCTCGCCGTTACGTCAGAGTTTCGGATCACTTTCTCCAACGCCAGGTTGAGAGGACGCATGCCAGTCCATCAGTTTGTCGGAGCCCGTTATAGATGTTAAATGGGCTTCATAGTGATGCGGATATTTTTACTTGGCTTATTACATTGGTCATGGTCAACCTACATAGTCGTGTCAGTTTGTTTGGGATGCCGAATTCTCTCATGGCTTTATAAAGTTGTACTCTGGCTATACTTTCAAAGTCGGACTTAAAATCTATTAACAGACGGTGTAGTGAGTTTTGAAACTCTTGACGTTTTTCCATCAACTGCCTAAGGGTGTAAATCTGATCAGTTGTTGATTTGCCCGGGATGAAGCCATACTGGTATGGACCAATGATGACTTTAGCATATGGGGCTATTCTGTCCTGAATGATAAAGGAGGAAATCTTATACGCGGTACTCAACAATGTTATACCACGATAATTGCTGCGGGTTGAGGCACAGGATGCCTCTTCGCCAGTCTTCTGGCATCGCTTCTTCCTACCATACTTGCTGTATTAGTTTATGAATTGCTTGGTGTATTACGGGCCTCCTGCTCCGCTGGGATACCATCAGATCCCGGCGCCCTATTATTTTTGAGCTTATTTATCGCTCTGCTTACTTCGTCTATGTGGGCTGCCGTGGCTCAGTGGATATGCGCGTGGCTACTGAGCAGGATGTTCATGGTTCGAATCCCAGTAACACCAAAAGTATTTTTTACGGTGTCCCACCTCTCGCAAATTGGCGACAAACGTTTCGAGAGTAATAACTTGTCACGGAAAGCTTCTCAATTCGCCGTTCGGAGCCGGCCTTAAATTGTAGATCCTTTCCATTTTGTGTCCAAAAATTAAATGCGCAACACAAATAGTCGCGAGAAGCTAGGCCTTGGACCACAATGGTCTGTCGCGCCGAATATTATTATTATTAACTTTGTCTATGCTTGGTGGCGGCAGCACAGTATGGTCTTCGGTCATTGGTGGAGCCTCAAATTCTTCAGTTAACTGGCCATTTATCAACTCATGAAAGCGTTCTGTGCAACGCGGTGTATATTGCGTCATACCGCGGACTCTTTGGTATAACTTCCGCGCCTCGTGCCGTCCTCACTCTCTGTACTGTTTCAGTTCACGGATGAGATTCTTCTTCAAGGCGACCTTCTTTCGCCGATGAACTGTTTTTTTCATATCTTCTGAGCTCTTTATATTCATCTTCGCGTGCCCGAGAGATTCTATGAGATTGTTGCATTAATCGGTACGCAACATTCTTACGTTCAGTCGCTAACTTACATTGAACTACTGCCTAGTCAGCAGTACTAATGACGGTATTCTTAAGGCGTGTCCATTTCTCTTCTACGCCGTCACCATAAAGATGTAATCACTAGGATATACAAACATTGGGTAAATCAATAATAGAAGTACTATACTATGAACGTACTAAAATAGAACCCTGAGGGACACCTAATAAGCTTAAAGTAATAAATAGAAAATGAAAATTAACAAATATAAAGCAAACACTATTGTAAAATGTTATTTTTTCTAAACTTTGCTTAATATGATTAAAAAGTTATCTAATCTCAGTCTACAATCCTTTAATTTGTTAACTGTTGTTAAAATGGTGTCATTTTTCCCAAAGAAATCAAAGTAATCAAGTAATTCAATAACTGCACAAAAAAGGAATAAAAAATAAAAACTACAAAAGAACAAAAGAACAAAGAAAAAAGTGTCTGTCTTTGGCATTCTTTGGAATCATACGACAAATCGATAATCAGTTTTTCCTTTTGTCCTCGAAATGCAGTAAAGGATCAGCAAAAGTCAAAAGACTGTGAGGTGCTTGAAAGGGAAAAACTTTTTATCTGCAGCAGGAACAAATTTGAATTGGTTGATTTGATGTCTTTTTTTTTGTTGTTGCCTTTGTTGCTTTTGTTCAATTCAACTCAGAATTGGCATGGCATCCGTTAGCGTAGCTGCATAGTATTGCGGTGTGATAATCTCTTAATAGCAATTCGGGCGAAAAAGTCGTCATAAATAAAAAGAGGACGAACGGAAGCGAGAGGAAAAAGCAACAATTTCTGTAATAGCGAATAGGCAGCCGCATTGAAGCAATCACAATCGCACAACCAAAGTTCTATTGACACAATTGAGGGAAAAAATCCCCTGTGCAGCGGCCATCAAACTAAGAGAAAAAGGATAAAATAAGACAGGATACAGCCAGCGTCGTCTTAAGTGTCAATATAGGAACATGTACATATGTGTCGATCTTGAATGGAAAATTGGGGGGAAAAAAAAAGTAAAACTACAATGCGCCTGAGATTGAATGCTATTGAGTGTGTATGTATGTGGAAGGCCAGGAAGGAAAACCAGAAAAGCAAACTTCAGTCTGTCAATTTAATTCTATCTTTCACACTTCTTTACCACCCAAATGATCACATACGCGATTAGTTTTTGCCACCATGCCACCAGGCGTCAAGGGATATTGGGATTAGGGTGAACATGAACAGCCTGTAGTTTTGCCAAATTGGCAATCTTGTCACGCCCCATGTCTCAAAGTATAATTTTTTACTTTAAAGGATAACACTTCTCGTTGAAGAAATGGTGATTTTATTCGAATATATTCGCGTATTCCGAATTCTTTGCAAACGCTGAAAAAAGTATGTCAAACTTTAAAGAAGAAAACAAAACCACCCTGTATAAGGAGAACATGTAAGTAAGAAAAACTATCTGCGAGGGTTTGAAATCTATGGAAGGAACAAAACTATTGTCCTACACCAGAGCAAGTTAGATACAATACATGTGATGTACTGAATGCTTTCAAAAATCCCTGAAGAACTTTCCAGTTTCCTCAGGCGATTATTAGATTTTGCTTCGCGCACTTGTTTGTCATTTCTAATGAAATAATAATTTTGCTCGAATCGAATCGACTTTAAAAGGATATAGTATTCCAGCATGGTGTGCGTTGGCTGCGTTGTTGGTTTTCCCTTGTGCCTCATGCAAGAAACTCGCTTGGATTGTCGAGAAAAGAAAATAAATAATATATCGAATTAAAGCAACAGAGAGGTAATAACAATAATCTTATGATAATATCCCAGTGGAAAATAAACAAAAACACACATACACCATCATTAAAAAAGGTCTATTATTGAATTGATTCATGGCAGTAAAGACGAGACGTTTACTTAGCCGCAAAGAAAATAAAATCCGAGTCAGTGAACTTGGGGTAAACTTTAGAGAACTTCCAGAAATCTTAATTCTTACTGAATAACAATAATAAGAGTCATGGAATTATTCTTTATATTTTCAAAAATCATTCTGATCAAAGTAGAATAAGTTAAAGGCAAAAACACTTAGATCAATTTAGATTCAAGACAAAAAAAACCTCTTTGTTCTGACTTCAACAAATTATTTCTATATAAAATGTACGTCAGCTTTCACACGACAAAATTTAATTTCTCCTGCATTTCCGGTTGTATGAGTATACACTTCGAATTTGTTTGTAAAAAGCTAACTTAAGAAGGGCGAATAACACAGACTGCTTCAGAAATGCATGTGGCCGTAACTATCTCTTACTGGTGGAAGTGCGATCAAACCTCCACGTGGTGGCCGCTGGTAATTTTCATCCAGTACAGGAAAAGCGAAATTATCGGGCTAGTTCCTTCAAAGAAAGGTTGGCGCGAGGCCAATAACCTCACCCGTAAAAAACCATATTACATAATACACTGATGAACGACGACGACCACGGCAATGAAGACTTTTCTCATGGAACGTACGCTCACTGTATAGAGCTCGAGCTGCACAATATCTAGCAGATACCCTGTTGTCCAAAAATAATGCTGACATAACAGCAATTCAGGAGATGCGATGAACGGGGAATGGTGTCTTAAAAAAATCAGAATATGACCTATATTACAGCTGTCATGCAAGACATCATGTGCTCAGGGTGGGATTTCTAGTCAGCAAAAGAATGAAAGCCACCGTTAAAGCAGTAAATGAATGGCTTTGCACCATTCGCATGCGGGCAGATTTAAAAACATAAGCCTCATAAACGTTCTAGCACCTACAGAGGATTCCCCAGATGATGAAAAAGAAGAATTCTTTGAATCAGACGAACGGGAACTCCATACCGGTCCTCATTATGACGTAAAAATCATACTGGGGGATATGAATGCCAAAATAGGTAGGAAGCCAGTATTCAGGCAGTACATTGTCACCCATAGCTTACACGAGATCACTAATGACAATGGACAACAAGTCATAGAGATGGCAGCAAGCAATAATTTGGTCGTTGCGAGTACAAGGTTTGCGCGTAAAAAATATCTACAAAGCCACCTGGGTATCTCCTGATGGAGCCAATCGCAACAAAATATCTGATGACGATACGAACGTACCGAGGTGCCAACGTCGATTCGGACCACTATTTTGTTTGTATGGTGCTCCGAGCGCGGATTGCATCATCAAGAAAGACAGCATCCGCGAATCCGGTTCGAGTCAACACGGCTGCCCTTCGCAACGAAAAGACCAGAAACAACTGCGGTCAAGCGATAAGACTCGCCCCAAATGCAGAAAGAGTAAGTCCTGGGGCTGAGATGTCGGTCGTAGAAGAGAAATTGACACGCCTTAAGAATACTGTCATTAGTACTTGTGACTCCATCTTAGGCAGTAGTCATAGAGATCGGAACGACTGGTGCGCTGACGAATGTAAGCTAGTGACTGAACGAAAGAATGTTGCGTAACGAGCAATGCAACAATGTCATAGAACGCGGGCACGCGAAGATGAATATAAAGAGCTCAGAAGATATGAAGATTCACCGGTGAAAGAAAGCATCCTGAGAGAAGAATCTCGTCCGTGAACTAATACAGTATAGAGAGTGAGGACCGCACCAGGCGCGGTAGTTCTACCAAAGAGTTCGCGGTACCCCGGCCAAAATTTTTACAAAAAGTGTTGGCCCTCGGAAATACACATGTGTACAAAATTGGAAGAAAATTGGGGTAATTTAAAAAAAAAAAGTTGTATAGGGCTTCACGCCCCAGGGTCCGGGGTCTACAAAATTTTTTACATAAAAGTTTTGTCCATCGGAGATACATAAAAGTTTTGTCCATCGGAGATACACATGTATATAAAATTTGAAGAAAATCGAGTTAATTTTTTTAACAAAATTTGTATGGCGCCTCACGAGTCTCTAAAATTTGTACAAAAGTGTTGTTCATCGGACATACACGAGTATATAAAGAAAATTGGGTAAATTTTGTAAAATATTTGTATGGGACCCCCCCGACCACGAAGCCCGCTGGGCTCTAAATTTTAATAGATAGTGTTGTCATCGGCGGTATGCATGTGTGCAAAATTTCAATGAAATCAGACTTTGGGAAGAGGGTTAAAAATTGATCGCAAGATTCCACGACAAACAAACAAACAACAAAAGAAGTTAATAAATTTGCGGGGCATTGGAGTAGTCCACTAAGAAGACTCAGTACGAATAAGTTGTATTAACAATGATCGCAAGATATAAAAAAAATCACTCTATTACTTTTTGTTGCGACAAGCTGTTAGTATGTAATTGTATCCGAGCTTAAGAATTTGAACTTTGTAGTATTTAGTATCAAGTTAATCAAAATAATAAAATTAAAAAACAGAATCGTATGTAACGACACAACATACAAGTATTTATTGTAACGATAGAAGTGTTCACGATCTATTGTAAATAATTTTGTTTGAAGGAATCTATTGTACTCCAGCAAAAACTTAAATTCCAAAAGCCCAAATCTGATTGCTGAACGAATTCAAAAAATGACACTATCAATAATTCGATATAGAAACGGTGGACCATCAGGAGTTGGGAGTTTCCGAATACAAAACTGAAATTTATTCTTACATGCACCTGTCACAGATACATACATACGATACATTGTCGACTAATAGGCATCCGCACCACTACTGGTTAAATCCATGCAAAAGTTACAAACATTTTTGGATGTAGACTTTAAATTAAGGATTGGATGTGAAAAAGGGAATCATTTGTCCAATATACACTCACACATATAGCACAAAAGAAGAAACCACTAATGATAAAACGTGATTTTGTGGTTTACGGGGAGCAACGACCGACGATGGTAAAATATGCCCGATTTTACTGTGAACTAAGCGGATGAGTTTATCTGTTTGTCGTTACCCTTCTATGCAGGCAACAATTCGCTGAGAGGAAAAAAAAACTTTTTGCCATCCTTTTATATCACATTTATGCCCTAATTTAGAGGGCAAACATGGCATCTACAGTATGGCCTTCATGCGGTGCAGAGTGACATTACCGTACGGAAACCAACCGAAATCAGCACGAGGACATGCTTTGCAGAAAAACTCAAAGTGACCAACGAAGAGGCAAAGTCACCCAAGCCCTCCAGTCAGTCGAAAAGTCGAGCAAACTTTAATTCAAATAAAAAACACAATAAAAGGGGAAAGTTTTTTCTGTGGTTCCCCACACACCGCGTCCTACATTCATTTTTATCGAGTTGTCCACGGATGATTGCGAAATCGTTCAGATACATCACGCCCAATTATTGTTACAAAAAAAAAACAACAACAACAAAAAAGGTTGAAGAAAAATACTTCGCATTCTGAAGCTCGCATTGGGATTGAAATTTAAAATTCTGATGAAAAAAGTTTCGTTTTTTTTTTCGTTGTTGAATGTGGGTTACTGGTGAAAGGTCCTGTGGACAAAGTAAGCAAGAAGAACAATAACAATGGAAGGGATTTTTCTTCGGATTTTATTTTTGACTAATCAGCCTCCAGGAATTGAAACTTGCCCGGACGGACCGGACCGACCGTTTGAAGAAACGGAATGAAAAATTGAAAACAAATAATTTTTGAAAATGTTCCGCATGATTTATGATCCTTTGCTGAAGTTTGCTCGTAAATTTTACGTTTATCCCAGTTTCTTGATTACACTTCGCCATGGCAACAGTAGGAGACTTGTCCGGAGTTTTATTGTTTCCCTTTTTTTAACTGAAATATAGAAAATGTAAATAGAAGAAATGGTCAATTTAACTTATTGTTCCTTTTTGTCAGATGATTTCATTCACGCAAATATTTACGTTGATCGACATTGCTTGGAAGCACTGCCGTTGACTTGAAATAAATTTAATTACCAAAGCGACCAATTTCATTTAAAAATTTTCTTAGGATTTGCAACGATTGACAATAAATAATTCTGAGCTTTTATGTGTCATCGGACCTAGTTCTTGCTGGCCACAGTAATTCTTTTAAGTAAATGAAAACTTATTCAATTATATAACCATTACATTATTGTTGTAACGTCATTACAATAAAACAAAACACATAGTGACAACGAAATGTCAATTAACGTATAATCGTCATATTTGACATCAAAAATCAGAGTACGGTCTGGCCATCTACAAAAAATCGCTCTACCAGAACTGATTTCGAGCCGATGCCATACAGTTGTCATAAATAAATCATACCACAAAGGAATTTCTTGGCTCATGCCAGCAAGGTATCCTGCCCACCGGATCCTTACGTTTACTTGTGTCCTATATAGCCTTGTGGCTCCTAGGGCCTCTACTAAGCCTACGCGCCATCGCGTTCGGTTCCTGGCAATGAGCTTCAGCTCTCTCCAACTCTTCCCCAATTGCCGTGACTCCTCCTCAACTGTTCTGCGCCATGTATTTCTCGGACGACCAGTTCTTCTACCATCCTGAGATAACGGATTTCATTGGATTGCGTAGTTTGCAATGGAACTGTCGCCTTTTCGGAGTGTATGACCAATCCACTGCCACTTCCGTCGTTGGACGGTTGTGCCTATTGGTTCCTGACCCGTTCTCTGGTAAAGATGTTCGTTAGAGATACGGTTAGGCCAGAAAACCCTTAATATGTTTGTAATCTTTTTGTGATAGTAGCGGTCAGCTTCCAAGTGCTGCACTCATACAACAGCACAGATTCAACATTTGAACGGAACAGTCGCAGCTTGGTGTTTAAGCTGATCGCATTGCGTCGCCATATCATGGACATCATTCCAAACACTGATTTTGCATTGCCGATTCGGTTGACAATGTCCTGTTCGGTTCCACCTTCGGTCGAGACAATACTCCCAAGATATTGGAAACTCTCTACTCTATCTCTACCGTCTGTCCAGCAATGTTAACTTGAGTTACTGAGTTAGTGCCGAGGTTAATGATTTTGGTTTTGGCAGTATTTATCTTCAAACCCTCCCTTTCCACATTTGTTATCATTTGGTTGTCATAATCCTGTGTGAGAGTAAACAAACGTCGCAGCGTAGTGCAGATGTTTGAGTTGAGATGTAAGAGTCCAACGAATTCCTCTGTTTCCAGTTGATGAGGCTGCGCGAAATAACTCGCGAATCACCAACAAAAAAAGGTATCGGCGATAGAATGCAACCTTGTCGTACCCCATTTTGAAACTCAAATTCCTCTGACAGCTTTCCTCTATGCAGCACATGACATTTAGAGCCGTCATTGGTTGCATTAATAATAGCTATTAGTTTATCGGGTATACCTCTCCTGAGCAAGGCGATCCAAATAAACTGTCTGTCAAACGCCTTCTCAAAATCGATGAACAGCAGGTGCAGTGGTGAACGGAATTCAACGCACTGTTCACCTCCGGATTCAACCGAACTTAATTCTCTTCACGATATCGTCATAGCTTTTGTAGATCTCATCGTTATAGAGTATCCGGAATCGTCTATTTGATGTATACGCAACGTTAATAGTTTGCTGGTCCTCGTTTGCTTTTGTTTGACCGAATCATGGCATCAACCCTAAAGAATGCCGCTATGATGTTGCCATCCTTATTTCGATTACTTGGCCTATTACTGTCAAAAAATAAAAGTCCTGGCTGCACGTGTTCTTTGTTAGCCATATTTTACTAAATGCCTTATTCACAAAGCCTTGATTATTATTTTAACAAGAGGGTTCCTTTTTTAATTTTTTTAATAAACATTTATGTTCCGGTAGTTCCGGCGAAACAAGTTCATTTCATATATCCTGGTGATGCCTTAGCTTTAGCCACGATCGCATATTCTGCGTCTGTGCTTCCGTCAATGCAGTTGGCCCCTATGGTGTTCTTGGTCTTTCCACAGGCCGGCCTTATAACCTAAGTATTCCATTGTCGTCTGGTTTCCTCATTGTATTACTCAATCCATTTTCGTTGTTTGATATTACATTCAATTTTCTTTATCGACTCCTCCGCAACTCATTTTTGGATAACAGTTGTGGCTAATGGATCTTTAGAATATAAAGTAGAATCTAATTCTCAAAAGCCTGTAGCCTGTTCGACATGTTTTCAACGTTTCACAGGCATTGTGGATTCGAAACGTTTGAACTGGGGGTGCGAAGCGTTATTGTTCCAGATGGGATAAATAATTCGAAATGCATTACGGTCTTTGTTTATTCTATTATACGTTCCGCCTCCATCAAGTGATACAAAACTGCCCCGATATTTGAATTGCATGACCCTCCTCATACCCAGAACTCTTTCGTGTGTTTCAGCCGGTGTGCATTATTTTTGTCTTCTTAGCGTTAATCGTTAAGCCAGCCACCACAATATTCAATTGCGGCGATTGAAGCATTTGATTTAAGCCATCAAAGCTATTTGCCATAAAACATACTTATAGCGTCAGCATAGTCTATATAGCTGAGCTTATCATAGGGTTCATGTGTCTTGTTTGTACACTTTGTGGCAGTCACAACACATGTTGTTATAATAAACAACAGATTCAGGACAATACATTTCCTTGCCTTACTCTATGTCGCTCTTCAAATGATTCAGAAAGCTGTCTAATACGCAAAACGAAACACCTTGTGTTGTTGTACAATTGTACAGCAATTTAATTAGGGATGTTTTTAAAGGATAACCCTAACCCATATGAAACTGCGACCTAAAAAATCAATTCTATCATAGGGTGATTTTATTCTAAGAGTCGTACCACCACCTCCCTAGGGAAAGATAGTATGTCCTTAGTAGCAGAATTCCTCAACCCCGCTGTCGAGCATATTTAATCAGGGATGCCTCTCATGCTAAGCGATTTCCAGATGCATTAGCGATTAACGCTATCGAAAGCCTCATTAAAATCTACAAAGATGGGGTAGAGTGGTGATTAGAACTCGGCCGATTTTTCAAGAATGATTCGCAAGGTGTAAATGTGATCGGTGCATAATCGACTTGATTCCGGAAATAATAACTGCCGTTTACTTCGGAAGACTAGTGATACCAAGCCAGTTAATGCCGTTCTTAAGATCTGCACTCTTTGGTAATTCCAATCCCTTTGATATGTTCCATTCTCCCAAACAACCTGGACTAGTGGAAGAACTTCTAGGTTGGCTTAACAGTAACTTGGCAAAAAAAAAAACACCATCAAGTCGAGCTGCTTTATTTGTTTTGGTAGACGGAACGCAGTGCTTATCTCTGTAATTGTTGAAGGATGGTGATTAGCTGTGATAGACCTACGCATATGCAGTAGTTGGAGATTTATATTTGCATATTGTTCATCGTTCAACAGTGCACGAAATTGTTCCTTTCACCTTCGCAGCTAATGTTCTATCGGTACTTATAGATTGCCGTTCATATGCAGCATAGGGTAATTCGTGCTACTTCGCTGTCCGACAATATCCTTAGTGATTATGTACTGTACCCTTGCACAGCCTCTACCTGCAGCATCTTTCGCATTCTTTGCAAGCTTGTACTACCTTGCCCTACTATTACTTTACTTCTATACTCGTTCTATAGAATCAATTTTTTATGAATTTCCCACATGACTTCAATCGAAAGCTCAAAATTTGCATCTAAGTGTGACGGTTTGTCGTTGAGGATCATGGCAAAATTGCGACATTTATTCGGATGACTTAGATCATTCGCTTTGACTTTTGATCTCCTTGTTAGCTAACCCGGACAGCAGCTGCTGGTAATTGAGGCATTGCTAGTATCATGTTATACTAAAGCGTTGCTATTAGCAATAAGTGATGCTGACGCGTTGCTAATAGCAATAAGTGATGCTGACGCGTTGCTTATAGCAATAAGTGATATTGACGCGTTGCTAATAGCAGTTAGTGATCTTGACGCGTTGCTAATAGCAATAAGTGATACTGACGCGTTGCTAATAGCAATAAGTATTACTGAAGCGTTGCTAGTGACAAGTTATACTGAAGCATTAAGCAATAAGTGATACTAAAGCGTTGCTATTAGCAATAAGTGATACTGACGCGTTGCTAATAGAAATAAGTGGTACTGACGCGTTGCTAATAGCAATAAGTGATACTGACGCGTTGCTATTAGCAGTAAGTGATACTGACGCATTGCTAATAGCAATAAGTATTACTGAAGCGTTGCTGAAGCAATAAGTGTTACTAAAGCGCTGCTTATAGCAATATGTGATACTAAAGCGTTGCTAGTGGAAAGTTATAATGAAGCGTTTTTAGTAGCAATTGATCACTATCTGCGTCATCAATATCGACTATGACAAAGAGATTTCCTCCATCGTTGTTTTATTATGAAGTGGTCGTTTTGGATTTTGGTTCGACCATCAGGAGATCCTCAGTAAATTATAACTTGGTATTTCAGAAATCTGATGACGTAAATAGCGCATCCATTCAAAACAAACAGCAACATCGCATCAGCAATTCAATTAACTTTCTTAACTGGAAAAATAATTATTTATAGCGTTATTCAAATTTCAGAAAGAACAATCAGCTACATTGAAATTGCTGCAAGTTTACTCAAGCTTACCCATCATTGGGTCCTTGGTTGTTTGCTTGGTTTATTTATTACTATCACTTCGTTCGGATCCGTAGGGAAATTAAAACTCAAAAGATTATAAGAAGAATCTCATCTTACCCATTGTCCTTGTTGCTGTCGTCGGTTTGGTAGTACCTATCTTCAGTGTCTTACGTTCATTTTTTCTTTTGTCAAGGATATTGCCACGATTATAAGAAACAACTCCTTTTCCTCGACGTGGTGGTTTGGTTAGTTCTTATATGTGTCGTGTTTCTCTCAAAAGCATAGAACAAATTAATAAATAAATGCCATTGCAGCAATTAATTATCAGTCGTGCGCAAAAAAGTTAAATGGGAAGTAAATTCTTTGGCATAATTTAGGAGCATGGGAACGTAATATTACAAGAAGCATATTCATTAACAGGATTAATAAGATAAGCAAGCGGATGTCCTTTTCACGCACACACATACCTATGAAGTAAATAACGCACTACGTCCCGGAATTATTTATTTCATCACTGTGATTATTATTTTTCTACAACAAGAAATAGCGTGGCGTGTCTTTTAGGACTAACTGTTTAATCGTACCATAACTCATCAGCTAGGGCTTATTTCTGCTAATTGATAAAATAAACATTTTTTTTAATTACTGATTTTACTAATTAATCTAAAAACCGAGACATAGTTGGTGTAATGAACTATATAACAGCCCACGGAGGTTTGCTCCGATCGGTTATATTATTGGTGCAAATGAAATTGACTATTAGTGAATTCGAGCTAAACAGAGTACATTTGAAAGTTTATGTCCAGCATTTAAGGCTTCACCTTGCCAATCTCCGTGAGACTTTTCTCTCGAACGCGGCTAAGAGTTCAGAATGCTTTTTGCTAAGCACCCAAGTCTCGGATCCATATGTAAGTACTGGTATGACCATTGTCTTATATACCAGCACCTTGGATGTTATGGTTAAGTTCCTGGATTTGAAGAGTCTTGACAAACTTAAGTAGGCTTTGTTGGCTGTAATCAACCGTGCGCATATTTCTGGTTCATGCTGTTATCGGCTGCTAAAATTGACCCGATATAGTTGAAGGATTCGCTCTCCACTATTTAAATTGAGGGACCAATTTTGGATCTTCTACTCGGGCGAGTTCTATCGCTTGACCGTAGTTGTTTCTGGTCTTTTCGTTGCGAAGGGCAGCCGTGTTGACTCAAATCTGATTCGTGGATGCAATCTTTCGTGATGATGCAATCCACGCTAGGAGCACCATATACCAACAAGATAGTGGTCGGTCTGAGTCGACGTTGGCACCTCGGTACGTTCGTACCGTCATCAGATTCGCGTTGCGGCGGCGATCTATCAACACGTGGTCTATCTGGTTGCGAGTGGCTCCATTGGTGGCTTTGTGGATATTTTTACTCGCAAGCCATGTACTCCAAACGACCAAATTATTGCTTGCCGCCATCCCTATGACTCATTGTCTATTGTGTAAGTGTTCTTGTGTAAGCTATGGGTGTGGGCACTACATTGCCTGAATACTGGCTCCCTACCTATTTTAGCATTAATATCCCCCAGAATGATATTTACATCATACTGAGGGCAAGCATGGAGTTTCCGTTCGACTGATTCAAAGAATTCTTTTTTGTTCGTCATCTGGGTAAACTTTTATGAGGCTAATGTTTCTAAATCTGCCCCGCACGCGAAGGGTGCATAGCCGTTCATTTACTGCTTTAAAGCCGATAACGGTGGGTTTCATTCTTTTGCTGACTAGAAACTCCACGCCGAGCTCATGATATCTTGCATGACAGCTGCAATATATGTCATATTCTGTTTTTTGTAAGACAGCATTCCCCGTCCACCGCATCTCCTGAGTTGCTGTTATGTCAGCATTGTATTTGGACAGGTTATCGGCTAGATGCTGTGCAGCTCGAGCTCTATACAGTGAGCGTACGTTCCATGAGAAAATTCCTAAATCGTTTAGCCGTTTTCGTTGCCGTGGTCGTCGTCGTTCAACAGTGTATCCGAGACTGATTTGGGGTTCCGTAATAACGTTTTTTTACGGGCGAGGTTATTGGTCTCGCGCCAACCTTACTTTGAAGGGACTTGCCCGATCATTCCGCTTTTCCTACATTGGACGGAAATTACCGGCGGCCAACACATAGAGGTTTGATCGCACTTCCACCAGCCAGAGAAGACTAGGAGAATGAAGAATGACTATCTGATAGTCACCTGCAATTCTAAAACATTCTGTTATGGCTGACCGTCGAAGTTCGGACCAGTCAATTTGCCTCGTCTAGTTCTTATGATTTTACGCCTGTAGGTTTTTTTTTTCTTTGAGGCTATGTCAACTGCAAATTAAGGATAAACAATTTATTGTATTGTGAACGTAGACTCGTATATTAAAATCTTCACATCGTACATCGGAACACTCTTATATTAACATCTTTACAAAGTTTTTATTTTTTAGTTAATTCTACCAAAACTAAAGAATTTTGAAAAATTGGTTGCTGTGAGCTCAGCACCTAATCCATAAAGATTAAGTCGTTGAATTTAACTGCTGTGAGTTGTACGGATATATTTACTTCAGTAGCATTGAGTTGAAATGTAATATTAGCACACTTTTAATTATATTTAGTTGTTATATGTATATATTTTTATGAATAAAATGTTCTTTTTCTCTTTTCAGGTAAATATTTATTTTGCTACATATCAGAAGTTGCAATTGCAAAGATAAGGTCAAATTTACTTTCATTCAGGACATCATCGTATGTACAACATAACTTGATTTTTAAAAAAAATGACAGTTTAGCATTTTTAACCGTAGATCGAGCCTTGTATAACAAAAATTATGAATTTGAATTTACTCTTGCTCGATGTTTTTTTTTATCGTGGTAACGATCACAGTTGGTAAACGCGTCACTTGATAATCTCGGAAAGACACTTAAAAGAATCACATAAGACCCCCAGAAAACCACAAAAGACACCCAAAAAATCCCTAAAAGACCCCAAAGGGACTCCCAAAAAAGGCCACAAAAAGGCTACTTTCTGTAGTTGCAAAGGAAATAGCCAAAAAAGGCTACTTTCTGTAGTTGCAAAGGAAATAGCCAAAAAAGGCTACTTTCTGTAGTTGCAAAGGAAATAGCCAAAGTAGTACTTGAGCGAATTAAGAAAAAATCTGGAAAATACACTCGATGCCGAACAAGCAGGTTTCCGCACTGGATCCTCCTGTGTAGACCACATCAACACCCTGCGGATTATTATTGAACAGTGCGTTGAGTTCTGGTCACCACTGCACCTGCTGTTCATCGATTTTGAGAAGGCGTTTGACAGACAGTTTATTTAGATCGCCTTGCTCAGGAGAGGTATACCCGATAAACTAATAGCTATTATTAATGCAACCTATGACGGCTCTAAATGTCATGTGCTGCACAGAGGAAAGCTGTCAGAGGAATTCGAGATCTTAAGTGGGGTACGACAAGGTTGCATTCTATCGCCTGCATTTTTTTTTGTTGGTGATTAGCGATGTACTTCGCGCAGCTTTATCTACTGGAAACGGAGGAATTCGTTGGTCTCTTACATCTCAACTAAAACATCTGCACTACGCTGACGACTTTTGTTTACTCTCACACAGAATTATAAAGCTGCACCAAATGACAACTAATTTGGAGAGGAAGGCAAATGTTGCGGCTTTGAAGATTAATACTGCCAAAACCAAAATCATCAACCTCGGCACTAACTCAGTAACTCAAGTTAACGTTGCTTGACAGCCGGTAGAGAGAGTAGAGAGTTTCCTATATCTTGGGAGCATTGTCTCGACCGAAGGTGGAACCGAACAGGACATTGTCAACCGAATCGGCAAAGCAAAATCGGTGTTTGGAATGATGCGAATGCGATCAGCTTAAACACCAAGCTGCGACTGTTCCGTTCAAATGGAATCTGTGCTGTTGTATGACTGCAGCACTTGGAAGTTGACCGCTTTTATCACAAAAAGATTACAACATTCGTAAATAGGTGCCTACGGAACATCTTAAGGGTTTTCTGGCCTAACAATATCTCTAACAAACATCTTTACCAGAAAACGGGTCAGGAACCAATAGGCACAACCCCCCAACGACAGAAGTGGCAGTGAATTGGTCATACACTCCGATTAGGCGACATTTCCATAGCAAACTACGCAATGCAATGGAATCCGTTATCTCAGGATGGTAGAAGAACGGGTCCTCCGAGAAATAAATGTCGCAGGACAGTTGAGGAGGAGTCACGGCAATTGGGGAAGAATTGGAGAGAGCTGAAGCTTATTGCCAGGAACCGTACGCGATTGCGCGTAGGCGTAGTAGAGGGCCTATGACCCACAAGGGGATATATGACATTAGAAGAAAAAGATCTAAGATGGGAGGTGAAGGCGTTTGTAAGACCATTTCTAACGTCCAATATGGTAGAACATCATTCCCTCGTGTATAAAAAAAATTCCGCGTCATCTAGAGGAAATACTTAAGAGCGTGTATGAACATGTATGTAAAAATGATAGGGTTTAACTACCCTTATATTTTATTACTATAATCAAGTAGATTATTAATCATAGGTTTAACCAAAGATGGTTAATTAAAAAATAAATTGACAAAGTGAAAAGCTAGCACAAGAGTAACCACAAAGATGATAATGATGATGTTGAGATGATGATCCACACGACTGGCGACGATTGAACACTGCTCACGACTGATTACTGCTCACTACGCAATACTGCTGTCTGCCGATGTCTGACTACTGCCGATGACTGACTACTGCCGATGACTGACTACTGCCGATGACTGACTGTTGACTGACTTGTAACGACTACTTGATGACTACTGCCTACTGCTAACGACTAACTACTGCTGACCACTACTGATGACTGTGTCTATGTTACATTCGGCCATTCTGATTATTCATCGGCCTCCGATGACCAAGGTTCTTCGTTGTATACTGCATAATTCCACAATTTCATATTATCGCAACTTGTGGCCGTGTTGTTGGGTCCCTCGACGTCTGCAGCCTTGCGTACTTCATATCGCCCATTACGCTTAACTTTGGTAATCTCGTACGGCCCAAGGTATTCACTAGCCAGCTTTCTTCCAGCCACAAACTGTGTTCGACGCACTGCAACTAGATCGCCAAGTTTGTACCCATATTCGCTCTTACGTTTTTTATCAAACTGTTCCTTGTAAGTGGTTTGAGCTTGTTGAATTTCTGCTTTTGCTCTTTGACGCATCTGCTGCCTTTCGTCATCGAAATTGTCATACATCTCCTTTTCAAGTAGCTGCAGAATACGATCTTCTGCCATGTTATTCATTTTGATACCAAACATCAATTCAAACGGAGATCTCTTAGTAGAAACGTGAATGGCACTGTTTATGGCTTTTTGTACTTTCGGCACAAACTTAAACCATTTAGCTGGCTCCTCTGATGATAGCTTGGATATGATTGCCAGCACCGACCGATTGACTCTTTCGATTTGGCCATTCCCCCTTGGTACTCCTGTAGTGCTCCATACGTGTTCGATGCCATTTGTTTTTGCATACTCCCCGAACATACCTGCCGTAAATGCTGCTCCTCGATCGCTTACAATTCGAACTGCGTTGCCAAAAATTGCAGCCCATTCTGCCAGCTTTCTGAGCACCTCTTCGCAGCTTACCGTCTTTGTCGGGTATAACCATACAAACTTTGTAAATCCGTCCGTTTGGATGGCAAAATGTCCAGCGTTATGAGCATCAGCGATAATTTCTCTTTCCATATGTTTTGGCACCACTAAAAGATCTGTACCGTCCACTGCTTTGAACATAAGGCCTCCTTTTAGCTTGAAGTTTTCATAAGGACGATTGATAAGCACTTCTGAAACGGCTTTAATCATTGCATCGTTCTGTTGTGCCTTTCTGATTCGAGCTGACAGCTCTGATGAAACCAACATAATCTGCTGCGGATATCGACTAAGACAGTCTACATGTTTCAGCCGTTCGCCGGCTCGGTGCTCTACTTGGAAATCAAAGTCTTGTAAGTAAACGACCCATTGCGCAACTTCCCGCGGTACGTCCTTCTTGCTCAGCGTTTGCTTGAATGCGGCGCAGTCCGTTACTAGCTTAAATGAAATGCCCAGTATATACCTACGGAACTTCTTAAACGCCAGGTAAATAGCTTTAGCCTCTTGTATATAGCTGTGCTGCCGTGCTTCCACATCGGTAGTCTTTTTACTCCAAAAGTATACGGGATACAGCTGACCGTCCCACCACTGTAACATAGCCGCAGCAAATCCATCCTTCGATGCATCTGTATGTATCTCAGTTTTAGCCTCTCTGTTGTATATCCTCAATACAGGTTCGTTGACCAATGCCTCTTTTAACAGCCGGAATGCGTGCAGCTGTTCTTGATCCATTTTAAACTCAGTATCTTTCCGCAACAAGTTTGTAAGCGGCTTTGCAATCTGTGAATAGTTCCTTATAAATTTGCGAAAAAACCCAGTTAGTCCTAAAAAAGCTTGTACAGCTTTGATACTTCTTGGAACCGGAAACCTGTTGACTGCGTTTGTCTTCTCTATACCCGGCTTTATCTGACCAGATTCAACGGTATGCCCTAGGAAGTGAACTGACGACTGGAGAAAATGACATTTCTTCCATTTTATTTTAAGTCCGGATGCTGCTGCTGTATCGAAAACTTTTTCCATCTTTGCGAAGCATTCATCAGCTGTTACTGCATGTATGATGATGTCATCCATGTAGAGATCAAGTACGTCATTGTTTATCAAATCTTGGAATACATAGTTAATAAAACGGATGAAAGCTGCTGGTGAGTTTCGAAATCCAAAAGGGGCTCTATTAAATTCGAAGAAACCATCCTTGACTACAAATGCTGTAAATTTCTTGCTGCTTTCCTCGATTGGAACGTGGAAAAAACCATTCTCCAAGTCCATAATAGTGAAGTACTTTGTCTTTTGAAGTTTTTCCAGCACGTCATCAATTACCGGCACTGGGAAGCAGTCCCTAAGCACCCTTCTATTTAATTGACGAAAATCGACGCAAACACGGTTAGTCCCATCTTTCTTTTTGACAATGACAATACGGCTCGCGAAATTTGACGAAGAGTGCCGTATAATACCTGCGCCGAGCCATTCGTCAATCTGCTTCTTCACTGCTTCCATCTCGCCAATTGCAATGCGACTTGGTGCGTGCCGGAATGGCATCATATCGCCATCTGGAACAATTTTCAGTTTGACCGGGCCTTCAGTAGCGAACCCAATCGGTTTGTAGTTGTCGATCATTTCTTGCACCATGTCTTTGTACTGCGGAGGGGTATCAGAATCATTATTTGTCTCAACAATGTTATAGATACTTATCTGATTTGTTTCCTCAGTTTCCTCCTCTAACAGAGGAGAAAACTTATAGCCAGCCGCTGTTGACTTGAAGTTGAACTTGCTGACAAAATCATGACCAAGCAGCGCGTCAAATCCAATGGCGTCGTCCGCCACGACAAGAAATTTTTGGGCAACGTGCATGTTGTCGAGCACCACGTCTGCTATGAAATAGCCCACAGGTCGCGTTGTATTTTTGCCCAATCCTCGTAGCGTTGTCATGCTCTTCTGCAGCCCTACATCCTTGATTTTATTGACCACAGAATTCCTCAGGATTGTGACGTCTGCGCCCGTATCCACTAGCGCATTCACTTCTACGCTGTTAATTATTAGCCTTTTTAGTCGCTTGGCATCATATACAACATTAACAGCTGTTCCATTTGGGCATTCTCTTGACATATGTCCACTTTTATTGCAGCGAAAACACTTCGGATCTCCTTTGCAGTCTTTTCGCAAGTGTTCTGCTGAGCCACAGTTAAAACAATGCCGCTTCTTTTCACTTCTGCCATACGTGCTATTGTTATTGTTGGATATATGCTGCTTTTTATCTGTGTTTTGAGACGTCTTTGCCACACTCTCGTAGACCTCATATTTGTTTTTCAAATCTTTATATGATTTGCAACTATATAGGTTATATTTGAAATCAGTTTGAAGATTCAAACCACTCACGATGTATCTAATTACTGACTCTGTGTCAATAATGCCGCGTGCTGCGATTCGTTTCATATGAAGAATGTACTGGTGAAAACTTTCGTCTTTATGTTTCCTGCGTGCATTCAGCTCTTTATGTAATTCGGCACTGCAAACGTACTCACGTTCGAACTCTTCTATTACTAACTGACGCAGTTCTTTATATTCGTATACTTTTGTTGCTTCCAAGAACAACTGGGCTGTTCGCGTCATCTTGGCACGGGCTTGTACGTATTTTTGCTTTTCGTTTAGTCTATATGCATCAGCATTAAGTTCGAAATTCGCAAACCACTGCCGTACTTGCGTATCTTCTCCGTCGAAATCAGGAATTATTTTAGCAAAATTCTCCACAACCAACTTCGAATCATTTTTGCTTACTTCATCAGCCTGAATTTTTAGCGTCAGCAATTGAACTAACTGTTGTAACATTGCATTGTTTTCGGCAATTTTCTTATCTTTCTCTTCCTTTTGTTCATCTCTTCCTTGCTCGTTGTTGTTTTTTGATGTCGACTGCTGCTGCTGCTGCCCGTTTTCCAGATCCTCCTTTGAATCATACATCTTTGTATTTCTCTGTTTTGCCGACCGCGTATTGCATATACGTCTCGCTTGCACTGATGGTGAAAGCTGCTTACTTTTTGCGGTAGTTCTAAGCGACTTAATTTTTTCACTCATGAACTAAGCGACTTAATTTTTTCACTCATGAACTAACTGCGTATTTTATCTTTGTATAACGGCTTGTTGAATGCCCGTTACTAACGATTTCGTTTTTTAGCCACCAATTTCAGCGTGAATTTCACAAAAATGTTTGCATTTTGTAATTGCTTTAACGAATCACGACGGCCTTTCTGCCAATCTCCGAGAGGACAATTGAATGCGTATGAGTTGAAGCGGTTGAGCCCCCAAATGTAAAAATGATAGGGTTTAACTACCCTTATATTTTATTACTATAATCAAGTAGATTATTAATCATAGGTTTAACCAAAGATGGTTAATTAAAAAATAAATTGACAAAGTGAAAAGCTAGCACAAGAGTAACCACAAAGATGATAATGATGATGTTGAGATGATGATCCACACGACTGGCGACGATTGAACACTGCTCACGACTGATTACTGCTCACTACGCAATACTGCTGTCTGCCGATGTCTGACTACTGCCGATGACTGACTACTGCCGATGACTGACTACTGCCGATGACTGACTGTTGACTGACTTGTAACGACTACTTGATGACTACTGCCTACTGCTAACGACTAACTACTGCTGACCACTACTGATGACTGTGTCTATGTTACATGTATAGGAGCGCATTATATATCGAATAAAAAACTTTTGTATGCTTCAGGAGTGTCAAGAATCGATAATGTTATTTTAGATCTAACTAGGAATCATTTCGCTCGGTCAGCCTCTGTGGCAAATGACTTAACTTTGGGAGCTTTTTATCCTTATCCTCGGTACTTCGAGAAGGCACTGGAGAATGGATTGATACCATGTTACCTGGTATTGTATCTGGATGCACTTGACTATTTGACGGAATCGTGCAACGTGCCAGAGTGCCATGTTGCTAGAAGGGCAACTGATAAACGCATCCGACATATTTCAGTGGCCTTTGGTAATCGGCATGCTAACTGGAGATACTGCAGTAGCGTAGTTGATCGTAGTGAGAACAATGCAAGCAGACACTGGGGTGTGGCCGGAATTTAACCCTAAGACAAAAACAAAAAACAAACGAAGGTAGCTTCGTGTGCGCTCTGTACGGTGGGTCTCGCTGGGTTGCCTTTATGACAGCTCGGCTGGGGCTGGTGTCCCGGACACATGAGTCTTTAGATAATTGTAATTTTTGGTTTTATTTTTTTTTTATTTTCTTTCTTTTCTTTTGCTTTGTTAACTAATTTTAAGTAGTATTAAGTAATATAAAAGAATATATTGAAATTAGGGGTTTTCATTCATTTCATCCTTTAAAATAAAAATAAGAACGTATGAGATAAAAAAATAAAAACAATGAATATAATGGGAACTGCTATTATAATAATAATCGGCGCGACAGACCATTGCGGTCCAAGGCCTAGCTTCTCCGACCATTTGTGTTGCGCATTTAATTTTGGACATAAATGGAAGGGACCTACAATTTAAGGCCGGCTCCGAATGGCAAATTGAGAAGCTTTCCGTGACAAGGTATTACTTTCGGAACATTTGTCACCCATTTGCGAGAGGTGGAACACCGTGAAAAATACTTTTGGTGTTACTGGGATTCGAACCACGAACCTCCTGCTCAGTAGCCACGCGCATTTCCACTGAGCCACGTGGCGTCCACGAACTGTTATTAGCTCATTTATGTAATAAATAAAGCTCGCAAGTTTCTTTATTTTCTTATTAACCATAAATGTATATACTTAATTTGTATTAAATAAATGATTAAAAAAAAAGAAAATGCGTCTTTTGCTACCCGGGTTATATAACAACGAAGATTGCTTTGGTTATAGACATAAGGGTTATTTCTGTTAATTTGTTATTTTTGGTTTCGTGTTGCTATTTTATTTAATTGTCATAAACAATGGATTTTAAAACTGTTTTCATCTATAGACGGTGACAAGATGCCACATTCTCGTGGTTATCACATTAGATTGTTAATAAAATTGACTTTGTGATTAGCGTTATTGCTCCACAGTCACAAGTTTAACATATAACTAGGGATGGTCTTAATTCGTTGAGTGCAATGGTAGCAAAGCCAATTAATATGTAACAAGTTTCAGTTTATTTATATCTGAAAGTAGTACAACTAGGGCATTTTATATTTAAATTAAAAATTGTATAACCTTGGAGAATTCTAAATGACATTTTCTTAACATAGGAGTACAGGATATTTCACACTATACAACCCTAAATGGAAAAAAACTCTCAATGCTACGTTCTAAATGTTGTTATAAATATTATGCATTTGCTAATGCATATAAGTGGCTCAGCGGGTGCTTGTTCTGCGAACGGATAATAATAACAATAGACCTGATGGTCGTGAAGGACTTTTCGAGTAGCTGCAAAAGAAAACCAAAAAAAAAAAACCTCAAGTTGTTTTATGTAGAAGCAAAAGCTCATTACAGAAGCATAACAGCAGTGTTGGTGGTGGTGTCTCGGACGTTTCCATTTTCACAGAGTGAATTTTCACATATAGTCGTATACGAGTGAGTATTCGATGTGAAAAACACCCATCACATTCATCACTCGTACCTTCCGTACATTTAACGGATTTTAAACAGGACTCCCGGCGTACCTGGGCAAATTTACTTGAATTGAATTGAGCTGCTGCTGCTAAGACACGTTGTTCCCCCTTGTTGATGTATACGATTACGAGTACGAGTAGTACGCTACACGCTTACCAATCCGCAGGTAAAACATCCTCATCACCAGCTCACCAGTGGTGTACTATATGCTCGTATCTCTAGGACATTAACTCATTTCTCACTGCGACTTGTAATTCTCTTGTTAGGAGAACTCGACGAGAACGACGACGATGAAGAAACACAGCTCCAGCATTTGAAGAGCTCTATAGAGTAGTTGCAATTTAGCGTACAGAAACAAGTGCAGAAATACATACCTGGAGGCATATTACCTCTTGCCATCTTGTAGTTTGTCTTTATCTTCATCTCCATTGCATTTCTGGCTGATTCATTTGCCAGTGGTTGGAGTTTTTCTACTGCTGCTGCTTCTTCACTTCAGAGTTTCTTCGTATCATCTGACGACGACGTAACAATTTCTTTGGTAAAATATTTGGCATCTTTTGGTTTTCATCCATCCTTGATCTTTCTGTTACCGCATAAAAGATGAATGGAATTTCACGTATTTTCCAGTCTAAATGGGCTGGGTGTAATGAGATCCAACAACAACAACAACAAAAAATAAAAAATATGCTCTGGGGAATTTTAATGCTTGGCAATGAATCAAATGCAACCTTCCTCATACCTGAACCGGAGCGTTGCACGTGTTTTTTCCTTAGTATTACTAGCCATCGTGATCATTGCTATATGGTTCTTCTGGATTGTTCACATATGAAGGTGTGCTTTGTTTTTCCAGATACGAAAGTCCTGCAAGTGCAACTCGTCGTAACTGCCTGCACGTGTATAGATAGTCAAATGTTGGTAATTTGTGGTCTAGAGAGCAGGGGACAGAGGGAGCGTATCCCTGAACAGCAGCTAACTATTCACGATGGTGGTTAAATGCATGATGTGCCATGTTAGATAAGGCCTCGAAGGTGCTTTTGGCCTGTGTTCTGCATTTAAATCTCGCCATTACACCAGTACATGGATAACTCTTGGTTCTTGGTTATCGTTGGCTAAACGTGCGAACACCATTTCGTTGTATTCGCCGGTCATAGGATTTAAGATTGGCTCAATTTAAGTTTAAAAATTAAGTTACGGTCACGGGATGTCTACATTACTATGGCATTAAGATCGAGCTTAATGACTCACATGATAAATTATATGTCCTACAGTATGAGTCAGCTCTTCACTATATTTGTCCCAATCATTTGAGAGTTTCTGTTTTTAATTTCAATATTCAATCAAATAAATCTCTTACTCCACGGAGCAATTCGCTACAATTCACTGTTTAAGTTACCAGAAAGATTTTTTTTATAGACGAAGCTTGCTTTACTCAGCATCTAGGGTATGCTTCCTCATTTCATTTTTATCTCCTTACAGTGCTTACATCGCTTTAGACAGAGAATATTGAGGTTAATAAGATCCTCAGTTTCGCTATTCTCTCTTCCACTTGTATGTAGTGCATCATTTCATGAAGATCTATTAATCTTTGTGAAAGCAAATATATCTCAGCATAGTCGAGGTGTATAAAGGAAGATATGTCCATCGTATGCCACTTTTGTTAGTCGTTAGAGCGCCACGAATAACATCACTGATGACCACCCAAAAATAGCAGTGGCAAAAGAATGCAGCCTTGCTCCATACCACCATGAACTTCTTCATCAATTCACACCTTAACATTTTGCAATATGTGACATATAGCGCCTCCAAAAGTATCCTTAATGCGATTGTATGCCATCGTCGTTAGAGTGCCACGAATAACATCACTGACCAAAATAGCAGTGGTAAAAGAATGCAGCCTTGCCTCATACCACCTTGGACTTCTTCATCAATTCACACCTTAACATTTTGTAAGATGTGACACATAGCGCCTTCAAAGGTGTCCTTAATGTCATTGTATGTCGCTGTTGTTAGTCGTTAGAGTGCCGCTAATATCTTCACTGATGACCACAAAAAAGAAAGCAGTGGTGAAAGAACGGAGCCTTGCTCTATACCAACTTGAACTTCTTCATCAATTCACACCTTAACATTTTGCAAGATTTGACATATAGCGCCCTCTAAAGTATCCTTAATGCGATTGTATGCCACTGTTGTTAGTCATTAGAGCGCCACAAATAACATCACTAATGACCACCCAAAAATAGCAGTGGTGAAAGAATGCAGCCTTCCTCCATACCACCTTGGACTTCTTCATCAATTCACACCTGAGATGTGACACGTAGCGCCCTCATGAGTGTCCTTAATAGCAGCCGAAATACCTCTCCTGCGCAAGGCACAACAAACGCAAAGGCGGTTTACGCTATCAGAAGCCTAATCGAAGTAAAAAAACAAAGACAAATGTGTAGCAGAGACCAATACTCAAAGCATCCGTATGTTGTTTTTGTGGTCGTTGCAAGGAGATCCGGAGTGTACCTACCTGTGCAATAAGAAGCTCTTTAATACGGTCCCACACTGTATTTGCTAATTTTTTGGAGATCGTCGGGAGGAAGTAAAACTGTTTTTCCAAGCATTCCTTACGATAGAGCTCAGGAGTTCTCCCGATGTACTTGGCCCTAATTCGAAAATCTCGGAAGAAATGCAATGAAGTCTCATTATCATCATTATGGCTCTACAATCGGGTGCTCCTGGCCTCAAGATCGGTCCCGATTTCAAACCATTGTCATCAAGTCTCGCCGTTTTGTTTTTCTTTAATTTTTTGATTGAGGTTTGGAACTCGGCACTCATACAAAGGTCTGATGTGAAATCGGCTATTGTTTGCTCATTGGGATACGGAGCAACTATACTACCGTCAAGCCGGCTTAAATCCGTGGCGAAAGGCTGCATCCATCTATTGAACTGTTGCTTATCCGATGTTAGCTAGGAGCCGTCTAAGCTTAACACTGGATGTAATTTGGAACTCTGCCTATCTATGAGCTCCTTTCTGATCACATAAACGGTCTTGCTACCGCATATTTTTCTTACTTCCTCTACTTGTGGTGCTTAGACGTTGAAGCGCTTGACACGTCATACGCTACGCTAAACTTATTTTCTCTTTATGCGTTACTGGGTTTTCTAGCCCATCTTCTACTAAGACACAGTTGTAATTTTATCTTTAGTTCGATTCGCTATTCAATCCCTATCTAGTTTTCTTCATTTGAATCTATGTGCTGCCGTATTTCCGCCTTTTACTAAAAAACCATCCAGCTTCATTGGAAAAAACGTTTTTCTCAGCCTTCCATCGTTAATCTATGCTTGCGTTAATTTGACCTGCTGATCGTTTCGGCTCCATCAGCTAGGTGAACCCAAATTTGTTGGTCCTCTAAAGGATCCGACTTTCATGAACGCAGTTACGAACTTGCACAACCACAGACAAGTAAAAATTGTAGAGCACATGCAGTTGTACTGGGATAGATCGTTACTGAGGGATGTGTCACGTCGTTACAAGGGATACATGCCCTTTAAAAGTTTATTCCAACGCGCCTAAAGGTTCACTCAAACAAATATCAATGTAAGGCCCACATGTCTTCATTTAATAAAATCCTGTCCTGCGTATTGCGTGTAATGTGTAAGAGAAATTCATACGTGAAACAGAAAAGCAATTCCCTTTGATCCTTGTGTACCAACAAGGAAAGCAACAGCGTCATCAGGGTGTCAGTGATAAAAGCCGTCCTTATGCTCTTTGCAAGAAAATCTCGTTTTTTAAACAAAAATAAAACTCTACCTTCCCTTACAGAGGGGTAATGGAGAAAAAAATGTCTAACTTACATTCCCCATCTACCCGACTGAGTTTTTGGAATTCTTTTCGATGCATTCTTTTGAAGCTTGAAGTCTGCAAATACTCGTAGATGATGATCTGATTGTCGCAGTAACGAACAAGTCTCGTTGCATTCGCTCACACAAACGCAGTTATTAGGATTCCTGGTCGGGGGAGAGGAGGAAATTATTCCTTATGCACATTGCAATTTAATTTGAATTTAAATTTTTATTGCGTCGAATGAGGACAAATCCCCAAAGGACATCCACATTTCAAATTTTTTTCTTTTCTTTTCAAAGTGAAGTGAGCTTCTTGGTTTATTAAATTTTGAATGAAATGTTTTTCAAATTTCAAATTTAAGAACTTCTATTGCTAAAAGACGTTAAAGACGTTGGTTTGTTTCTTTGTAAACTAAAGTTACTCTATATAATGACTGAAAATTTAATTCAATTAAAAATCTATTAGATAATGGAAAATCCCATCCCATCAACTCTGTGTAGAGTTTCTAATTTGAAATTTCTCGCATCATTATAACAAAAAACAGAGAAATGTCATTTGCGAGGTTGGTTATTGCAGCTGTAGTAGTTCATCATCATCATCATCATCGTGTCCTGTAACCCCGGTTGGGGCACAGGGCGTCAACAAAACGTCTCCATCCTTCACGGTCTGCAGCAAGGTATTTTAGCTGTGG
Source organism: Nephrocerus scutellatus (assembly GCA_947095585.1). NCBI lineage: Eukaryota > Metazoa > Arthropoda > Insecta > Diptera > Pipunculidae > Nephrocerus > Nephrocerus scutellatus. Next base: position 17,176,662 of record OX352761.1, read on the forward strand.
CCACGTCCGTCTCTGGGATTCTGCTTCCGCTAGCTAAGACAGTTGATTTCCATGTTTTTCTTGGTCTTCCAACCCGCCGTGCACCCTGTGGATTCCATTCAAAGGACTGCTTTGCAATATCGTCGTTTGGTTTCTTCAGTGTGTGACCAATCCATTGCCATTTACGCTTTCTTATATCGACGTCCAGCCGATCTTGACTTGTCCTGCGCCACAATTCCTCGTTTGATACAATTTGTGGCCAGCGAATCTTTAGGATGTGACGTAGACAGCGATTCACAAACGCTTGCAATCTCCTCGAAATACTAGACGTGACTTTCCAGGTTTCGCAGGCATATAACAGCACGGATTTGACATTTGATCCGAAGAATCTCAACTTCGTGCGTAAGGAGATTTGACTGGATTTCCAAATCGGGGTCAGAGTACCATAGGCAGCACGAGCTTTATTAATTCTACTTTTAACATCCAGATCCGTACCGCCATTTGCAGAAACAATACTGCCGAGGTAGTTAAATTGTTCGACTTCTTCCACTGGCGTCTCCTGTATAATAATACGCTGCTGTGTGGAGCGGCCAGTGAGCATTATTTTTGTCTTTTTGCTGTTCATTCTTAGACCACTCGACTCTCCCTTCCATTTCAGTGTTTGGCACATCCCGTTCAGCCCACTGATGTTATTAGCCAGGAGGCATATGTCATCGGCATAGTCTAAATGACTGAGCCTTTCAAACGGTCTCCATTGAATGCCCTGTCGCTCCGCTGTACTAACACTGGCCGTCAGTACGTCGTCCATCGCCAGAAGGAAGAGGATTGTGCGATAGAACATCCCCCTGTCTAACGCCCTGTTGCACTACGAAGGAGTCGGATAGCTGCCTATTGTGTAAAACAAAACACCTTGCGTTGTTGTAGGACTCTCTAATAATGGCAACAATTTTTGGGGGAATTCCTCTACAAAGCAACAATCTCCATAAACATTCTCGGCTAACTCGAAGGCCTTCTCAAAATCCACGAACATGAGGTACAGCGGTGATTGAAATTCCATCGACTGCTCAAGGACGATACGCAGGGTATTGATGTGGTCGACACATGATCGACCACTGCGGAAACCAGCTTGATGCCTCTTGAGTGTAGACTCGATTCTATCCTTTATCCGCACGAGAAGTTCATAGCGAATTGTATTTAAGGTTGAGTTTCTCTATTTGTAATAATTGGCCTGAGCATAAAAGATCGTTATTTACAAAAAATATCCAAACCATATCGTAACTTCCATCTAAGTCAAACACATTCACTTTTACTTTTACCGCTTCTTCGATCAGAATCAGTACCACTACTGCTATTACTTTTACTTCGAGTAGCACGAGCGGAAATTACAACCAAGGATTTTCCATCAAAACTTTTCAATATCTACTTCATCAACACTAGAGCTCACTTCAGATATCATTTAGTGACAACAGCGACAGCAACAAAAGGAGAACTCTTTGCACGGAAAACCAAGATATGACTGAATGACTGTCTGCGTCTTGTGCATCTTATTTAACGCAACATTGTCACAATCTAACAATATGTTGTCAACCTTCTCCTTCCCCGAGCTGTTCACAAACACAAATATCTTTGCCTTGACGTTTTCGTCATTGGAAAAGAAAATGATTTTCCCATGGGGAGATTATATTATGCTTCGCTGAAGTTACCTTAAGACTACGCGTATTAATTGTTCGACGATGCGATACCAATTTGCTATGAAAATGATCAGGATATTGTTCAATAGGTACATTATGAGTCAGGTGGATGTTCAGAGAATTGTTCAATAATTTAGCATTCAAGTGAGTCCTCTGTAATAAGGTTTCAATATTGCAGAATTAATGTTGTGAGAAAGTATTCATGCGTAAATATTTTAAGAATACATCTTAAGATCCTTTTGTATTCGTATTCATACAATGAAACGTTTCCATTAGTAGCTAAAATTTTAAATGATTTCTGAAGCCAAAAATCAACTATACCAGATGGTTCTTTTAAACAGTTCTGAAGAGGTTCCTTATCACTGAAAAATTCACATCCCAATTTTGATCATTTCTAAATACTTTTGAACTATTGCGCTTCAGCCTATTTCCATTCTGTTTCCAAAAAAGGCGAACCTTAATTTACGTTGATTATTTGTCAGCTTAAACAAATCATTCCAAGGTCGACAGCAACCTCTTACTATTTTCAGAGAATTTGACAGAGTTTTTTATCAAGTACTTATGATATAACTGCGTGCTTATGGAGTAGAAGTAGACCTGCTTTCGTGATTCAGAAAATATCTTTCTAATAGGAAAATTTAAGTGCTTATGTCCGAAATTACCCAAATATTGCTGGTGTACCTCAAGGTTCTCTTTTGTCTCCGACACTCTTCATTGTTTTCATCAATAATTTCTTGCCTGCTTATCCGATACATTCTTTTGCCGACGACAGCACTCTCTGGATTACATACATATGTTCTCTGACTCACTTCCCTTTCTAAAACTAGCCCGATTTTCTCCAAATTTTGCACACATGTGAATGTCCGCTTTAAGGATTTACATAAAAATTTTAAATTTTTATGGATTATTTTCTGCGATGCTCTGGATTCTCTAAGTAACTGTGGTAGCTAAAATATCGGATCGTGAAGTGTCGTCCATTGTTATACCGACACAGTTCCCCAGACGTCTGGGTACACTTTCAGATGGAAAGTTGGGATCTCGAGTGGATGATGTTGTCTTTGGTACCAATACCAAAGTATCGCACCACTGTAGAAGTGCCCAAGTATCTTTCAGGTCGAAATTCATCGCAACACATCCACCATTGTATCCACCATTGTAACCACCATTTCTTCAGACACTTAGGTGGCTCTGTTGTAGGAAGAGGCACGGCACATGTTTTCTGTGAATGCTTTTTTTTCATGCGGCTGAGAAGAGGAGATCCATTCAGGATTACCAGAAATGTACTTACTTTTATAAGGGTTAATCAGCAATGCTCTTGGCACAATAGACCTTTAACTGACGTAGTGTCTGTCTTTGGGCTGGCCGTCTTTCTCTTCAGCATTTCTATATAAAACTTCTGGCGAGTGATAAAAAGGGGCCGCAATATCGTCGTCATCGTCATCGTCATCATCATCATTTTTCATACCCTAGTGCCCAGGTTATATCTAGCATTACAAGGGTGCCTAGCTTTCGTGCGGCTGAGACGAGGGAGATCCTTACTCGATTAGCAGGAATGTGCTCACTATTATAATGGATGTAATGCGCTCCGTGGGCACAATAGGCTTTTAAATTCCATAGTGTCGGTCATCGAGCTGGGCGTCTTTCTCTTCAGCATTTCCATATAAAACTTCTCGCGGAGCTCCATGCCATTGAGATCTGCGCCAGGATTCACCTCAGTGAAGGAATTAAGGGCGCTAGAATATATATATTTTCAGATAGCCAGGCAGCACTTAAAGCGCCGTCGTCCAACTTAATGGACTGGTTATCCAGTCAAAAACTGCTACGATGCTATGTTATCTCTTGCCAGAGACAATAGAGTTAAACTCGGTTGGGTCCCTGGTAGTCAGGGAATTGCAGGAAACAAATCTATAGATGAACTAGAAAGGGCTGGACTGGGATCTGCGTTCATAGGACCCGAAACTTACTGTGGTGCTAACTGGGCTGCCGCCACAGTACTGATACTGAACACACACTTCGTCTGGCCCACTACGAAAGCGTTCCGGGGCTGTAGCAATCCAAACAATTAATCAGGTTCTTTTCGTACAACGAAATTCTTAATCTAAATAGCATTAGAAAGCTGGTGAGTTTTCAAACAGGTCACTGTGGCTTGCGGTATCATCTAAAAAAATTAATGTGGGCTCAGAGAGCATAAAGTTGTTGAGCATATTCTCTGTAAATGCCCAGCATTACTTTGGATAAGGAGACGCATTTTTCACAAGGAAATTTGCTCGACAGCGAAGCTGAGAAACTATGCCACTATTCTACTTTTCTTCACCAGTGAGGTGATACGTCTATAAAGTAAATACAACCTAAGATACAATAGATATTTTAGGTCGCAGTGTCTGCAACATGGGCTAGGGTATTAATTTAAAAAAAAAGTATATTTCGTCATAATACATTATGGCATTTAGGTGTTAATACTTTCTGTCTGAGTGTCTCTTTAGTGTTAAGAGCAATAATATGTCACATAATATTTTTCTAAAAAACCACCTAACAACGTATCTCTACTACTCTACTCTAAAGACTAATTAATAATTGAAATTATAAGTCACCTGCTGGCAAATATGTTTTTGCAAAATATAACGTTATAATTATTACCGTTAACACACTGCACTAAAACATTTTCATCCTGCCGTTGAGCAAACTGTATTGACACCTTTTTATCCTACTACCAGTGACTCCAATAAAAGACTTGCCATCCAAAAACAAATAAACAAACAACACAGGAGAGCTCAGTACTATTTTTCTATTTAAGTTTTAGTTCAGTCTGAAGACACATCTCGTGTCCTTTCTGTGTGCAATTCTATCTGTGTTGAGTATTGTCAACAAAGTAGAGTATAACCAGGATACACATAAATATAGTATTTCCTCTACTTGATTTTACTCCACTTTTTCTTTGCATGAATGTTAGATTTTGTGTGTGTGTGTGTGTGTGTGCGTGTGCGTGTGTAAAAGAAAGTTCCGTTGCCTTTCTCAATTGGTTGTCGTCCACACAATCTGCAACAAGCAAACAAACTGATAACAAGCTCTAACCTCAAACTCAAACAAGAAATGAAACAAAAAAATAGAAGAAACTTTAAAAGGAGAAAGACTTTCAAACTTGGTTAACCCAGCGCATTGGTTGTTGCCCTCTCCGAAGGATACTTAACAAGAATGTGGGAAACATGCAGTTCATCGCTTAGTTCAGTTATTATTTGTATCCTGCGGGTAATTAGTCCAGAAAGAGGGTGCTTAGTTAGAATTGATTTAAACTTTGATTTTTTTTTGTTTGGAAATACTAAATACTAAGAGCATTTGCCTCAGGTATTACATTTATACTTTTCAACACTACAAGGCGTAAGTAAATACAAACCTTTAAAATTTCCTTTGGATACTTGAAGCCTAATATGATGTTTTTTTTTCCATCAGAGGTTAAAAATATTTCATGCTGTTATTGAATGGAACAAATGGAAAGAACCTACCGTATCCGAAAGGCGGACTGAGAAGCTATCCTATACAATGCAAGTAGCTTTTTAATAAAAAGTTTAGACATGGCGACGTTGTGCTGTTAAAAAAGGTTACTATTTGGAAACATGTGTGAATTGTATTTCACACAAAGTGTCAAGTATTGTGTGTGCCCACCGGAGCCTACCGAGCTTAACGATGTTGAAAAAGGAACATTTGATCCAGGAAGTTAAAGAATTGCATTACTTTAAGCTCGCGCTCCACTATTTTAATAGCGGGACCAATGTTGGATCTTCTAGTCGCAGACGTGGCCACCATCTACTTTGTTTTGCTCTCATTTATGTGCAGCCCCAGATTTCGTGCCGCCTGCTCGATCTGTATGAAAACTTCCTGTACAGCTCTTGGGTTTCTACCAACGATGGCAATATCGTCTGCGTAAGCCAGTATCTGAATGGACTTATAGAGGATTGTTCCTCTCGTCGTTACGTCAGAGTCTCGGAACACTTTTTCCAACGCCAGGTTGAAGAGGTCGCAGGCCAGTCTATCCCCTTGCCGGAGCCCGTTATAGATGTTGAATAGGCTTGATAGGGATCCGGATATTTTTACTTGGCTTATAACATTGGTCATGGTCAACCCACATAGTCGTGTCAGTTTATTTGGGATGCCGATTTCTCTCATGGCTTTATAAAGTTCTACTCTGGCTTTGCTATCATGGGCGGCTTTAAAGTCTTTAAAGATAGTGCAGTGAGTTTTGAAACTCTAGACATTTTTCCATCACCTGCCTAAGGGTGTAATCTGATCAGTAGTTGATATGCCTGGGATGAAACCACACTGGTATGGACCAATGGCGTATGGCGCTATCCTGTCTTGAAGGATAGAAGAGAAAATAATATACGCGGTAATCAGAACCGTTATACCACTATAATTGCTGTGATATCGCTTTTTATATTTATGGGACACAGAATGCCTCTTTGCCTTCTGGCAATGCTTCTACCTCTCATACTTTCACTATTAGTTCAAGAATTGCTTGATGTATTGCGGGACCTGGTTTAATAAGCTCCGCTGGGATACAATCCCGTGGCCATACCGCGGAGTCTTTGGTAGAACTTCCGCGCCTGGTGCGATCTATGCTCTCTGTACTGTTCTAGTTCACGGACGAGATTCTTTTCCCAGGCTGCTTTCTTTCGCCGGTGAACTGTTTATTTCATATCTTTTGAGCTCTTCGCGTGTCGGCGTTCTATAACATCATTGCATTGCATGATAAGCAACATTCTTACGTTCAGTCGCCGGCTTACATATGTCATCGAACCAGTCGTTCCGATCTCTAGGACTACTACTTAAGATGGAGTCAGCAGTACTAATGACAGTATTCATAAGGCGTGTCCATTTTTCTTCTACGCCCGACATCTCAGCCCCAGGACTTACTCTCCCTGCATTTAGGGCCAGTCCTATCGCTTGACCGTAGTTGATTCTAATCTCTTCATTGCGAAGGGCAGCCGTGTTGACTCGAATCTGATTCGCGGCTGCAGTCTTTCGTGGCGATGCAATCCGCAATCGGAGCACCACACAAACAAGATAGTGGTTAGTCGAGGGGCACCTTCGTACCTTCCTTCGTAATCAAGTTCGGGTTGTGGCGGAGGTTTATCAATACGCGGTCTATCTGGTTTCGAGTGACATCAGTCTGACTGATGTTACCATGCTAGCGCTCTACCCGTGTTTGGGTAGTAAACCACCGGCCACTACGTACGTCAAGCCCAGAACGAAACTAGGTCCTCAAACAAAAGTTAGCTCAGATTCAGCGAACCACCTCCAAGGAGATCAATCCCATAGGCGGTGGGGCCAACCCCCGTACTACCAACGCGACCTTGGTGAGATCTGACATCAAGAGACTTACTTCGTTCAGAGTGAATGCCTTTTTGCAAAGGAAAAAACCGTCACCGGCAAATCATCCTCCAGAACCTTGAACCCCATCATTTGTCACTAGGATAGCAAGCTATCCTAGTCCGCCCATGATAGAAACTATCCCAGGCACATTAGGTTAACAGTTTGTTACGACAAGGCCGCTAAATTCGAAGAGCTCCAGCGAATAAAAACCTCTAAGTATTAGCAGCCCTTGCACGGTCGCTAAGTACGAAACCGTTGTCCATAAAGAGCATACTCTAAGTACCCGCACGATATCCAGTAAATAAATCTATGATGCAGTTGGACCCCACCACGGGCTTACCACTCCTCCTTTCTCAACCGGGCTTTTGACCGGCTACGGTTGAGTAATCTTGGAGTAACATTATTGTCACATACGGCCAGTACTCGAAAATGGGCCAAAATTGGGCGTCAAAAATTCGCTTCGTCAAGAGCAGCCGCGGTGACCATATGCCCGAAACAATCCGATAATAATGCCATGCATCTGTCTTTCGAATGAATAAAACAATTTGATTAAAATTAAATTGTTGATGTTATTTTTTACAATTTCGAGTTCTATTGGGCTTAGAAAACACCCGATACAAATAGTCCAACAAATTTCGCCTTTTCTTGATTCATTTTATATTGGTTCCTTTATTTGAAGGTTTGGAATCTTTTAAAAATTATTTTTGAAAAACTTTTAATTTAACTAGACCATTTTTGAGATTACGAGTGTAACGCGTGTTGCGAGCCGCGTGTGGCGCGTGTGATGCGTGGAAATTAAGCTATTCTTTGAAATACGTCTTGCGATTTTTAACCACTTTCCAAACGTTATAGTGAATTTAAATTTTGTGAGTAGTTTAGCCTAAAGGGGCGTTTCGAAGTTCCCGTTTGTGACTCGTATCACGTTTGGCGCGTGTGCTGCGTGGAAAATGGGTTAATTCACACGACATAGAGGCCTGAATTTTTTTTTTGTGAGCAGCTCAGATTCATGGGACATTTTTGAGATCTCGTATATGACATGTATCATGAGTTGCGTGTGGTACGTGTGACGCGGGGAAGGTGGGTTAATCTTTGAAATAGGGCCCATTTTGTAGATTTCATTGAGGTCCTTTTTAATCACCTTTTAAACGTTCAAGAGATCTGAAATTATGTGAGCAGCTAAGTGTCTTAGGGCATTTTTAAGATCCGATGTGTCAAGCGTGTCGCGTATGGCGCGTGTGATTCTTGGAAAAGTGGTTTTTTCGACTTCTTTGGTGTCCTTTTTAACCAACTTTCACACATCATATAGATCTCAAATTTTGTGCGCGTGACGCGTGTGGAGTGTGTTGATGTATGTATAAATAAATGTTTATATCCGAAAAACGAAGTTTTTGACATTTACTTGTTTTTTTTTGTAATAAATAATCAGACTTTTGAAGGACAAATATTTTGCTAATTAAAACATTCTTCTACATAACACCCTGTAACTACATATGAAGGAAGATCATCAGATCTTGTTTTGTAATTTAATTAAGAGTTGTACTTTCTTTATGTCGCTCACTCGGCGTCTCCTGTTTGTTGTTTCTCATGATGTCAGCTTGGTTTTGTCTTGTTGTCCCCCTCCCCCTCAACTTTTGTGTGCGTTGCTTATCTGTGCCGGATTCAAGTCTGCAACTATGACTAAAGTATTTATATTGCGACGGACGGGGTAATCGACTCTGGTTGGAAACTCTCCTCTTTAAATGTTTCTTTGTGTTTCGTTGTGGCTTAAATTACAATTCCATTTGGACTTTGCCGCGCTGTGCAGTATTAAGGAAGTCGTCCTGCAGGCTGATGCTGATACTTCTGCCTTTTATAGCTTCTGGCTGGATGGTTTGCATGGCACGAGATTCGAGAACTGCACCGGTGTTAGTACAACCAGCGAACACTTAAAATGAAATCTTTAATTATAAAGTTTTTTGATTTGTTTCCTCTGCACACTGCGTTGAGTGAGAATTCGCTGTTTGTTGCAGTTGTTGCTGTTTTGTTGTTCTTACAACAATTGCCTTAAACCAACTGATACTTGGCATTGTACAAAAATTTTCCTTCTCTTCCTCCTTTTGTTCCTCAAACGATAAACTTATCTATTAATGTTAAGTTAATTGGCTAAAGGATTTCTGTGATTGGCTGGGCGTGAGCTTACTTACATCGTCTTGTTGTTGATGTTGTTGTTCTAACCGCACAACTCTATCTGTTATCTCGGCGGACATTTATTGTTAATTAGGCAGCCACATTTGTGTGAGCGGTGGAGTCGACTCGAGCTCAATACTTAAATTGTTTATTTATTTAGAGCATCCTTACTATCGTCCTGTGTGCATCCGGTCGAATTAATTTCGCAATTATTTACCTCACTGATTGTTGTTGTTTTTCAAGAGGCAGCGGATGCATATGTTTTCACAACAACCATCAGCTCAGGGTGAAATTCCAAACATTGTTTTCACAGCATCAATGACAGCTGCGGCGCTAAATCCATGATCGCAAAAACAAATACAATGTCCGCTTAAACAACAACATTGGACGATCGACAATCTATCGTAATTCGTTGCTGACTCTCGCATCTAATTAGCATTGAAAATCACAAAACAAATAAATAAATAAGCAAACAAATAGAGCGAACGACCTAAAATCCTTTTATGCAGTCTACGTTTCGCAGTAAACGGTGGTGGAAGGCGGCGGTAAGAGTACCACACGCCATGGATTTCGCGTGCGATTGGTAAAAGCTTTTAGCTAACACAATGTTGAATTTTAATGCTTAAATAGAACCATCGATGCGATGGACGGTGCGACCATCCAACCGACCGACCGACCGATACAACCGAAATAACCAAACCGCAGGTGCATCAGCAACCACCGTAAAATCATCCACCGGATAGCGTTCATTGGGATGCAAAAACACATGCACAACACACTCTTGGGGCAGGATATTCCCAATCAATTAAATACATTGCATCGGTATGTTGGGCTCCTTTACTATTGTGTGTGTATTTGTGTTCGCACAACACATGAGTTGGCAAATTCAGTGTGGCTTTTGCGATTGACAATTACTTTCAAGTGCAACTTTGCAGCAATCCTCGTCAAAATGGCTCAATCCTATGGCTCACTAACTGACTACGACAAAGAATTACATTGTGGTTTATTCGTTCAATTAATTAACATGGAATATATTCGGCAGTGTGACAAGATATGTGAAGTTTTTACACTGTCAAGGGGGGGGGGGGGGGCGTTTTGTGAATACTTGGATAGGTATATGTGTTTCGTTACAAGGATGAGTTATCTTTACTTAAATTATGGAGTGCTAGAAAGTTAAAAGAAAAATTTTCATACATAAAACAAGTAAATGTAAAAAAGCGTCGTTTTTCGGGTACAATCTTTTATATATACATCGAAACACGCCACACAGTCCTTTATTATTTGGTAATAATCGCCAAAATATCTGTTAATGAGGTCGGGGCTATTTCAAAGAATTCTTTTGCACGCTTCACACGCGCCACATGCGACTCGAGACACGCGTCAAAAGCGGGATATTAAAATGGGCCCCTGACGTTGAGCCGGTTACAAAATTTCAGCCCTATAGGTCGTGCAAAAGGTTGTCAAAAAAGACCTAAAAATAACGAGAAAATGGCGCGATTTCAAACCATCGCACGTTTTACACGCAAAACGTGACACGCGTCATACGTGGAATATATGCTATTTTGGACTTAGAGACTCACAAAATTTCAGCTCTCTAGGTCGTGTGGAAAGTGGTTAAAAGGACCTCAAAAATCGAAAAAAATGTCAACCAATCACACGTGCAACATGCGACACGCGTCATACTCGGAATATAAAAAATGCTATTTTGGACTTAGACACTTACAAAGTTTTAGCTCTCTAGGCTATGTGGAAGTTGGTTAAAAAGGACCTCAAAAAAGTGAAAGAAATGAAAATTTTAACCCATCACACGCGACACGTGTCATACTCGAAATATAAAAGAGGCTGTTTCTGACTTACACAGTTACAAAATTTCAGCTCTCTATGTGGTGAGGAAATTGGTTAAAAGGACCTCAAAGAAGTCGAAAAAAAAAATTTCAATCCATCACACGTGACACTTCGTTTTTCGGGTACAAATTTTTATATATACATTGAAACACGCCACAGAGTCGTTTATTATTTGAAAATTATCGCCAAAATATCTGTTTTTGAGGTCGGGGCTATATCAAATTTTTCTTTTTTCCACGCTTCATACGCGCCACACGCGACTCGCAACACGCGTATAAAGCGGGATATCGAAATGGGCCTCTGACATTGAGCCGCACACGAAATTTCAGCTCTCTAGGTCGTGTGGAATTTGGATAAAAAAGACCTCAAAGAAGTCGAAAAAACTAAAACATCAACCCATCACACGCGCCACATGCGACACGCTTCATACTCGGAATATGAAATATAATATTTTGGACTTACAGACTCACACAATTTCAGTTCTCTATCTCGTGTGGAAGGTGCTTAAAAAGGACATCAAAGTGGTTGAAAATATAGACAGAAAGTTTTTAAAAACGAATCCATTAAAATGTTCATTTATATTAACTAATAGGAGATACACATGTGCGCAAAGATGGAATAAAATAGGGATTGAGGATGTGGATTCAAAATTGATCACGAAATTTGGTGACAAATACACGGGGACGCGAAATTCATGTAGAGAATTTATCAAATTTTGAAGTGCTCCAGATTTTTACAGGGACTCCAGAATTTTTTTTTTCAACGACATCCATAACCTATGTACAATTTTCACAGACAGTACACGTAGTATTAGGAAAACTGCAGGAATAAAGGAGCACTCCTGGCCCCACTTGCGAGAGCCTCAACAAACGCTTGAATACGCCAGTTACCTGAGAGACCTATAAAGGGTTATTGGTTTTCCAGCATAAAGAGAAGAGTACCAACGTTACAAATAATGACAGCCGGAATTATGAAGTACGCGGTCATCGTTTGGTGGCCGAAAGTTCTTGAACGGATAACGGCAACTAAGCTTCAAAGCTTTCAAAGAAATGCCTGTCTTAACGGCAAAGGGGTGCTGTGCGAACCTGCCCTACCACTGCAATAGAAGCTGTTGTAGGGCTTTAACCCCTGCGAATCTTCATCAGAAAGACGGCTGCTAGATGCGATATTAAGCTGCAACTGGAATACGGGTTCAATCCGCGTGACTATGTTGGACACCTGAAAATTATTTACTCAATTCCTGAAAGAGACATGTTCTGCACTATCCCCGACATTACGGCCAGGGAGTACTGTCTCGGCAGGTTATTTGAGGTAGAAATATTGGACCTACAAACTAATCTAATGATGTTCCGGCACTAGACGCTAGAGGTCTGGTCTGGTTCGCAGATGGATCGAAGATTGAATTTGGAGTTGGTCTGGTTCGCAGATGGATCGAAGATGGACTTTGGAGTTGGAGCTGGTGTCCTTGGACCCAACACCAATGTCTCGATACTAATGGGAATGAGTCTAACGGTTGAACTCCACAGGCTGAACTCAATGCCATTAAGATCTGCGCTACGACAAACCTTAGTAAATCATTAAGGATAAGGCGAGGATATCTTTTCCGATAGCCAGGCAGCACTTAAAGCGCTATCGTCCAACTTAATGGACTCTATAACAGAGTAAGTGCCGCTAAAATCGTTCATTTAATTTATGTATTACTGGTTGAAATACTCAGCGTTGTCTGGCTGCCCCCACCACAGTATCCTCTCCACATCTGACCAGGAGATACCCACCCCTTCATAATGTCTTTATTTTAATTTTAATTTTAATAAAGGGTATAGCCCACCTTATTGCCGTGGCGCAAGTCATTCAGTGACTTGTCCCTTGACAATAAGTTTATGTATAAAAATAAAAAAATTCACGGTCTTCGAGTCAAGCCACCCACTACGTCAACCCCCCCAATACCAATACCAGCTATATCGGATGATCGGTCTTCGAGTTATGCGTGAACATAACATATATTAAGATAACCGGAAAATTTCAAAATGCAGAAGAAATTTTAAATGACACGCTCCCATTTGGAAGCTCGTGTGTTCATTCTGATACATTATGGGACCCCCCATGACGCTCTACGGTTCGCGCGCCGTGTAGGGAAGTCGTTTGGTAAAACATTTTGCGCGACTCCTTTTTGGTCGCGGGCGTTCGTATGCACTATTCCATTGGTTCTTTGTATACTCATGGCGAGCAAAAAGGAGCGCGTGTATCATTACCCTAAAGGTGTGTTCATTTATCTTCTACGCCCGACATCTCAGCCTTAGGACTTACTATGGCGAGTCCTATCGCTTGACCGTAGTTGTTTCTGGTCTCTTTGTTGCGAAGGGCAGCCGTGTTGACTCGAATGTGATTCGCGTATGGTGTCTTTCTTGATGATGCAATCCGCGCGTGGAGCACCATACCAACAAGATAGTGGTCTGAGTCGACGTTGACACCTCGGTACGTTCGTACCGTCATCAGGTTCAGGTTGTGGCGGCGGTCTATCAACACGTGTTCTATCTCGTTGCGAGTGGCTTCATCAGGAGATACTCAGATGGCTTTGTGGATATTATTACGCGCAAACCTTGTACTCGCAACGACCAAATCATTGCTTTCTGCCATCTCTATGACTCGTTGTCCATTGTCATTAGTGTTCTCGTGTAAGCTATGGGTGACAATGTACTGCCTGAATACTCATATCCCCTAGAATAATTTTTACGTAATACTGAGGACAGGCATTGAGTTCCCGTTCGACTGATTCAAAGAATTCTTCTTTTTCATCATCCTCTGTAGGTGCGTGAACGTTTATGAGGCTTATGTTTTTAAATCTGCCCCGCACGCAAAGGGTGCATACCCTTTCATTTCATTTCACTTTAAAGCTGATAACCGTGGGTTTCGTTCTTTTGCTGACTAGTAACCCCACTCCGAGCACATGATGTCTTGCATGACATATTCTGATTTTTGTAAGACACTATTCCCCGTCCACCGCATCTCCTGGATTGCTGTTATGTCAGCCTTATATTAATACAGGGTATCGTCCAGCTGCTGTACAGCTCGAGCTCTATACCGTGAGCGTACGTTCCTTGAGAAAATTTAATCGTATAGGCGTTTTCGTTGCCGTGGTCGTAGTCGTTCATCAGTGTATCCGAGGCTGATTTGGGGTACCGTAATATGGTTTTTTTACGGGCGAGGTTATTGGTCTCGCGCCAACCTTACTTTGAAGGGACTATCCCGATCATTCCGCTTTTCCTACATTGGAGGAAAATTACCGGCGTCCACCACGTGGAGGCTTAATCGCACTTCCACCAGTCAGAGATAGTTACTGCCACCTGCAATTCTAGAGCATTCTGTGTTATTACCCCTATTCTGCTGACGGCTGACCACCCTAATTCAAAATTAATGACATACCGTAACTAATACTACTCCGATGGTACAAAAACATTTTCTGTCACATCTTTTATTTAAAGGGTGAGCGTATTCCAAAAATGTCCCCACCAACTTGACGGCCATTGAATGGCAGATGTTGTCATTCTTTTCCACGTAATTTATTCAAATTGACGACGAAAAATATCAGAAATCGTAAAATTGTTATGCATTTGGCCAAAACACGCACATTTTACACTTTACTTTTCCACATAAAATGCAAAAAATGTCCTTGTTGTGAGAGCATTTTTTTTCAATGAATTGATTTTTTTTTTCGTACACCGAGAGAGATTTTCTGGGGACTGCTACGGTGGTGTATGATTTATGAATTAAGGATTTTTCACTCGTGTCCATGCAGATATTCACACGACACATTTCTCATTTTTATGAAAACACAAATAATTTACATATTCAGAGAAAGAGAAAATTTGTTAGGTGTTTAGCCAGGCGAAATATGTTGGGCTTACGATTTTTCTATGCATCGACGAAATAAATAAAAAACGAATCCATTAAAATTAAAATATTCTCTAATCGGAGATACACACGTGTGCGAAATTTGAATAAAATCACGCTCGCTTTAGGAAGTGACGTATTGAGAATTTCAAAATACTAGAGGCCCGCTTATGGTCGAAATTCGACCGTAATTCATTGAATTTTTAAGTTTGAACGTTATTGTGGTTCTTTTGTCAAAGAGTATAACCTCATCATTGCATATAGTTTTATTGAATTTTGTTCTATTGCGTTAGCTCACGCTCGCAGCTGAAGCAAATACGTCAATAGCGTATATTGTTTGCATTAATTCCCTGCAATATCTTTGATTTAAAATGTAATTTATATACAAATTTTAGCTTCTCCATCCTTCTCCATATGAACTTTAACTATGCCAAATGTCATACTCCTCCGTGCCCGCAATATGGCTTAAAAGCGGAACAATGTTTTCTCTTCACGTATAAATATATATATGAATCCAATGTTCACCGCATAAGCGCCGGTGTTCCTCAAGGCTCTATCTCCGACATTCTTTCTGATTTTCATTAATGATCTCCTATTCACCAACTCTAATCCAACCCATTCTTTCGCTGACGACAGCACTCTTAGCTTTTCATATGACTTCACGCTTTCTGCACACCCCTCTTCGTCACAAGTGGAACTTGAACAACAACGTATGTTAAGCACGTTAAATTGTGACCTTGACAGCATAACAAGGTGGGGTCTTCATAATAGAGTTGAATTTAACGCTTCAAAACCCCAATGCTGTCTTCTGTCAGCTTCCAATTCAGAGATTCCTTCTTTAGCCGCACGATAGTTATGTGGAATGAATTGCCTGATTCTGTGTTTCCGCATTTTTATGATCTGCAGTCGTTTAAGACACGCGTGCATAGACATCTCATCTTTTCCTCTCCCTGATTTCCTAACGCCAACGCTGTGTTAAGCATTATAAGGGTGCACATCCCTTTAGCGTGTGTACATTATAAAAAAATCTTAGGGTCTATTTACGCTAAGAGACTTACCACCTCTCTAGTGAAGGGTAGTATATCCTTAGTGGCCCTTAGTTTCTCAGCTTTGCTGTCGAGCACATTTCCTTATAAAAAGGGGTCTCCTTAACCAAAGTAGTGTTGGGCATTCATAGGAAATATGCTCGGATGACTCATCATCTTCCGAGCAGAACCTGTCTCTGAACCCACACCAATTTTGTTAAAGTTCCACCGCAAGCCACAATGCCAGACGAAGTTTTTGCTGTAGGGGCAGCCCAGTTGGGTTCAGGTCATATGAACGTATATTCAGAGCCAGCCCTAGCTATTTCATCTACAGATTCGTTGCCTACAATTCCCTGGTACCCAGGGAACCAACCGAGTTTCACTCTGTTGTGTCTGGCAAGAGATTGGAGTGCATCGTAGCAGTTTTTGACTGATAACGAGTGTATTAATTTGGGCAACAGCGCTTTAAGTGCTGCCTGGCTTAATTCCTTTACTAAGGCGCAGATCTCAATGGCATGGTGTTCCGCTTGAAAAACAGTGGAACCTTTTCCGATAGGTATCGAGACTATGGTTTCCACCTTCGATCCATCTGTGAACCAGACCAGACCTCTATCGTCTAGTGGCGGAACACCATTAAATACCTGCCCCATACACCAAATAACCTGCCAAGCCAGTACTCCCTGGCCGTAATGTCGGCGATAGTGCAGAACATGTCTCTTTAAGGAATTGAGTCAAGAGTTTTCAGGTGTACAACATAGTCACCTGGCTTTAATCCGTATTCTAGTTGCAGCTTAATATCGCATCTAGCAGCCGTCTTTCTGATGAAGATTCGCAGGGGTTAAAGCCCTACAAAAGCTTCTATTGCAGTAGTAGGGCAGGTTCGCACGGCACCCCTTTGCCGTTAAGACAGGCAATTCTTTGTAGCTTCTGATGCTTATTTGCCGTTGTCTTTTCAAGAATTTTCGGCTACCAAACGATGGCCGCGTACGTAATAATACGTCATTCTATTCATCCAATGTATCATTTTAGTATTAAGACCCCAAGTTCTACCGTAGAGGCGTCTACTGGCATTTTACATTGCAGGCGCGCTCGATAGCGGACTTGATATAAGAATTCCAGTTTAGCCGTTTATCGATGACGCGGAGTTATTAAAACTCATTGGAATAATCTAGCGTGGTCCCTTTGATGATTATAGGTCCCAAAATTGACCAGTCTTCTTTTCGTGAAAGACACTAGAACGATTTTGCTGCACCATTCTATGTAAAACGTGTAGTAAAGCATTTTGCATGACACTGATGTGCAATGCTTACCACTAATAAAAAAAAAAAAAAAGATTGTCAGTGACTAGTGACCATAGATGGGGAGAAAACACTCCTCCTTGGGGACATCCCTTAACTGCAGTCACAGACACAGACGATCCTCCCGAGGAGAAAATATTATCTCGACTTTCAAGCATGACCCTTATCCAATAATAGGTCGAGTCTTCGATATCCCAGCTACTCATTGCCCAGACAATAGAGTCGTAGCCAGTGTTATCGAAAGCGTCCTCAATGTCGAGAAAGGCACACAGGGCAACTTCCTTGGAACGAAAAGTTCCTCCTATATTCTTGACAAGATAATCAAGGGCACTTTCTCTGCCTATGCCTTTCCTATACAGAAATTAACTTGAGTGCAGCGTCTCTCCATGGTTCTGAGGACAAATGATGTTAGACTTATTGGTCTTTATGATTTAGGCAGCTCACTAAGCCTATTGCCTGGTTTAGGAATAAATATCACATGTCTCCAGATAGTAGGAATGCACCCCCACTTGTAGCTGGCTAAATAAATTAATCATACCCGGTAGGATGAGATCGGTTACTTTCTGTAGAAGAGCTGGAATGATCCCATCACCGCCGAGAGTTTTGAAATGATTGAAAGAGCCTACTGCCCATCGAACCTTTACCGGATAAACTATTTACCATTTGGTCAGATGCATTCGGATACTCATGTGTGGTGCACGAGTAGACGAACCTGGGAAATGAACCTGGAGTAGAGTTCTGATTGTATCCTCACGATGCGATGTGTAGGTTCCATCGGCCTTTTAAAATAAACCTGATCCTTAACTAATTCTTTATGGATTCGTGCAGCTACTGGGTTTTCGATAATGTTTTTGCAGCATTTCCTCCATGTGGCACATTTGGATCGTCTTAATTCAGAGTTGTACTCTGTAAGAGGGAACCTATATTCGTCCCAACTCTTCGTGCGTTTGGCAGAGTTAAATACTTTTCTAACTTTCTTCCTAAGCTTACCCAGCTGAGCATCACCCAGAGAACCCTTCGTTTACACAAGTTGGTTTTAGGGACACAGCTGTCATGATAGGAAGTAAGCAACACATCATTGCTTTGGTACGCTGCTTCATTTAGGTGTGACAAGCGTATCCAATTTAGAGAGGACAAGTCCCCGATACAGATTCCAGTCCGTAGACTTGTCAATGCACACATGATGTTATGGGTTCCCCTCTCGGTCGGAACTTCCACTAGCAGTGCCACCAGGTCTTTCGTTATGAATTCTGGAATTCGAAGAAAGTTAATTCTCATGTTGTTCAAGCAGGCCGCCCTTGGCACCTACTCCCCGCTTCTATAGATTAACTTACTTGCCTTATTCCGTAGACCTTTGGTCACCCTTGTCAAAGCCCGGTATGCCAATGGTGGGCCAGTTAAAACCGAAGCTCACTAGGTATTCGGAATCTGCATACTAGCGACTAAGCTTCCTCTTAGCCAAGCAACCATCGGCGTAGGCTGTTCCACCTTGGATAAGGAATAGCTTTTACTGAGTATAGGACTAATCCGTTGCGTCAAACGGTCCTCCTTTACCCGGGTTTTGGGACCGGCATGCTACATGAAAAGGCATGAAAAGTCTTTCCAGTTCGTCCCCTGTCGCTCATCGCGATTGTCAGTGAAGATTGACGACAGACAAACAAGTACCGCACAACAACCATAACTGCTATTCCTTCACAATTTGATCGAAAAAATTCATCTTCAAGGAGCACTCAATAAAATAACAACGCGAAGAGCAATAAAAATGTGTTTCGTAGGAGCTAACACCGCAAATGTGGAAATAAAAAAAAAGGCCGGCCACTTCTAAAAAAGAAAAAAAAAACAAACAAAACGACAGGATAAAGGAGCGAAGCCACTTTGAATAATTCGAATCCGTTTTGCTGCCAATTTGAATTTTAAATGAACAGTCAGCCAGTAAGCTCGCCGTCGCGCCGGAGAAGCTTTGAGTGGTTTTGTGGGTTGGTTGGTTGCTACTTGCTAACAAATTATTAGCTGGAGTGGACTCGCTGGAATCTTGAAATCTACAATAAGATATGTCACCTTAAGCGCCTTACTTCTCTCTCGCTCTTACCGAATTAAACTCCTCTCTGTCTTCCCTTTATCTATCAAATGAATGTTAACGTTATGCACTTCCTCTCAATGTAAATGAGATCAATTAAATGCAAATTAACCCGCAGCATAGTAAGTCAGTGTATCAGGACTCAATTCATGGGACTCTCGGGAGGCAGTTGTAGCGCAATAATTCACAGGATCAAAATAGCTTTTCAGGGTTTTCCCATTACCTTCTCTTAATATTCTCTATGGGTGTACGGTAAGAAGTTATAGTGTCTACTTCTAAAGAAACAACATTTACACTTGGGGTTAATTGGAAATGTCCTTAAAACTTTGGAAAGGATTATTACATAAATAAAATTGGTAGAATCAAGAGTTTTCGATAAAAACTTGAATCAACAAATTAATTTGACATACAATTCCGATGAAGAAGATTATAGTTAAGAGAAAATCTTCAAAGATTCAATTTATAAAGAATAGCAGAGAACGATTTGGCGATTTGTCGTGGTGCACCCTAGAAAAGCCAATCAAGAAAGTCCTCAATTTATTTTAACTGTGAGGTGAAGAAATCTTCATCATCCGATATCTGGTCGATAGCCCATGGATGAGAAAGTTGTTGGTTTTTGTTACCAGTTCCAAGTATGTCAATTGCAAATGGAACGCACAACCAATAACAAAATAGAACTATCCTAAATACACACCCAAAATGGAACGCTCTATTAGAATTATGATGCTCACATAAATAAGTATATTACAATCTGATTCTAAGTTGTAAGATGAGGTGTAGGTTGTTTAACCACAATTTTCAATTTTCAATTTTCTTAAATATTTTTGAGAAATTGATTACAAAGAAAATGATGCGCTTTTTAAAAAAGAAAAAGCTTCATAGCGAGTTTCATTGTAGGTTTTTCAAAGGCAACTACACCGAAGATTCTATGTTTGGTAACAAAGTAATTTGCAGCGGTACACTCGCCGGCGTCCAGGATAGTTTACTTATAAAAACTTATAAACGGTTGGTTTCGTTACACAATATTTATTTATTTAACTCCTTAAGGTTTTATATATAGTATATAATTATATTATTTCATTGGATTCAATTATATTCGGTTTCTGCACGAGCATTTTCCTCCTTACAACGCTGCTGTCGCTCCAGATTTCTTAGCCGCTGACTCGGGTCCCGTAGCGGTGAGATACTGGCAAGAGAACGTTAGTCTGCACTCAGGCGAGTTTCCTGGGGGGATCTCTACCTACTGGATTCAGCCGAAAGCAGCAGATCTCTTACTGCCCACTCTTTACTGAATGGAAAACAGTGCCCTGCAAGCAATCAAACTTTAGGATGTAGTTCCATAAGGCTTTCCAGAATCCTGAAGTTTAATAGGTCACTATGCCAAATAGGGGAAAACTAGCCTTTTCAAAATTTTCTAGATTTTGAGAGTACTGGAGTCAGTCGGAAGCTGCTGATTTCCCACTGCTCACTTCCTGCATAAGATCAAACTTCAGGATGGACTCCCATGACACCCGCCAGAGTCCTGAAGTTTGAAGGGTCACTATGCCTACCAGAGGAAAAATAGCCCAATCAAGATTTTCTAGATTTTGAGATGGAGTCCCATAAGGCCCGCCAGAGTCTCAAAATCAAGAAAGGGGAATACTACACTGGATTCAGTCGGAGGCAGCAGATTTTCCACTACTTCCACTTCATACTGAATGAAAGATATGCCCTGAAAGAGATCAAACTTTAGGATGGAGTCCATGACGCCCGCCAGAGTCCTGAAATTTGAAGGGTCAAAATGCCTACCAGGGGAAAAATAGCCCTTTCAAGATTTTCTAGATTTTGAGATGGAGTCCCATAAGGGCGGCCAGAGTCTCAAAATCAGAAAGGGGAATACTACCCTGGAGTCAGACGTTAGCAGCAGTTTTTCCACTACTCACTCCCTACGGAATGCAATCAAGGCCATGCAAGAGATCAAACTTCAGGATGGACTCCCATGAGGCCCGCCAGAGTCCTGCAGTTTGAAGGGTCACTATGCCGACCAGGGGAAAACTAGCCCTATCAAGATTTTATAGATTTTGAGATGAAGTCCCATAAGGCGCGCCAGAGTTTCAAAATGCAAAAGGGATGCCTATCACGCCAGAAAGTTGGGCTCACCTGATTGTCGCGCCGACCAACGTTTGTTGTCCAGTATACCACCATTAGTATCATCCGTCGTTGACTCTGCTGTGGGTTTCGCTATCGTTGATGCCGCCGATGTGAAGGTGAATCGTGTGAACTACTGCCTTTTATTGATTTACTCGTAGTTTTCTGTCTATCGCATGTGATGTTTACTTGGTTTATAAGCACTGCTGTCGTTGATTCTGCCGGTTCACATCGGCGCTATTGCCAAGGAAAGAGAACAATTCTTCTTGCGTTATGTGTTTGTCTCTTGTTGGACTTTGCAGCTGCGCTCAGCTCTCTCATGTTGTTGTTGTTTCCCATTTGGTTGTGCATCGTTGATCGTTTGGAAATATTCCATTCCACATTTTGCCAAATCCGTACTTCGCTTGTCAGTACGCTGCATTGGATGTGTTGCTATGCTGGATTTTGCTTCTATTCGTTGGTTGTTACTATGCTGGATTTTGCTCTACGTGTGCATGGTGGGTGTAAGCCAAAAATTGACGCTCAATTACAGTATATGTTTTTGGAGAAGAAAATAAAACAGCTGCTTTTTTTGCTCGACTCCACTAAAGCTTAATTTTAGAAGCAATATCTTAGAGTAAATTTTGTTCTACGTAAAAAACAGACCGAATTATGTTCGAATTAATTCTTCATTTAGCTATAGGTGTACCTCAGGAATCAATATTATGACCCCTGTTGTTTATTATATACATAAGGGCGATCTTCGAGCATCCACTTCATGGTAAAGTCGCGGTCAATGCAGATTTTTTAACTCTGCATATATGACTCGTTGTCTTACTACTAATGGATTTTTCGTTAAGAGCACGCACTTTTATAAATAGGTTGTCAACATGTCCGGTAGTGATCTCTATTGACTGTAACTGCTATGCCGACATCATTCGAGAAGAAGCATGTCTCAACCATTGAAGTAACATCGCAGCTGATAATCGTTCGGCTTCAGTTGTGGGTCAACGCAAAGAAGCTGTAAGTTCTTGCGCAAAAACTATTACAGAGAATCCTGAAATTGACGTGGAATCAACAAATTTTTTTTCTCAGTAAAACTTGCTGCTGTAGCCCAATATTCTCGACGTTTCATTAGTGTGTTGTCACGGGTACCATTATGAAGTGCATACATGTTGACCCAAATTTCTCAATCGAATGTTTAGTTGTTCGTTTATCTGAATGAGTGCGACGATTAAAAATGGAGTTAGTGCACGTAAAGTTGTCACAACTGATTGCGAACTTTGATAATAATTATAATAAGAATTTCTCATGATTAAATGGCAAGTAAAGGCGGAATAAAAGTTCAAACAAATCGCAGTTAATTTCACGAATAGCTGAGAAATCATTTAGCTTTGTTGTATCGGGTGTTTCAACAGGTGCGCTTCAACTTTTCTCCGATAGGGACGGCGAACGACGCCATATTTTTTATTGTTCTTTTGTCATTTGGAAACTTCATTAGTATACATTTCATCATGGAACGCTACACATGTGAACAGCGATTGCAAATCGTGCAAATTTTTTATCAAAATAATCGTTCTGTTGCCGCTACTTTAAGAGCAGATTTTCACCGAAAAATCATCTTCAGCGATGAGGCTCACTTTTGGCTAGAAGGATTTGTCAACAAGCAAAATATTCGTTACTGGGCAGAAAGCAATCCACACGTGATTCATGAGGCACCGTTGCATCCCGAAAAAGTCACTGTTTACATGCCGGCGGCGTCATTGGGCCATATTTTTTCATCGACGATAACGATCGCCACGTTACTGTTAATGGAAATCGGTACCGCGATATGATAAACGATTTTTTTTTGGCCGCAATTGAATGGAATGGACTTGGACGACATGTGGTTTCAGCAGGACGGGGCCACATGCCACACAACACACGATACAATCGCGTTATTGAAGACTAAGTTCGATGAGCGTGTTATTTCGCGAAATGGGCCCGTCCAGTGGCCGCCGCGCTCGTGTGATTTGACACCTCTAGATTAATTTCTTTGGGGTTATGTGAAGTCATTGGTCTATGCCAATAAGCCGGCGACGTTGCAAGAGCTCAGAGCCAATATTGAACGTGAAATTGCTGGAATTTCGGCCGATTTATGCGAAAGAGTGGTCGAAAATTGGGTTCAAAGATTGGACTTCGTAAAACGTGCACGCGGTGGTCATGCAAAAGAAATCGAGTTTCATACTTAAATGTATCATATGTATATGTTCAAATTCGTTAATAAAAAAAAAGTTAGTTCAAAAGTCGAACAGTTTGTGTTTTATTCAAAACAAAAGTTGAAGTGCTCTTATTGAAAAACCCTGTATATATAGTGACCTGATACTGGTATTCTCTACCAGGAAGTGTATAATATCACTCATCCCATGATATGTTATATAAACGTAAAACACATAAAAAATTGTAAATGCAATTAATGATAACCGACGAACGACAGTTAATGCTGTCAGACATTTCAACTCCGATTACTTGTTGTGCACATTATTTTTAAAACTAATCCTGATGTCACTTCTCTTGCAAAAAATGCTCTTTACAAGTTCTGCTTAATTGACTGCAAAAAAAAAACTAAAACTTAAATTCATGTAATCTTTTTTGACGGACATTGTTGAGTCCTTTGGAACCACCAACAACTTCAAACGACAAGCAAACGTATAAACCGTTGTCATTGTCAAATGCGAATTTCGCTGCAACTTTTCTCAGGATGTTAGCTACATAATACCCGTAACATCATCCCTCCAACTTAAAGTCTTTGTTAAGTTCACTTAACTTCGTGTTGTCACGATCACGAACTTAACTCATTCAAGTTTCACACATCTCTCTCAACGCTGACATTGTAATGTGGTTTCTGGTGCGAGTTTTGGCTTTGTTCCTAAAATACCTTGAACTGTGCGGTGGAAACATGAGTCGAGTATCATCAGATGAGGATGAGCAGTAGGTGCAAGGTGGAACATAATTGATGTTGCACGCAAGTAGTAGAGGGATATCATTACATGTAATGAAAATTAGGTGGACATCAAGGACTACGAGAGACACTCTGCTATGCTGGTTTGTTGTCAGGCTCTAAATGCGTGCGTGTGTTCGTCCACAACACAAATGAGCTAATGAATAATGAATTATTCAATTTCCGTCTGATCCCAGCATTGAATTTGTCGTTTTGACCACCGCAGCTTGGATGTACGGTGTGGTTTGGTTACATTTTGTCACCATCTCCACTTTAATCCTCATCTTTTAATGATATACATGTTCTATCGAATAGATGATGCCAATTAGTAAAGCTACTTAGAGTTATTTCCCAATGAATAATTCCAGGAATACGATAATTGATGTTTGTGGCCAGTTTGTATTTGGTTCTATGGTTCTCTGGTTCTGTTTTGTTTGTTTGTTCCAAGATAAGCTTGATTATGCAGTAAAGCTCACAAATGAATAATGAAGTTTTCCCATAAAATTAACAAATACGGCGTTCGTTTTCGTCCAAGAGTTTAATACGTCTAAGTGTGTACTTTCTAAAAAAAACTCCAGAAGTGTCAGATAGATGCTTGGTTTGAGTCTCTATGAGAGACGACCTGGAAAATTGGTTAAACCTCTAACGTTTTTCCGTACAGACTAGTGCCGCACTGTAAACGGATGTGCAGGAATAACTTTAACCAGAATACTTATCGCCTTCCCGTCCAAGTTAGGGTAGCTTAGATTTTGTTTAATGTAATCATAGCTCTGTCTTTCCACATCACTATCATCCACAGGCATTCAAAACACAAGCTCATAGACATCTCCTCTTTTAAAATGAGAAATGAGAAGTAGTTGTTGGTTTTCAACAAAATAATTGGCAATTAGGCAGTCAGCCATCAGCAGAATGCGGGAAATAACAAATAGCATATGAATGCACGTGCATTATCTATTATGATAGCCTTAAGTGCGATCGAACCTCCTAGTGGTGGTCGCCTGTGATTTTCCCCTGAATGATTTATCCACTCTGTTCTAAGTAGGGTTGGTGCGAGGCCAATAAAAGCCAGCAAATAGTCTTGCAACCATAACCGATCACGACGAGTACTACAGCCACGAAAACGTCTAAACGATCCGACATGGAAAGTACGCTCACAGTTTTTTTTTAGATTAAGATATTTTTATTAAACATTTAAGTAATATACAATTTTGACTTAAAACTAAACTTTAAACTTATTAATATTATTAATAAGTATCGGCTCAACAATAGGGGCCCGACGTATTTACATAGCCGATAATCTATGGCTATCCCATATGGCTCAATGGCTTGATGAGCTGCTTGTAGATGAGCAGCCTGGTGTTGTTGGACAGTCCGTTTCGTCTTCTTAGTAGCGGGTGAACCAAATGAAGAGCGTTGTTCGCTTTTTTCATTGTTTTATCGATGTGAGAATTAAACTTGAGCCTCTCAGTAAAGTTGATTCAGGTAGTTCTCCGAAAGATTTCGGAGGGGTTCCTCCACTCTTCGGGCAGCTATCTCAGAAGAGCGGGAAATGGCATACGTGATGGAGTCATCCGCGAAAAGCATGGTCCGGCTGTATTGGTGGATTGATCTGCCGTGAAAATGCTAAGTAGCACTGGTCCAAGTCTGGAGCCTTGGGGAACTCCGGCTTTAATCCTTTTCCTTGTCGATGGGGTGCCATACACCTGTACAAAAAAGACCTTGTTTAAAAGAAAATTTTGAATTATTTTCACAATATAATTGGGGAAACCAAATCGAATAAGTTTTTACAGAAGCCCGTTTGTCCAGACGCTATCGAAAGCTTTTTCGATATCTAACAAACAGGCTACTGTGCTACTTTTGACATTCAGTCCTCGAGTGACGTTACTGTGAAGCTTCATCAGAGAGTGCAGTGTAGAGTGCTTTTCTCGAAAGCCGAACTAAAAAGAAGGAACTATATTTCTTTCCGAGCAAAACGCATTGATCTTTTTACCGATCAAAGACTCCAATACTTTACTGATACAACACAGTAAAGCTATGGGGCGGTAACCAGTTACACTGGAGCGGTTGGTTTTCTTCGGTACTGGTACTACTTTGGCTACCTTCCAGTTGTCTGGAAAGTATCCATTGTTAAGGCAATTGTTGAATATGATGGTTACCATCAAAATTGCCATACCCGGCAGCTTTTTAAGCAGAAAATTTGAAATCCCGTCAGTGCCCGATGATTTTTTAGAGTTTCCACTCATAATTAAATCACTGACAACAGCTGTCCCGGTAAAAATATCCACGTCTACGGGTGCCTTTGCGGGATAGTCTTCGCTGAATTGCACCTCGAAATTTCTTGGGGAAGTGGTGTCTTCCACAAGACTTTCAACCTGTTCTACGAATTCTGGAAGATGAGTTGGTGGTCGGTCTGTAAAGCTCCTTTCGAAATGACAGGCAAAGGCTTCGGCTTTTTCAATAGGACTGGATGCTACTTGCTCTCCACACGTGTTACTTTCTGGAATAGAAATACGTTTTCCGATCACAGAATTCAGCTTTTAAAAAGCATCCGGGCCTGGTTTGATGTTCTGAAGTCGTTTGGTCAGTTCATCTTCCTGGTAACTTCGCAAAGCTTGACGAAGCCTGATTACTGTACAACGCAGTTGCGAAAATACAGACTGATATTCGTCATTAACAGTGTTGAGAGTCCTGTTGAAGATTCCCTGAAGGCGTTTGCTTAGCCTTTGCTTGTGAGTATAAATTGCCTGAATATTCTCAGGTAGATGTTGAAAGCGATCCCTGCTAGAGCGAACAGTTTTCTGCCGGTCTATGGCTGTGTTCACTGAAGTCTCGAAATTTTTGATTGCATCATCAATTTCATTATTCTCCAGATTTTTACATGCCGCTGGAATTTGACGTCCAGCTTCGACTTTTGATCTAAACCGGTTCCAGTTTATTTTCGTAAAGTTAATGTGTAGTTCAGGTGTTGGGGTAACTTGCACAATTCGCTGATTCAACCTCACTCGAAGCTCTATGGCCAAATGATCCAAATCACTGTCATGTGCAAAACAGGAATAATTCCTTTATTCCGGCAGAATGTTGACGAAATTTGTCTTTGCCAAGAAGAAATTCAGCGTGGATGGTATCCGAGGATATGTCTTCCGGGGCTGGGAAACAACAGCCATGGTTTGCTGCTGAGGATTTGAATCCAGCCAATCTGCAATGGCCTTTCCTTGATTTCTGCATACTTCATCTTGCCATCTAGCCTGTGCCTAGCGTTAAAATCGCCTCCAACCACACAGTATGTGTGCCCATAGGAGATGCCGCAGACAGTTTGCAGATCCCGTTGAATGTTTTTCCTCGTTGCATTACAGTGATTGTACACTGATATTACCAACAAGGTCTCAACTTCGTTGACTTTGATGCTGACAGCTGTTGCTTCCATGCTACGCAAACCACTGAATTGCACCTTTTCGCCTGTCATAGTGTTCCTGATAAGAGTACGCTCACAGTATAGAACTGGAGCTAAACAGCAAACAGCAACTAGCTAAGTATAAAGATAAAAGCAATCCAAGTGATGCATTGGACGGGCAATGGTATCTTAAAAAAATCAGAATATGACGTATAAAAGGGTTTTCAATAGGGACACAACGATTTTGTATTTAAATACAAGCGCGCAGTTAAGCTTTTATTTACGATCTGTATATGTCAGAAAATCAGTCAAGAACTACGTTTTTCTTAGGGTGAAGTTGACTTTCGAGCAACGTTTGGAAATTATTAAAAATTAATACCGAAATTCGGAGTCAGTGGTCGCAACTTTAAGAGAGCTTATCCAAATTTTCGGTTGCAATTATCTACCCACCAGACAGGCTGTGCTTGGATAAATTCGAGTCAACATATTCACTATTCAGTTTTCCTGTGCCAGTGAGATAAAGCACCGGTCAAAATACCGCAAATATCGCAGCCGTAAGTGCTTCAGTACAAAATGATCCAAATCTGGCGATTCCACGCCGTTCATAGGAATTGGTAAACTCTCAGTCGATCTTGTGACATTTTACATGAAGATCTTGGCCTACAAGATCAAATTAACTCAAGAGCCTCTTGATTATTTAAATCATCAAAACTTCTCCGATTGTGCTCTGCAAAAGTTTGAAGAGAATCCTGAATTTCATCGAAAAAGCATCATACGATGAAGTTCATTTTTGGCTTAAGAAGCAAGATATGCATTACTAAGCAACAACAAACCAACATGTGCTTCAAGGGACTCCATTGTATCCACAAAAAGTGACCGTGCGGTGTGGATTTCATGCCGGAGGTGTGATTGGACCGTATTTTTTCGTCGATAACAACGATCGCCTTGTTAAGGTCAATAAAGTTCCCTGTCGTGCTATGTTGGAAGACTATTTTTGGCCAGAATTTGAAAGACTTGACATGAATGTCACGCAGCTGGCCAAACCATTGATCTATTGATGATGAAGTTCGGTACTCGTGTAATAGATATGGTCCGGTCGTATGGCCAGCTCGCTCATGTGATTCAACGCTGCTGGATTTCTTTTTATAAGTATGGGTTAAGTCGTTGGTTTATGCCAATAAAATAAAGTTAGAAGAGGTCATAAACAATGTCGAATGTCAATGACAACGTTCAGTCCGATATGTGTGGAAGAATGTTGGAAAAGTGGCTCCAAAGATTCGATTGCTGCAAACGTGCTCGCGGTTGTTATATGAACAAGATTGAATTCCATACATAAACTTAACATATTTGCTATACCTGGAATAAATTTTATCCCGATATCTTAATTATTCTATGTTTTTTATTGAAATACAATATTGTTATGGCCTTATTGAAAAACCCTTTATTACAGTTGTCATGCAAGACATCATATGTTCGGGGTGGGATTTATAGTCAGCGAAAAAGTTACAGTCGGCTTTTAAGTCATAAATGAACCACTTCGCGTGCAGTCAAAATTTGAGAGCATAATCCTCATATATTTACATCTACCTACCTACCGAGGATTACCAAGGCGATGAAAAGAATAATTCTCTGAATCGAACGGGAACTTAATTCTGTGGAATATTAACGCTAAATAGTTCGCGAGCCATTATTCAGGTAGTACCATATGGCACCCATAGTTTACACGAGAACACTAATGACAATGTGAAAACAAGTCATGGAGATAGCACGAAGAAATGATTTGGTCATTGCCAGTACAAGGTTTGTGTGTAAGAATGTCCACATAACCACCTGGTTGAATATTCTCTGATGGACCCACTCGTAACCAGATAGACCGGCGCCATAAGCTGAACCTGATGATGGTACCGAGGTACCGGGAAACCAACGTTGAATCGAATCACCATCTTGTTTGCATGGTGCTCCGATTGTGGTCTGCTTCATCAAGAAAGCCTACATCCGAGTAACATATTGAGTCAACACAGTTACACCGCGTTGTACAAATGGAGTACCATTTTCACACCAAGCTATTCGTGAACAAATAGTGTAAGTATGAATAGGACTGGCCTGCGTCCTCTTAAACCTGGTGTTGAAGAAACTGATCCAAGTATCACATGAAACGACGAGAGGAATAATTCTCTATAAGTCCATCCAGAGACTGGCTTATGTAGACGGTATTGACATCATGGGTAGAAACAAAAAAGTTGGTAGCAAGAAGCTTTTATCAAGACGTTGGTGGAAGAAAGAAACTTTAGAGCGAGCGGCATGAAATCTGGGGCTAGACATAAATGAGAGCAAATCGAAGTGCATGCGATGGCAACGTCTGCAAACGATACGAGGATCCAACGATTTGTGGGTTCGAAGTAGTGAAATACTTTAGCTATCTTGGGTCAATTGTAAGACAATAGTAATACCAGTACTTACTTATTATGCATCTGAGACTTGTGGGATTAGCAAAAAAAAACCTTTTGACCTTTTAGCCCCGTTTAAGAGGAGGATAATTTTTTGCCGGTATATGAAGAAGAATATTTTCGGAAGAGTGTTACCACGATCTAGACATGGTGAAGAGAATCAAGCTCGATAAGCTTCGGTAGGAAGGAAACCTAGCTCGCTTTGAGTCAGTCTGTCGAAAATTTTATATGGGGCACGACAGCGTTACAGGCCAAGCCTATGCTGAAAAGATGATTTAGATCAGAACGCTCAGACTTAGGTATGGCAAACTGGTTGGCATATGTCCGAAAGCAGCGCCAGTGGCGAGACTTTTGGCGGGAGTCCAGCACTGGACCGCGGTTGATCAATCAAATATGATGACGAGTTTAAAATGAAATCATGTTTCCTATTTTCCATCTCTAAACATAGACTGTGCAACGGAGAAGCAAATAATCCTAGAATTGTTCATTTGAAGTCCTTCGTTTACTCCACCGATTTCGTAACGAGTAGTAAAAGTTTTTTATTAACTGAAGAGAAAATCCAAGCATCTTTGGTGAAAAAGACACATTGCTTCCAAATGTTCATCTTTGGTTCATATATCATCCCGTGACCGAAATCCTTCATCTAATTTTGATTTCAATTGAAATGTTCAAATTATTTACTCAACTTTTCTGTCAATAATCCGCCAATAGAGCATTATATTACTATATATGGAAAAATAGCTTAAAGGAATAATGTGTTGGGGTTGGAGATTAAGAGGAAAATCATAAGCTAGTGCACAGATGACTCAAGCGGAAATTAGTTTCAAATCCCTTCTTCTTCAACTGAAAAACAAACTGGAATAACAAAATCATTCAATTGAACTGCTTTGCTTGGGAAGCACAGACCTAAAGATTTTGACGAGCGGGAAATGCTGTGCGATACTCACATACGACCATAAATCAAAAGTTTCTTTATTATCACTGAAAATTCGAATCGTTTGTGGGGCTTACGGATTATAGGAGTATCCTTCTAATATCGTTCTTCGTTATTCATCCCTTCGTATTTTTGTTTTTCAATTTCCTTTCCTTCAATAGAACAGACACAGTTCAAGGCTTTGTATCACTTTAATATTCCTAGACAAGGGATGGGCAAACCGACTTTCACTCCCACGAGGGTAATTGAACATCACGCTCCATGACTAAGTCATTGTGCTGTCAAATCTTTATCTGGCGGCAAGTAAACCGCTATAGAATCGATCGTTATTTACTGCCACCAGCTGATGCAGCACAGCTTGTTGTTGTTGATATGGTATCAATAAATATGCGATAATTTAATTTATTACCTACTACTGAACTGAACATACATAGACACTGATATTGATAAGGAACACGGACGAATTCGTTAACGTAGTCCGGGACGCGTACATAACTTCTTAACTTCCTAAGTCGATTTTTGTATCTGAGAGAAAGTCAAAAAGTCAGTCAGTCGAAATAAAAGGATTTTCTGGAGACAATAAAGTGCTTTGTTTGTATATGCGTGGATCTGTGTGTGCGCGTGCAATTTTCTTTTGCCTCATCTGGTTCTAAAGATACTCGTATCTTAGGATGATTTTCTGTGACTGCTGTTTAGTTTCATTGGCAATAATTTCTTTGCTTTTTTCTCAACAGTTTCTGACACAGAGGATGAGGAGTTTTTCTCGGAATCTTTATCTCTGTGTATTACTGACTTTCGCTTTCTTTATTCCTTGGAAAATAAAAAATCAAAACAAATTGAAATAGATCCGTTTGACGTTGGCGATTTTTACGTTTCAAGCTTAAGCTTCCCTTTTTGGACACATATGAGGTGATGCAGCGTCACAAAAGCAACCCACATTTATCTAGCTTATGACGATTTTTTTTATTAATTTCTACTCCATACTTCTGGCACTTCTTATTCGCTTGACTGCATAGAGCAAATCAAGTCAAGAGGTCTGGATGAAAGCAATGATTGTAAATGCCTGTTTAGAGAGTAAGTTAAGTTGACAGCCTAGATCCTCATAAAGTTTTTTTTTTAAATTAGAAAAAAATAGAATCAGAAAACTTCCCGAGATTTATTTGTTTTAAAAGAATAGCTCAAACGCTTTTGCCTCCAGACGGTGCACCCATCATGTTCTATTTATTTTTGACATTATTCCGTCATATGTAGCGAAGGGAAGCTACATTGAACCAATGCTATCCATAAATAATATCAAGAAATGTCTCTGCTATTTTAAGTAAGTCTGGCATACTTATCTATACGGATGATTTCAATATTCCTAGGGTATTAACTTAGAAGGTGACCCCGTTACAACCACAAACCCTATTATAGTCTATAGTCTTATCAAAATCCATGCGAATTGTGGTTTGGAGGCTGCTGGTATAAAAGACAGCGGTCAGCTATAGGCAGAGTAGGGCGAATAACACAGAATGCTTCAGAAATGCATGTGGCCGTAAATATCTCTGACTGGTGGAAGTGCGATCAAACATCCACGTGGCGCTGGTCGCTGGTAATATTCCTCCAATACAGGAAAAGCGAAATGATCCGGCAAGTCCGTTGGCGCGAGGCCAATAACTTCGCCCGTAAAAAACCCTCATTACAAAACCCAAATCAGCCTCGGATACACTGATGAACGATGACGACCACGGTAACGAAAACGGCTAAACGATTTAAGAATTTTCTCATGAGAAGTACGCTCACTGTATAGAGTTCGAGGTGCACATCAGCTAGCCGATACCCTGTCCAAATATAATGCTGACACAACAGCAATTAATGAGATGCGGAGGACGGGGAATGGTGTCTTACAAAAGTCAGAATATGACATATATTACAACTGCAAGACATCATCATGTGCTAGGGGTGGGGTTTCTAGTCAATAAAGGAATGAAACCCACCGTAATCGGCTTAAAAGCAGTAAATGAACGGCTATGTACCCTTCTCGTGCGGGGCAGATTAAAAAACATAAGCCTCATAAACGTTCACGCACATACAGAGGATTCCCCAGATGATGAAAAAGAAGAATTCTTTGACTCAGTCGAACGGGAAATCCATACCTGTCCTCAGTATGACGTAAAAATCATTCTGGGGCATATGAATGCCAAAATAGGTAGGGAGCCAGTATTCAGGCAGTACATCGGCACCCATAGCTTACACGAGAACACTAATTACTAGGGACAAGAAGTCATAGAGAGAGAGAAGTCGAAGAGACCAGAAACAACTACGGTCAAGCGATAGGACTCGCCCTAAATGCAGGGAGAGTAAGTCCTGGAGCTGAGATGCCGGAAAGAGAAGAAATGGACACGCCTTAGCAATACTGTCATTAGTACTGCTGACTCCATCTTGGGAAGTAGTCGTAGAGATCGAAACGACTGGTTCGATGATAAATGTAAGATAGCGACTGACCGTAAGAATGTTGTGTTCGGAGCAATGCAACAATCTCATCGAACACGGGGACGCGAAGATGAATATAAAGAGCCCAGAAGATATGAACAAAGCAGTTCACCGGCGAAAGAAAACAGCCTGGGAGAAGAATCTCGTCCGTGAACTAGAAAAGTACAGAGAGCAAGGGCCGCACCAGGCGCGGTAGTTCTACCAAAGAGACCGCGGTATGACGCACTATACACCGCGTTGCACATACTGCAAGGACATCCAGCAAAGGCATCTTAGAGCGATGGGAAGAGCACTTTCATGAGTAGATTAATGCCCAGCTTACTGAGGAATTGGAGGCTCCACTAATGACCGAAGACCACACTATGCTGCCGCCACCAAGCATAGCGAAGTATCCCAGCGTAGCTGATTAAAATAGGAGGCCCCACAATGCTTCGCTCCAAGCAATTCATGAACTAATAGTGCAAGTATGGGAGGAAGAATTGATGCCAGAAGAGTGGTGAAGAGGCATCCTGATACATACATAAGAAAGGAGTCATTATGGTCACAGCATACGATTTGCATGTAATGAGTCGTTCATATTAGCTAAATTAATCCAACATCAAGTCTATTATAGTTGGCCCTTATGTTCCGAATACGCGAGTCACTGCTGCTGTATATTACTGTAGTCAGTATTGCTCCACCCATCGAGAAATTTTTCCGTGCAATATCAGGGAGTGTTTTCAAAGACCGATTGGGAATTACATCGGTTGCTTTTTAAAAAAAAAAGAATATTTTATGCAATCGTTGTTGTTGCTTGATTGGTATTATCTTATAAGATTATAATTCCAAATATAATAATAATATTCGGCGCGACAAACCATTGGCGGTTCAAGGCCTAGCTTTTCTCGACCATTTGTGTTGCGCATGTATATTTTTGGACACAAATGGAAGGGACCTGCAATTTAAGGCCGGATCTGAGCGGCCAATAATTCAGTAGTTTTCTGTGACAAGTTATTACTCTCGGAACGTTTGTCACCCATTCGCGAGTGGTGGGACACCGTGAAAAATGCTTTTTGGTGTTACTAGGATTCGAACCACGAACCTCTTGCGCATTTTCAATGAACCAGAGCGCCCACAATTCCAAATATATCCGCGCTAATATTGGACGGCGAGTTGCGTGTATTTCCTTAAAAAAAACCAATTTCCTCACGCGGGCCGGCTTGAACTCATACGTTCAGACGGTAGTCGGCGGTCTTACTCAATCGATCATTTTGCTACTCATGCATCATAGCACTATTCATCGATTTTATATTCACGTTTCTGTGATATTTTCTTTGAAAAAAGTCTTTTACCTGACATGAGGCATACGGTAGTCAGTAGCCAAACTGATTCCGCTACAGTGCTATGGGCAAGTGGTGACGCAAATTGTTTATAGATTCGCTCTTAGCTATATGGTTCGTGATGAAGTAATTTGGCTACGCCAAATACTTCGTTACAGGGTTTTTCTCGGAACGGGTATGCTCTTCTATGGTATCTTTGTCATTCCGCTTGCAACCGTTGAGAAATATACAAGATGATAAGCTGCTACATCAAAAACTTATGAGTTTGACGTTTCCTGAATGGCTCAAACCTACAGGGTAAAAGCCAAATTGAAGTTTAACTAATTTGTGTTTCAAGTTTTGCTGTAAATCAAATTCTAAAGTTAAGCTCGCTGCGTATTTAATTAATGGAAATTTAACGCTTAGTTCAAAACTGGGCATTCGAGAGCACAAAGTTTACTGGAGAATTTTGCAGTAGAACTTATGTGACACACCAGGTAGGCAGACCGTACTTTTATTGGATAGTGTAGACCAAGATGCAAATATCTGAATGATAAATTAACTGCATGACATCGGCTCTAAGTCATTTTCGATTGGTAGGATACCTTATTTTTGCATGACCGAAGAGGGACCTGCTGGAAAAGTCTTTTTGTGGGATGTGACAATGGGACGCACCAAGATTTCGTTGACCAGAAGGCCCAGATCATAGATAATACAAAATAACTGATTGCGGCGGATTGAAATCTTGAAGTACGCTAAAAATTTATTTTGAGGAAAAGGTTTCGAACGTTGTTCATTTATTAAAGGAATCCTAATAATAATTATGAAATCTTAAAGACTAAGGTCACTGCGAAGACAATTGAAAAACTGCATACCAAACAATGGAAACATCCATTCCACGCCAACTGTCTGTAAGCTACGTTTCTAAGCTTTGCCCGAGCCTACAAAAAGAGTCTCGAGGTTAAATCACTATATGTTACATTACAAAGGAAGGAGGTTTTTGGAGGACAAACCAAACGACTAAATGCCGTCCAAGCAAAACGCAAGCCATTCGGGCCAAGGTTATCCTTCAAAAACATCAACGCTTTTATGAGACCACGCGCCGCAGGCGAGCTATGGCGAACATAGTCGTCGCTGTTATTGTTGACAAGTTGCAAAAAAAAAATACTTAAATAAATAAACATGTAAACAGAACACTGAAATGTCCATTCTGGAAAAAATTGATTTATTACCCAATGGCGGCAGGGGTGGGGGGGTCTAATCAAAAC
The DNA here is from genome assembly GCA_947095585.1 of Nephrocerus scutellatus. Lineage (NCBI taxonomy): Eukaryota > Metazoa > Arthropoda > Insecta > Diptera > Pipunculidae > Nephrocerus > Nephrocerus scutellatus. The sequence goes on from OX352761.1 coordinate 17,212,897, forward strand.
AATGGTATTCACGCGTTTATGTGATTGTGCGGGTGGGTGTGGGAATTTTTTCCACCTCCTTCATGCGGCTAATGTATATATGAAAGCACCTATCCATCCATTCACAATTTTTGATGTTTGCTCTCTGTCCAAGAGCAGCCTGCCGCCCCAACGCCATCACGTTTCCTCCCCGGAGCATCCAGTTAGCCAGCCAGCGAGCCAACCAACCAGCCAGCCAGCCAAGTGCAGGACAAACATGAGAGTGTAATAAAAAGCGAGGATACTATGCAAACTAAAACAACAAGAACGGCACAAGCTAAGGATAGAAAAATTAAAGCAAAAAAAAATGCCCGTTAAACAACAACAACATCACTATTCACATTCATCCAAGAGCATCCACTGAGCATCGAACAACCCAGCAAAAAGCTGGAAAGCCATAGCTGGACTACCTTTTTGTTTCCATCGCGCAGCAGTGTGCTTGCTGTGCAGTGCAAGAGACTGTCGGTTGTTTGCATATCCCAAGGATAAATTGCACTACACAAACTGGACTTTTGAGTTTAACTCGGTCGGTCGGTCGGTCGGCAGGCACTCTTTTGTTCCATTTTCCCTGTGCACGCATCCTGCGACCATTGTTTTTTTGAATACATTCGCTGGTGCGGAACTTAGTGGCCTCACTCCATCACTCACTGATTGGAAAGCTGTAGCTCGCCCACTGGTGGCTAGAGGATTTTTTATGCAAAAAACAAACAAACAAACAAGATGTGTCCTTCTGGCATAAATATCAAGGATAAATGACATAAAAATTCAATTAAAAAAAAAATACAAATTTGCAAACCAAAATATCTTGTTGATGTTCTTTTGTTGTTGTTGTTAATTTCTAGTTTCCAGCACGTCCAGCAAGTAATTGAAAAATATGACAAACTTACAGGACGAATGAACGAATGAGAACATTTGTAATATCCTTCAAAAGCTGTGCTATCATCCTTAATACTTTGAATACCGCACGGCATAAATTTTCATTTTCTGCTGCTAATAGGATTCAGTCAGGCAGTGTGGTGCACACAGAATTGTAGTTAGTGTTCGCCTGTGTGGGAGCTGGAGTGCTAAATGGTCCCTAATGTTTTGCAGTATTTATGCGTACAACTGAGCTATGACGTACGAGTGCAACGCAACGTGGCTTGCTTACATTATTCACCTTTCCCTACAACGCGATCATCACAAGGAATAACTTTAGCGTAGAGCGGGAAATTCCCAAAAAAAAAACACAGACTTTGGGTAAATATCCATTTGCAAACGTGATAGGAATAATCACTTGTGCTTAAGACAAAAAATTTTTGTTGACTGTCCCGCCAGTTGGCTTTCGTCTGGATGGCTGAACTACTGTTATTACTTCACCCATCGCATCGAGCATTTTGGAAAGCGACCATTTTCCTGGTAAAGTCTTTTGGTGGACGAGACTGGAATTAAATTCATTTTAATGACTATTCATTTCAATTTTGCCGCAGTGTTGAAAATATCGAGTAATAGAAAGAGAGAGAGACAGATATAGAGAGAAAGAAAGAGAGAAATGCAGATAGCATTAATGGTCAGATAGAGTTCATTTAACGATGGCGGTTGTTGTCCTCCTTTTGTTATTATTGCTTTTTGTGTACTGTGTACGCTACCGCTGAAAAATTTAATTCATATATATAACAAAGCATCCCCTTCCCTTTTTTCCCTCTATTATGTATGTATGTATATCGTGTATAAGATAACAATGCAAATCTTCTCAGCTTGCCATATGGTACAACTATCATTCCATTCAGTCTAAAGCTTAAAAGAATTTTAGTTTTATGAAAAAAAAAAAACCTTTTTTTATACTTTTCCTCCCAAAACTACCCATATGAATAAAAAAATCTAAAAATTACGCCATCGCAAGCCGAGAGGTAAACAATTGTTTTAAGATAAGTCCCGTAAAATTCTGACTGGTATACGTCAAGATATAGGAGTGCAAAAACTGACGAACATACAAACACACGCTCGCCGAAAAAAAATTACTTCGCCCTTCTGGCTCGCAATAATAATAATAATATTTGACCATCTCAATCTCGCGACCATCATCAGCATCAGCTATTATTAAAGCAATCTGTGATGGCTCTAAATGTCTTGTGCTGCATAGAGGGAAGCTGTCAGAGGAATTCAAGATCCTAACTGGGGTACGACAAGGCTGCATTCTATCGCCGATACTTTTCTTGGTGGTGATTAGCGATGTACTTCGCGCAGCTTTATCTACCGGAAACGGAGGAATTCGTTGGACTCTTACATCTCAACTCAAACATCTGCACTAAACTCACACAGAATTATGGAACTGCACCAAATGACAACAAATGTGGAAAGGGAGGCAAATGTTGCGGGTTTGAAGACTAATGCTGCCAAAACCAAAATCATCAACCTCGGCACTAACTCAGTAACTCAAGTTAACATTTCTGGACAACCGGTAGAGAGAGTAGAGAGTTTCCAATATCTTGGGAGTATTGTCTCGACCGAAGGTGGAACCGAACAGGACATTGTCAACCGAATCGGCAAAGTAAAATCGGTGCTTGGAATGATGTCCATGATATGGCGAAGCAATGCGATCAGCTTAAACACCAAGCTGCGACTGTTCCGCTCAAATGTTGAATTTGTGCATTTGTATGGGTGCAGCACTTGGAAGGTGACCGCTACTATCACAAAAAGATTACAAACATTCGTAAATAGGTGCCTACGGAACATCTTAAGGGTTTTCTGGCCTAACTGTATCTCTAATAAACATCTTTACCAGAGAACGGGTCAGGAACCAATAGGCACAACCATTCAATGACGGAAGTGGCAGTGGATTGGTCATACACTCCGAAAAGGCGACAGTTCCATAGCAAACTACGCAATACAATGGGGCCTGTTATCTCAGGATGGTAGAAGATCGGGTCGTCCGGGAAATACATGGCGCAGAACAGTTGAGGAGGAGTCACGGCAATTGAGGAAGCGTTGGAGAGAGCTGAAGCTCATTGCCAGGAACAGCACGCGATGGCGCGTCAAATATTCAAATATTCCGTCGTAGGACTGCCCTTTGTTAGTTCGTCGTGATCTTATTCTGTGATCGGCGTTATTGCCGATAACTTTATCTAGTGTCTGTTAAATTCAATGCGTACGCCAGTCGCTCAAGTTGATTATGATTGGCATTAGACTGATTATTTAGATTATTCACTTACAAGGCCTAACTTACTTCAGTATTGAAGCAATGTGAATGCAATATGAATGACTGTTGTACATAGAATTCTCTTTACGATGTCAATATTGCGGGTACGCAATATCTCAGATACTTATCTGCAAGCATCTTGAATATTCCGGTTAAATTCCTAGTTTTGAGGCTTTCTTTGAGTAGACTTTCTTGACTTTAAGCAACCGTTCGCGTATTTCTGATTCCACGCTGTTATCAGCTTCTACAACTGACTCTGGATAGATAAAGGATTGCATTACTTTGAGTCTGCGCTCTGCTATCTTAATTCAGGGTCCAATTATGGATCTTCTGCTCGTAGAAGTGGCAACCATATACTTTGTTTAGCTCTCATTTATGTGCAGCATCTCGATTTCGTACCGTCCGCTGGATCTGAATGAAAGCATCTTATTCAGATTTTAGTTTTCAACCATTACGCAATATCGTCTGCCTAAGCCAGTATCTGGATGAGCTGAGATGAGGATAGAAAATTGTTCCTCACGCCGATATATCAAAGTCTCGGATTGCTATTTCAAACGCCTGATTGAAGAGGACGTGGGCCAGGCACAGGATGCCCAATACATCTACAGTATTCTGAGATCGTTTCTTTCTGTCATACTTGCACTATTAGGTTATGAATTGCTTGATGTAGCGCGGGCCCTCCAGATTGAATAAGCTTCGGTAACCTTTTGATACCCGAGATCTTATTACTTTTGAGCCGGTTTATCGCTCTGCTATTTTCTCTATTTTGCTATTTTCCTTAGTGGCTGCAGCAAAGATGTTTTCGGTCATTGGTGGATCCTCCAATTCCTCAGTTAGATGGCCATTTAATGACTTATAAAAGGATTCTTCGCCTCGTTCCTTGATTCTTCTAAGATCGGTGATCAGATTGTAGCGCGGTGTATATTGCGACATACCATGGACTCTTTGGCAGATTCTCGCTCTCTTTACTGTTTTATTGAACGGACGAGCTTCTTCAGACCCCATGACTTACACTCCCCGCATTTAGGGTGACTCACTCCAGAGATTAGACAAACCAAAAGGAAAATGTCATGTTTGTACAAGGTAGTGCTTGCATTGAAGAAGCTATAATATCTTGAGATAATAGAGACAGACTGCTGTATCTTCTTAAAAGAGGCAGAAACATCATAGCACATCCTCTTTGAGCGTTCTGCTCTCGTGTTTTTATGGTGACGTGTGAGGAGAGATTGAGTTCAAAAACTCGAGTACTAAGGGAATAGTTTAACCTTGATTAGTACATACGATAGGACAAAGTAAACCCTCCAACATCTTCTTAAGGTTGCAACACTTGCCGTTTTGCAGGGTAAGTTCAAGTAAGGAAACTTCGTTCTTTAGGTTCAACACTTTATTAATATGCGTGAAAGTTTATTAAAATGGACCTCAAAGAAGTTAAAACAAACTGACAACCAAGGCTCGCGTCAAGCTTAATAAAAGTTTGTAAAAACTGCTACATACTTAGTTGTCTATGTGCACAAAGAGACTCATAAAACCTATCTTGTGGATGAAATGGAAATTCTTCATTCCTAATGCCAATCGATGTCTCTTTATATGGAATACAATTATTCAGCTTTTTTTGTAGATTTCTGTATTTTTTCGAATTATGTAAATGGTTGAAGTTCTATTAAACACAAACCACCCATCAGGAAAGGAATAAAAAAATATCCCTTATTCTGTGTAAAAGAATGGAAAAACCTTCCCGTCAGTTTTACGAAATTCTTTTTCTTTTATTTTGGAGCATTTGCTTGTTTCTAAATCGTTAATTTTTTGGTTTGTTTTACCCCCATCAGGGCTATGTTTTACAAAACCCAATAAATTTGTTCATAAAAATTCATTAAATCGAGTCAACAAAAATGTAAACAACCTGTCACGAAGTCAACTCTAGCTACCTTCATCAATCAATCCTTTCGTTGTACGAGTACCCTTTTTCCAGGACGGAAAACTGAACCGTCTTCTCGCCTTTCTTCGATACCCAAATTTAATTTAAATTTTTTTTTATTGTTGTTCTTTTTCGATCGCTCTGTGTTTTTCGTCCTTCGACTGCTACCAAGCCATGTTATTTACATTGCAAGGAAGGAGAAATGGTTTTTGTGTTTTCGTCTCGTTTTCTTCGTATTATTAAGATGATTTTTGTATCCTTTTTTTGTTAGCATCCTCTTCAATGTCATTGGGTGATTTCATCTAATAGAAGGCAAACAAAAAATAAAATAAAAAAGGATATTTGATTTTGGAATTGTGAAAGTGCAGCGAGGGAACACAAAATTGGAGTCACTCAACTCGACTGGCATAAGCTGCTTTGTGCATAAGAATTTACTTTGTGTGTATTTTTTCTCGGTACACACTTTTGCAAGGACTTTGAAAAAAAAAACGAGACTAAAATATGACTGTTTAGGTGTATAAATTGAAAATTTTCCCCTAAACGCCTTACATTCCTACGCAATTTACTTTAATTATGTCTGCATGATGCTTCTTGGTAATTTGTATAAACAACTCGGTGTCAATCTCATTTTTTTTTGTAGGTGCTTCTGAGAATTCTTTCTGGCATATTAATAGGTATTTCTAGAAAAAGAAAAACTCCTTCATAAGTGGTCAACCATGGTGTACATTTCCATTTGATGTACTTAACTGTAGAAGCCATACCACAAAAGCACTCATTTTGGCACAGGACATTTCTACAATTGGAAAATTTTTCGTGTAAATTCTCTTATCAGGAACACACAATGTGCAAAGCTTAAATAAAATCGGGTTAGTTTTTAAAAATATTTATATGGCAGCATCAGGCTCTGGGACCCGATCACTTCCAAATGTTTACAGAAAGTCTTATGATCAAAGATACACGTGTGTACAAAATTTTAAGAATTTTTTTTTTAACAGTGGGTTATAAATAGATCACAAGATTCCACGACAGACAAATAGACTGATCCACGGGCACGCGAAGTTAATAGAGAATTAAAAAAGTGACGACCAATTTTAAATGTTTTCCTTTCTAACTTGCCGATGTCTGTTTATGTGTTTCTGTCTGTCTGTCGGTTTATATGACATTCTTTCACGCTTTTTTCGTTATAATGCTGTTATCGCTTGACAGTTCCATACGCGTTTTTCTGGTAGGACTTAAGTGGTCTTGGGAATCTTGAGGGGTGTGTTGATGGGGTCTTGAGGTGTTTTTGAAAGGACCTTAAGGCTGTTTTAAGAGAGTCTACGGTGGGGTCTTGATGGGGATTCAAGGCTGTCTTGACGGTGTCGTGAAATATCGTGGGTTTGAAATCGTCTTGAGAAAGTTTTGAGAGGGTTTTTTAGTTGGTTCTTAAGGAAGTTGTTTCAAGGGTGTCCTTTTGATATCTTTTTGTGGTCCTGCGTGGGTCTTAAGGGGGTCCTGGAAGGGTCTTGAAGGGATCCTTAGGTGTTCTTGAGCGAGGTCTTAAGGGAGTATTGAGGGGTCTTGAGATGGTCTTCAGTGGGTCATGAGATGTTATTCTTTATAGGATCTTGATGGGGGTATCTTGGGGGTACTTTTGTAGGGCTGCAGAGGTTATTGAGGTGGTCTTCAGGCTGTCTTTAAAAGAGATTTTAAGAAGACTTTTAGTAGGTTCTGGAAGGGAGTGTCTTGAGGGAGTTTTAGGGGGTCTTAAGATAGTCATGAGAGGTATTTTGAGAGGGGTTTTTGGTGGTTGGGTTTTTTTTAGAGTTCTTGAGGGAGTTTTCAGAGGGTCTTTAGTGGAGTCGGCTTTTCCACCGAAAGACAGCTTGAACTAATCTAATCTAACCTAGTGTAGTCTTGAGGAGGTCTTTTGAGAGGGTCTTTAGTGGGATGTTAACGGCGTCTTGAGGTAGTCTTAAGGTGTCTTAAGGGGGTTTTGAGGGGATATTTTGTGGAGTCTCTTGTTGGTCTTAAGGATGTCTTGAGGGGTATTTGGGTGGTCTTGGGGTGGTTTTAAGAGGGTCTTGAGAATGGCCTTAATGGAAAAGAGGGCCTTTTGGGATGTCCTTTGGTTTTTTTTTATGTCTCCATATTCTAATTCCATCTCCGTATTATTGAAATTATATATATTTCATTGATGGTGGATGGTTTCGGACCGTGAAGTAATATCCCTGATTGCGTTTTTTTTTATATGTTTTGCTTGATATGGCCAAGAATTTGTGCTAATAATTTTTGCAACCTTGATGAGGGTCGGGCATTGAGTTGTGACTTCTCTGATGTACTCAATGTTGACTGGCAGTGTTTTTGCGATTGTCAGCGTATTGCAGCATATATCGTCGGTCTTGACTGTGATGCAATTACGATTTCCTCACTTGGCTGTAGCTGAGTTTTGCTGAGCCTTGACAAGACGTCTGCGTAACCGAATTCGTCAGTTTTCATGTATTTGATTGTGAAATCATAGGCCATCAGCCGAGCCGATTTGCGTATATGCTGGAATTCCGCCTTTCCTGCCAAATATCGCCATTTGAGGGTTTGTTGTCAATCTGGATCTCTAATTTTCTGCCATAAGTGAAGTGCTTTCTTCATACCGAACACAAGATCGCGAGCTTCCTGCTGTATTTGAGGATAATTTCTTTCTGCAGCGTTAAGTGTGGCTGAATAGTGCATGATAGGATGCATAGTACCATCGTCAAATTCGTGCTTCACCACTCTGCTCCCATACCGTAATCTTATGCGTCGGTTTTCAAAACAATTTTCTTCTTACGATTGTAGTGTACCAAACTTAGTCCGTTGCTCAAAATGTTCTTGAGGTCGATGAAAGCCTTCTCGTATTGATCTTTCCATACGAATTTGACATCCTTCTACCCGCCAAGATTGCGATCTTCTGGTGTTGGCAATGGGTACTGATTTGGCTCCAGATTGCTGTTGAGTTTAGATGAGTAATCATCACATATTCGAATCTTGCCATTTTTCTTCTTGACTGCCACGATCAGAGATACTGATTCGGAGTAAGAGACAGTTGATAATACTCCGAGTTGTTGAAGGCGTTCAAGTTCTGCTTGTAGTGCCGGAGCTACGGCATTACGGACTGGTCGAGCATTGTAGAAAACTGGTTTCGCTTCTGGGTTCAATTTCATGGAAGCTTTGACTTTTGTGCAGCATCCGAGACCTTCCGAGAAATCTTTAGGAAAAGCTTTTCGTCGTAATTGATGCTGTTCACGGACACTGTGTTGAGTGGAACTCCCCACAACTTGAAGCGTTTAATCAAGAAATTCCATAAAGGTTAATTAGCGACAAAGCACTCAGCGTACTCTTCAACACCATTCAACTTGACGACACATGGAAAACATCTTAGCAGCGGAAATTCATCTCCAGAGGCGAGATACTCTGGGGGGTTGTTTTTTCAAGGCGGCTCTAGTTTCTTTTCGAGTTGATTGTTATGTCTGAAGCTGTGTCGAGTTGTAGCCGTTCGCGCCGTTGATCTTTGGTTCAACAAACTTGCGTTGCGTGGCATTGTTGACTTCGCTGACTTGATTGACTTAAAGGCCTGCTTCTTGAGCATTTTTGTTGGCTCTCTCGACCTGTTGCTTTATAAAATCTTTATAACTTTAACAGTGACCACCTTTATGATTCAAGCTCTTGCATTTTTAGCAAGTCTTCGTTTTGTAAGGACAATTGAATACTCGGTGCTGATCACCGCACGCTAGATAGGTTCGAGCTTTCTTTTGAAAAGTGCTAGTTCTGCCAGAAGATGCTTTCTTTTTCTGCTGGATCGCTTTGACTTCGAACTCTTCGACGACTTTGGTTTTGTCGCGCTTCAGGCAAACGATTCTATCTGCTTCGTTAACCAGATCCTGAAGCGTAAGTTTTTTCTAACACTTCGATTTGCTGAGGATCGGGAAGAGCTTGAAGTTGTGCATACTGCGCGTCGACTTTGGCGAATAGCTTTTCAAGTATCAACGAATCGTGTTTGTACTTCAGTCTACTGATGATAAACTAAACTTTCAAGTCATCTGGTGTGCAGTTTTTGATGACAAACTTTTCTTGTTGCGTAGACTGAATAAGCTTCATAATCGGTTTTTTTTTTAAACCGAAGCATTTGTGACGGAGTGCGAATCTTGCTTCTCGGTATCCGAGTAGTCGTTTTAGTTTTGAAATAAATTCGTCGAAATGCAGCTACGTAGGCTTTTTCGGTAGTACGTGATCAACAAAGGTTTGATAGTTTTCTTGTGAAAACTTGCTGAGCACAAGCTGGATCTTCATTTGTACAGCTTCTTGTTGTAATTCGCTAGTTTGGCCTAAACGTTGAACTGCGAGAAGTTGCACTATTTGAGCCATTTGAGATTGTTGCTGAGCTTGAATTCTCTTGCGGCCTTGGCTTCTTCTGCATCATATTTGGCTCTACAACCGGGGTCCGGTCCTGGCCTCCCGCCAAAAGTCTCTCCACCGGTCCCGATTTCGAGCCGATGTCATCCAGCTTGGCATCTCTTAACTCTGGGCGTCCTGATCTACGCCATCCTTCCAGCGTAGGTTTGGCCGGCCTCGCTGTCGTGTTCCATAAATCCTACCGCAAAGGACTTTCCGAGCATGATCCGCTTCGCTCATGCGAGCTAGATATCCTGGCCACAGGAGCCTACCGAGCATCGCGGTAACGCTCGTAGATCTTATCATTATAGAGTCTCCGGAATCGTCCTTCCTCACATACGGGGCCAACAATTCTCCGTAAGACTTTTCTCTCGAACGCGGCTAAGAATGCTTTTTGCTAAGCACCCAAGTCTCGGATCCATATGTAAGTACAGGTATGACCATTGTCTTATATATCAGCAGCTTGGATGTTATGGTTAAGTTCCTTGATTTGAAGAGAGTCTTGACAGACTATAGTAGGCTTTGTTGGCTTTAAGCAACCGTACGCGAATTGATGGTACCATTCTGTTATCGGCTGCTACAGTTGACCCGAGATAGTTAAAGGATTGCACTACCTCAAATTCGCGCTCCACTATTTGAATTGAGGGACCATTGTTGCAGCATAAGCTTTATAAAATCTAGATCTAGAAATCTAGAAAATAGATCTACAAACTATTTTATTTTTTACCTTTTAGTATGGGCTTGTTATGCTAAAATTAAAGCATTTTTTTTAAATTTAAATATTATTCTATTACTACATTCGATATGAAAACGTAGTAGCATGTAGTTACGTTATACATTAATGAAACTAAATCTGCACTAAACTAAGTCCTTGGCATTTAGAATGATTCGGTTAATTCTCATCCTCGTCAATTATACAAGTAGTTGGAAATAGTATATTACAGAACGAGCAAGGAAAGTGGAGTTTATCGTGCGAGGTCGAAGCTTGACAAGCTCGGCAATCTAACGAGCACGATGAGCACTTTTCTGCGAGTCATGTACGCTATTTTTCACGCGTCCAAACCGGTTTTTTTTTGCTAAATCGAGAGAGAAGCAGAAATGTGAGAATGTGTGTTCGCTGTGACTGCAGTAAATAACAAAGAAATGAATTTTTCACGCGCCCAAACCGGTTTTTCTGCTAAATCGAGAGAGAAGCAGAAATCATAAATGACAAACAAAAGAGAATTCTTGCTCGCTGAGATTGTAGTAAATAACAAAAGACGTTTATATCATAACATAACTAGTGTTGTTATTGGCTACTTTCGAGGCTAGTTTATAGCGTACGAAACAGTCACTTTCGTCTATGGGCGTGTGAAAAATATATATCAATTCCCATCATTGAATAAATGTGCAATACTCGAAAATTGAGATTTATTTTTTTATGATTTTATTTTCGTTGTTAGTTATGTACATAACAGGTTTATTTATGTGTATATGTATACATTTTTTTTTTTTTGAAATTAATTTGTTTCTTTTCAATATTCCCTCCCATTGCAGAACAAAAATGCGGCATCGATCAGTTTAGATGTAAGAATGGCAACTGCATACCAAGCAAATGGAGATGCGACCAAGAGAAGGACTGCAGCGATGGCTCCGATGAGGATACCGATTTTTGCAGTAAGTATTCCTGTTTAGTTTTGTATTATACTTTTACCTCCATTTAAAAGTTGGAAAAGTTTTTAATAAAAAATGTTACTTTGTGTAACTCAATCCCTTTTTACCTTCTCGTAGTAAATTTCTGCGATAAAAGTGAAATTTTATGCAAGAATGGCGAACAATGTATTCCCAGAAGTTGGCTATGCGATGGAGGTGCCGATTGCCGGGATAAATCCGATGAAGTTGGATGTTGTAAGGATTGAAACAAATGCATTTTTTTCGCGTTGCTATTTTCGTTTTAAATTGCGGGCAACCATAATTATAAAACGATTCATTACTAACCACGTTCATTTAAGTACATTGTGGCGTGTACGATTAATAAAAGCAAATATTATGATTCAATAGTTACTCTTGGTGTTGATATGTTTCACAAAAGTTAATTTTACTAAAAAATTGGTAAAAAAATTTAGAATATTTGCTGTTTTTGATTCAAAACTAAAAAATATGTGATTGATTCCTCTGCTCTGCCTTAATCCGCGAGATGCTAGTTTATTGGCCTTATCAGTGAAAATAAACCATTAGCCTGCATGAGATTCGAGTCGCGGCTTCACGTCAACATCACTTTCATGTACGCATTGTTGTCAATTTTATGTGATTTTTTAAATGTATACAGGCTCAAGGGATTCTAACTCTTATAATGTTAGGCTCAACTATTCAACGAATTAGGCTAGCCGCATATTGAACGCAGGCATGTTTTATAGTCGAGGTTCTTAGAGCACAAAATGTTAGACTAAATGCCAAATGTGATTGTGCGTCATTGAATATAACCTGGGCTACACTATGATGTGGTGTACTGTGCCCACTATGTGGCTAGCCTTAATGAAAGGAACAGACAATCTAGATAGAATTTGGAAAATCATTGTACAATCGTGTTGTCCGGCTAAAGAAGGAATCTTTGTATTGATTGGTACGTCTGCAGATGACCAATTTCTATCGAGTGCCGCTTAAGCGCGGTTGACAATTCTGCCGAGTAGATGCTATGTGGTGTCGGATTGTTCAGATATAATACAGCTATATTAAAGATTACGGCGAATATAAGCCTTGTAAATAGTATCCGGATCTGAGGGTTTGATCTTATTCGTTTTAGGAAACCTAAACATTTTACAGTCATCGTTTATGACGCATATTTGGACACTTTAAAGAAGCTTGTTGATTACGCATGCACCGAGAGTTGCGTTCCAAGCTATGTGTGCTATTCTGCAATCATCATTATCATATTTGGCTCAACAATAAGGTCTGGTCCTATTCTCCCGCAAAAAATATCAGCTCCGGTGCCGATTTCGAACCGTTGTAATCCAGTTTGGCATCCCTATTCTCTTGACTTCGTGGTCTACGCCTTCTTTCCAGCATTGACTTAGCTTTCCTTGCTATCATGTCTCATAAATCCAACCACTAAGGACATTCCGAGTAGAATCCTTTTCATACAATCGAGGTTAGCCTAGCAAGATTAATTCTCTTTACGATTTCGACATCGCAGTAACAAATCTATCATTATAGAGTCTCCAGAATTGTCCTTACTCACATACAGGGTCAAAAGTTATTTGTAGGACTTTCCACACCACCGCGACTAAGTAGTCAAATTGCTCTTTGGTAAGCATTCAAGTCCACAATCAATATGTTAGTACTTAATACACCAACGGCTTGGATTTAATGTTTAATTTCATGGATTTGAAGAATCTCGAAAGTATAGCTTTTGTTTTGCATTATGAAGGAACGTATTTCTGAATCCATGCTGTTATCAGCTGCTACAATGGTTTCGAGAGTGATAAATATTTGCAAACTTCACTATCTTAACTGATGGACCAATAGTGGATCACCTGCGCGCAGACTTTGTTTTGCTCTCATTTTTATCTGCTCGATCTAGATTTAAGATTCTTGCGCAGCGCTTGGGTTATAACAGCGGTACCTATATCGTCTGAGTAAGCCAGTTATCTGTACGGACTTATAGACAATATTTTCTCGTAGGCCAGTCTATATCCCTTTGTAGAAAGCCTGTTATAAATGTAGTTTGTCAGGCTTTGTTGTTGTCCGGAGATATTTACTTGCCTTAAAACATTGGTCATGGTCAACCTACAGAGTCCTATATCCAACCTACATAGCTACATCTTTTCTATGTATGAGTCGTAGAATGCCTTTTCTCCAGTCTTCTGGTCTCATTTCCTTCTCCCATACTTTCACTATTATTTCTACAATAATCGTACAAAACCGCTTTCGCCTTTTTCTATAGACGCCTGCTGCACACCTTGCGCACTGTCTCAGACAAACTTATTTTCTTTCTCTTCTTTTTCTTCCTGAACTGGAAGTTATTCTATACCTTTATGTCCTGTAGCTCCGATGAACAACACTTTTTGTAAAAATTTGGCAGTTATCCGTCTCCCATACAAATTTTTTTTAAAAATGTTCCCGATTTTTTTTATATTAAATGCCTTTATATTAACATGCCTATGTCTTTCTGTCGGTTATATGTCCTTCTGTCACGCTTTTTTCATTCTAATGCTGTGAGTTGACGATCTCGTACGAATTTTTGTGAAAGACTTTTCGAAGGCGGGTCTTGAGGGGTGTTCTTATGGGTTCTTGAGGGGAGTGTTGTGGGGGTCAGGTGGTCTTGAGAGTGGATCTTAAGGTGGTTTTAACAGATGTCATTCTGTCACGTTGTTTTCATAACAAATCTGTTAGTAAGTCTCTTACGCATGTTTGGGGTATGACTTTTCGGTGAGTCTTTTTGTGGTCTTCAGGTAGGTCTTGAGAAGAGTCTTGAGGTGATTCATGATGGGGCCTTCAGGTGGGTCTAGAGGGAGACTTGAGGGGTTTTAAAGAGGATTTTGAGTGGGATGTTGATTGGCTTATGAGGTAGTTTTGATGGCGTCTTGAGATGATGTTAAGGGAATATTAAATGGGTTACTTAAGGCGGTCTTGAGAGTATCTTGAGGCGGTCTTGAGGTGGTCTTCAGAAGGTTTGTAGGGTTTCTTGGGGTGGTCTTGAGGGGATCTTGAGGAGATTTTGAGTGGAGTCTTGAGGACGTTTTTAGTTGTTTTGTGGCTTAAAAAAATCAAATAATTAAAAAGAACCGTGCTAAGCATTTGATGTTCTTTTAATCTTGTCATATCAAAAGTCAAATGCTTAGCAAGGTTCTTTTAAGTTATGTGTTTTTATTTAGCCACAAATATTCCAGATTTACATTAAAAACATTCCAGCAGTTTTCATTTATTTTATAACAGTTCTAGTTACTCCTTCCCAACAGCGGGCATGGGGGCAATCCTTGGGCTACTCCCACTACACTTAGTGGTAGAGAGCAAATCCATGGAAACCAAGTTACGTTTGAGAAAGGCAGGCTGCTTCACGGACAGCAGGGCAAGAGGAATATTAGAACCACTTACCTAGCGCGCATGTCGTGCGATAACATGGTGCGGAAGCTTGAGTTCAAAAAGAACTTTGAAATCAAAATGAGAACCAAACACTCCATATCTATTGGTATGTACCCGAGTATATTCCAGGCAGAAGTACGTGCCATTGAAAGATGTGCTCACTTCAATTTGGAAAGGAACTACATGAGGCAGGAAATAGCAATCAGGACAGACAGCCAAGCTGCTTTAAAAGCTCTAGACGCATTCCACGTCTCATCAAAACTGGTGGAGGAATGCAAGGCGAAGCTTAACAGGCTTGGTGAAACCAACAAAGTATGTTTTTATATGGGTGCCGGGACACACCGACATAGAAGACAATGAAGCTGCGGATAGGCTCGCGAATAAATGAGCAGAAACTCCGCTTGTAGGCCCAGAACCCTTCTGTGGCACAGGGTACCGCATAATGCGGGAAGAGATACGCAGTATGGCAAGGCAGCCGCTACCGAAAGATGAGAGAATCTCCCAGGCCCACGGCAAGCAAAGGAAATGTTGGGGAACTATAATCCAAAGAGGTCCCGCCTAATATTGGGACTAAGTAGAAGTAATGTAAAAATCATTACGGGTTTCCTAACAGGACATTGAAAACTGAAGGGGCACCTAAAGAAGTTAAAAATATAAGAGGATGGAAGCTGTAGACTTTGTGGGGAAGCGGAGGAGACCCCATGGCATCTACTCAACGAGCAACGATCCGTCAGAGAAGAGACCACTTGGGAACCCACGCAATCTCGGAGTCTGTGTGACATTCACTGAACCCGCTCCATATTATTGCATTCTTAAGAAGCATTGGTATTGACGGGGTGCTATAGGGACGGGCATGCTCTGGCTCTATAGCACTAGTCAGGGGGGAGCGCAATAGATCCATATGGGTCGAAGTGCTACAACACCCCATTTTATCATCATCATCATTATACACCAGATCTATTACCTGTTTTATTTTCTGCCGTTTAGAGGGCTAGCTATGCTTCAATAAAAAACATCTGTATCTCCAATTAAAGAATTTAGTACAATACGCTAAACGTCATTCTGGTTTAATTTTTTTTTTTTTTCTAGATGTCTAGTTTGGTATAGAAAATCGCACCTTTTTCCATGTCATGTAATTTAGTTGTCTCAAAAAAAACCTGTGTTGCCTTTGTTTTGCTTCTTAGTGAGTCTACTCAAGAATTATTTCTGAGTATTATTAGTGCCCCTTACGCAGGCAACACTGTAGTACCATAGCACACAGGATAACATCGCATGTCTGGCTTATTCAGTTGCTGTTGTTGTTGTTTTTGCTATTATTGTTGCTGTGTTCTTGGATTTCATAAAAGCCTCTCATAGTCTTCGTCGGTGTCGTCATTTCAGTTGGAGATGCTTGTTGAAACGTAGCAGTGTCATAAACATTCATGGCTATCCTTGAACATCCCTATGTTTATTGGCGAGAATATAGATTTTTATTGGATGAGCAGGGGATGGGATACTATAAGTTGGAAGTTATATAAGGAGTAATCTCCTCGAACAACTTACCTTGAGCAGTCTTTACTATGAGTAGTGATTGTGTTGATGTATACGAAGAAGGTTCTATCTGAGGATGGCATGCTATTCTTTTATTGGAAAAATAAAAGTAAACGTTCGAACTAGCTTCACCAGTAGTCGGTAGACTATGCAACCGAAGTCCTTATAGAAAAAAATGGTTCATACTTTAGAATTTGAAACTTTTTTACCGGACAACAAAATCGCTATTTTAAAAAATTCACTTAATTCAATCGAGTTCGTTGGCGTTCTGGCTGTGTCGAAAATAGACCGACAAACAAATGTCCCAAGAAATTAGGCAAGCAGTAAACAAATCTTTAGCATATATATGATAAGGCTGCTATTAGCAATAACAAAAATTATTTGAATTATCTATAAGAAGTCATTGATCCGATGACGTCATTTAAGTGTCATTAGCTTGAGATTTTTTTCTGTCTGTTCAAAATTTCTTATTCTTTTGTCTTTGTACCATTTGTAACCCAATCTTCCCAACTGAAAGCTTCTTTCGGGTTGAATTGCGGCATTTTTAACGCATCTATCAGTAATGAGATGTCGAGGTTATCAATCAGCATTCATTATTATTCAGTGGAAATGGGCAATTAAAAATAAATTTATTTATAAATAAACAATTTAAAAATAGCTCATTGTTTTGATCACTGTTCTGTTTTTATTATTTTTCTTAACTACTTAACTACTTGTTTTTAATTCCTAATTAAGCGATAACATGACTCTATTTCTGAAGAAGACATTTCTTTTTTAAATTTACGCACGAGTAGAGTTGTTTATACAATTATACGGGCAGGCTTTGCGTGAGCGTTATTCTAAGAAGAGGATATGTCTGTGAGCTTGCTGTTTAATTGATTGAGGACCATATTGATGTGGAAATACAGAGATGGACAAAGCATTCCACATTTACGTACGTTTTTGTAGTTGGGCGGGCTTTTTGATAAAGGGGTTAGCGCATGTGGAGCTACAAGTAATGCAATTAAATTCATTCATCCAGAGGCTGAACGCAATCGGCTATCTATCTACTTAACCAAACTAAGAAATCAAGCTAACATTAACAGTATGTAACGAGAACGAAAAACCAGTATTCACTTAAGCTTTCTCTCTACCGCTTCAACAACTCTTGGACTTTCAAAGCTTGAGTCTTTCTATCTTAAAACTCATAAATATTTAAGAGTCCTATAATGATTCTTTAGTTTAGTTTGGTTTATTATCATTTATTTCATTTATATTTATTTCAGACGTATTGATTTATTTGCCGCCATCATAAGTGAGTCAGTAAACACGTCCGAACTGATTCCATACTTTGACAACAAAATCAAAATAGAAATTGTGTCTCTATCTTATATTCATTGTCTCTATCACCATTTATCAAATTCCTTTCTACATCTAGACACAATTCCCTGATACCTTCCTTACTGTATGAAATAATTAAACCTACTAGTATATGTTAGTTTATTTTCACACGACCATAGTTGAAAGTGACTGTTTCACATGCTATAACCTACCCTCGAAAGTAGGCATTATGCACACTAGTGTGTTAACATAGAGCACACATTCCCATTGTAATTTTGCAGAAAACCCGGTTTTGGTCGTGTGAAAAATAGCACACATTACTCGCAGAAAAGTGCTCATCGTGCTCGTTAGATTGCCGCACTCAACTCAACTAAACTTCTCTTTCCTCGCTCGTTATGTCATAGCTATAGGCCAACTTCCCCACAGTCAGTCAAGATATCTTGCAGTCACAAGTAGCATGATATATATTGAATGCTTTATTTATAGTTCTTAAAGCAAATGATGAAAGATTAAGCCTATCATCATCATATTTGTCTCTACAACCTGTCTTGGCCTCCCACATAAAGTATCTCCACCGGTCCCGGTTTCGAGCTGATGTCATTCAGTTTGGCATCCCTAAACTCTGGGCGTCCTGGTCTAAGACATCCTTCCTTCCTTCCTTCCTTGGCCGGCCTCGCTGTCGTGTTCCATAAAGCAAAGTACTTTCCGAGCAGGATCCTCTTCGCTCATGCGAGCTAGATGCTAGATGTCCTGCCACCGGAGCCTACCGAGCTTAATTCTCTTCACGATGTCGATATCGCAGTAACGCGCGTAGATCTCATCATTGTAGAGTTTCCGGAATCGTCCTTCTTCACATACGGGGCCAACAAGTATCCGTAAGACTTTTCTTTCGAACGCGGCTAAGAGGTCAGAATGCCTTTTGCTAAGCGCCCAAGTCTCGGATCCATATGTAAGTACTGGTATGACCATTGTCTTATATACCAGCAGCTTGTATGTTATGGTGAAGTTCCTAGATTTGAAGAGTCTTGACAGACTATAGTAGTCTTTGTTGGCTTTAAGCAACCGTCCGAGTATTTCTGGTTCCATGCTGTTATCGGCTGCTACAGCTGACCCGAGATAGCTAAATGATTGCACTATTCAAATTCGCGCTCCACTATTTGAATTGAGGGACCAATGTTGGATCTTCTACTTTCAGACGTGGCCTCCATGTACTTTGTTTTGCTCTCATTTATGTGCAGCCTCAGATTTCGTGCCGCCTGCTCGATCTGGATGAAAGCTTCCTGTACAGCTCTTGGGTTTCTACCAACGATGTCAATATCATCTGCTTAAGCCAGTATCTGAATGGACTTATAGAGGATTGTTCCTCTCACTGTTACGTCAGAGTCTCGAATCACTTTTTCTAATGCCAGGTTGACAAGGACGCAGAAGGACGTTCGTACCGTCACCAGGTTTGGGTTGTGACGGCGGTCTATCAACACGTGGTCTATCTGGTTGCGAGTGGCTTCATCAGGAGACACCCAGTTGGCTTTGTCGATATTTTTACACGCAACCTTGTACTCGCAACGACCTAGTTATTGCTTGCTGCAATCTCTATGACTCCTTGTCCACTGTCATTAGTGTTCTCGTGTAAGCTATGTGTGCCAATTTACTGCCTGATTGCTGGCTCCCTAGCTATTTTAGCACTCATATCCCTCAAAATTATTTTTACATCCTACTGAGGGCAGGCTTGGAGTTCCCGTTCGACTGATTCAAAGAATTCTTCTTTTTCGTCATCTGGGGAATCCTCTGTAGGTGCGTGAACGCTTAGGAGGCTTATGTTTTTAAATCTGTCGCGTAAGCGAAGGGTGCATTACCGATCATTTATTGCTTTAAAGCCGATAACGTTGGGTTTCATTCTTTTGTTGACTAGAAACCCCACCCAAAGCACAATGATGTCTTTCATGACAGCTGTAACACATGTCATATTCTGATTTTCGACCTATATTGCAGTTTTAATTGACCGTTTTCTTTTTAAAACTATGCCTGATATTCTTATTGATATCTGAGAAAACGATAAAATTTAAAACGGACAACATTTTTGTAGCTAACATGTCAGACACAGTCTTAAAACTTGGAAGGCACCCATGTTGGAAAGATTTATTTTTTATCCTAAAACATTTCCTGCAATTTACTCCCGCTCCACAATACTTCACACAATTGAATTAAAATATAAATGTTTAATCCTTATAGGTGCAACAATCTATCCAAATTGCATTCGGTTTGCCGCAGATGAGCATCGTCGAACTTCTGTTGACGTCCTGATATGGAATATCTATTTCATTGATTGTATTGTGCAAGCAAAGTTTTGTTTCTTTGTATCCATTCTCAGCAATAATATACATTTTGCCATTCTCCTATGAATCTTTTGTTTTTTCTTAACACCGCCCCTTGCTTCCCCCGCAATTCAATTAACAAATTCTATTTAAGGAAGATGGATACGTATCCGGATGATTCGTTTATTCAACATTGAAACATTTGCAGTGTCATTTAGTGCAGAAATAATAGATTCATTTCATTTATTCACTTGGTACTGTACTGTAGTTACAGGAGGCGGAATCCGATATTCCAGAGCTTAGATTGGTTAATCCGGACGTAGTGGGTGCACAGAACTGAATTTTGTTTTGCAATTTTATCATTTTTTTTATTAGTATGAATTGAAAGGTTAATGTGTGCATGTGTGTGCGCGCAAAGAGCTTAGTATTTTTGTTTGGAAGAGTGGCATATAAATACAGACATTGGCAGATGAAATCAAAATTTTATGATGCATCGAAAAGTTACCACATTCCCACGGGCAATGAGCAATAATAAGAAGTCGCCCTTTCTATATCCCATCGGAGCGCATATTCACAGAACATCATATCATATTCGAATGACTGCGGAGCACCACTACCATAGTATGCTGTGAATATCGATCCTGATTGGGAATGACGCTCAAATGTTGTTCAATTTAATTGAAGTTTTCCATCAGCTTTTCCTTCCCGTATTGTGTTTTGCTTTGTACGAGTAGTTGTTGCATTCTGCTTACGCTCAGTTGCATTGTGTTGTTGTTTAATTTTATTTTGCATTTATCCGAGCCAACTGAATTGGAAATTCAGCAAAAGAACTCTCCTGGGGGATTCTTGCAGTATGATGGGTAACGCCTACACTTGAGGTAAACATAAATGCAAAAATGGAAAACCTCAGGTGAACGTAATCGGGAATTTCGATGCAGTTACAACAAATAATGAAAGAAAATTTATACAAGGAGTGGTGGCACATGCCTGATTACAGGTTAGGTTAGGTTAAGGTGGCTGTCAGTGAAACCGACACACTTAGACAAGTAATGGTCCATTTTGATACCACAAGGATCACGAAAAACTCCCTCCACCTACTCGTTGAACCATTTAGGGGTTCGTATTAAGCGTAGGAGACTACCAATGTCAATGTTACGTATGGAGTTTACGATTTTGGGAGGGGGCTGGACAAGTTCAGAGAAGATGGACGATGGTCTCCACCTCCTGTTGATCCATGCAGCTTCTGCAGAAGTCATTCGAGAATAATCCAAGTCTTGCTGCAATGATACAATGTCCAGTGATGACACCTACAATAGCACCGATGTGCGATCTTTTTTGAGAGATCAAACACTTGGTGCGTTTCCGATCCAGCTTAGGCAAGATCTGTTTTGTCGCTACGGTTAGTTTTATCAATAGCATCCCGCTTTAACATGAGTTTGCATTCAGGCAAGATGGCTAGCGTAGTTTCTATTGTTTTACGAGTTCTTCAGCCAAACAGTTACCCGGAATGTCTCTGGTCCCCGGCACCCAACACAGGTGGATATTGAACTGCTTCGGTATCTCCATGCGAGATGATTGGCAGTTATGAGCTAGAATTCGAGAATATACGGATATCCGGGAGGGACGGGAGAGAGCGTTAAGGCGAATTGAAGATGTAGCAGCTACTTACATGCTGAAAATATCGAGCTGTATAAGAATGTCTAGTGTGGTGGAGTGGGTTGTACGAAGTGATCCGCTCATACATAGACTAGCTGATCTTTGGACGTTGCTTAATTTGTCTAGATTTATTAGATTTACAGTAACACCGTATAGAAGAGAAGGAAGGTAGGTTATTACCGCTGTACATAGCCAATGAGTTATATGGGGTTGAAGACACCATCTGCTACCAAGGACTTTTTTGGATGGGAAGAGTTCCACTGTGGCTTAGCTTCCTGTCCAGGAAAAGACCCAAATACTTGGCTTTATGAGAGAATGTTAAGTCTTTTATAGAAGGAGGTTTAATATGACATCAGCATCATATTTGACTCTACAACCGGTATCCGGTCCTAGCCTCTCGCAAAAACTCTCCACGCTAAATCACACCGATCTGCCTAGCAAATAAGCTTGTGGTGAACATTTTGCAGAAGTTCCTTTAAGGTATTATGGTACTTTCCCGGCGGGTACGGCGATAGGAACGTCATCCACATAAGCGATTACTCTGCAGCCCTCACCTCTTAGGCATAACACGCCTTCGGTCTCAGCCACAGGAGCGAGGGTTTCCTGATTGATCACAACTATAGCGGATCTGTATGAACCTCTTTGCTCCTCCAATTTGGCGACTTTCCAGTCGTGAGTCGGCAAGTGGGGGATTGCTAATTTTTAGGATCCGGAGTATTTCATCCACAGCGGAGGGTTCAGTAGGGACCTAGGGGCGAGCTTTCGGTCAGCTCGGGAAATCCTCCCTGGCAACGACCTCGAGCCAAACCTCTCCTAGACTGCTAATGACCTGTTTAAAGAGATCGCGCTATCTCAAGTTATCACTCGCGATTAGCTTAATGCGGCCTTGATGCCATCTGCCATCGGACGTGATAGAAGGTAGTCCTGGATGCCCGTTCATAAAAGTCCGTAAGCCACCGTTCTGGAGAGATGGTTCCGTAAGTGTCGCTGCAATCTATCACTGCGATTACTTTTTTTTCCTTAAGGAAATCGCTAAAGGACCTCCAAGATGTAACGATGGAGTGATTAAGTGAGCTGGTGTTGTGCACTTTATGTCTTTTTGAAACCCAATCGATTTCCTCCACATATCTCTGTCGCTTGGACATTGGTCCTTTTCTCGTACTTATCAATAAGTGCTTGTGCTTGCCGACCTGCTTCGGTGTTTTTTGGTCTTTAAAATTGCACCGAGGGCATTCAGTGTACCGCATTACGCCGATCCTTGTACAACGATCTAGTTGGAATTATTTGTCGCGAATATCCACAAGATTACTGGCAGCGAAAAGGTCATGAGGTGCCACCAAACTACCGCTGCTAGTAGATGGTCTAAGGCAGTAGTTAAACCACTATACCCACCGTTGCTGTAGCCTTACCGGTATACAGCAAAAGCACCACTATCGTCCGGTAAAAAAGAAGCACCGGTCTTCAAAGTTTTCTCAAAACTAGCAAAAGAATTTTTTTTTCTGTCTCTTATTTGAAATTCCCACTAGAGGCGGAGATAGGGTGGTCCATCTGCACAGAGATCCGCAATATACAGATAAGTCTACATAAGCTGGAGTGCGTCAAGTACCCAGATACTCCATGAGCGACTGGACTATTTTTAAATTCTCTATATTAACTTCACTTGCCCGTGGGTCGTCGGTCGGTCGTCGGTCGTCGGTCGGTCGTCTGTCGTGGATTCTTGCGATCAATTTTTAACCCACTTCCCATGGCCCGATTTTATTGAAATTTTGCACACATGTGTATTTCCGGAGACAACACTTTCTACTAAATTTTGAGGCCCCTCGGGCTGCGGGGTCGGGGGGCTCCCAAACAAAAATTTTAAAAAATTTACCCGATTTTCTTCAAATTTTACACACATGTGTATACCCAATAAACAATACTTTTTCGAAAATTTGGTAGTGATCGGGTCCCGGGTTCGGCCGCAAGGCCCTTATACATTTTTTAAATATCTGTACTGGCATCAGATATTCGTCGCTCTTTATGGACTGTGTGCGGTGTGTGCTGCGCAGTCGGCTGCGCTGCATGGTTTTGGTGGTAGAGAGAGAGAGAAATCTTAGCTCACGCACAAATGAACCCAGCAAAATGAAACGAGACATAAATGTTTTATGCTTAATTCAACTTTCATTTTTATTTACTGAATTTTATTTTTATTGATGTCGTTTTTTGTTGTCGATATCAACTTACAGATAGAACAACAAGTTTTCGCAATATTCTGTCATTTCGCGTTTTCATAAATTAGTACAGAGCAGTCAAAGAGTTCTCAAGATAAATGTTCGTGTTTCTTATTTGCTCAGAGTATGAGCGTGCTCTAAGTGCTCAGAATAAAATGATCTGAGCTTTTTCAATTTTAACATCTGATGTCAAATGTTTGTTTCGATGATTTTCTCCTACAATAAAAAAAAATGGCCCAGGATCGAGGGGCTCCCATATCAATTTCTGCGTTTAGAGAATTTAGATGAAAAATTTTAATTTTTATGGGTTGTTTTTTTAAAACTGGGCTCCCAGCCAGGCTGATTCTTGTAACACCTTAATCCAACTCAGGGGATGAGGATGGGGTTTGTGATGTAAAGAGGGTGGTGGGCGGAAATGGGCGGGGGAGAGAGGGTGATGAGCGACATTTGGTTTCATGACTCATCTAAAAACTCTCTTCCTTTGACCTTACTTAGTCCCTACAACTAGTTCGACGCTCCTTTAGCGGACGAATAAGTATCGCATTGATATATTAATATACTCGTATAAGTGATTAACCCTTTGCATCCCTTTGTCCATTACAATAGATATCCACTTTGCAACATAATATCCCGCTTCTGTCTTTTTTGGAAAATAGAATATCTGTGGTAAAGTGAGTCAGTAAAGTGAGGTGGTAATAAAAAGAACTTGAATTAAAACTAAAATATTTTTGTCCACTAGTAAGTTTTTTATACAAATTTAGTAAAAGTGTATTTAGGGAATGGGTTCGTTATTATTAACTAGCGAAAATACCTGACGTTTCCCGGCTGCCACATTCCACGGACCCCAACTTAAACAAACTGACCACCCGCTCACTGACCTCGTGTTCGAACCGTGAGTTATGGTCGCGAGTTCATACAAAAATCCCTTGGAACGGAATACTTTCAGTTTTTCCCGAATTTTCCAATTATCCGGACAACTCTACCAATTTTTCTTTCCGTATAAACCTTTTTCGGACTATGACGAATATTTTCCAAATCCAATTTGGTCTAGCCATTCTCAAGTGATGCGGTTACCCACGAACATTATTTCATTTTTATTTATATAGAAGAAGCAGATGGAAGAGTTTCTCTGCATTATCTTACCGACACCTTAATCAAAAAATCCTTGATTTCTCCTATTCCCGTGCACGTAATACGCAACAGTTTTTGGGTTTTTCCCATCCCATCATACGGCTATGAGTAAAAGATTCATATCCAAAGTTGGTCTATAATTAGACTTCACTTTGCTTTATTTTTGCTTTATGCCAGGGATAATAATAAATCCTAATAGAATCCTCGTTATCTATGTCCTCATGTTCACCATTTTGAGTTCACAATAAAGAGAGAGTTTATGTATCTATTATGTATTATGTGTATGTATATAGGTGTGTGGGTGCGTACACGTGTACACTTCAAGTCGCAATAAACCTCGCGTAATCTCGAATAACCGCACTCCTTATGCTCCATCGCTACATCGCTGATCTAAAATTATTATTCCTGCAAGGAGAACAATACGATGCATAGTGAGATAATGAAAACTGACGAACACGATAACCATCTTGCGGCTTTTCATTAGTTGATAGAGTAGGTACACCGAAAGGATGTGTTGCTGCTGCTTATCTCTCTTGGCTATAATCACATCTCAAGTAGACGTTTTAATCAATGAAGGACTCGTGCTTCGTATGCAGAATCGCGATTCGTTACTCATTATAATTATTATGATTTCAGTTATCCCATGGGAATGTGTGTAAAAGGATGCCTCGTCACTTGAGGTAACAAGAGTCATATTGGTTCTTTGTCGTTCTTGTGTTTTACTGCGCGTTCTTGTACGTGACATTTGCAGGTTTTTATCTGGAATCTTTGATCTTAATTTTTTGATTTTACACTGGAAATTATTGTACTATAGTACAAAGGTAGTATTCGTGTAAAGAATGCATCAAATTATTAAGAAATAATCGTTTTTGGCTAATTGTGCATTTGCTAATAGCACAATAGCAAAATTTGTAGCTTTTACTGTCCTTTCTCGTTACCAGGTGAAGATCCTGATCACCGGTAACCTGGCAAAGCACCAAATTTTCTGCGTAATAGCTGGTGGGCATAGTAGTGATCCTCGCGACATTTGTAACATCAGCTAACTCATGAGGTCGCTATTTTAAAGGCACTGCCCTTGGAAGACCTACAAACGGTTTTTGCTATGGGTTTCATTTTATCCTATATCATTAAAGTGTGAGATCAATTCGTTGATCCAACACCAAACATGTACCCGATACCCTGTCCAAATATAATGCTGACATACCAGAAATCCAGGAGATGCGGTGGACGGGGAATGGTGTCTTACAAAAATCAGAATATGACATATATTACAGCTGTCATGCAAGATATCATGTGCTCGGGGTGTGGTTTCTAGTCAGAAAAAGAATTAAAGCCACCGTAATCGGCTTTAGAGCAGTAAATGAACGGCTATGCAAAATTAAATTAAATGCAAATTTAAAAACATAAGCCTCATGATGAAAAAGAAGAATTCTTTGAATCAGTCGAACCGGAACTCCATGCCTGTCCTCAGTATGACGTAGAAATTATTCTGGTGGATATGAATGCCAAAATAGGTAGGAAGCCGGTATTCAGGCAGTACATTGGCACCCATAGCTTACACGAGAACACTAATGACAATGGACAACGAGTCATACAGATAGCAGCAAGCAATAATATGGTCGTTGGGAGTACAAGGCTTGCGCGTAAAAATATCGACAAAGCCACCTGGGTGTCTTATGATGGATCCACTCGCAACCAGATAGATCACATGTTGATAGACCGCCGCCACAACCCGAACCTGATGACTGTACGAACGTACCGAGGAGCCAACGTCGACTTGGACCACTATCTTGTTAGTATGGTGCTCCGAGCGCGGATTGCATTATCACGAAAGACTGTATCCGCGAATCAGATTTAAGTCAACACAGCTGCCCTTTACAACCAAGAGACCAGAAACAACTACGGCCAAGGGATAGGACTCGCCCATAATGCAGCGAGAGTAAGTCCTGGGGCTGAGATATCGGGCATAGGAGAGAAATCGACACGTCTTAGGAATACTGTTATTAGTACCGCTGACTCCATCTTAGGTAGTAGTTGTAGAGATTGGAACGACTGGAGTGTATGGGAATTTCTTCCTCATTTATCTTTTTACAGATCCTTTTAAAGTGTTATGTGAACTATCCAGTTTAGTTGCGTGGCCAATGACACGCACTTTTTCTACAAATCTGGCGATATCCTTCCGTTGTCTGGAGATTAATTCGTATGTAATCCTGTTATTGTATGAAGGCCATCGAACTTCGATTTCAATAACTCAATTGTTTTGTCTGCTGTATGGAACGTGGCGACGTATGCTCGAAGTCATCTGCTTTTCCAATTTATTTTAAAAATTTCAGTCAACACAGTCCGGTAGAGATATCCGTATTGACAGTGACTGATGCATCGCAAACGTGAAGGGCTAATAGTCCCTCCAGCATGAAACCCGCGGAAATTGGCTTCATCGCAGAAATTGATTTTGCAGTGAAAAGTGGGATCATTTTCACAAATATTTAGGTCCAAATTACTGAATTTATCTTGCATCCTTCGGCTTACGTTAGGTTAGGTTGTGGTGACAGCTAAACGCTCACTGATACCAGCAGCGGTTCTTTGTGTTACCACAGTATCTTACACCTTTCCCTTTTTCAGAGGAACCAATTAGAGCTCTTGATAAATCGCAGTACATATGTCTAAATATATGTGTCCTCTGTGCATTATAGTGCCGGATAGGAACAAACAAGATGTTCTATCGACTCATTTTCCTCCTCGTCAATGTAGCTTCTACAGAAATCATTGTATTCGGCACCCATCTTTATCGCGTGTTTCTCTAGAAGGCAGTGTCCTGTCATTATCCTTACAACCGTTTTTAGTATCTACAAACTTCCTTTTGCAATATGCATGTTGGAATATTGCCCAGCTTCTCTAACCTTAACCTTAGCCCTTACATGTACATCTATTAGCCTTTACAGAGTTTTCAAAAGAAAGGATAATGGAGTTATAGGTCTGAGAGTCTTTTCGGGTTAAGTTCTTGGGTCAAAGCAATCTCGTACGGATACAAAATTTGCCACTAACTGGTCGAAGATATGCTCGATTCCTGATGTTGGCCCTGAATCGGAAACATTGAGACATCACTTATACGGTCAACTGCTGTCGCAATATTCTCTGCACTCCATGCGTTTCTTTGTCTTTTTTTGGTACATTATGAAGTTCATATTATACGAGTAACTCCACAGAACTCAATAGCTGTTGAATTATGTTTATCTTTTTACATAAATTAACTTTTTTCCATGCACACAAACATACTCGCAGAATACATAATTTACATATGTGTCTGATGCTCGATTAAGAAATTATCCCATTCGCGGGACCTGCACCAGTTGTCAATTCATTATTATCCTTTACCTTGTTCCTATGTACAATGTATTCACAGATATTGCGTTGATGTTGCTAAAATCCTTTCCAATTGGAACTGTCCCTCTTTTAATTGCTGTAGTCTTTGGTTATATTCTCGGCTTTTATTTGTATTATTTGGATGAAAGCAGTTAGCAGACAACAACCGCCTAAAAAGGTTACACAGAGGCACAATTCACGTACCGATTTACACATACGAGCATACACATGAGATACTTGTTATACTTAAGCACTCGCATAAAATTTATTATTGTGTTTTTGTATGCTATTAAGATAAGGCTGCACTTTTGTGCTCTGTTTTTGTTTATTGTTACTGGGTCGGTGCTGGGCTGGCCTGCCTGCCTGATTCCGGTGAATCCCCATTAGAAAAGGATCAGGCTGTAAACTAGAAGAGAGGCTTAAATTTTCATTGTTTATTGCGTATTGTGTGAACGTTTCGAATTTCATATCATTCTGTTAATTGGCTAAAGGATTTCGCAAAATGATAAAGTGTCTCTGCTGGATTAGGGCGGCAATAAATGTAAATGTGAATAGGTTGGTTGCTCGTTCGTTCCTTTCGTGTATGCGCGCCCCACTCTGGAAACTGGTTGAATGTGAATTTATTTCGGTTACGATGGCTACGAGAAAGTAAAACAACTATTAGTTTCTTTTTTTGCTTTCGTTTCGTATTGATTGCTTTTCATCTTATGGACTAACTGCTGATGATGGGTTTAATGTTGCAAGGTAAAAGTTTGATTTCCAATCGATTTCCTGAGTAAAGTTCATCTGTAAAAACGAGAAAACTTTTCACTGTGTCGAAATGTAAACTTTTAATTATTCACAGTCACAGTCGATGAGAGGGTGA
Organism: Nephrocerus scutellatus; assembly: GCA_947095585.1. Lineage (NCBI taxonomy): Eukaryota > Metazoa > Arthropoda > Insecta > Diptera > Pipunculidae > Nephrocerus > Nephrocerus scutellatus. The sequence goes on from OX352761.1 coordinate 17,241,857, forward strand.
CATTCGCTGATTAAGACGAACACCAATGAGCAATGATTGTGTATAATTAATTAATCCTTAAAAGCTATTAGGGATGTTGCAAAAGTTTGCGTGTGTCAGTCACAGAATTTTCCTATCTTTTATGCGCTAATGAATGAAAAATGTTCAGCCTAGGCTTGTCCGGAATCGTCCTTCCTCACATATGGGGCCAACAATTCTCCGTAAGACTTTTCTCTCTAACGCGTCTAAGAGGTCAGATTGCTTTTTGCTAATCACCCAAGTCTCGGATCCATATGTGAGTATTGGTATGACCATTGTCTTATATACCAGCAGCTTGGATGTTATGGTTATGTTCATGGAATTGAAGAGTCTTGACAGGCTAGAGTAGGCTTTGTTGGCTTTAAGCAACCGTACGCGTATTTCTGATTCCATGCTGTTATCGGCTGCTACAGTTGACCCGAGATAGTTAAAGGATGCACTACTTAAAATTCGCGCTCAACTATTTTAATTGTGGGACCAATGTTGGATCTTCTACTTCTACACCGACATCATAACCAACATAAAATTAGAAACTATCCAACCATCAGGCTTAATGATAAAAACAACTAATTTCTAAAGGAATTTTTCGATAAGAATACCCGAACGAAATCAAGTTGCAAATATTATAAGTACCCTTTCACACCATGCATCCATCAGGCACACAGACGGATCAAAAAACAAACACATGAACCTGAGAAGGGGTATTTTGACCTAGCACCAAAATGCGAACATCACTAGGTAGATTTCCAATGGTATTCCAGGCAAAAACCATAGCAATAGAAGCCTGCGCACTAGAATGTATCAAAAGAAGGTACAGAAAACCGAGATCTATTTGATATCAGACAGTCAAGCAACACTGCTAGCGGTAAAAAGTCCAGTCTTTCATTCTAAAACAACGTGGAGCTGCTTCTGCCACTTAAAACAACTGGGCAAAACCAAAAAAATCACTCTAATGCGGTCTTCTGGACTCTCAAGGCTCAAGCATATCAGGAAACGATGCAGCAGATCTCTGTGCAAGAAAAGGATCAGAAGGAGCCTTCACTGGCCCCAAGCCCAGTATTGCCTATTCCAAAGCCACATCAAAAACGGAGTTAAATAATGGGAAAACACTGCCATCGAAGCGTAATTGGTACTCGTATCATCGAGTTGGATGAGACAGGCCAAAAAGCTTCTTAAATACATCATTTGTCATATGGACAGGGCACTCAACTGGACCGCCATACACTAAGAACACGGCCCATTCCATGGCCATCTCTACAAAATGGGTAAATCCCATTCAGATCGCTGCCGATTTTGTAACGTGGCAAAGGAAACATCAGAACACATACTTTTCATGTGTGCAACCCTCAACCGGAAAAGAATAAAACATTTCATTTCATTTAATACAACTTTTATTTTACGATTCCATAAATAATCCTCAAACCATGCAGTGAGAGTTGAGCGAACGAATATTATTTATAAGACAATCATGCCATATACTCTATCAAAAGCCTTTGAAACATCCAAGGATACATCGCTTGATTTATCTAGATTTTCAATGTTCCGCACCCAAAAATGAGTCATGCACGTCTTGAAGAGCGATCGAAGAGCATTCGTATCCAGATAGTTTATTAGTTTGAAATTAACAATAGATTCCATTACCTTCGATAGAACTGAGAACAAAGCAAAACACCTGTCTTCATTGAGAGATGAAACAATAGGCTAAGCGGTTTCGCTAGAGTAACATGACATGTTTTTTAAATTATTGCTGCAATACCGTCGGGTTCAGTTGCTTTATGAATATTTGAAACAACCCGTAGCCGGAAATAGATTTTAGACATACCGGTGCCTAGTTTCGGATGAATTGGTTTGCTTTGGTTAGATAATGGAAGGGTAGACGCACAAGCAAAATGAGAAGGTAAAAGATTATTTTTGTGAATGCAGTTTTATAAGGAATACCATTATGGAACACAGAAGGAATAGATGAAATTTTGTCTGCAAAGTTCCTTATAACCAAGGCAGCAAACGACCAAAAGCTTCGAAATTTGGAAAACGATAAAATGGATATTTTTTGAGGAATAACTCAATTGAATGTTTTCGATAAAATTAAGAATTTGGAAAAACGCATTTGAGCCTAATTTAAGATAAAATTAAATTTGTTTTTACTTTTATTTTGTTTCTTGGACTGGACAGCAAAGGCCGTTATTTAATTTCTATTCCAAAAGATTCCAATAGTTGGCGCTAAGTGCGCAAATGTCGTTTGACAGCTGATCCATTTGCACGGTCTTTCTTTTGTGATCTGTCAACCCATCCCAATGATTCTAACTGACATGTCATTACACTTTAAATGCTTGCAGTTTCGGGTGCGGTTTGCATTCGCAATTACAATAAACAAATCACAAGGGCAGTCAGTCATTGAGTGTTTGCGGCATTAATCTTGAAAGTCTAAAATTCTCGCATGGTCAATTGATGTATGCCGCCTATTTCAGTGTCGGAAAACCATCAGCTTTGTTTGTTTACGCGCCAGACAACAAAACATATCAAAAACATAGCGTGTAACTTAAACTTATTTGATGTTGTTGGCAAAAAGACCTAGAAACGACCCCAAAAGACCATCAAGAGACCCCCAAAATCCCCAAAAGAATCATAAAAAGGCCTCCGAAAGATCCATAAAAGACCCCAAAAATACCCCCAAAAGGCCACCAAAAGACATTCAAAGGAATCATTAAGGACCTCAAACAAGTCATTAAAGACTCCCCAAACGACCTTCAAAATATACTCAAAATACTTCCCAAAACACTCCCAGAAGACCCCCAAAACACTCCCAGAATACCACCAAAACACTCCTAAAAGACCCTTAAAATGTCTCCAAAAGACCCCCAAAGCACCATAAAAAGATTCTCCAAACGCCCCCAAAAGACCTCCAAAAGACCCTCAAAAGACCTCCAAAAGACCCCAAGATACCCTATAAAGACTCCTCAAAGACCCTAAAAATACCCTCAAAGTACGCTTAAAAATCATCAATAAATCCTCAAAAGACCCCCAAAAACCCTCAAAAGACTCCCAAAAGACCCCCAAAAAAATCCCAAAAGATCCCCAAAAGATCCTCTAAAGACCACCAAATCAAAAGACCCTAAAAAGACCCCCAGAAGATCTTCATAGGACCGAATTTCATACAAATCGGCTGTGAAATGATTTTCGAGGGTAGTCCCAAAAGTACCCGACCTCACGTTGTTGTTTAAAAAGAATAACTACGGTAGAAACTACCAACCATACAAAGCTTAAATTTGACGCTTGACAAAGCTATACGTCGTTTAATATTTGTACGGCAGTACAATACTTTCAATTGAAAGGCCTCAATCCAACCAACATCAAAACGGAGCTAGATTCTACTCTGGGGGAGTCTGCTCCTTCGTTTACAACAATAAAATATTGGGTGCCAGAGTTTAAGCGAGGCCGCACGAGCTGCCAAAAAGAACATCGCACTGGTCGACCGAATGAGGTGAGTACACCAGAAATGGTGAAGAAACTCCACAAAATGGTATTGGATGACCGTCGACTGAAAGTGTGTAACCTGACAGATATGGCAGGCATTCCAGGCTGTAGATCACATTTTGACTGATAATTTGGGCAAGAGAAGGAGCTGTGCGCAAGATTGGTGCCGCTATTACTCACTATGAGATTTAAAACAGCGTTGTGAGGATAATTCAATCGAGTGTTTGGCAAAGTTTCACAGCAATAAACAAAGGTTTTTAGGTAGATTCATAACCATGGATGAAAAATGGGTTCATCACTTCACACCCGAGACGAAGGAGCAGTCAAAACTGTGGACTGAAAGCGGAGAATCGACTCCAAAGAAGGCGAAGACAGTTCAATCTGCAGGCAAAGTCATAGCGTCAGTTTTTTCTATCTTCAGAAAGGAAAATCAATCAATGGCGTATATTTTGCGAACTTATTGCAGCGTTCGAATGATAAAATCAAGAAAAAAATGGTCGCATTAGGCGAAGAAAAGTATTTTGTTTCGTCAAGACAATGCACCAGTTTACACATCCGTCATCGTGATGGCCAAAATCAAAGAGTAAAATTTCGAATTGCTTCCTCATGCACCCTAGTCGCCGGATTTAGTCACCTCGGATTATTCACTTTAAATAGGGTATCGAAGTTATCGGACATCACTGGGAAAAGTGTATCGAACTAAAAGAAAACTACTATGTAGAGAATAATGATATTTTATCCCAGGATTTTTTGTGTTTTCTTTGTTAGGTCGGGTACTTCTGGTACAATCCTGGTAGTTCCCAAAATTTAATAATGTAACACAATAATGTGACCAATATGTGACCAATGTGAAAAGTGTCCCCATCGGAGATACACGTGTCTATAAAATAAAAGAAAATTTAAAAATTTGTATGGAAGCCCCTCGGTCTTAGGGCCACTTTAAATTTTTTACAAAAAGCGTTGTCCATAGGATTAAACATGTGTGTATAAAATTTGAAGAAAATCGGGTAATTTTTTTAAAATTTTAATGGGGCCTTCGGTCACCGAGGACCGATCACGCCAAAATTTTAACAAACAGTGTTGTCCATCAGAGATACACTGGCGTACACAATTTTAAGAAAATCAGGTACTATTTTTTATAAAATTTGTATGGGTGCCACCCGACCCAGGAGCCTGATCACCACCAAATATTTACAAAAAGTGTTGCCCGTCGGAGATACACTCGCGTATACAATTTTAAGACAATCGGTAACTTTTTTTATTGTCCCGACCCCGGGTTCCGGTCACTTCCAAATATTTACAAAACGTGTTGTCCATCGGAGATAAACATGTGTATAAAATTTGAAGAAAATCGGTTACTTTTTTTTTTACAAAATTTGTATGGGAGCCCCCGACCCCGGGACACTATCACTTCTAAATTTTTACAAAAAGTGTTTTCCATTGGAGATATACATGTGTGAAAAATTTCAACAAAATCGGGCTTTAGGAAGTGGTTTTAAAATTAATCATAAGATTTGGTGTGCCGGCCAGACAGTCAGCCAGTCAGCCACGGGCACGCGAAGTTAATATAGAGAATTTAAAAAGTGACCCCAGCGCCACCTATCGAGTACAAATTTTGCCAACGAGTTTACTTTGATTTAAATATTATATGGTGTGAATTTGAGCCAAATCAGTCCATAAATAAGAAAATAGCGACCCCAGCGCCACCTGTTGATCCGGTCGCTTCTAAACTTTCACAGGAATACCCGCTGGGTTAATCTAAAGATTGCCTTAAAATTTCATCAAAATCGTTATAACCGTTTTGGAGTCTATACGGAACATATATACATACACACATCGAGTTTTATATATTATCCAATATACTCCAATAACCAAAAGTATACTGAATTCCACTATAAATGCTGAAAATCAGAAACAAATGCGAAGCACTGCAACCCAACAACAAAACCTCCACTATCGTAAAGCATGCACCGCTGCTTACAGCACATCAGCTCATCAGCGCAAACAGAATACAGTCATTATACGTAGTATCATATGATCTGATGCCGCTATATTGAAAAAATTTGTATTGGAGGCCTCCGACCCCTGAGCCTGATTACTTCCAAATTTTTACAAAAAGTGTTGTCCATCGGGAGATACACATGCGTATAAAATTTGAAGAAAAAAAATCGGGTACTTTTTTTTTTATAAAATTTGTATGGGTGCTCCCCGACCCAGTGGCCCGAGGTGCCCCAAATTTTAATAGAAAGTATTGTCATGGGAAATGCACATGTGTGCCATATTTAAATTAAATTTGGACTTTAGGAAGTGTGTTAAAAATTGATCACAAGATTCTGCCCGCCAGCCAGCCATCCAGCCAGCCAGCCACGGGCACGCGAAGTTAATACAGAGAACTTAAAAAAGGCATTTATTCCTTGCCCATTTAGTTATCTCTCTCTCTCTCTGTAATTAATTAAAATCTCACCCGAGTCAGGTAATCCGTTTGTTTATGATTCCATTTAGTAAGCGCATAAAATTCGCAGAAACTTCTATTAGGTTCATCCTCTTTTGATAGTCAATTCCTCGTCTCTTTGAGTTAATAAAAATTTGTCATATAAATGACATTAACTTTGTTTTTGGTTTGGCTTTTGAGAATGAAATATAAAGAAAACATTCGAAAATTTAAACTCTAAAACAGCACTCAGTCGTTAATGTTTTACGCGCCATCATGTTTCTGTTTTATTCTGGTGCCTTCGGATAGTACCACCCAACTCGATGTATATGTACTCGTATATAAAGCAGCAAAAAGACTCACCAGTACATTCGATTGCGATAGGAATGTGGGCCAAGCTGTGACAGGCCATCATCACGGGCGTATCGTACGTAATCAAACAGAATTTCATATCAAGGACTCAGTCAAAAACTGAAACTGAAAAAAGTTTTAAAAAAAATGTCTACATGACAAACCGTTGGAATTTTATTAAAAATTTATCAAAATAAAGTACTAATGGAGCAGGGAGGAGAGTGCTGCAGAGAAAAATTCTGAATGTGAAACTCCTCACTAATTGATATCCATTAATTGGCGAACCAAAGCCGACAGTGAAGTAGTCAACTTCTGATGGATGTGATGAGCAGCCCTCCGAACCATTCATTTGATAGTAAAGTTACCAACAAAAAATAAACAAATTAAACCAGAGTCATGGTAGGATTTATTATTTATTCGCGCTATTACGTCTCTCATTTACCCTTTTATTCCGTTTCATTTCACACCCGACGTGTTGCCGGAAATTCAATAAAAAATCCGTTTTATGTGTTAACCATTTAGATGGAGCTGTGACCGGCGGATATTACCGAAGCGGACATCGTAAAGTTAATATTAAAAAAAAAAATTCATATTAAACGATTAACCAAATTACATCCCATAATTTCAGGAGAGCTTTAATTTCTAGAATAAAAATTAGATTAATTTAGTTAACAGTGAGGATGAAAATATGAACAACTGGTGCTACAATCCGGCATGATGATAATAATGATGAACCAATTGTGAAATTTCACAAAATGTATTTTCCATGGTAATGTGTTCCATTATGTCCACGCAAGTACGATTATGTAGTACTTATGTTATATGTAAACCAACCGAATAGGTTAGGTTAACCGACATACTTAGACCAGCAATGGTTCATTGTGATAACACACGGATCATGAAAATTTTGTTTTTAACTACTCGATGAACCAGAGCTTTGTATGAAGCGTAGGAGACTGCTCATGTCAATGTTGATCAGATCATACGTGTCGTTGTAGAAGAAAGCACCCATATGGAGTTTACGTTTTTGGGAGAGGGCTTAACAGCTACAGAGTAGATGGATAATGGTCTCCTCCTCCTCCTCCTCCTCCTCCTCCTCATCCATGCAGCTTCTATAGAAATCATTCGATAAAACTCCAAGTCTTGCTGTATGCTTGCCTATACGACAGTGTCCAGTGATGACACCTACAATAGCACCGATGTGCGATCTTTTTTGAGAGATCAAACACTTGGATCGTTTCGAATCCAGCTTGGGCCAGATCTGTTTTGTCGCTATGTACCGTTTGACCACCTACAGTTAGTTTTGTCATAAAAGTTTGCATGTAGCTATTGGTAAGCCTATAGAACCATATTGAGTTAAGAAGTGTACTTGTTTGGCGAGTTCGTCAGCCATACAGTTACCCGGATTACAACGTTAAATTGACCACCCTTTATATATACAACAAAACTAACGAAGAACTAAAATGAGAATGAATTAATGCCTTAAAGATGGCAAAAAGCAGCCGATTGCTATGTGTGTTCCGTGACTTACTTGTTAACGTGTTTGGTGGAAGAAGAAAGAAGTTGTCGAAGTCTCGGGTTAGAATCCACCCTGAGTGTTTTCAGTTTTTCTTCTTCTAGGCTTTGTGTAAGAACTGGGGGCACAAGTTCTTAAAGAGTTTTTTTTTAATTTTCCCAAAAGGCATCTATAATGGTCTCAGTTTTATTGCAATTGTACCTATCGTTAATAAGTTTACTTTCATCATCCTATTTGGCCTTACTACCGGCGACCAGTCCTGACCTCCCGCAAAAAATCTCTCCACAGGCCCCAATTATGAGCCGATGTCATTTAGTTTTGCATCCCTAAACTCTGGACGTCTTGGTCTACGCCATCCTTCCAGCGTAGGCTTGGCTGGACTCGCTGTCGTGTTCCATAAAACCTACCGATAAGGAATTTCCAAGCAGAATCCTCTTCGTTCATGCAAGCTAGGTGTCCTGCCCACCGGAGCCTACCGAGCCTAATTCTGTTCACGATGTCGACATCGCGGTAACGCTCGGTTGATCTTAACATTATAAAGTCTCCGGAATCGTCCTTCCTCAAATACGGGGCCAACAATCCTCCGTAAGACTTTTCTCGCAAACGCGGCTAAGAGGTCAGACTGCTTTTTGCTAAGCACCCAAGTCGCAGATCCATATACATATTAAGCAACTTGGACGTAATGGATAAGTTGCTGGATTTGAAGAGTCTTGACAGACTATAGAAGGCTTTGTTAGCTTTCTGGTTCTGGTGTTGTATTTCTGGTTCCATGCTGTTATCGGCTTCTACAGTTGACAGTACAGTAGGTTAAGGATTGCACTTCTTCAAATTCCACTATTTGAATTGAGGGACTAATCTTCTTCTACTTCTTCTACTCGCACTTCTACTTCTTCTGTGCAGCACTAGATTTCGTGGCGCCTGCTCGATCCGGATGAAAGCTTCCTGTACAGCTCTTTGGTTTCTATCAAGGGCAGCCGTGTTGACTCGAATCTGATTCGCGGATGCTGTCTTTCTTGATGCAATCCGCGCTCGAAGCACCATACTAACAAGATAGTGGTCCGAGTCGACGTTGGCACCTCGGTACGTTCGTACCGTCATCGGGTTCGGGTTGTGGCGGCGGCCTATCTGGTTGCGAGTGACTCCATCAGATACCCAGGTGGCTTTGTGGATATTTTTACGCGCAAACTTTGTGCTCGCAACGACCATATTATTGCTTGATGCCATCTCTATGACTCGTTGTCCATTGTCATTAGTGTTCTCGTGTAAGCTATGGGTGCCAATGTACTGCGAATGTACTGCCAATGTACTACCTACCTATTTTAGCATTCATATCCCCCAGAAGGATTTTTATGTCATACTGAGGACAGGTATGGAGTTCCCGTTCATCTGATTCAAAGAATTCTTCTTTTTCATCATCTGGGAAATCCTCTGTGGGTGCGTGAACGTTTATGAGACGTATGTTTTTAAAGCTGCCCCGCACGCGAAGGGTGCATAGCCGTTCATTTACTGACTTAAAGCCGATAACTGCGACCTCCTTGCTGTCAGTCTCTGAGGCTATGAGGACGGCTCCCTAGCGAGCAGATCTCTCGGGAAGAAAAGACGAATTTGTCCAGTAGCTTATTTAACACAGCATTCAGCTTTGATTGTTGTAAAAAAAATTTGAATTAAAGTCAAAAATTTTTTTTTTAACAACTCCATTTCAATTGACGAGCATTTTTGTACTCATCTCCGTTGAGCACTTCATATCACCTAAACTGTCACATTCAGAAGAGGGACGCAAAAACGCGAGCTAACCTCGAGCTTCTATGCATAACAATAGCCTCGTGAAAAGTGTTCCATCATCATAGTACACTGTCATCATCATCCTACCTGGATACACATCATCATCATCATCATCATCACTTCACTGCTGCGAACAATAAAACTGAATGAAAGCAGCGGAGGAACATCATCAAGAATTTCAGGACAGAACGCCGATGGGTTAACAAAAAAAAAATTCAAAATCCTGAAGTGCAGCATATCCCGAAGCAATGGCCGTTCGGTCTGATACTAATGGTCTGATCTGTGAACAAAGGTATCATCTTCACTTCTTGAATGGATTGTACAGCATACATCCCGGAAGGTATATATACATATATATCAATTGTTCCCACAGCAATAAGCGGGAAAGCCTGCATATTCACCAACTGCAAATTGGAGCACGAAAGCTAAACAAAAAACCATTTCGTATGGCATCCATTGTCCTCGAGAAATGTATCTCGATTGTTGTGTATTTGTTTGTTTCTTTCTTTCTTTTGATAATGGAAAGAAGTGCTTCTCAATGAAATTTCCAAAAGTTGCATCCACTATCGTCGCCTATTGGTAGGCGGTACTTTTAAAATGTCCTTTCATTTGCTAAAAACAAAATCATTGACTTTAAGATGCAAAAGGATATATATATTTTATCAGCTTACCAGAAGGTAAATGCTTCAAAGGATTTGTGGATTTGTCTTAACCCATCTTTGGGTTTGGGTCAATTAAACGCAGTAGTGTGATAATGATCTCCTCTGCATCTTGCATTGCTCTGACGAGTATGCTAACTTATTTCGGCTGCTTTTCTACGCTAAGGCATCTAGGAAAACATTTGACACTAAACTTCACTCTCTCTCTCTTTCTATTAACTGCACAAAAAAGTGAAGATATTTTGCTATAGGTGAATGCATTCAGGCAATTCTGATGCAATAAAGGACGAGCGAGCATCAACTCCTCCTATACGGATACAATCAAAACTAGAGCAGATGCAATGATAGCCGTTATGTTTTTCATTTCATTTCTGTTGAGTCGGTGAAGGTGATAAAATTCTGTCTAATGTGGTGGTGGTGTGGCATTCACTTGTCACTATAAACAGACACATCCTTTTTGCCCAGGAGCGCAACTAACCCACATTTTGTGTGTGGCTTTTTATTTTTTTTTTAAACTTCTTTTGCTATTTGCGTGCCATCAACCTATTTTCTAACATAAAGCCAACCACAGCGTACCTTCTTTAGTCAAGGCCGAATGTTTGCAGAACATCTTTAGATTCTGGAAAATTATTATTATTACCTCTACATGTGAACAGGTTGTTAGAGTATTCTTTTGTTTCCGTTTCTAGGAATCTAAGGAGAGGAAAGCGCGCTTAACATAACACTTTAACTTTTTCCACTTTGGCGATACGATGTTGATGTTTACCCCTACGAAGTACATCAACATCCCATCTCAAGTGTGTCGCATTTACTGTAATTACTCTCTGAATTCCCTTTGAACATTTTGCACAATGCTGTTGCCAGGTTGAAGGGTCACAAGTTTAAATGGGAAATTATTTTAACAAAGACCCTACAAAGTACAGAAACTAAAACTTAAATTCAAAGAATAAAAATAAGCAATTTTCTGATTGCTCTGTTAAATAGAATGGTTGTTAAAGCACAGAAGGAAAATCGAAAATTTTGTTTAGGGCGCCGTGGTTAGTGCATTGGACTTCTGACCGGGATTGGATTCGAGATTCCCGGTAACACCAAAAGTATTTTTCATGATCCCAGCTCTCGCGTATATTTGACAAACGTCCGAGAGTAATAACTTTCACGAAAGGCTTCTTTCGAATATGACATTAAAGTGTAGATCACTTCCATTTGTGTTCAAAAATATAACGCGCACATCACGAACGGTCGCGAGAAGATAGGTCTTGGACAGCAATGCGCTAAAACCACCTTCCATACGACCTAGAAGTTAAATTTTGTGAGTGTCTAAGTCCAAAATAGCATTTTGTATATTTCGCTTATGACGCGTGTCGAGTATCGCGCGTAGCGGGTGTGATGGGTTGAATTTTTTTTCGACTTATTTTAGGTCCTTTTTAACCACCTTTCACATGACTTAGAGATGTTTAATTTTGTGAGTGTCTAAGTCCAAATAGCGTCCGTCTATAACGCGTGTCGCGTTTCGCGTTTTACGTGTGACACGTGTGATGGGCTGAAATCGTGCATTTTCTCGTTTTTGAGGTCTTTTTTAACCACCTTATGCATGACCTAGAGAGCTGAAATTTTGTGAACGGCTCAATGTTAAGTGCCAATTGTGATATCCCCCATTTGACGCGTGTCGCGAGTCGCGTGTGGCGCGTGTGGCGCGTGTGGCGCGCGTGGAGCGTGGAAAAAGAAAATACTATGAAATATTATTATTATTACGATTATTACCAAATCATAAAGGACTGTGTTTTTTTTACATTTACTTGTTGCTTCAACTAACCACATTCGTTAACGTCATCATTGCTCTAGACCAGTATGGATCTTACTTTAATTGAAGGAACAAAAATACTGACACTCTTATTTAATACCTACAAAGCCTGCCTGTCAGGTTTCTTTAAAATCAGGAACCAAACCAAAATATCCTTGCAGTTATACTCGTATATTGTGTACCACAATCGTTGTTCCAGTAGTTACATACAGCATAACGGATTATAGACTCAACAAAAAGCCATCTGAACTCTGACATACTTTATAGAGAACATTTCACATTCGACGGCGGTGAGTTGTTGTCCTCATATGTGAGGAAGAACGACTCCAAACACTCTATACCACAAGAAATTGGCATCGTACAAAAAATTAAGTTCCAAGACCCCAGTGTAAGATGTGATGATAATGGGAGGGATCAAACTACGTTTGAGAAAAGTGCAAAAAGGAAATAGTTTTTTAAAAAGCGGATGTTTTTTTGAAATTTATGGAACTGCGGGGAAGATCGCAAGCCAACGCTAAATGAATGCCAGAGATATAAGCCATAAATCTGACCAGATACAAAAACTTTAGCAGAAAGCCAGTACCGAACGTCTAGCCAGGATATTTTCGCTTTATCAATAGTCGGAAAAAATTCTGAAACTCAAAATGCTCTTTGCATGAAAAATCAGCAATTATTTGGCTTTACAATCGGGTTCCGGTCCTGGCCTCTCCCAAAAAGCCTCTCCAACGGTCCTGATTTTGAGCCGATGTCATCCAGTTTTGCATCCCATAACTGTGGGCGTCCTGGTCTACGCCATCCTTCCAGCGTAGGATTGGCTGGCCTCGCTGTCTTGTTCCATAAATCCTCGATGTCGACATGCACGTAGATCTCATCATTATTAAGTATCCTGAATCGTCCTTCCTCACATACGGGGCCAACAATTCTCTGTAAGACTTTTCCTACGATGTTCAAGCGATTCGATTGTTTTCACGATATTTACGTCACTAATAAGTTTAATCACGCTGGTCTAAATTCTATCGAGCAGATGCAATATGGTATTGGGAGCACCTGCCCAGACAATCGTTGTATTCAAGTGTAGGGCGAATATAAAAATATTATTCGGCGCTACAAACCAGTGCGGTCCAAGTCCTAGCTTCTCGCAATCATTTGTGTTGTCAATGTATAATTTTGCACACAAAATGGAGAGGACCTACAATTTAATGCCGGATCCGAACTGCAAATTGAGATGCTTTCCGTGACAAGTTATTACTCTCGGAGGTTTGTCAGAATTTCACGAAAGTTGCGACACCGTGAAAAATACTTTTGGTGTTACTGGGATTCGAATCACGAACCTCCTGCTCAGAAGCCATACTCTTATCTACTGAGCCACGGCGCCCGAATATATGCCTTGTAAATAGTAGCTAGGTCTGAGAGAGTAAAGTATATCTTACACCGTTTTAGAAAACCTTAACATTTCGTAGTATTCTAAGCGATGGGGAACATGTGGTCATTCAAACGTAGCTTGTTGTTGACGCACATACCGACCACTCAAGTTTGGATCCATATATAAGTACTGGTATGACCATTGTGTTATATACCAGCAGCATGGCTGTTATGGTTAAGTTCCTGGATTTGAAGGGTCTTAAAAGACTATAGTATTATATCCCTTGCAAAAACGTTTATCCGTAGCCTAGAGTAAGCAGGACAGCTACAAAGGAAATGTGTAGTTGTTTCTTCTTCCTCCAGGCAAGACTTACATATTGGATCCAATATAAGTCCCAACATGAACATATAACTTCCAGTCGGGCTATGTCCTGTAAGTAAACGACCATGCTCCGACAGTTCCTTCTGGATATTCCCAAAATGAACTTAGTGGTGCCTATCCACATGTTCTACATGTATTTATGGAGTGCCAAAGTTGTTCCTGTTTGGCTTTCATAAATCTTCGAATATCAATATTTAAGCTTGCTTAACTCAAGCCTAACATTGGTTCCGGACCATTAGGGTTATCGGAAGAATCACTTCTAGCAAGTGCATCAGCAAATTAATTTCCTTTTATTCCTGTATGTCCCGGAACCCAGTTAAATAGTGATGGAATTCCATCTTGAAATAGAGTTCAGTCTTCTCTTACATTCTAGAATAATCTTCCAATTGACACAAGGTGATTCTAGTGCTAGTAAAGCAGCTTGGCTGTCACTACAAATTGCAAAGTTTCGTCCTTGTATCTTTATAGAGACAGCCCAGTTGGCAACTTGTAAAATAGCAAATATTTCTGTTTGAAAAACAGTTTACCATTTTCCAAGTGCGAATGTCAGTGTAGAATATGTGTTCGAATTCCCTAAGGATCTCAGTTGAATGTTAATGTCTCCTTAGAATTCTCATCTAAAAACCATCCTGCACCAGTTCCTTCATCGGTAAGACAACCGTCAGTGTAGAATATGGGTACGAATTCCCTAAGGATCTCAGTTGAATGTGAATGTCTCCTTAGAATTCTCATCTAAGAACCATCCTGCACCAGTTCCTTCATCGGTAAGAGAACCGTCAGTGTAGAATATGGGTTCGAATTCCCTAAGGATCTCAGTTGAATGTTAATGTCTCCTTAGAATTCTCATCTAAAAACCATCCTGCACCAGTTCCTTCATCGGTAAGACAACCGTCAGTGTAGAATATGGGTACGAATTCCCTAAGGATCTCAGTTGAATGTGAATGTCTCCTTAGAATTCTCATCTAAGAACCATCCTGCACCAGTTCCTTCATCGGTAAGAGAACCGTCAGTGTAGAATATGGGTTCGAATTCCCTAAGGATCTCAGTTGAATGTGAATGTCTCCTTAGAATTCTCATCTAAGAACCATCCTGCACCAGTTCCTTCATCGGTAAGAGAACCGTCAGTGTAGAATATGGGTTCGAATTCCCTAAGGATCTCAGTTGAATTTTTCCAACTTGAATTTTATATCCTCTTTTGAATATAAGAAATGGTACAGTACTGTCCACAGGCATCAGAGGCGTAGGAATTTGTTCCGAAACCTTTTGGATAATATTTCCATGCCCACTCTTATGCTCATAATGCCAGACCTAATTCTTGCGAAGGAAATCTTACTTCTTAGATTGCTTTGGGCCGATGATTTCAGTGCTTCAAGGCTAGTTCCACCGGATTTAGAATTACACAAATAGGTTGTAACGTTTCTACGCTCAGGCACAGCATATTTATTTTTGTTACGATTAAGTTGAAATTTCGTATTTTGGTGTATTTTGGGTCCCAATTAACAAAAATCATATTTTTAAGGAACTCTAAATTCCTATTCTTTGGAAAAAGGACCTACACATTTGTCTGAAGAGTCCAAAAAATAATTTCATCCTTGTTGACTTGTTGAAAAAACGATTTAAAAAGCGTTGCACAACACAATAACAATTGGTAATGGAAGCTCTGACTTTTCTCTCATTCTCGTAAGCATTGATTTCTGAAGATTGTTCTGTGGTGAACTTTCGCTTTAAATTTGCGAGTAGTATGATATGATAGGCACTACAGGACCTTTCTCTCTTTGTCTGTCTCTGACTCAGTCTGAGACACTCTTCTAACTTAATTGCTATAGATAGTTTCTTCTTGCTCTTGAACTTCTCGTCTCATCGTAAAAAATTTCATTAACCCACACTTTCACCCACATCTAAGTGTATACATTATGATTGCAGTTTCAGTAGCCTTTCTGGTGGTATCATTAAGTGGGCTTTTAGGAATCTTTATAAGTAGACGACGATATATGATGCATGTCTGTTGGTTGGGGAGTCTAGTGAATTTTCGTTATTTAATTTTGGAAAAATTTCAAAAATTTCCAAGCAAGAGCGTTTAACTCTGCCATCAATATCATAATGACATTAGCGTTTGGCTTATTTTCCACCCTATCGCCTCGGATCGGTTTGATTAAATTAATGTTCGCTCCACGTCCTATGTAGCACTCTGTAGCACGATATACGACCACTATATGTGCCTGTACGCGTTTAGTTGGAAGAGTGCAATTGAGTGCTAGCCATGATGATAGATTCATTTATCAAAATCACACCAGCAACAGACGCACCTTTCAAGAATATATTCAATTTTCTGCCTACGTGTACAACCTATGACCGACCGTTCACCACCGCCCGTTATTGATTGTGGCTAAAAGTGCAATATTGCATCAGCCGGCATAGATTCGGCGACATTGGTATGAAACTACGAGTATAGTTTGGTCCTTATATAATGTGCCTGACCGGTCATCCAGAGCAGTTCACACAACTGAATTGTTTCAGAGAATTTAATGAAAATGCGTAATTTCATCGGAATCACAGGATGTTAAATGGCAAAATGTGGAGATCACCCCGCAGTGCCTAAGTTGTGAATTGTTTTGGAAACTCTCGAGAAATGTATCTCTCTCGTCCATTTAATCGCAATCAATATTCAGTAGATATGTACACACACAGCCACAACAATTTTCGAAAAGGAATATTTATTCGGAAGAGGATACACGGCTTTCATCAACATCACCTAATTTTAGGGAATGTAGTTTTCTATGAGAAGTGATTTATTACATTATTATAAGCGGCGTATGCATTTCAATACTAAAATATTTGAATAAATGAATGTCTGCGAGTGTAAATCAGTTTTCATGTTCCGCAAATATTTTGGTGGGCAGTTTTATTGAAGGAAGGGACGAATTCATGCCCTAATTGTTGGGTTTATTAACCATAAATAAATAAACTTTGCAATACGCTGATTAATTATTAATCAGAGCCATTTTTTTTAAATAAATACAAATCAAGCAACGAAAAATTTTCTTACAATTTTCTAACGAAATCTAAATCGTCAAACATAAGAGTTTAAAATAATAATAGGCAAAATTACTCCATCTACCACATAGTGTAACGAGAAAATCCAAAATTCATTTCTGCATTCTGACGTTAAATAAAAAAAAGACTGCGTGTAACTTTTACGCGCGGTTGAAGTGAAACCTTTTTGCCTTTTGGCCGATATTACGATTAAAGATGAGATGAGATGACGATGAGAAATGGCTTAGTTCCAAAAAATTTCAGACCAGATCCCAGAATTTCCATAGGAACAAATCTTATAGTCGCATATTAGTCCTACATTCCGAGTTTCATACGAATCGTTTGAGAAATGGCTTGGTTCCCAAAACTCCAGATTCCAGAATTTCCATAGGAGCTGCGGCCGTAGTAGTATATTTATTTATAGATATATAGTTATATTTGTAGTTATATACATATAAAATATAACTATAGAAAACGAGGCATAAAATTAACAACAGTGAACAACAGAGTAGTCTGTACAACAGAGTAATAACAGTGTAACAAATGTGTACAACAGAGTAACAACATTGTAACAAATATGTACAACAGAGTAATGTGTACAACAGAGTAATAACAATGTAACAAATGTGTACAACAGAGTAATAATAGTGTAACAAATGTGTACAACAGAGTTATGTGTACAACAGAGTAATAACAGTGTAACAAATGTGTACAACAGAGTAATGTGTACAACAGAGTAATAACAGTGTAACATATGTGTACAACAGAGTAATGTGTACAACAGAGTAATAACGGTGTAACAAATGTGTACAACAGAGTAATAACGGTGTAACAAATGTGTACAACAGAGTAATAACATTGTAACAAATGTGTACAACAGAGTAATATCAGTATAACAAATGTGTACAACAGAGTAATGTGTACAACAGAGTAATAACAGTGTAACAAATGTGTACAACAGAGTAATATCAGTATAACAAATGTGTACAACAGAGTAATGTGTACAACAGAGTAATAACAGTGTAACAAATGTGTACAACAGAGTAATAACAGTATAACAAATGTGTACAACAGAGTAATATCAGTATAACAATTGTGTACAACAGAGTAATGTGTACAACAGAGTAATAACAGTGTAACAAATGTGTACAACAGAGTAATAACAGTATAACAAATGTGTACAACAGAGTAATATCAGTATAACAATTGTGTACAACAGAGTAATGTGTACAACAGAGTAATAACAGTGTAACAAATGTGTACAACAGAGTAATAACAGTATAACAAATGTGTACAACAGAGTAATATCAGTATAACGAATGTGTACAACAGAGTAATATCAGTATAACAAATGTGTACAACAGAGTAATGTGTACAACAGAGTAATAACAGTGTAACGATTTAAAATTGTAGCACCCTCCGTTCAATAAAATTTAAAATGTTCTTCATCTTTTCGTGTGTTGTGTGTGTTGATGTTTGTGTGCGAAAAGCGGATATGCCATTAAATTATAGGTCCCATTGTGTGCAGAAATACACATGCACAACACAAATGGTCGCAAGAAGCTAGGCATTGGACCGCAACGGTCTGTCGCGCCGAATATTATTATTATTTTATTAAAATGACAAAAAAGGAAATAAATCTTCACTCTAGCTAAGAATTTAGTAACCTTTTTTAGAGCACTTTCCAGAGATTTCCCCATTGTCATAGACAAATAAATTACATCCATTCTGATAGACCCAATGAAAATTGGCCATCAAACCAAACCAAATAAAAGATTATCAGTTCTCTAATATGAGTTATTATTTATAACTAGCTGGATTTTCAGCTGTCCCACCCAACTGACCACCCATACACTGACTTCCCAGCCACGGAATGCCGCTCAGAAAACTATAGAATCGACTCTTTGAACGGCAAAAAATATACAGGTGTTCGCATAGTGAGTTATGGTCGCACTTTCAGTTTTAAAATTATATCGAAGATAGAACCAGGAATAGATTTTAAATACATGCATTCTCGTAAGCTTTGCGAAACCATTCATTTGAATTTAAAATAAAGAAACGAAAACATTTAATTTTAAATCAATCTTGGCGGTCAGCCATCAGTCTCCGAACTCTAACTGATCCCCTGGAACGAAAACGGCTAAACGATTTAGGAATTACGATTACTGTATAAAGCTTGAGCAGCGACGAGCTGCTTGTTTAAGCATAGAACTAACAAAACAGCAATCTAGAAGATTATATGGACGGGGAATGGTGTCTTACAAAAATCAGAATATAAATATCATGTTTTTTTTTATAATGTATACACGCCCTAAGGGATTTGCACCTTATAATGTCAAGCACAGGGTAGGCGTCTTTGAGTATGTATTACACCTGTAATGCAAGACATCATGTGCTCGGTTTAGGCTTTCTAGTCAGCAAGAGTTAGGAGAATAGTTGAAAGGCTATTTAAGAACATAGAAGCCTTATGAACGTTAACGTGAACGTGAAAATAAGAATTCTTTGAATGAGTCAACTCCATTTCTGCCCTCAGTATGATGTTAAATGATTCAATGCAAAAATATGTCGGTCGGAACTATCTATCACATCACTATCACTATAACTATCAATCACATTCCAATTTTCCGACAAGGGATGAACTGGCCTGCATCGTCTTCAATCTGGGGTTGGAGAAAGTAATCCAAAACTCTGGTTAAAAGAAAAATTCTCCTTCAGTCTATTGGGACGCTGGCTTACTCAAAAAATAATGCATTGGTAGAAACCCAAGATTTACAAGAAGCTGTCATCCAGATCTATGGGATGACAATAAATTACCAGTTGCTTCATAAAGTAAAACAAACATTGGTCCCTCAGTTTAAACAATCAAGCGCAAATTTGAAGTAGTTTCATGCTTTAACTACTTTGGGTCAACCGATAACTGCTTGAAACCAGAAATTCGCGCATGTTTCCTTAACGCCAAGAAAGCCTTCAATCATCATCATCATCACCATATTTGGCTCTATAACCGGGGTCCGGTGCTGGCCTCCCACAAAAAATCTGTACACCGGTCCCGATTTCGAGCCATGTCATCCACATTGGTATCCCTAAACTCTGGGTGTTGTGGTCTATACTATCCTTCTAGCGTTGGCTTGGCCGGCCTTGCTGTCGTGTTTCATAAATCCTACCGCAAATAACTTTTCGAGCAGGATCATCTTCGCTCATGCGAGCTAGGTGTCCTGCCCACCGGAGAATATAGACTCTTTAATTCCAGGAATTTAACCATAAATTCCAAGCTGCTGATTTATAGGGCAATGGCCATACCAGTACTTACTTATGGATACGGGACTTGGGTGCTTAAGAAAAAAAAAAACTCCAAACTCTAACCTCTTAGTCGTGTCTGAGAGGATGGATGATTTCGGAGACTCTACAATGACAAAATCTACGAGCGTGAAGAAAATTATATTCGCCAAGTTATCTTGAACTCGCTAGAGCGAAGAGAAGGATTAGAATGATTGCAGTAGTACTAATAGGACACTACTGCGTGGCAGGCCAAGCCTCCGCTGGACTAGGCAGCCCAGAGTTAACGAATTCCAAACTGGATGACATTGGCTCGTAATCGTGAAAGGCAGTTCTGTACCATGGTTGTCGAGCCAAATAAGATAATGGTGATCATCGAGCTGTAAAAGAATTTGCAAAGCAATGTACAAGTCAGCCTTATTCTCTGAGAATTTTAGCCCATTGACATCGCTTGCCCAATGACAACAACAAATTGTTATTCGTTGTGGATGTAGATGTTGTAAGTTCTAATTTCATTTGTAAGGATCAAGGAACATAGTTATATGAAAAAGAGTGAGCGGGAGTGTGCTCTCCTCAGAAAAAGAATATATTGCATTGGAAGTAGCAAATAACAGGGATCGTTGATGGAAATAAAAAAAAGTAAGAAAGTTGATTTATAATCAATGATTATGCTTGTTTTCGCAACCAGTGACCAGGCTTCACTGATTTAAGGATTTCATTGCGAAAATCAGATTCCGTTGCCGTCATTTCTTTTCAGCGTTTTTTTAGACTTAGACTTTTGTTATACTAATTAGAGAAATGGCTTGATTAGTTTGAGCCCTGGAGTGCAATAGAGGGGTTTTCCCAAGAGTAAACTATTGCCATGGCATTTGTCCTAATTACATTATAATTTGACAGATATGACAAGTTCTACTTGTACCACACAATGATTATGGTTCAGAAAAATTTTGGGATTTTCAACAAATTTTATGGAGCAGCTAACCGAAGGCTCAAATTAAGCATTTCGCCTTAATACAGTAACATGTGGTACATCCTGCGCTGCAGTGTAAGTACGAACTGCATGTGATCATACTCCGCCGTTTAAATTTAAGGCTGGATTTCTGCCACTATAACATTTCCCAAAAACAGTTAAATCTTCTCTGATGTCAAGTTTTTTTTCTCTCAAACCACAAAGATAAATTTTTTAATTATTTACTGCAACAAACAAATTAAATTGCGCAAAAATAAATTGCCACAAATATTATTGTGACAACAGTAACAAAAAGATTACTGCAAAATCATAAAAACGTCCGTATATAGTCGCTACATTGCGAAAGAAAAATTTGCAAATAAAGTTCTACTCGTCAAGTGAATGCTCATATATCACAGGATGACACACAGGATATGCGTAAAGTAATGTACAGATGCATTTCCGTCGACATCAGGACTGACACGGAAAACGCTGACCTTTTTGAAAGTCTCTACTACAAAATGGTCGCTGGTGGTCAACTTCTGATAATTTATTTGTCGCATTATTTAATTAAAAGCACTTCTCTGGTTGTTGTTGTTTTGGGGGTTTTCCCCCGATTATGACACGAACGTGGTACACATATTGTGTGTATACAATACACCACCAACCCAAAATGTACATTTGTCATTTGTACTTCTCTTTGTTTTTAACGGACTTTGAAATTTTTCTTTCCGGCCGACGCATCCGTCGAGCTTGGATGTTGGATGCAATTTTTTAATTGAAAAATTATTACTGCGACTTTCGGCGAGACACACAGACTCAGCGTTCAGGGAGTAAAAACAAGTAAAATGGTTCCGGCAATTCATAGAATTTAATTGCCCCGCAGTAAATGTATGCCATAGTTTATTGTTTACTAGGTGCTACCGGGCGCTTAACTTTCCGTACACATGAACCCCAGACTTTCTCTTACCACCGATGTATTATAACATATAACCTTCCTTCACCTGCCAATCATTTACATTAAAAATTTCATAAAAATCGGTTGGTAAAAGTGGCTGATATAAAATTTTATAATCCTCCCCACAAGAGTATGTGATGGAGAGGGGGAGGAGGGGAGGAGGGTTGTACTATGGCCAATACCCTTCCTCCACCTGCCAGTTATATTAATTGAAAATTTTTAAAAAATTGGTTTGTAAATGTGTGTTTCCATAAATAACAACGGAACACAATTTCATTTTTATTTATATATCGTGTGTTTCAACAGGTGCGCTTCAACTTTTCTCCGATAGGGACGGCGAACGACGCCATATTTTTTATTCTTCTTTTGTCATTTGGAAACTTCATTAGTATACATTTCATTATGGGATGCTACACATGTGAACAACTAAAGCCATTTGACCAATTGAAGCGACGCCGATTCGTGAATTGGGCTCAAGAGCAAATCGAAAATGATACAGATTTTCACCGAAAAATCATCTTCAGCGATGAGGCTCACTTTTGGCTAGAAGGATTTGTCAACAAGCAAAATATGCGTTACTGGGCAGAAAGCAACCCACACGTGATTCATGAGGCACCGTTGCATCCCGAAAAAGTCACTGTTTGGTGCGGATTACATGCCGGCGGCGTCATTGGGCCATATTTTTTCATCGACGATAACGATCGCCACGTGACTGTCAATGGAAATCGGTACCGCGATATGATAAACGATTTTTTTTGGCCGCAATTGAATGGAATGGACTTGGACGACATGTGGTTTCAGCAGGACGGGGCCACATGCAAAACCATCTCTATAGAAAGGCTGACTGTTCCGATCGTACACAGATACATGCTTAGGTTTCATCCAAAACGTATTTGTATTAGTAATCAACTAAAGAGCAAAATCCATATAAAATTTTTCTGTTTCCCACTACCACATCTTACGTTTCTCGCTCTTTGCGACTACTTATTTTTTGTACACTGCATTCACATTCCAAAATACAGACGCGTTTTGGATTGGTTTACAGCATTAGTATGCATTGAGTTGGGCTTTCTATAGAGAAGGTTTTGGCCACATGCCACACAGCACACGATACAATCGCGTTATTGAAGACTAAGTTCGATGAGCGTGTTATTTCGCGAAATGGGCCCGTCCAGTGGCCGCCGCGCTCGTTTGATTTGACACCTCTAGATTATTTTCTTTGGGGTTATGTGAAGTCATTGGTCTATGCCAATAAGCCGGCGACGTTGCAAGAGCTCAGAGCCAATATTGAACGTGAAATTGCTGGAATTTCGGCCGATTTATGCGAAAGAGTGGTCGAAAAGATTGGACTTCGTAAAACGTGCACGCGGTGGTCATGCAAAAGAAATCGAGTTTCATACTTAAATGTATCATATGTATATGTTCAAATTCGTTAGTAAAAAAAATAGTTAGTTCAAAAGTCGAACAGTATGTGTTTTATTCAAAAAAAAAGTTGAAGTGCTCTTATTGAAAAACCCTGTAGAACGAGTAAATGTAAAAAAACAAAAGATCTGTTTGTCTAAAGATTTCCACATTTTAACGCTTCAATGTGTGTAAGTGTACTCCTCGTTATACAACCTTTAAAGAGCTCAGCAAATATGCAGAAAGGATATATCCATATCTTTGTCTTCAAACCAAGCAAATCAACAGTGGAAAAAATGTTCACCCTTAGGCAGACAAACGACGGATACTGACAAAAGCAAAAGAAGATTTTAATATCGTCCGAACAAACTATATTGGCTCTTCAAGTGGCCATCGATTTTGAAGTGGAGAAATCTTACATATCTGTCAGAACAGTTAGGCTAATTGGTCGCGCTGCAATTAGTTTGACATTAGTCAAGGGAGTTGTTGTACTGCCACTCACTTAAGCAGATGAGTGAGCATTGCAATATCCATAACAGTAAGGCTCCCTTTATCGTCAGAGATCGTGGGGAAATGCTAAGCGGATGAACTAGCTAGCATATAGTACGACTCTCTAGCAGATACCGAAAATCATAAGTGTGGGGAGCTCTGTTACGACGCTTAATTTAGCGCTTCGGAAAGAGTCAAAAGCATTGGCAAGTAGACAAATACGAGTACTATCACATGTAGCAAAGCAATAGAAGTTTTGCCACAAATGGACTGGAGGAGCTTGAAACGGAGTTTTCCCACCCGGGTTAAACCTGAGGGTTCTATTCTAAAGGGGTCATTACAATAAAATTTATGTATTTAGGACTCTTCGACTTAAACTTCTTTATTGAGTATGTATATAGTATATTACGTCTATATCTTCTATATTACTTATGTTAATTCGACTTGACTATGCATAGACTTGGACAGCGTGAGCTTGGCGATGCGTACACTTGAAAAGCGTGAGCTTATCGATGTGTAGACAATGACAGCGCGAGTTTGGCGAGCGTAGACTTGGACAGCGTGAGCTTGGCGATTCGTAGACCTGGTGCTTAAAAGAACGTATGTAGTGAAATGGGACAAAAGAACGTAAGCAGCGAACTACTGCTATGTGCAAATGTCGTAGCCTGAGACTCTACCGCAGGTACTCGACTTTGCAACGCAGTCGTAATGAACTCGTCGGAAGAACACGTCGGTAGAACAATGCGGCAGTGGAAATGTCAGCAATGGCAAAGTTTGTTTTCCGAAATATGACTTAACTACTATGAGCCGACTGACAGTATGACTTTCAAAAGACTAGATAGCAACTGTCTCGCTGTTCATCCTTTTTATAGTCTTTTTTCATGTGGCGAAATTCAATGCTAATCGCCACGTGCCCTGCTACGACTGGTCGATTCGGTGTCGTGATGTGGTCAGCCATCGTGTCACTTTCTTGTCACTGTTGGCTGCACTGAATTAGTCCAGGGTGTCCAAACCTGTTTCCGAGTAATAAAGACAGACCATGGTATGTTTCTTTACTATTCTGTATTGAAACAAATTTTGCTCCCAAAAAGGGAGTTCTATTTATCAAACAATTTTGTTCCTGACAAGGTCTAGTGCGTTGATTTTCACGCAAAGACAAGAGTTGCAAGCAATCTTAGGGATACTTTTACGACACTGCCTTTTGTGATGACTTCTGCTGAAGCTGTTGATGGACGTTGAGGAGAAGAAAACCTAAGTTCACTTTTTCTGCTCCTGTCTTGTATTAGCACACAGAAATCACAAACATTTGGATACATACATCATGGACAATATCTCAGAATTTGAAAAGAAGAAGGTGCGATTAATACCACTCACATTAATGAGCTCACAATTAGGTTATTTTAAGAGGGGAAAGGAATAAACTCATTTGGTGGCACGACGGATCGTCACCGCGCGTGGCTCTAAGTGTGCCAAAGCAGCCACTTAAATTTTACCTAACCTAATCATAGCCAGTCAGGAACCAAACCATAACGTTCAAGACTCAAATCCGGACATGGATGCTCAGTAAAAACGACTCCAAACAGAGGTCGATAGAAATGTCTTTAGAAGAATGTAAGAAGAAGGACGATTGTGGACACTTTACAATAAGGAAATCTTTGAGAGATATCCAGAAGGACATTACCTGATTTAAGTTTTATTAGACACAAGAGCGCGGTACATTGCAAGCCTTTGCTGAAAGAATGACGTAGCCATAGACTATGGATGTTCTTAGGAAATAAAAATTAATTTTGGTTTACATCCTCCATTAGTAAGGACTAATTATGTTATCCGGTAATTTATATTAACTTTTGGTTTGTTGCACGTTTTTGTGCCTTAGTTTTCGGTCGCACCTTTACAGCTCCTTATATGTTGATAAAGGACTTATTGTATGAACTTCGCTGCATCGTTTGTCTCTGTGAATGGTACATAGTTTTGTTTGTGCCATCATTTGATTCTTACCATTCGTCAGGTATAAATTGAAATTTTATCTGCTGCCTATATATCTACCCAACGATGTACTTATAATACAAAAGTTGTTTGTCTCTATTTACACAGGCAATCGACAATCACAAAAAAAAAAACAAAAAAAAGAAAATCCCAAAATAATTTTATTTCTAATTTCTCTTCATTTTTGCAGAAAGTAAAACATGTTCGCCCGATGAGTACTCGTGTAAATCAGGCGATGGCGAATGCATTCCATTAGCTTGGATGTGCGATCAAAGCAAAGATTGCACAGATGGATCCGATGAGGCATCCTGCAGTAAGCGCATACAAAACCTACTGTTCTGTTCTACTACCTTTGGTCTTTCGGTCAACTTTTTAGTTCGTAGATTCGCTATATTTCGTTATTTTGTAATCCTTAATATTGATTTTGGTTTTGGGTATCCTTTGTTTTATTATCGTGC
Organism: Nephrocerus scutellatus; assembly: GCA_947095585.1. Classification (NCBI taxonomy): domain Eukaryota; kingdom Metazoa; phylum Arthropoda; class Insecta; order Diptera; family Pipunculidae; genus Nephrocerus; species Nephrocerus scutellatus. The sequence goes on from OX352761.1 coordinate 17,268,183, forward strand.
ACTTTTTCTATATTCGTCTGTGCACACATTCAATTATTGGTGCCGTCCATTTGGTATACATTTGTAAATTTTCGTTTTTATTTTTGCTGCATTTTGTTGCACTTTCTTTTGTTTTCGCAGCACCAACCCTTGCAGATTCAGCGAATCTGTTTATAACTCTCACATGGGTGACACAAACGCATACACACGCACACACTGTTTATTAACTGTTATTTGTTTATACTTTTCCACAACCAACTAATTATGGTTTTGGATCGCTTTGCACATAAAACTTTATGTTGATTTTTTTTTTATATTTTGCTGTGCAAGTTTTGTCTAACACCTTTGTTGTCTATGTACTCTAGATCCTGTAGATAACACGATATGTTTAGATACTTGAATGTGTTTATCTTTAGTGTGTGTCTTTAGTTTTTGTTTAAGTATTTTCTTCCTCGTAGCACGTTTGTACGTAATTATTACAGAGCATATTCCTGGGCACTGCTGGTAAGTTCATTTCATTCTGTTTATCTTTATATTTTTATATTTCACCAAATAGTTTGCGACAGAAGTTAACTGCCGAAGTATTTGTATAGTTAATTAACTAAAGCTCAACAAAGGCAAATGGAGTGCATCGTAATACTTTAAATAATGCATACATAGTTCCTTTGTTCGAGAACCTATGATCTCATTATAGAAGTCAGAGTTTCGTTTCTGAAAAAAATTAAAGAGTTCAGCATGTTTCTGAGAGTGTAGTAACTGTGTTGTTATGTCGTTAACGTAGTCTTGTATGGGATAAAAGCTAGGACAAGCTACCTTAGGTATGTGCCGAAAAGATAAGAGATGTGGACAAATTGCATGGAGAAAGGGCAACATGTTTCCTGTGGCATGGAAGTTCGTAAAAAAACTGAATTTTTAAATTTTCGCAAGACTTTTTTAGTTCAATAGTAAAAAAATGGTTTTTGTGTCGTTAGACTTGTCACTGATATATCTTGATAATAGTAGCTAATTTACTTGCTTAGTTTTTTGTTGGCTGTCGAAAAGATTACACACTTTTTGGTACCCTTCGCATGGAACAAAGAATTTGTATTTAATTTCGCTTAAGAATAGAATAAAAATGAACCCAGCTTTCAAAGTATTTGAATGTTGCTTTCGTGAATCTTCTGTGAATAAAACAAACGTGTATAAGTGGTACAAACGTATTCAAGAATGCCGTCAAAACGTTAAAGATGACGAGCACAGTGGACACCTCATTACATAAACCACCGATGACAACATCGAAAAAGTATAGATAATGATCATGAACAATCGTCTAAATACTATTAAAGAGTTGCTGATCATGTTGACTTTTCACTTGGCTGATATTTTCGGAAAATTTTGGGATGGACGTGACAGCAAAATTTGTTTTTGTTGTACGCACACAAACACAACCAACCAACAATAAACTGACCAAGTAATATAGCTGCTATTTTCTATTGAAGCTACTATACTATTATACGAGTATATCAGGGACAAGTGTACCAACAAACAACAGAAAAAATTTTTAATGGTAGTCAAATAAAAAAAGTCCCCGAAAATTAAAAAATGCTGCTGTTTTGTCAAACCTTATACACTGCGGTTCACTAGATTAGAAGCAGACACTTTTGAGAAGTAAAAATGATCTTTCTCCTGTTAGATGACAGTGAAAGAAAAAGAAAATTGCGTGTTTACAGAGTACATGTGCCAGAAGTAAAACTATAAACTTTAAATCTTAACGCTCTGTAGGAATGTAGGAGGGGTACGATGGCGGGGAGAGAGAGAGAGAGAGAGAGAGATAAAAATAGAAAACTATTTTAAAATGCTGTTACTGGATTTAATGATATTATTTAAAATATAAAGTGGGCGACGTGGCTATGTGGAGAAGCGCATGGCTACTGAGCAGGGGTTCGTGGTTCGAATCCCGGTAACACCAAAAGTATTTTTTACGGTGTCCCACCTCTCTTGAATGGGTGACAAACGTTCCGAGAGTAATAACTTGTCACGGAAAGCTTCTCTCTCAATTCACCGTTCAGATTCGGCCTTAAATTGTAGGTCCCTTCCATTTGTGTCCAAAAATTTACATGCACAACACAAATGGTCGCGAGAAGCTAGGCCTTGGACCGCAATAATTACCTAAGATATAAAAACAAAATAATATCGTCAAGCTTTTGATTAACAGATATAACTGGTGGCCAATTTAAAAGCTTTTTTAAAAAACACTATAAAATGAGCATACATCAATATTTTTTTTTGAGATTAGTTTTTTGTTGTCTCCGATTTAGGAATTAAAAACAATTTCGTTCATGTGGCTCACTCTGCTGGCCTTACAGTAAGCCATCCTGTGAGTCCAGTTTTCAAGAACTTTTTCGATCATTTTGGTGATCAACACTTGCAATGCTATGTTTTCAGGCTGGAATTGCATCTGATTTATCCGCATAACATGTATTCTTAACGGGACACACCATAGAAAAAGTCCACTGGCGTCGAATCACCATAACGGCTGATTATTCGGTTGCTAAGTTTGGTCCGCAAGAGATCGGTTGTCAGTCGTCTTGTATGGGATATGGCACCATCTTGTTGAAATCATAGGCCGTCCACATTCATGGCGTCGATTTGTGGCCATAAAATTTTGTCAGCTGGCTCCGTAATGGTCGCCATTGACGGTAACGGCGTTTCTGTCAGCGTTTTGAAAGAAAAATGGGCCACCACTCCAAAATCCAAACAAAGCTGTCGCTCTTGGTGTATGCATTGGCTTCTCTACGATTACGTACAACTGTTCTCAACCCAAAATCTGGCAGTTTTGCTTGTTTACATCTCCCCGAAATGGAAATGTTCTTCGTCTGAAAAGATAATTTTTCGATCAAAATCGACGTCATTATCAAACGTGTCTTTGGCCCCGCAAAGAACTGATATCTCGAGGCTGGTCAATTCCGAAGATATCTATCCCACACTTTGGGCCACAGCCGCAATGTTATCGGGGGCTTGCGCAGTATCCGAGCTCGGGGACCACTTCTGTTATCCAGAAGCAAGCCTTCTCACCAATTTCACAACTCTTGACGCTCTTTCACGACCCATCTTTCTTTTGCGAAGTTCGCATGGTTTCGGCTACACAACGCACTGAATTTGAAAATATGTTTTCAATAATTTGAATTTTATTCAATGTCTGGCAGGATCGCCATGTAATATGTAAACACTGCCTTGAGTAGTATCAGCCTATGTTGCTGATTTTACATGTTTATTACCATAGGCAACCGACCCAATTATTTATGCATAATATTATGATAAGCTCGATCAGAGCAATGCATGGTGAGTGTAAATAACCAAATGCTTTTAACGATCATCGCTCGCTTGCCTATGATGTTTAGTGAACACATTTATTGTCACGAGCAAACGACCGCTGATCATACCCTCATTACGTTACTATGTCTTATATGACATTGCCCACTTGGCAAAGAGTGTGCCAATACACTTTGCTTGTCTTTTCACTCGTTAAGTGTTTGTACGTTGATATTCTAAGTACGGTTCGTATATGCAAAAGGCATTGTGAGGAATGCGTTTAATGGGAATATAGGAGTCAAGAATCCAATCTGACTTGTATGTCACTATTGATTACAATTTGGTTTTTTGTTGTATAGGGTTTTTCAATAAGAGCACTTCAACTTTTTTTTTGAATAAAACACAAACTGTTCGACTTTTTAACAAACTTTTTTTTTATTAATGAATTTGAACCTATACATATGATACATTTAAGTATGAAACTCGATTTCTTTTGCATGACCACCGCGTGCACGTTTTACGAAGTCCAATCTTTGAACCAAAAAGATGGCCCAATGACGCCGCCGGCATGTAATCCGCACCAAACAGTGACTTTTTCGGGATGCAACGGTGCCTCATGAATCACGTGTGGGTTGCTTCCTGCCCAGTAACGCATATTTTGCTTGTTGACAAATCCTTCTAGCCAAAAGTGAGCCTCATCTTTAAATGGACCGTAAAATGGCCGTAATGCTCTTAAAGTAGCGGCAACAGAACGATAATTTTGATAAAAAATTTGCACGATTTCAATCGCTGTTCACATGTGTAGCATTCCATGATGAAATGTATACTAATGAAGTTTCCAAATGACAAAAGAACAATAAAAAATATGGCGTCGTTCGCCGTACCTATCGGAGAAAAGTTGAAGCGCACCTGTTGAAACACCCTATACAATGTATTGATATTAATTTCTTGTTTACATTTTGATATATGGTGTATGCATTGATACACTGCCTTTATTCCTATAGCTATTTTTGGCATGGCTTTACTTAAAGAAACTATGCATTGACGCATGTTTTGTATGGGTATCTGTGTATAAGATTTTATTTAACAATTTAGATACGGGATAATGTAACACTGTAGCCATTTCAATATTAGCTAAAAGAAAACCTATAAAAATTAAAATTGTTCATGTAATTTCTCTAAAACTAAAAACTAAAAGTTTACTGAATTCCAATATAAATGCTGAACAAGATTTGCAAGATTGCAAGATTAAACGACAAACAGACAAACGAGAAACAGAGAAACCTACCCACCACTGATAAGAAAACGGTAGCCTATAACCTCCGTGGCAAAAAAAATACCAGTACAATGGAGAAACCTGATCGAAATCGATCTTGTAGAGTCCAAGAATATAGTATAAAATAGTAAAGCGAGCTTCTCAGCTCGCCATATGGATAGTTGTAATTCAGCCTAAAGACTGAATTATCTTAAAGGGATTTTACTTTAAAATAAACATTTTTTCTCCTAACCCATATGAATAAAAAAAAACTCAAAATTACACCATCGCAAGCTGAGCGCTTAACAATTGTTTTAAAACAAGTATTTAAAAAAATTTACACGCGACACTCGCGACGCACGACACGTGACACGCGTCACGTCACCGAAAGCCAAGTTTTAATAAAAATACACGTGCCACACGCGACGCGCGACACGTCATAGCACAGCAAATCTTAAAACAAGTACAATTTAAAAAAAATAATTTACACGCGCCACACGCGACACGTTACACGCGTCGCGTCAAGTCATCGCAAGTCAAGTTTTAAAAAAAGTATTTAAAAAAAAAATGCACGCGCCACACGCGACGCTCGACATGTGTCACGTCATCGCAAGCCTAGTTTTAAAAGAAGTATTTTTTTTTAAAAAAAAATTGCACGCGCGACACGTGACACGCGTCGCGTCATCGCAAGCCAAGTTTTAAAACAAGTAATTAAAAAAAAACACGCGCAACACGCGACGCGCGACACGTGACGCGCCTCACGTTATCGCAAGTCAAGCGCTTACCAATTGTTTTAAAACAAATCCCATCAAATTCTGACTGGTAGAAGTCGCTATATACAAACGTACAACCCGCCAACCCGACACACGTACGCTAGAAAAATTTTCTTGTCCTCTGATTATTAGCTTCGACCTTCGGGCTCGCAATAATATAAGAATATTATAGTATAGATATAGATAAGAGCTTATTATCATATAGAGCATATTAATTAAAAGTGGGATTTCTTGATTTGGGACTTTTCTGTTTTGGTAAATGGGCAAGTTGTGCATTTTAATGCAAAAGCTGTCAGCATTTCCTTCATAATCGTGTTTCTTCGAGACATTTGAATAAATCGATACTTAACATCTTTCCTCGCAAAGGCGCTTCATATTATCAAAAACCTCTCTCACAGAAACAAATGACAAGAAAACGTATATGCCAACGGACATCCGTTAGAATATTATTGTATACCCCTCGACTCAGCCGACGCACTTTAAAAAACATTTCGTATAGCCACAAAAGGTCGCCACCGAACAGGCTGTAACAAAAAAACAAAGTTAAAAAAATCCTAAAAAAACTTTTTGTTATCTGATGAAAAACTTTGCCTCACAGCCTAACAGTGCGGCATTGCGACAAGTGTTGCGAATGTGTCATAAGATGTCTTTGTCTTTGAATTGCTCCTTTGGGATATACTCGTATAGAGACATAAAAGGACATGACATTCACAGTATTGGCATCTGCTCTCGGTAAATTTGAACCCTTTTCAATCGGTTATCCTCGAGGTACTTTTAGTATTCCTACACGTCCTTCTATAAGCCCCTTGATAATGGAAGATGAAGTGTTGTATTTGTTATTCGTGCATGTGGGATCGTTGGTTGAGAATACAAACAGAAATGAAAATAAATGTTTAGAGCTTTGGTTATCGGTTATCTCACGTATCATTTGAATGAATGCTCTGCTGTTATAGCAAAGAAAAAAACATTCTCTTCATCCCCTCTATGGTTATTGATGATTTCTGTTTATATCTGAAGACGATGCCAGTCTTATGAGGATATAAAAAAGGGGCGCAAGTAAATAGGAACACATACGATTTTAACTCTGCCCAACGTAAAAAGTTTCCTATGTTGTCTTAGTCGAACCCGAAGGAATAGTTTGCTTAAAATCTAAATCTTAATGATAGATAACACCGTTTGTGAGAAGTGGATTAATTTTCTCAAACTCCGTCTTATTGGTATTGCGGTCAATTTTATACATATGGGCTGTATTGGTAAGGACACTATTTATTGAGATATAATGTTGCACTATCCACTGAAGACACGGTTGAAGTTGAACCATAGGCGTCTTTCAATATAGACAAAATTGCAAAAAGTTAAAGGGACTACGAAATGTAGAAGGGATGCCGATTTTTTTTTTCTCCGTTAAACTCAACTCAACTAAACTCAACGTGTGAATGAACCCACAAGAATTGCCGAAATTATAACTAATCACGCGAATACCCTTGCCTTGTTTATTACCTCTGATCATACAAAAAACACCGTCAGTGTATCATCACCTCTAGGCTCTTCCAACCATTGTGCAGGTAGGTAGAGCGGTGGTCCGCGCCGCCTTAGCGATGTCCTGAAATAGCGCTAGACTGCTCCGTTTTGTAACCACAGACCCTGTGTTCTGATTGGTATCTGGAAATGGTTATAACCAACCTGTAGCATTCAGGTACGAGATCTTGATCGGTGATCCGACACTCCGAAAGCTTCATCAGGTGGGCAAAGAAAGGTTTTCCCAATTTTATGGAGTCGGAAGCCTGTCAGGGCTGGACATTTGCAGAGATAATGAATGAGAGTTTCATTTTCATTAACATCAATACAACTTCTGCAAAATATATCATGCGGCATTCCCAGTTTATCTGCGTGGCAGGCCACCGAACAATGTGACCAGTAATTATAGCAACGACTCTGGAAATATCTTTCCGTAATCTGGAGATCAGCTCGTTTGATTTATTTATGTTGTTGGAAGGCCACATCGTCCTCGATTTAGTAAAGTTGGCCAAGTCATTGCACCATAATTGAGATTCATTGGTATGGAAAGTGAGAACACGTTCCCTGACGTATCTCAATGGACAGCAGACTCCCTTCATGTAGAGTCGATCGCCTTCTTTGCTAGTCGTCCGCCTTCTCATTTCTGTTAATGTCGCTGTGCCCCGGTATCCACACTACGATTAGGTCTATGCTTTGGCTTTTTGAAGCCAATTCAGCTTGGCACTGCCTGATAAGTTTTTAGTTATCTATTGCTAATCGCAATAATGGCTTTAATTGCAGATTGGCTGTTTACGCATATGCCAGTAAAGCGGCATTGTTAATAGGTTCCCTGCAAGTCATCGTAATCGCTACGATCTCCACCCGAAAGATGCTAAAAGAGTCGGGCAGCTTGTAGGAATTTAAATGATTAAGTTTTTCTGAGAAGACTCAATTTCTAATCTTAGATCCGTCGGTGAATAGAGTATGGTCAAAAAGCAACAATACTCCACCGTCCTTCCAACTTTATCTAGTCGGAAACTCTACGGCAAAGCCGGAACTGAATTTAGGGTGCAGTATTCAGTTGAGGATGGTATCATATCCTTTGGTAACAACCGCAGTATATTGCAGTGTCCATATGGTTTTGCAACAAACCATCCAGCTTCTCTGAGACTGCACGTCGCATCTTATTTAATAAATAGGTCGGGCGGTAATGAGTGTACGATTGTGTTGATGGCATCGGTGGGACAGGACTGTAGTGCTCCAGTTATATCAACAGTTGCTGATCTTTGTATTCTACCTAGCTTGCTGGCATTGTACTTCTTGTTAATCGTCGGTCACCAGACAAGCGCTTCATAGGTGAGCTCTCTACAGCCATATAGCCATCGTCGGCTGCAGCCCCCATTTCTTACCGCTGGTTTCGTTACTAGCATATAAAGCAATACATGTTTTCTTAGCCTTGAATCCTATATTGGTTTTCCAGCTGTGTTTCGTATCTAAGATCACCCAAGATATTTGACGTCTGAGGTAAGTCATTGAGCCCATTAAGCTTGGAGAGGTCAAAATTCGCTATTTTGGACTTAGTGGTGAACAGTACCATTTCAGTTTTGCTAGAGTTAACTCCTAGACCGCAGCTCGTTGCCCAGGAGCTAAACTTGCATAGAACCCTTCATAATTCACAGAAGGGTACAGTCCTGATACAAGTATCATCACGTCGTCTACATACGTAAGGGTTTTTGTTCTGTCCAGCTCAAGTATCCTGAGAACCCTGTTTATAACCATCAGCCACAATAACGTGGATATCACCCCTCCCTGGGGAGTGCCTATGTTGACTGATTTGGTGATGTCACTGCTGCCCAGATTAACATGGATTTCCCTGCTACCTAGCATGGATATGATCTATTGTTTTTGGAGTAGCTCTACTCCTAATTGAGTGAGAGCTTCCTGGACGGCGTTAATGTGGAATGTGGATTAAGTTCCTACTATATCGTGCATTATTGTATATCAGCTAAATTTCGTTGTCGAACCACGCTGGTAAAGAGAAAAGTCCTAAAAGAACAGTATGGTTACAAGGGAAAGCTGATTGGGATGGTCTGAACAGTTGAATCGAAAGGTTCAATTTGTGACATCATTTTCCCCTGATTCCAACTTCGTTAATGCTCTGTCAATCATGCCATCTCTGGCGGTGGCTGTGTCACAATACACCTGCTACTGTTAAATTGTATTTCTCAATTTCTCGAGCTATTTGAAGTTTTTGATTATGAACGACGACGTGTAAATCCTATCAGGAATATATATAGAAAAAAAGGAATATCCTGCTGTGACACTCACAATCTCTGCATACAATATTTCACAGTCCAATGGAAAAGTTTTCCAGTTAAAAAGTTGCTTCGAGTTTTTTTGATTTCTTTTTTTGTCACTCGCATGTAGTCTGGCGTTTAGGCGACCTTCATGTTTATTTTTTCTTCAAATTATACAAACCTTTACATGAGAGGAACAAGAAGGAACAAACTTTTCACCGATTGCGTTGTATTTGTATCTTAAAGTTTTAACAGAGTACATCTCAGGTTTAGGTAAGGTGTTACGTAAGGGAAATTGTCGAGGTGTCCAACTGTACGTGCCTGAAAATTATTTTTGTTCTTACAAACGAATTTCGAATCTGGATTTTGTAAAGTTACAGCACGTCGATTATTTTCGTTATTAATTTTTTTTTTTCATCTTCTGTTGCCGCTTCGTTTCTCTGGTATATTTATGGAATTATATAATATGGAGAATTTCCCCACCGTTACTGTGCGATTTTAAGTTTTTCTTCGACGGCCCCGTTTTTCTGTTGCAATTATATGCGTCTACGTCTACAGTCTACGGTCCTTAACTGTGTATTCGCCAACGATATGCACCCACATCAAACGGAGCTGCCGGAAGTAACAATTTTCCGAAGTAGCACCTCAACTCCCAGTAGAGATGAGATCGCTACCGCGATCAACGCACTAAAGAACAACAAGTCGGTAGGACACTATGTTATACCCGCAGAGCTTCTGCGTGCCGCTCCAACGACATCAGCAGAGCTTTTATACCATCCTCTTGTTGAGAGAGCTTGGGAGGCAGAAAGTTTCCCCGACAAGTGGAAGAAGGGAATGCTTGTCAAGCTCCTTAAAAAAGGTATAGTCTTATGGGGTGCGAAAACTGGAGAGGGATTTGCGTTCTTCCTGCAGTTGCAAAGTAGCCAAAGAAGTACTTGAGCGAATAAAGGAGCATCTAGAAGATACACTCGATGCCAAACAAGCAGGTTTCCGCACTGGAGCCTCTTGTGTCGACCACATCAACAGCCTGCGGATGATTATTGGACAGTGCGTTGAATTCCAGTCACCACTACACTTGTTCATCGATTTTGAGAAGTTGTTTGACAGTGTCAACAGACAGTTTATCTGGCTCGCCTTGCGCAGGAGAGGTATACCTGATAAACTAATAGCTATTATTAAAGTAACCTATGACGGCTCTAAATGTCATGTGCTGCATAGAGGAAAGCTGTTAGAGGAATTCAAGATCCTAAGTGGGGTACGACAAGGATGCATTCTATCGCCGATACTTTTTTTGTTGGTGATTAGCGATGTGCTTCGCGCAGCTTTATCTACTGGAAACGGAGGAATTCGTTGGACTCTTACATATCAACTCAAACATCTGGACTACGCTGACGAAGTTTGTTTACTCTCACACAGGATTATAGAGCTGCACCAAATGACAACAAATGTGGAAAGGGAGGCAAATGTTGTGGGTTTGAAGATTAATGCTGTCAAAACTAAAATCATCAACCTCGGCAATAACTCAGTAAATCAAGGTAACATTGCTGGACAACCAGTAGAGAGAGTAGAGAGTTTCCAATATCTTGAGAGTATTGTCTCGACCAAAGGTGGAACCGAACAGGTCATTGTCAACCGAATCGGCAAATTAAAATGATGTCCATGATATAACGCGATCAGCTTAAACACCAAGCTGCGACTGTTCCGTTCAAATGTTGAATCTGTGCTGCTGTATGGGCGCAGCACTTGGAAGGTGACAGTTACTATCACAGAAAGATTACAAGCGTTTGTAAATATATGCCTACGGAACATCTTAACGGTTTTTCTGGCCTAACAGTATCTCTAACGAACATCTTTACCAGAGAACGGGTCAGGAGCCAATAGGCACAACCATTCAATGGCGGAAGTGGCAGTGGATTGGTCATACACTCCGAAAAGGCGACAGTTCCATAGCAAACTACGCAATACAATGGAGCCCGTTATCTCAGGATGGTAGAAGAACGGGTTGTCCGAGAAATACATAGCGCAGAACAGTTGAGGAGGAGTCACGGCAATTGGGGAAGAGTTGGAGAGAGCTGAAGCTCATTGCCAGGAACCGATGAGATGGCGCGAAGGCGTAGTAGAGGCCCTAGGACCCTCTAGGGGATATAGAACATAAGTAAGTTCTGATGCCGCTATATGGAAAAAAAATTTAATGGGATCCCCATGACCCCGCGGCCCGATCTCTCACAAATTTTTTTTAGAAAGTATTGTCACGGTAAATACACATGTGTGCAAGTTTGAATAAATTCGGGCTTTAGGAGTTGGGTTAAAAAATTTATCACAATATTCTATCACCCAGTCAGCCAGCCAACCACGGGTAAGTGAAGTTAATATAGAGAATTTAAAAAAGGAAAGGAAAGGACATATAAAAAATAAGAAGAATGAATCTATCTAATCTATTAAATATTTGGTTTGATATGAAACTTTGTGAAACATTTCCTTTCACGGATCACAGGTAAGGCACAAATAAACATCACATTTTTTGAATCGAGTCCAGGATTGACTCGTACAAGACTTGAACCTGCAGGATCGATCAGTGGACATCTTATCAAGTAATGGCAAGCTCTCCACCGTCAAATCTTTTGCTGCTTCCCGGCAAAGCTGAGAACTGGTTGTTTTGGGGAGTATGATCTTCTTTCTTCTCACTTTCTGACGAATTAGGTTCCGCTCTGGTTCTCTTCGGTTAGAAAAGGAGAGCATCAGCTTTTTCCAGTTTGAAGACTGGGAGGTCTTTGATCATCTTTTTCTGGAAGTTATAGGCAGTACAATCTTTTCTGTACTCCATCCATGCATTAACTACGGCCAAGTCGATGAAGTGAAGCACCACTTTTAATGTCCATTTTTTTTATCCACGTGCGAAAGCACTTCATCATTTGGTCACACACATCAACTCCACCCATGTGAGAATTATACTCACAAACAATCGCAGTGCATGTGACGTTAATGTTGGACCTTCTTTCTTTGGGCCATCTTGAGACGGAGCTTTTCGGGTTTTTACTTATTGGCCTTTCATTTTATAATTTTAATTTTCTCATCATCGGACTCTTTCATCGGTTTCTCCTCTTTTCATCATTTTGTCCGCCTTCAACACAACATTTCGAATCCGATTTTTTTATATGGTTCCCGAGCCATTTTTTTTAAATTCTTTGTATTAACTCCGCGTGCCCGTGGCTTGCGGACTGGCTGGTCAGATCTTGTGATCGATTTTTAACCCACTTCCCAAAGCCCGAAATTATTGAAATTTTGCGCACATGTATATTTCCGGTGACAATACTTTGTATTGAAATTTGGGGAACCTCGGGCGTCGGGGTCTGGGGGCTCCCATACAATTTTTTTTACTAAATTTACCCGATTTTCTTCACATCTTATACGCATGTGTATCTCCGATGGACAACACTTTTTGTAAAAATTTGGAAATTATCGGGCCCCGGGGTTGGGGGCTCCCTCACAAAAATTTATAAAAACCAGTTCCAAAATATGACAAAATCTCCTCTTTATGACATAAAATCTCTACGCAAAGTTTGATCGCGATCGGTTTAAGGCTTTGGCAGTCTATAACCCATTCTACAAACGCATACATTGGATTGGGTAGATGGTTCTCTTTAGAAGTGATCAAAAAATTAGAAAAAAGTTGGCCTAAGTCTATTGACCTAAAAGGAGACATATATTCAATTTGGTCCACACTGGTATGCAAATCTTAACAATTGTTTAATGCTCTCGAGCAAGTATCCGTGAGTGGATGATGAACTGGGAGAGTGTTTGTTTTTTGTGAAATATTTTTTACAGCACGCAATAATCTTAGCAAGAGCTGAGATTTGCATGCCAGTGTGGGTGCCGCATTAGACTCTTGTGTCGATTTTTCACTTACATGACCTTCATTACTGTTCTCAACAGATATGCAATGTGCAAAACGTGTACACTGCCTACATAGTCAAACCTTGGACTTTACTCAAACGTCATATCATGTGCCCTCAAGCGGTTCAACGTAGTAGTAGTTGCACCACGCTTTCTTATTACTTACGATTTGATTGTGGGATAAAGGTATCGGACTTGGTCGCGTGCCCATACACTGCGTATATCTTTCTTCGCTTTATTTTCCATGCGCCATTATTCATGAATCGGAAGTTACAGTCACGAGAGGTTTCTACATCATCGTGTTATCGCTCAGTGCAATGTTCCGCTTAATGCTGTTATCACTAACATAACCCGCATTTGTTTATCCAGCATTTCAGTCAGACCTAACGCGCACTTGCATTAATGCGTATTACGATTATTACGTCGTTTCGCGATGACCTAATTTCGATTGAGAGCAAAAGTGCGGCGTTCATTTGCTTTTGTACTTTTGTACATATCGACAGCGTACCCAAAGGCCAACCAGTAGTCCATGGAACAAAAAAAACTTAGACAGACATAACGTTGATAAAATGGAAAGAAAAAACCACGAACAAAGGCTAAAGTCCGTAGAAGCACCAAAGTACGTTTGAGTCTTGGCATTCCATGAAAAACAGTACGAAATTGCCATTGTGGTCGTTCCGTATTTCATCAGAATGGTTGGATGATGGTGATACGATCTTAGACATTTGCTTTAGAAATTATTGGAAGAGCTATGCGGTTCAGTGATGAATGGGATTTTGGTACTTGTTGTTATTAGGTCCTGAGAGTCGATTCCCGATCACAGAAGCTGCTAACATAGAGGGTCACGCACGCTTTCTTAGCCCTCTTCTCTATGTTATCCTTCCAGCTTAGCTTCTTATCCAAGATTACTCCAAGATATTTGGCGCTGGGGGTAAGACTGAGATCTTGCCCATTGAGTTTTGGAAGGACAAAAGATTTATATGTGAACAGTACCATTTCAGTCTTTCCTGGGTTAACTCCAATGCCACAGCTTGTTGCACAGGGCCCTTTCTTAAACTTCACTGATCACGGAAAGGTACTGGCCTGATCCGAGTATCACCACGTCATCTACATACCTCATATCCTCTTCAAGTTTTTGTAAATGATAGACCATCCTTGGGGAATGCCTTTGTCGACTAGGTTGGTAATATTTCAGCCGTCAATGTTGGCACATATGATCCTACTTCCGACCATGGAAGTTATCCATTGCGTAATGAAGGAGTCCACTCTTGACTGGGTGCGAGCTTCCTTATTGGCCTTAATGTGAAATTGTTTAAGGCCCCTTCTATGTCTAGAAAGGTGGCTAGCGTAAACTGCTTGTAATTAATCGTGTGCTCAATCATTCACGTAACCTTATAAAGGGCGGTTTCCGTGGACCTACCCTTGAGATATGGGTGTTGAGATCTCGATGCTTGTGTGACTTCAAATCGTTGCCTGATGTGATGATCTAGAATGCGCTCCAAGGCATTTAGCAAGAACGATGAGAGACTGAGAGGCCTTCTTAAATTCTTTGCTGATTCATTGCCTCTTCTACCTGCTTTGGGTATGAAAATCACCCGAACTCTTCTCCAGCTTCGGGGCACGTAATTGAGTAGGAGACAGCTTCTGAAAATCTTAATTATCCAGGAAGTCGACAGCTCCAGTGACTTTTGTAGCATAATCGGCTGTCTGCCATTCAGAGGCCAGGAGACTTGCAGGCCGAAAAACTTCTTAGAGCCCAGGAAACCTTTTTCCGTGTTATGATATTATTCAATACATCACGAGGGACCGGATGTTAGCATGCAACCTCTCCAAATTATCAACGCATTGTTAGCTGCTGGTGGGTTCATGTGAATTTGAGAGAAGATCCCAGGGATTCTGACGCAAATGCCGTCCAGTCACCATCTGCTTTCTTGATGAAAGTCGGACAGGTGCTCTCATTGAAAAGTCCTTGGTGGTTTCGATTGATTGACAGAAATCAGTCCAAGAGCGTCGCTTGGTTTCTTTGATGGCCTTCTTGTACCTTCTTAGGCAGTCTTTATAAAAAGGCGGCCGGTATTTGTTGATATAGCAGATATTGAAGGTCGACCTAAGCCTACTCCTGAGTTTACTAAGGCCTTCGCTCCACCACGGATGGTGAAGTTTTTTGCTCCGACTGATTGGGTAACCTTTAGAGCCACATTTATTGGTTTCTCGAACGTTTCAATTTTCTTGTCCAATTCATCAGCCGAAGTTTTATCTCAATATTAGGTAATTTGCCTAATTTTGACTGGATGATTGCCGAATTCCATCCATCAGTAATTTTGATATTTTGAGAAGTTTCGATAGGCACCGTCTGGAGGTTCAAATCAAACCTTTTGTACCTATGGTCAGGGTAGGAATTTACATCGGACACTGTCCAGTTATCAAACCCAAAAAGTTTATCATATCGATTACCTTTTCCATTAACCATTAAACCTCTCCGAACCCGGGAAGGTAAAGTTTGATGTATTACCAGAGTTACAAATATTGATGTTACTGCTAATAATAAAATTAAAAAGAGACTCAAATCGTTCACTGTCTTTCGAGCTGCCCCAGAGGAAATGTCTACTACGCATACACGCCATCGCTTACGATTGTCCGGAATGAATTTTAGCGCTCTCCAAAACATTTTTCGATCTGCCATATTCTGCTATAATTCCTCCTCAAATGATCTGCGCCAAGTCAGCTTAAGTCGACCACTTGTCTGCCTAATTGGGTAGTAAGGGAATTCCACTGCATGGTGTCTTGCAAAAGAACTTTCTCCGCGCTGTAATATTGTACCGATCCATGCCCACTTTCTTCTTCGTGTTACAATGTCTACTGGTTCCTGTCCCGTTCTAGTGAAAACTTGTTCAGCCGAGATACCATTCAAGCAGAAAATTCGTACGGTGATGCCAATAGACCTATTAATGAGGGATTGCAGATGTCTAGTGACTATAGAAGTCATCTTTTAAGTTCTGCATCGATACTGAATCTTCATTGGAGTCGTAGCGTAGTTCTCATGCTGATAACATTGCTTTTCCATACTTGTGCCATTATTCCGAACGCATATTTTGCTTCACCAATCCTGTATCCTGGAAGTATTCTTTAAACGCGATGAGTGTACAACATTTACAAACTCTGATACACATAAAACAATTTATCAGCAACGACATGAATGATGATAACGTGAAATTCGCTGTTATCCACCACGATTCTTCCGCTTCATTAACTCTCTGCATAAAAAACCCATAACATGAATTTGAGTTGTACGAAGTTTATGTACAATGCTAGGTAATAAGATGTATTACTCCTGTTAATGAGTGTGGTATCGTCTAAGATTCCGGGACTCAATTAAAGCTTTTGAAGCGTAAAGTATAAATTTTATGTGGATGCGCATATAACATATATATATATGTATTTAAATAATGTTTGCTCTTGTCAAGTGAATATAATCGGAATGCGTATCCCACCTCATCGCATGACTAGAACAGATTCTTCGTATTTCTTTATCGGAATACCTATCAATGCTGCCATATGGGAGCTTGTGGCATTTTCATAGGATTGATATTAATATTTCACCCGAATATTCCAAAAATTTCAATATGTAGCTTGAGAACAGCTTTCAAATAACTTGCAAATAACAAGAGAACATTTACGTTATGAATATTTCCGGACAGCCAACAGTTAGTTAATCGATTGAACTGAAATTCGTCCGACATACTTTTGCTGGTTACTCTTATCTGGTTATGCATCATCCACAAAGTAAATAATAAAACGTCAGGTTCTATGGAGAGAAATGAAGTTTCCAAATTTACCCAAACTAAATGCATACAACAAATAGATCCAACAGCAAAAATGAATATCACACTATTTGCCTTGAGGTTACCACCCCGGAATGAAAGGATGTATAATTGCATCCGGTTCAGTTTCTATTCCTATTTTGAATTGGCAGTACACAGGGTGTATGAATTGATGCAACTTACATTAAGTTAAAATAATCAGGTAAACTTAATAATTATTTACTTAGAACCTGGAACATTTATGTCTGCATGCTACTTACCACAGCCTGAAACATTTATGTTTCATGTTTCCTCTAAACTACCACTACTCACCATCCTATACGGTTTCTTGCAATGCATTTCAGCTCCGCTAGTTCCTCCTCGACTTTTCTACGCCATGTTCTTCTCGGTTGACCTGTTCATCTGCCTGCCTGTGTCAGTGAATTTTTTTGCATGCTTGCTTCTTAATGCAGCCGTCGCTTTTTCAAATCTATGGTCAACCCTATGCCAATTTCGTCTCCGTCTCCGTATAGTAGCGTCCATCGGTTCCTAACCGGTTCCTGCGTAAAGTTCTTCATTGGACATGCAATTGGGCCAGAAAATTCTTAAGCTATTGTGCAGACATCTATTTACAAAGGTTTGCAAATTTTCGTGACACTTTCCAAGTGCCGCACCGATATAATAGCAGCGACTCACCTATTGGCCAGAACAGTCGTAGTTTCGTTGTTAAGCTGAATGAGTTGTTTTTCCATATTTTGGACAGAATGCCGAAAACAGCCTTTGCTTTCCCGATACGACTGATGATATGATGTTCAGTACCGCCCTAACTCTCTGCCTTCTCTACCAGTTGTCCAGAAATATTTATTGGTCTTGATAAGTTCGTTCCAAAACCGAATTTTTTGTTCATGCCGTATTAATGTTGAGCGCCACGACTTCAGCTTCTCTCTTTACCATTGTTGTTTTTTGGATCCACTATTTAGATTTATTATCCTATTCGTCTTCTGCATAGTCCAGGTGTTTTTTCGTTCTGATGCCAGAGTCCATTGAATTCCTCTATTACCCGCCATCACTTATCACCAATAAAAATAGCATCGGCAACGGGTGACTGCCTTGTGTAACCCCACTTTGGAATTCAATTTATCTGACAACTTTCTTTGGGACCAGTATCTGGGATGACTGATGGGATGATGAAGAAAGCCAAATAACCTTCCTGTTGACTGTTGACAAAGCCTTTCCGAAATCAATGAGCATCATAGTTAATTGGTGATCCACCTGATCGTTTTAATCCTAACCAACAACATAGAGATAAGTAAACCGGATGAATGGGTGTTGAGTGGTTGTTGTGACCTTTTACACGATCAGCTGAGGTAATCGCATTTGAACTGATTGCTATTTTAACTGAATTTTTAAATTCTCTATCTTAATTTCACGTCCGGATGTGTTTGTATGTTTGTTTGTTTGTCGCCAGATCTTGTGATACATTTTTAATCCATTTCCTAAAGCCCAATTTTATTTAAACTTTGCACATATGTGTATTTCCGATGACACAGTTGGAAAACTTGTGTATCTCCAATAAAACCGTTTTCTGTAAAAGTTTGGAAGTCATTGGGTGCCAGGTTTGAGGGGCTCCCATATAATTATCTACAAAATTAACTCAGTTATATTTAAACTTTGCACTCATGTGTGGAAATGATAATTTATGCAAATTTTAAATTTTCAATTTAAGTGCAGAGAGGACGAACAAACTCTTGAATAAACTTCTTCCTTATGCAATGTTCTACTTCATCTACCGCCCTATGTTAGTTGCCGGAATTTTTTTTTATTGAGGTGAATGTTGAGAAAAATAAAAGTCTGCGTCGTGCTGTGCTACTCCTCTTCTAATTGCCGATTATCCGAAAAGTACCTGTCTTTCCTTTAGCGGCGCAGCAAAATCTGGGGAAAAACTGTAACTACGCGTCATATTTCTTTACTTTGCAGCTTCTCCTCAACAGTATCGTCACGGGTGAATTCTATGACTAATATACATAGTTAGCGTTGCGTTGTCGGCTTCTGTCGGTTCTGTACCCATGAAAAAAGCCATGTCCTGTCAATAATTAGCAGATAATCAAGATCTTCTTTAGAAATCAAGATCTTACGTTCTTCATTCATTGTCTCTTGGTCTGCGTTGATGGCGGTACAGGCTGCTACATGGCCAAAACCTGCTAATCTCCGAACTCAAGGAAGATTTTTGCACCTTCCATTTACACCGCAGCTGAAGGTTCCGACATCTACCGTACGGTAGGTGCATGCAATACCCTGGTACTGTACAGCAACCGTGCGTTTTATGTACTTTTATATCTTTATTAGATTCTCCACTCATGTGCGATCTTTGTAGCAGAATTACCTGCACGGTGAGATCTTTTTTTTTCATTTAGCATCATGCATCATATTAGAGGTTAAGCCCCCTCTAGATGTGATCTTTACAAATATTTACAAATAACTCTGCGCTTCTAAATAACTGACAGAAGCTGCAAATTTCATAAACGTACCCTATACCAGAAATCGTGAAGAGATCAAGTTATTTTCTGGTACCCTGAGAGTGATGTCTTTTACATCTTTCGCCTTCTTTACTTTCTCCTTCGTAGATGAGATTAGGACTCTTCAGATAGCAAATTTGTAGATTCCGTCGGAATGCCTGCCCTTGTTTTGTTTTAATTTTAATTTTGTATGGCACCATCGTTGGAAAACAATTCTGTCGTATCTTCAAGATCGATTTCTTATGCAAATTTGGTAAGTCAAGGGCAATTACTTTCGTTAAAGCAAAGTCTAAATTTGTTCGATAACACCCTGTAGATATAGCCTGTCTGTTCAAAAATTTGACAGCGACATTTAATTAAATACAATTAAGCGTAAGCATTGCACCATTGTCTGACACTTTTTAGAATGACATTTTATGGCAAAAATGTTACACAACAACCCGATTGAAATTTTAGTTTATACTAAAGTAGATGTCCCGAAGAAATAGGTCATCTACTATTATTGTCTGACCATGAACTTTACTTCTACATACTTAAGTGGAGGTGGACAAAAAACAAAAAATCGAGTATCTTCTTCTATTTCTTCTTGTGTAGTTGTGGAACAGGAATTTTTCACCCTAAGAACATAAACTTCCATCACAAAGGATATTGCGAGTATTTCGAGGAAATATTTTTGAAGGTAGATTGCAGCTGTAGTCTAAGTTAGATGTCAACCCATATGGTTATCAACTTGGAAGTCATCGTTTAATTAAAACTGTAAAGTTCTCACCAGCGAATATAGTGGATAGGATTTATTAGTTGTTATTCGTATTGCATTCAGGAAATTTTGTACTGCAAGGCTTCTCAGACATCTATGAATTTATTTCTACATATCTATCTGAAATTACAATCAAAACAACTGTGTAGGTTAAGGACCAACCAACAAATTTTAAAGCTTTCATTCTCGGTAACAATCTAACCATCCTGGTATAAGAAACCTTTATAAGTAAGTCCACAAAACCAAAAGAAAGATGGTATTTGTCAAACCAAGTTTCTCCTTAATCACGAGACAAATATTTCAACAGGCAAGTACGTATACATATCCTTGAATGACTTGCGCCACGGCAATAAGGTGAGGTATACCCTTTATTGAAATTAATATTAAAAAAAAGATCGAAGGAATGTGATTTACAATAAAGATATTACATTCCTCACGTTTGTAGCCGGCCGGAAAAATTCTGACCTTAAGGAGCCTGTTAACGTCTATTTTGAGGGCCTGTTGATTAAACGATTCGAGAAACACGTAGTCGACTTATTGATTCCACATGATTGTCACTCTAGGATAAAAGGAAGATATAAAATGTTCTACATAAAAAAGGTTTTAAGTCGAATCTATGTTAGTTTGAACTGGAACGAGTGTTTACGTTGCCAACGTTCACTGTATACAGAGAGTTCGAGCTACACAGCAGCTAGCCGATACCCTATCCAAATATATTGCCGACATAACAGCAATTCAGGAGATGCCGTGGATGGGGAATGGTGTCTTAAAAAAATCAGAATATGACATATATTATAGTTGTCATACAAGACATCATGTGCTCGGGGTGGGGTTTTCTAGTCAGCAAAAGAATGAAAACCACCGTTATCGGCTTTAATGCAGTAAATGAACGGCTAGGCACCCTTCGCGTGCGGGGCAGCTTTAAAAACGTAAGCCTCATAAACGTTCACGCACCTACATAGGATTCCCCAGATGATGAAAAAGAACAATTATTTGAATCAGTCGAACGGGAACTCCATGCCTGCCCTCAGTATGACTTAAAAATCATTCTGGGTGATATGAATGCCAAAATAGGTAAGGAGCCAGTATTCAGGCAGTACATTGGCACCCATAGCTTACACGAGAACCTTAATGACAATGGACAACGAGGCATAAAGATGGCAGCAAGCAATAATTTGGTCGTTGCGAGTACAAGGTTTTCGCGTAAAAATATTGACAAAGCCACCTGGGTATCTCCTGATGGAGTCACTCGCAACCAGATAGACCACGTGTTGATATACCGCCGCCACAACCCGAACCTGATGACGGTACGAACGTACCGAGGACCCAACGTCGACGCGGACCACTATATTGTTGGTATGGTGTTCCGAGCGCGGATTGCATCATCAAGAAAGACAGCAACCGCGAATCAGATTCGAGTCAACACGGCTGCCCTTCGCAACGAAGATATCAGAGACAACTACGGTCAAGCGATAGGACTCGCCCTAAATACAGCGAGAGTAAGTCCTAGGGCTGAGATGTCGGGCATAGAAGAGAAATGGACACGCCTTCAAAATACTGTCATTAGAACGGCTGACTCAATCTTAGGCAGTAGTCGTAGAGATCGAAACGACTGGTTCGATGACGAATGTAAGACAGCGACTGAACGTAAGAATGTTGCGTACCGAGCAATGCAACGATCTCATAGAACTCGGGCACGCGAAGATGAATATGATGAACTCAGAAGATATGAAAAAACAGTTCACCGGCGAAAGAAAGCAGCCTGGGAGAAGAATCTCGTCCGTGAACTAGAACAGTACCTGCAGAGAGCAAGGACCACACCAGGTGTGGAAGTTCTACCAAAGAGTCCGCGGTATTACGCAATATACGACAAGGGGATGGACTGGCCTGCTTGTTCTTTAACCTCGCATTGGAGAAAGTGATCCGAGACTCTCTGACGTAACGGCGAGAGGAACAGTCCTCTATAGGTCCATTCAGATACTGCCTTACACAGACGATATTGACTTCGTTGGTAGAAACCGTAGAGCTGTACAGTAAGTTTTCATACAGATCGAGCAGGCAGCACGAAATCTGGGGCTGCACATAAATGAGAGCAAAACAAAGTAAATGGTGGCCACGACTGCGAGTAGAAGATCCAACATTGGTCCATCAATTCCAAAAGTGGAGCGCGAATTTGAAGTAGTGCAATCCTTTAACTGTCTCGGGTCAACTGTAGCAGCCGATAACAGCATGGAAACAAAAATACGCGCACGGTTGCTTCGAGCCAACAAAACCTACTATATAGTCTGTCAAGACTTTTCAAATCCAGGAATTTAACCATAACATCCAAGCTGCTGGTATATAAGACAATGGTCATACCAGTACTTACATATGGATCCGAGACTTGGGTGCTTAGGAAAAAGCATTCTGACCTCTTAGTCGCGTTCGAGAGGAAAGTCTTACCGAGAATTGTTGACCCGTATGTGAGAAAGGACGATTCCGGAGACTCTATAATGATGAGATCTACGAACGTTACCGCGATGTCGACATCGTGAAGAGAATTTAGCTCGGTAGGCTCCGGTGGGCAGGACACCTTGCTCGCAGAAGCGAAGATGATGCTGCTCTGAGAGGCCTTTGCGGTAGGATTTATGGAACACGAAAGCGAGGTCGGCCAAGCCTACACTGGAAGGATGGCGTAGACTAGGACGCCCAGAGTTTAGGGATGCCAAACTGGATGACATCTGTTCGAAATTGGGACCGGTGGAGATATTTCTTGCGGGAGGCCAGGATCGGACACCGGCTGTAGAGCCAAATATGATGATGTCGAAGGTGTAGATCTTCTCTTATCTCTGTTTTTATTTAAAACAAAAATTTAATCTCTGCTCGATACTCAATTTCTTCCATTTTTATAAAAATACCGAGGAAGTTCCCTCTGGATGACTGTCAAAAACAAAAACTAACTGAAAATTTGACAGAAGTATTTTTTAGGCAGAACATTAACAGAAAATTGGAATGAATTCAATTAGTAACGGCTTACGCCATCCAAAGTCTAGCTACTTATCACTCTGTCCTCGTATTTTCCTAAAGGACTCGAACCGCAAAAGAATTTCAAAAAAGCTTCTTACACCGACCGCATGTGTGATTGAAGTAATTCTTCACGAATTGACTGCAAATTGATGGATGCGTGATAAGAAATTTTGCAGGCAATCGTCAGGCAACTCTACGAGTATGAGTACGAGCGGTAAAAATGCTTTCATCATAACATACATGGCATGGTTCTCTGTTTGCTGATAATCACCACATCACATTGCCGCCAATGGTAAACACGAACGCTACGCAAACTTCACATAATGTCATTCACGGTGAGATGTCTATTTAATTGGGTAAAAATTTGTATCCACTTGCTGGATGGATAGGTACATCTACACACACACACACAAGAATATATCCTGCGTGCTCATCCATCAATCAATCGCAATTGCAAATTGAATAAACAAAATTGAATAGCATAGCATAACATTTACGAGAGTACGCGCCCATCGTCATCATCTGTTCTAAACTTATCCGCCTCATCCTTCGTATACATACGTGGTGGCAGACGACGTAATAAATCGGATTACAGGATCATCTCCTTGAAAATTCCATGCAACTTCCAGAAGAGGATTTGGATGAGACTCGCAGAATTCACGTCACATCATCGCGGTAAAAGGACACGCTAGCTAGGACTTTGTTGCCATTCTCGTGCTAAGTAGTAGTAGCGCTATAACCGTGACCTCAATTCCGAGCATTTCAGCTTCTGAAATGCAATTAAATTGAAAATTCAATTGAATTCGCTTCTGGCACACTCTTTACTTTCGATTATTTCATTCGTTCTCTAGCTGTCCGTACTGTGTACTCGATGCGAACCAATTGAGGCGAAGGCGATTTGATTGTAGTTGTTTTGTGCGAGTTCCTATTTGAGTTCGCATCGCAAATTGCCACCATTTGCAGGATATATATATACCTATGTACGTATACGAATCGTACCCAATGTGCAACGGAATCTAATTAAGACAAAACAAACGTTTATAGAAATTCCAAAGCAAACTTAAGCTCAATACGGTGCTAGAGCAAACAAAAAATGCTTGATTTGCAGTTCGCCATCGGAAGTTTATCCTTCGGAAGTTTATGCGTTCTGTGAAAGTTTGAAGACAAGGAAGCATCCTTTGTTTGTCCTGTTTTCCATCTTGCAATTGGATTAAAAATTGCTCTAATGAAATAAGCTTTGTTCGTTGCAAATTCGAAGGACGTATTAGTAAGTCAATACTTAGGCTTTAGTCGAGTTTTTCTCTTTGAGTTTCTTCAAAGGCTTACTTTTATTATTGCGACAAGCAATAGTAGAATTGACACTTAAAAATATTTCTTAAAAATGTTGAGTTTTTTTTTACTATTCAATCAGGTTTACTGCAGTTATGATCCTGGCCAGAGTTTGATTGCTTGAAGGACTTCTCAAGATGGATTTGTAAGTGTGGTCAGACAAGATTATTGCTAATTAGAGATTGGATATTGGACCGAAAGCTATTACAATCATGATTATTATAACACCTGCAAACGAACTCGATTTCAAGAGACGCCACTCTGTCCCCTAAGATCTTGCTTCCTCTTCTATTGTCCTTTTCCATGTCTTTCTAGGACGGCCAACTCGGCGGCTTCCTTGTGAATTCCAGTCGAGCGCTAGTTTCGTAATATCGTCTGTTGACTTTTTCAAAGTGTGGCCAATCCAGCTCAATTTTCGTCGTCTGATGGTGATGGCGATTGCTTCCTGCTGCGTTACTCTCCACAAGTCTTGTTCAGTGATAATGTCCGGCCATCTTATCCTCCTTAAGCACTTGTTGACAAAGACTTGGAGGGGCGTCGCAGTTGACTCTGTGACTTTCCACGTTTCGCAGCCATACAAGAGTACTGAGAGAACGTTAGATCTGAAGATCGTTAGCTTCAGATTCCGCGAGATTTGCGAGGAGTTCCAGATATTATTTAGCATACTATAGGAATATCGCGTCTTGTTTACACGAGAGCACACATCCGAGTTAGCACCACCATTTTTTGACATCCAGCTGCCCAAATAACAAAACTTATCGACTTCCTCTATCTGGTGTCCGTAAATCGAGAGATCACATGTTCTACTAGCGTTAAAGCAAAGTAGTTTTGTTTTTGAGACGTTAATTTTTAAACCCACTTTGTTAGCGTGGAGTTCCAGTGAGTTTAATTTACGCTCCATGGCACCTAGCGATTGTGATAGGATATCATCGGCATAGGTGGCGAAGAACTTTCCATGGCAAACCCGAAGGAGTACGCGTTGCTATTCTCATCACCCATTCGATGACAATTGTAAAAAGCAATGGTTCAACCTTGCTTGACTCCCGAGTAGATGTTGAAAGGTGAGCCAAGATGACCGTTATGAATGACGCGGCATGTTGAGTCGCGGTACAGCTCCTGATCCACATCATAATTCGGCCCACGCTATCAAAAGCGCGTTAAAAATCTACAAAATCTACCATATACAGAGGAGAGCGATACTCAACTGACTGGTCAATGATTATACGCAGGGTGTTAATTTGATCAGTACAAGAATGGTTTGGGCGAAATGGTTTCAGATTCCCAGATTCCCTTGATATATCGCATGCAATGTTCGCTTAGTTAACTCGACGTCGCGTCGGCTTGAAGGAGTTCTGCGTAGATGTTGTCATTGCCTGCTGCTTTACCTGATTGCAGTGAACGAATTGTTGTCCCTATCTCCTCCAACGAAGGGGTAGCGACGCTCTTGTTAAGTAGCCCATTAGGTTGCATATGTAGGTTGATGGACGTGCCTGGCGAAGTACAATTCAAAACATTCTTAAAATGCTCTGTCCAGCGGGTTAATTGCGGTTCCTCCATAAGGATCAAAGAGCCGCCTATTGTCTTAACAGGGTAGTTGATTTGGGTATAGTTCTTCTTGGCGAGCTTACGAGCGAGTTGGTAGACTGTGCTGTATTGTCTACTATCAGCGGCTTGCTGTGCTTGTGTTGCGATGTTGCTTAGCCATGCTCGTTTGTCGTTCCTAACTGAACAGCCAACTTGCCGGTCCAGATCCCTACTTCCGCGCTAATGCGCTTCGCATGGCACCCGAGGCCGCGTTTAACTCCACTTTGATGGATTGGCTTTCACGAAGTGGTGCTCCATGTGCTATCTGATATCCATTCTTTTCTAGTTTTGTCGGGATAACCTAAAATGGTTGAGGCTGCTTCCGTATACGCATTTACTGTTTTCTTCCATTTAGACTCTAGGGTTTGGTTTGGCTGTATCTCAGAGAGAGACTGTTGTATGCGGGATACATATTGCAGTTTCACATCTGGGTCGTTCAGTGCTGCTACAGCTGGCTTTCTCGTTGTTTGCCTTCGTGTGGTTGAGTGAACCGCGAGCTTCAATCGCACACTGCCAACCACAAGGTGGTGGTCGCTGTAGACGTCGGCTGCTCTTCGGGTTCTAACGTCCAGCAACGATGATCGCCACTTGCGGCTTATAGCGATATGATCAATCTGGTTGTTGTACATGTGATCAGGAGAGGTCCAGGTGGCTTTGTGGATATTTTTGTAGGGAAAAATTGTGCCTCCAAGGATTAGGTTGCGATCAGAACATAGATCAGCAAACCTTTCACCGTTGACATTCATAGAACCAAGGCCGTGGTTTCCCATGACATGTTCCCAATCACTGTTGTCGCTGCCTACCTTTGCGTTAAGATCACCCATCAAAATAACGATGTCGCTCTTCCGTAGTTGATCTAATGAATTATTTAGACTCAAGTAAATCGTGTCTTTTTCTTCACAGGTGGCTTGTTCCGTTGGTGCGTAAGCTTGAACAAACACGCAGATTTAAATCTTGCACTAACATTTCTATCGGATATTGCTTGCCAGTCCTGTAACGATCTTCTCGCGGCTTTAGAGAGAAATCCCACTCCATTCGCATCGTACATCTTTGGTGTTCTGCTGCAGGCTTACCCGAAAAAATTATAAACTCGCCGGTAGATGTTCGTTTTTCCCCTACTCCAGGCCATCTCACCTCACTAAGATCAAGAATCTCTAGATGGCATTTACGAAATTATTTTGTTAATTGTGCAAGCGTTGTTGTCTTGACGAGCGTGCGACATTCCAAAACGTGTCCTTTTCCATGGGCGAAAGATCATTGTTGATAAATTCGATATGTATCCGAGACTTGTATTAGTTTCAAGAATCAATTAATTCAGCTGAGTGGTGATTGGTCGAAATGAAGACCCGCCGACCAAGGCAATCCCACTTCTGATTTAGCCCCGACCCAAGCTAATACAAATCGGATTGGGTACCGAAATCGTTCACTTGATTTGGCCTAATTTCCAGTAATGCGACGTGGACGCATAAGATAGGAGTTGTGATGTGAGAGGCTTAGGACATGACTGTCTATAATCGCGTCATCATCACCGTTTGTCACTTAAATCAACCTATAATTAAATATTGCCCTGAATGTCTTAAAAACGAAAAGTGCAAAGAAATATGTCCCCTTTGATTAACCACAAGACCTACTGGAATGCGTTGCGACATCTTGTTGACGAATATACAGGTGTATACACTAAGGTGGCAAATATTGAAAGCGGTGATCCATTGGTTAATATCATGAAAAAAATCGTTTGGGGTAGTCTATTTTCCCCACAAAGCCTGCTGATGCCATCCTCTACTAGTTTTATTTTCTTTAGGTGCCCTTTCAGTCTAAAATGTCCTGTTGGGAAACCCGTAATGATTCTTACATTACTTCTACTAAGTGCCAATATCAAGCGAGATCCCTTTGGTTCACAGTTTCCCATTTCTTTTCTTTTTCTTTTCGTAGACCTTGGAGAAATTTCCATCTTACGGGAGCAGCTGCTTTACCTATTCTGCGTATCTCCTCCCGCATTATGCAGTAGCCTATGCCAAAGAATGGTTCTGGCACTATAAGCGAAGTTTCTGCTCCTTTGTTAGCGAGCATATCCGCTGCTTTATTGCCTTCTATGCCAGAGTGTCCTGGCACCCAGTACAAGCGTAACTTGTTCACTTCGGCAAGGCTGTTTAGCTTCGCCCTGTGCTCATTACATACAGCTTGTATAGAAACTTGTTCAAAAATTCATATTCTTTGCGTAGTTGGCAAAAACGGTTTTTTCCCAATTCAAACCGAGACTTTTTAAAAAAACTAAAATGCTTTATGTTTAGCATTATATATTCTTGTTTCGAGCCACCAGGAGTCTCTATAAAGAAGAGGGCGCAAAGTCTCAGTAAAAACAGTTTACAACTAACTTTACAATTGACCATGACAAGTATAATTTCGTTCGACATTTTAGAGAAAAACTTTTGCTAAACTCATGTGCAGCAACATGGAATATGCCGCCCTTTCAATAGATTTTCCTTCTAATGGACTGTTATTCCCTTATCTGAATGAAACAAATGGCATTTTAACACCAAAATTTATGGAGAGCATATTTCAAATGTGAATTTCCTCCCTTATAATTCACATTTTTTCACTTTCCTTTCTAAAATATACAATTCCTTCCACATCAAAATGGACACCAATTGCTCTTGCGTTGTATTCCATTATTTCTACTGCAACGTGTGAATATTGCAAAAACCATCGGATACTCTTTCAGATGAAATGTATTGCAGGTCTCCGCATCCTTTGGTTGTTTTTTATTTTAGGTTTTTTCTGCGACATTTCAAATGTGGAAATGTTAAATGCACGAATGTCATCCGCATTCGTATCCGCAATTTATTCTATTAACTTTTTTTATATCCACGGAATTTCATGTTATTCCATTTCCTATATAATTTTTTCTTTTTATTTCAAATACCAAAACGATAAGGGGGAGATGATGTCGCGATATTGATAAAGTCAAAAAGCCTCCATTGTCACAAAGGCAGCTCAAATTTAAATCAAATATTTTTTTTGACAAAAAGGAACTCTTGATGTGTTCGTTTATCGAAGTTCGTCCCGTAGTGCAAAATTGATTTTAAAAAGCTTGTTTTTGAAAGCTTTTTTTCAGATAAAGCTTAGCGTTCGATATTTTGATTCTAGGCCAATTCCACTAGACACAATTCCACGGGACACAATTCCACTGGCACAATTCCAATTGACACATTTCCACTAGGTACAATTCCACTGGGCACATTTTCAACTTGCACAATTTAGCTTTTTTATAATCAAACGCCTTTAGGGGCGGTAAATGACAAGCGCGATTTTGTACAATTAAAACCATGCCAACGCAAATAAAATATTAATGAGTGTATTCATTTGCGTTTGCGTGTAACTATACAAGTTATAATGCAAGTTAAATTGTTCCCCAGGGGAATTGTGCCAAGTGGAATTGTGCAAGTGGAAATGGGTCCAGTGCAATTGTATCTAGTAGAATTGTGCTAGTGGAATCGGCCGGTTTCCGATATTTTGTATTCATTTACGTTCAGCATTTACCGATCGTGAAGCTGGGCCTTGGACCGCAATGGTCTGTCGTGCCGAATATTATTTGACCCGCCCACTTAACAGTCACAATCTCCAGAGAGCGCAATTTTAATTTCAGTATGAACTTTAATTTTCCAATATTGAATCCTTATGTAACTTATAACTTATAAACTTTAAGAAATTTAAAAATTCATTATTTCCGCTCGACATTTTGGCTTATGTCAGTTTTTTTTTTGTACGTGTTGGCTTAGGTACGATTTGTCAGTTTTATATCGGCTGCTATCTTTGAAAACATGATGATGAACGCACATGAAACAATGCAGCAATTGTTGCGTTTGTATATGTGTGAGTTTGCGAGTATGTAAAAAATGTTTATAGTCACGATGCAGTGCTATTGTTTCACACAATACTCACAGAGTGCTACTGAAATGTTTGCATTTTATATGCACGCAGCTCACTAACCCAACAAAAGCCAAGCTGATGAATTATTTCAGCACTGAAAAGCAGTGGAGTGTGATGGAAACAATCCAAGAAGCGGAGGGATGTTGTTTAAAAAAAAAAACCTAAATATATGTATTGTGAAAAATGCCATCAGGTGGAATAGAAGAAAACCAACTGCAGGGTGTTTCAGGTGCAATATTAGCAATTGGTTTATTAGGTTTCATTGTATGAGCTCATCATATATTTACTGTAGAAATAGAGCTCATTTTACTTCAGCGACAATAATTATTGTTTTTTTAGTATAAATTGGTATATTTTTAATATTTAGTATTTGTTAATGAAAACTTCTCCAGGTACCATTTGGCCATGTACCCTTCTTCACCTGATCCATATATCTATCCTCTCGTAGTGTTATTGAATGTTTACCTAAGTGTGTGGCCAACTCATTGCCATTTTTTGCGCTGTTTGATATCGGTTATGATTTATAGTTGGCTGCTTTTGGGTGCATACTGCAGAAGATTTTCATTTAGAATTTGGTTTGGTAAGAAGATTATCATTATATTTTGCTCTATGGGCCTGATTTCGAGCCGATGTCATCCAGTTCTAGAGTATCTGGCTTAGACTTATACTATTGACGAAGACCGCTGCCATTGAGAAGAGTATTATTATTATTATTGTTGGCGAGCTGGTAATAAGCCTTGTGCACTGCGAACTTAAGGTCTATTGTGCATCCCAGATGTCTACCACATTATGTCATGGTTTAGTCCTCTTATGAATGCCAATATATCTGCCAGGTCGACAGGTCTGCCATAGAACTGTGTGAGCCTTGAGGTATTAAAGTCTTTTTCGGGTGAGGGCATCACATATAAAAAGTATGTGTTCTGGCTTGCCGTAAAAGCGGCAGCGATCTGTTTGGGATTTCTCCAAACATCTAAGTGTATGTCGGTATAATTTGATTGAGAAGAGTAGATTTAACATTAGCTGAGCTTGCAGAGAATCATTAGTTTGTGGCAAAGTACGATTTCCATTTATGTAATTCCATATTAGTCCATTCTTTGTAGGAGAAATACTATTTCCATGTAGCTTTATGACAGCATTTTTACAAAATGGGAGAGATAAGAACGTCACACTTTCTTTTGTCTTTGTTAGCGGTTCAGACAAGAGTTCAGTGTTAAGACATGAAAATGACTATTCAAGCGAAAGTTTTTCTATACCTACCTTTCAATTCATTGAGGCATTCCTTTGGACGAAGTACGGCCCAATAACACCTTTATATTTTTTTGTTTGTTTCATTATTTCAGTATTTCTCGTATTTCTGGTAGATTATCTACGTATTCGTCGCTACAGAAGGTGAAAAGGTACACCCGTTAAGTAGAGAATTAACAAGCAAAGCTTAATCTATCGAAGATTTTTGCTATCATGTGAGTTACTCTGTCATCATCCTGCGAAAAAAAAACATATCACTGTATAATTGACACGTCGTCCCCTGTGTGTTGCGTGTATGTATTACCTTCACTCTCATCATCCAACCCTTTTGTCCTTTTCGTGCATTTATTGTTTGAGTTTCACGGGAACATCATTTCCTGTATCCACCTTGGCTAACAACGAGTTGTCATCATACGAAATGTGTCGTTTTTCATCATCTCTAAACACAAACAATAACAACCAGGATGGTTAGAAACTACCCGAACATTGAGAGGGGTAGGTTCGCGTTTAATGTGTTTACGCGCAGGATAGGAATACTTCCTGAACAATCTGGTTAGATCCGCTTGAAATAACTCTGAGTTCCGAGTGCAGTTTCAATGAATAACTGTGCAGAGTTAATCGCCATATCCGAGTTCTTCTCGCATCAGATCCTACTGCGACCAACTGGAAGCAGCAATTTATTTGACTATACGCGTTTACCGATTTGAGTTTTAATCCAGCTATTGAGCTTCTTACACTTTGTCTGTTTGTTGTTTCCAAACTTTCAAAAAACCCTTTGTGAATAGTTTGTAAACTGTGCTGATCCGCTCTTAAAAATTATCGTCGTTTAGAGAATATATTGTGGCTGTTTGGTTTTGCTGAACATAAAGAGTCTTACCGCTAAAACTCTCGCCAGTAATTAATTAAAATATTTTACCAGTAATGTTCAGTGGAAAAAGTTATTTTTTTCAATGAGTTTTCTGTTATTTTGTGCGGGTAGTGAGCACGAAATCAATAAAATACAATCCTTCAACTATATCGGGTTTACGAGTATTAAATCCATCAGTAGGATGTAGACTCACGCAGTTGTTTTTGAACAACTTCGATGCAGGCACAAAAAAAAACATTTAATATAATGGTGGTTTAGAAAGCAGTTCTAACATTCTCATCTGAAATTTGGAAAATTAACAAAAAGCATTTCTACCAGTTCTCCCTGCTTAATAGCAAATTCTTATGGACCAGTTCTGTGAGGAAATTCTATATTCCGAAGATCCTCTCTGGTGTTTTTGCTTTGCTTTAGTATAACTTACTTAAGGGTTAACTGTCAAACAAGTCGTCATACTGTGCTCACTGTTTGACATTTATTATCATCATACTACGGCAAACCAATTATGAATCGGTTTTTGTGTTTTTGTATCAAGAATTTATATTGATCCGTGCTAATTTTATGTTTTGGAGGACTATGCACCGACGTTAATGATAATAAATTTGGTTTCGTCTTACTTGATATCGTGGTTAGTCATGGCTTAAAAAAATCTACCTATCCCATCCCATTGGCGCTAGGGCCGGATCACTTCCAAATTTTAATAGAAACTGTTGTCATCGGAGATACACATGTCTGCAAAGTTTGAATAAAATCGAGCTTTAGGAAGGGGATTAAAAATTTATCGCAAAATTTGGCGACAATCCACAAACAAACCAACACACGCGGGCGCGAAGTTAATAAAAAGAACTAGTAGGTCTGGACTTAGAAAAATATAGCAGGGTGTAGGTAAAGTTGTTGCAAGGTCTTTACTCTTGAACCACTAAGTGAGCAATAAGAGCTTTTAGCTAAAAATACTATAAAAATACAAAAAAATACCGCTGAGTCCTCTTTTTAAATTCTCTATATTAACTTTGCTTGCCCGTGGCACGTCTGTCGGTCGGTCGGTCTATCGTGGAATATTGCGATCTATATTTAACCCACTTCTTTTTTAAAAATTAACCCGATTTTCTTTTAATTTTATACACATGTGTATCTCCGATGGACAACACTTTTTGTAAATATTTTTGAAACCCCGGGCCTCGGGGTCGTGGGGGCCCCAAAAACTTTTTTAAAAAAATTAAACCGATTTTCTTTAAATTTTATACATATGTGTATCTTCGATGGAGAAAATTTCTTTTTGTAAATTTTTTGGAGTGATCGTATCCCGAAAGGGGCCCATGTAATTTTTTTGAAGAATTAGCTCGATTTTCTTCAAATTCTAAACACGTGGGTATCACTGATGGACAAAGATTTTGGTAAATTTTTTTGGAGTGATCGGGCCCTGTGGCCCAAGGGGTGCCCATGTAAATGTTTTAAAAATTAGCTCAATTTTCTTCCAATTTTCAGCACATGTGTATCACGGATGGGCAAAACTTTTTGTAAATTTGTTGGAGTGATCGGGCCCTGAGACCCGAGTGGTGTCCATATTAATTTTTTAAAAATTAGCCCGTTTTTCTTTAAATTTTAAACACATATTTCACTCCTATTAGAGAATTTACCTAAAAAAATTTATGGGTTGTTTTTTATATCTTATAAGTGGTTCGAACTTGGTTTTTGTCAACCACAGAGCGTTTGGAAGTCGCTTTTATTGAATTCGTTCTTCATTGTCTGAACTCTTCACTTTACTATGCTTGCACTTTGATCATCTGTCCTCATCACTTCCATGCTTGTTTCGTGTTCTTCAATTACTTTAGTGAATTCTGTACTCCAAATCAGTTGGTTTTGAGCCGGGCGCTCTATTAATGCATTGGCTGGACTTTTCGCTCTCACGTTTGCTTGTTTTTGCGAAAAAATAGCAGTCAAAAAATACAATTTACTTCTAATGTGACAGAAATGCCGGCACTATCTTAACAAATGGTATTTCTAGAAATGTTATTTCTAGAACATGTAGTTCAAGATACTAACCAAATTGTGTACTACCTCCAATTCCAGAGATATTCCCATTTTCTTAAGGTAGCTCACAAAAGTTAGTAAACAAAAACAAATTTTATGGATGATGATCTTCTAATGTGATGACTATGGCTATCATAGACTTTTGAAGGATGGTGGTGTATTCATGGCATGCCATGTAATGTCAAATAATATTTATATTATTTTGTTTTACTCTTCCAGTATAAGTATTGATAGGATTTTTAAATTCTACTGTCGGTGGAATATTAGACACTATGACCTAAATGTAAGTGCAACAGTGGAAAAGTGTAAATCTGTGAATTTAAGCGAAGGAGAGGAGTGAACCAAAAAGTAGTGTAATACTTCGGACCTTGCAGGGACTGCAACCGATCCTAGGTGTTACTTACTGTGGATATAACCAGAACTAAATGCAGTAGAACGAGAATCGGAACAAGTTGAGAGTTGAATTGAATATGAATTCTTTATTGAAAATTTCTAACAAGAATTGCTTATTACTCGTATCTAACAGAGAAAAGAATATATTTGATAAAGAAAATACGTATAAATCTACTTTTAAGATACTAGTAGCGCACTGCAAGTACCTACATTCGTATTCTGAGACATAAATTAATAGCAATAATAACATGTATGACATTTATGGGTGAGTTCCCATAGTGATGCACTCACAATACATTGTGTGTGGATATTCTTGTGTGTTTTATTTACAGATATATGGTGTATGAGTTTTTATTTAACAATTTAGATAAAGGAAGTTTGTTTGAATCAAATCGGGCTTTAGGAATTGGCTTAGAAATTGTTTACAAACTTTGGCCAGAAGCCACAAGCTAATATAGAGAATATAACTTTCTGCCGAATACCAAAAACTATATTTTATGCAGAAATGTTCCTTTATTGTATTTGCATAAGAAAATAAAATAATAAAGAAAATGTGTAGTAGAACCCTAATGAAGGTACATCTTTTTTGATTTTTTTTAAACGTTTGACTTTGAAGCCATTTATACGATTTTTTTTATTAAATGTTATCCCTGTAACTAATTTGCCTTCATATGTATTGTTATATATAAGTAGATCATAATTTAATACTTCAGAATTGTAGATTGTTTTTTGAATTTTAATCATGTATTTGCCTTTTTATTGTTTGCATCTTTTAATCAGTTACTAACGCTATACGCCTCTCACAAACTAACACCATATACTAAAGCGAGTTGCCCGCTTTTCTGCTTATTATTACTATATTTTAATAATAAAAATTATTAATAATTTTCTTACCTTCTTTTAAATTTTACAATTTTCTCACGCCAACACAGATGAAACATGCCGCACCGATGAATTCACATGCGGCAATGGACGCTGCATTCAGAAACGTTGGGTTTGCGATCGTGATGACGATTGCGGTGACGGTACCGATGAAAAGGACTGTCCATCAATTCAGTGCAATCCAAGGACTGATTACACATGTGCCGATGGTGCATGCATATCGAAGAAGTGGTTCTGTGATGGTGATCCAGATTGCCCAGATGCGTCTGATGAAGTTGTAAGTTGGAATTTTATTGTAATGATTTTATTTTTATTTTCTATTGAGTACTAGCGCTTTTCTATCCGAAAACATGAGCCTTCTATCCTTCTCCTACTACCACTAGGTTGGGGTTTACCATAACCTTCCATACCTGGCAATAATTTACATTGAAAATTTCTTTAAAAATCGGTTTGTAAATGCGGCAGATACTCGTATTAACATTTTACATTCCCTCCCGGGAATTGTAGAGGGGATAGTATAGCCTACAGCATCCCCTCACCGGCCAATAATTTACATTTCATAAAAATTAGCTAGCGGTTGGTAAATGTGAGTTTCTATAAATAACAAAGTAACACAATTTGGTTTCTTAAATTCTCTATTTTAACTTGGTGGTCAGTCATCAGCAGAATAGGGGGACACAGAATGCATCAGAATTGCAGGTGGGGCCGTAACTATCTCTGACTGGTGGAAGTGCTATCAAACCTCCACGTGGCGGCCGCCGGTAATTTTTCTCCAATACAGACTGAACGCCAAATGATCGGGCTAGTCCCTTCAAAGCAAGGTTGACACGAGACCATTGAAAACTATATTACGGAACCCCACGGGATGCCAGGACGGGACACCGGTTTTAGAGCCAAATATGATGAATTGATGATGATGATATTAACTTCTCGTGCCCGTGGATTTGTCTGTTTGTCTGTCGTGGAAACTTGTGATTAATTTTTAATCCACTTGCTAAAGCCCGATTTTATTCAAACACACGTGTATCTTCGATGACAACACTTTTTGTAAAAATTTGGAAGTGATCAGACCCGAGGGCCGAGGGGTCATATAAATTTTCTAAAAACTAACCCGATTTTATTCAAACTTTACAAACATGTGTGTATCTCCGATTAGAGAATTTACATCAAACTTTTTTTTTATGGGTTGTGTTTTTATTTCTATAAGAAGTTGAGTCATCATCATATTTGGCTCTAAAACCGGAGTCCTGGCCTTTTACAAAAAATTTTCTCACCTGACCCGATTGCCTGCCTTTCCTAGTCCTTTCTCCTATATGCGGCTTATAGAGGATTGATCCTTTAAATCAGAGTCTGGGATGACCTTCACCAACTCTAGCTTAAAGAGCAAGCAGGTCAATTCATTACAATGTTGGATTCACATTTAATGGACCTGATGGTGTCTTTGGACATATTGGTATGGTCGCAACCTACAAAGCTTCACAAACAACTTTGTAAGGTTCTACCCTGGCTATGCTATCATAGCATAGATGGCGTAGTGAGGTAAAATCTGATCAGTTGTTGATTTCGCATGCCAAAAATAAGGACCATCCTGTCCAGAAGGATTACTATATCTTCTTTCTTATGTATATGACCGATGTAAATGGCCTCTCTTCCAGTCTTTTGGCATCGTTTCCTCATTACTTTACTTACTTATGTCATATATCCCCTTGTGGGTCCTAGGGCCTCTACTACGCCTACGCGCCATCGCGTGCGTTTCCTGGCAATGAGTTTCAGCTCTCTCCAACTCTTCCCCAATTGCCATGACTCCTCCTCAACTGTTCTGCGCCATTTTTTCTCGGATGACCCGTTCTTCTACCATCCTGAGATAACGGGCTCCATTGTATTGCGTAGTTTGCTATGGAACTGTCGCCTTTTCGGAGTGTATGACAAATCCACTGCCACTTCCGTCGATGGATGGTTGTGCCTATTGGTTCCTGACCCGTTCTCTGGTAAAGATGTTCGTTAGAGATACGGTTAGGCCAGAAACCCCTTAAGATGTTCCGTAGGCACCTATTTATGAACGTTTGTAATCTTTTTGTGATCGTAGCGGTCACCTTCTAAGTGATACACCCATACAACAGCACAGATTCAAAATTTGAATGGAACAGTCGCAGCTGGGTGTTTGAGCTGATTTCATTTCTTCGCCATATCATGGACATCATTCCAAACGCCTATTTTGCTTTGCCGATTCGGTTGACAATGTCCTGTTCGGTTCCACCTTCGGTCGAGACAATACTCCCAAGATATTGGAAACTCTCCACCGGCTGTCCAGCAATGTTAACTTGAGTTACTGAGTTAGTGCCGAGGTTGATTATTTTGGTTTTGGCAGCATAAGTCTTCAAACCCGCAACATTTGCCTCCCTCTCCACATTTGTTGTCAATTGGTGCAGCTCCATAATTCTGTGTGAGAGTAAACAAACGTCGTCAGCGTAGTCCAGATGTTTGAGTTGAGATGTAAGAGTCCAACGAATTCCTTCGTTTCTAGTAGATAAAGCTGAGCGAAGTACATCGCTAACCACCAACAAAAAAGTATAGGCGATAGAATGCAACCTTGTCGTACCCCACTTAGGATCTCGAATTCCTCTGACAGCTTTCCTCTATGCAGAGCATGACATTTAGAGCCATCATAGGTTGCTTTAATAATAGCTATTAGTTGGGTATACCTCTCCTGCGCAAGGCGAGCCAGAGAAAGTGTCTGTTGACACTGTCAAACACCTTCTCCAAACCGTTCAATAATGATCCGCAGGGTGTTTATGTGGTCTACACAGGGGGATTCAGTGCGGAAACCGGTTTGTTCGGCATCGAGTGTATCTTCCAGATGTTCCTTAATTCGTTCAAGTACTACTTCGGCTGTTACCTTTGCAACTGCATGAAGAACGCAAATGCCTCTCCAGTTTTCGCACTCCATAAGACTACCTTTTTAAGGGAGCTTGACTATCATTCCCTTCTTCCACTTATCTGGGAAACTTTCTGCCTCCCAAGCTCTCTCTACAACAGGATATAAAAGCTCTGCTGATGTCGTTGGAGCGGCACGCAGAAGCTCTGCGGCTTGTTGTTCTTTAGTGCGTTGATCACGGTAGCGATCTCATCTTTACTGGGAGTTGAGGTGCAAATTCGGGAAATTGTTACATCCGGCAGCTCCATTTGATTTGGGTGCATATCGTTGGTGAATAGACAGTTAAGGTCCGTAGAAAATGGTCCTTCCATCGCTTGAGCGAATCCTCATCTGAAACGAGTACGGCACCATATAGGCCTTTCACCGGATTTTGGCTACAGCGGTGACCAACTGTAAGCTCTTTGATGATTCTGTAAACTGCTCTGCTATCGCACCTGCTCGCTGCTTGCTCTGCTTCTGAGGCCTGGTAGTTAAGATAACTACGCTGCACTTCTCTCATTTTGCTTCGATACAGGGACTATAGCTCGATCCTCGCTGCTGCTGTGGTATCTATATATCTTTCTCACCCCAATGCAATGTCGAAACTAAATTTCTTTCCATAATCTCATAGATCATTCCGTTTCCGACTATGAGATTTCTGTCAATAATCTTTTAATGAAGAACTCAGCCATTCGTTTTTGGTTTTCTTTGGTAGATCGCGCTCTGACCTCTTATCACAAAATCTTTATCCAAATTTTAATTTTATTAAGGTTTCCCAACATAGTTTTAAGTGATAATAATTCCACCCCAGGGAATCCATTTGCACAGTTCACAGTTGCAAAAAGTTACAAATTTGCTCAGTAAAAAATTTGCATAGGTGGATAATTTAATTAAAAATATTTTGGCCAAGGCGAGATAATAACTTTTTGTTCATCAAATTATCGCATAGAAA
This sequence comes from Nephrocerus scutellatus, assembly GCA_947095585.1. NCBI lineage: Eukaryota > Metazoa > Arthropoda > Insecta > Diptera > Pipunculidae > Nephrocerus > Nephrocerus scutellatus. The sequence goes on from OX352761.1 coordinate 17,307,373, forward strand.
TCTTTCGGAGTTTTCCCTCAAATTTCCTTGCAACAAAGAAAAAAGTAAACAAAAAGTTGATCCTTTTCAATGGCGTTGACGACTACCATGACAATGACAATGACTGCGTGTACCAAATCAACTTGCCACTGAACTACCGCAAATTCCATTAAATTTTCCTCACCATTGTACTACCAACGAAATAAAACAAAGAGATTCCCCTTTTGTTGATGTTGTAAGCTCCTTATCAGTGTCCATCAGTGCAGGGAAAAAACAAAAGGACACAAAGTCCCCACTGTTTCGCGAACAACAAATGCTAACAAATCCTTTTCTGAGTACCCTTTTCTGGCCAGTTTCTTATATATACATATATACATAAATTTACCCACACAGAGGCAATGATGACAAAAGTGCAACAATCTCTTTGGCAAAGAACGGAAAATTTCGTACCATTTCAGGATTAACTGATGGGGGGGAGCTCCTGTGAATTCGCGAACCGCGGTTTCAGTTAATTCACCGTTTGACGTTTTGTTGCACTTGCTGGGACTGACTGCTGTTGTGTTCGTCCTTAATCACGGAATAACCCATGGAAAATGTAAAACTATCATTGGCTCGGCTAGAGCATCATGTAGTTGTCGCGAATACCCTAGCTGCTCCGTAGTATCAGTCGGCAAGACATAACCTCCGAAAACAAATCCAAACAAGTCTCATAGTCGTTTGACAGTATCTGCGGCGCATCCTAGCCCCTAATACCTTCTGTTCACTATTCAACGGGAACAATATACCGTTACTTGTGTCAGGGCTTAAGTCTTAAGCAATAAAACCGACAGTCAGGAGCTCACGCAGAAAAAGTCCATGCAACAAACTCATTGAAAATTTAACTTCCCCAAGGATAGTGAGCGAGCCATTTTCGACGGACCACTCTCCCCGATGTTTCCTAAAGGGATTTCGCACTGAATTTTGAGCTTAAACTTTAACTCAATGTAGATGCACCACCGACCGTCCGCCGTCTGCCAATTGAATTTTGTCCCAACATCGCGGCATCGTCGGTTAACGAGAAAACTGGAATTTCCTCGATTTTCATTATTTCAACAATGGCGAATGGCAAATGAGGATGAGAAAATGGCGGAAAACTTTACAAATAGTGTGGTCACGGAAAGTGCCGGATTTTGGTGTGAGTGGTGGGTGAGACAATTAAGCCAACATCACTGCCAGTGTACAGCGGCAAGATTTTCGATGGGGAGGGAAGGACAGCAAAGCATAGAGCAGAGGAAATCGTTGAGTTTCTTCGAGTTGAAACCTTAATGCACATGTGCTGCTTTGTCGGTCATAACATGAAAAATCAAAAAGGACGACTTATTTAGTTTCGCACACACACACACACTTACACGCATGCATGCATTACCATTACAGTATAGAGTTCGTGTGTGGTTTTCCAATTAAACAAAAAGCGTTTCCCGTCGATGCACTTAATGTGCGCGACCAAGACATGTGAACTATTTTGGTGAATATTTTTGTGTACATTCATCCCCCTCTCCACCCTCTGATGCAAAGTCATTTCTTCTGTTTTTAGATTGAAATGTTCACGAAATTAAATTGCATGTGCTGTGCGATATTCAGGTCAAGACGTTAGAATTAGTGTGCCTCTAAGGACTATAGGACTTATGGGGGCTGGGTGTTGTTGGCTTCAAAATGCACCATGTCGATTTACAAAATGAAACAAATTGAGAACAGTGGGTTGAACTTCCGTCACATATAATTATTATTTTAAATCAAATTACGAAAGGCTCACCTATAAAACGTATTTGGTATTCAGCTGAATAAATGGCATACAGTTCCATTTTTGGGGAAATCAAAAAAATGTCCTGTATACGACTATAGTCATATCAGGATCAGAGACTTGTGGGTTCTTAGAAAACAGCAACGTGAAGTATTGAATTATTGGCACCGTATGAAAGGAAGGATGATTCCAGAGACATTTGTAGGGCTAATAACTATGATGATGATGATGTTTGGAAACCAGTTCTTTCCATAACGCATTTTAGCAGATTTCGACTGTTAACGAGCCTATAGAGTTGGACGACAGCGCTTTAAGTGCTGCCTGGCTATTTGAAAACATATATATTCTAGCGCCATTAATTCCTTAACAAAGGTTACTCCAGGCGCAGATCTTAATGGCATGGAGTTCCGCCTGGAAAACCGTGGAACTTTTTCCCATTGGTATCGAGACTTTGGTGTTGGGTCCAAAAACATCAGCTCCAAATCCAGTTTCCATCTTCGATCCATCTGTGAACCAGACCAGACCTCTAGCGTCCGGAACATCAGTGCACCACTTTGCCCGATCCAATATTTCTACTTCAAACTACATGCCGAAATAGTACTCCCCGACCATAATGTCGGGGATTTTGCAGAACATGTCTCTTTCAGGAATTGAGTCAATAATTTTCAAATGTCCTACAAAGTCAAATGGTTTGTACCCGCATATTCTAGTTGCAGATTTATAGCGCATCTATCGACCGTCTTCCTGATGAAGATTTGCAGTGAAGAAAGCCCTGAAAAAACTTCTAGTGGTGTCGTAGGGCAGGTGCGCATGGCACCCGTTACACCAAGACAGGAAATTATTTGTAGTTTCTGAAGCTTAGATGCCGTTGTCCGTTCAAGAACTTTCGGACGTGATAATAAGTCTTACCATCATTGTATACATCCAATGTATCATTTTAGGATCAAAAAGCCCAAGTTCTGCCGTAGAGGCGTCTACTGGCCCATAAGGGCCTAGTGACGAGTTCGATGGCGTTTAGCAGTTTAGCCGTTTATCAAGGATGAACCCGAGATATTTAACCTCACTGGAATAGTCTATCGTGGTGGCTTTGACGATGATAGGTCCCAAATAGTCTTCTTTTCGTAAAAGGCACTAGAAAGGTTTTGCAGTGATTGATGGATAGTCCTTCTCTGCTGCACCATTCTAAAAAGTGTAGTAGAGCACAATGCATGGCATTACTGATAGTCGTGTCTTGTTTAGTACTAATAAAAATCGTCAAGTCGTCCGCATAACCAATGGCGTTTATCGTTTACCTGTAAAGTTCGACTAGAAGATTGTCAATGACTAGTGACCATAGAAATATAGAGAGAAAGCATTCCTCCTTGGGGACATCTGCAGTCACAGACACAGACACAGACACTCCACCAGAGGAGGAAATGATATCTCGACTTTCAAGCATGGCCCTTATACAATGATTGGTCGAGTCTTCGATACTCTGCTACTGATTGCCCTTGCACTAGAGTTGTAGCCAGTGTTGTCGAAAGCGCCTTCAATGTCGAGGATGGCACACAGGGCAGGGAACGAAAAGTTCCTTTTATATTCTTGACAAGATAGTGAAGGACACTTTCTGTGCAGAGGGGTAGACAATTCTAACCGGCCTCTAGTATGAACATGTGTAAGTTTCTCCATGGGTTTGAGGACAAATGATGTTAGACTTATAGAACTGTTTAATTTAATCAGCTCATTAGGCCTGTAAGGGCGAACCTATATTCGTCCCAACTCTTCATGCGTTTAGCAGAGTTAAAGAGCTTTCTAACTTTCTTCCTAAGCTTAGTCAGCTGGTCGTTCCATCAGGGAACCTTTCGTTTACACAAGCTGGTTTTAGGGACACATCTGTCATGATAGGAAGATAGGAACAAATCATTAATTTGATTTGCTGGCTTATCTTAGTCCCCTGTGGACTAAATAGATGTGACAAGCATTACTACTTTAGAGAGGACAAGTTCCCGATATAGATTCCAGTTCATTGTTTTTGGATCATATCTAGAAGTAGCAAGTACCAGTTTGCCAGTAAAGTCAAATCTGACAGTGAGGCTTTGTCGGACAGATGCCAGTTTTCAACAAAGTTGGAGATACATTTACTGGCGAGAGTGAGGTCAAGTACATCTTCACGAATCGCATTTATGAAGGTTTGGATTCTTTATTTAATATATCTACATTACTACTAATAGGATATTCTAAAAGACACTCAACCCTTCTATTGATGTTGCTGCTGCATAGCATCCTATGAGCTACTGGAGGTTTCTGTTACGTCAGTGCTCTATCAGCTCCTGGAACTCTAAGGGCGAAATGTTGTCGTCGTCGCCGGGCAAATATGGCCAAGGACACACGATGTTCTGTATTCCCTTCTCGGTCGAAACACTGTGTCATGGATTTGTAGGAAATTGAAAAGGCTTAAATACTGCTTTTGTCAAAAAGATAATCGGGGTAATCGCGTAATTTAAAAAAAAAATAAAACATTTTTGAATTTGACGATAAAGTGTGGTAATGGTTTTAAGAATTTAAAAAAATGTACGATCCAAGGGCTAGCTTCTCGCAACTATTCGTGTTGTGCGTCATATATTTTTGCACACAAATTGGACCTACAATTTAGTGCCGTATCCAAAAAGCGAATTGCGAAGCTTTTAGTGACAGCTATTACTCGCAGAAGTTTGTCAGACATTAGCAAAAGATGAGACTGTTGAAAAGATTTATGGTAGAAGCCGAACGAGCTTACCCACTAGAGCAACGGCGCCCACAAATTAATGTGCATAATATGACAGCCATCATCATTATGTCTTGTAACCCCAGTTGGAGCACAGGGCGCCTACAAATCTTCAGCTAGATATTTCAACTTGTAGCCACGTTTCCCTCTGGGAGTCTGCTTCTGCTAAGACTGTTGATATTCACGTTGTTCTTAGTTTTCGCTTCCCCATATCGGCATCCAACAGCTTTTGACTTGTCCTACGCCACAATTCCTGGGTTTGTAGCCTGCAATTTCCTCGAGATGTTTGCTGAGACTTTTCAGGTTTCGCAGGCATATAATAGCACGGGTTTATCATTGGATTCGAAGAATCCTAACTTAGTGCGGAAGGAGATTTGGCTGGAATTCCAAATTGGGGATAGAGCGCCGAAGGTAATTTGAGTCAGTACTTCTCCGTAAGACCTTCCTCTCGAACACAGAAAAGACCTGGTGTCTTTACTCACTAGTAGTTTGGAAGTCCATGGTTTTGACAAATCTTAACACTCTCTTAGTCGGTTTTATTTTAGGCAACAGGCAAAAGGCACTTTTGCTTTTACGATTGCAACCTACTTTGAGAACAGTAGCACCACTGTTAACAGGATTTTTCATAATTTAATACAAAATAACGACAAAAAGTTGAGCTTTCGACCAACATAGCTTACCGAGTTACAAAAGTGAGTGCGACTAACGAGATGTTAAGTAGGCTTTGAATTCGTTTGACTACCTTATTTGTAAGGATTTTTTTGGAAGCCGTTATATCTGTTTATTGAAAGTCGTTATTAATGTCTTACATTACACTAGTCATTGTTACTCTCTATAGTCGTGTTGATGTATTACAGCAGGAAGGCGATAATTTCAAGGAAACAATATTTTTTTAATGCAAAATTCTTTAAAGCTTTGTCTGAATTCTAAATGCTGGCGCCAATACGAATGCTCCTTTAAAAACTTATGGTTAACTATTTATTTAACATGACAACTTTTGTTTTTGTCGTAAATATATAAGAAAACTGTTCTAAATTTCCAAAACAAGTAAAATATGACCAATATTTTAAAAGTTTTGTGAAGAAGAAAAAAGAGTCCTTTGACCACATAAGTACTTCATATGCCAAACTGTTCTGGTCATAATGTTGCTAATAATAATTTTGTTTATTATTTTTCCATTTGGACATTTCACCCTCATCGTATCGAAGAACTGTGACAATGCCACACAAGTTATCACTCCATGCCTGAGCCATGAATACCAGTGCAAAGATCGTATCACATGCCTGCATCGTAGCTGGCTCTGCGATGGCGAAAAAGATTGTCCCGATGGAGATGATGAAATGCGACCAAACTGCATCAACATCACATGCCGTGTCGACCAATTTCAGTGCAACGATAGGACGTGCATACCCGGCCATTTGACGTGCAATGGTGAACCGGATTGTCCTGATAAGAGTGATGAATTGAGTTGCGGTAAGTTTGGATGGGGGGAAGTATTGCCGACATTATTCTATCTTGCTCCTCCGCCTTTGTCACATAGGTGTCGCAGCCAATCAAACAGAATGCAATAAAGCTACACACTTTGATTGTGGCGGTGGTCAATGCATTCTGCTGTCGCAGGTGTGTGACAAGAAAAAGGATTGTCCCGATGGGGAGGACGAGCCAGCCGGAAAGTGTAACGTCAATGAGTGTGCCATCAGCAATGGCGGATGTTCACACAAGTGCGTCGATTCTCCTGTTGGTTATTATTGCGAATGCGAAGAAGGGTAAGTAAGGGCTGTACAGGGAATGAACTACCCCATCACTCTTTCTATCCCTTTTTGTTCCGAAAATGCAGCTACAAATTGGTGCACAATAAAACCTGCGTCGATGTCAATGAATGCGACGAGCCTGGCGCCTGCTCGCACATTTGCATCAATCAGGTGGGTGGATTCAAGTGCGAATGCGAATTCGGTTATATGCGTGATCCGAAAAATCATACGCGCTGCAAGGCGACCGAAGGCCATGCCTCATTGCTGTTCGCCCGGCGACATGATATTCGGAAGATCGCGCTGGATCACATGGAGATGACATCGATTGTGAACAATACTAAGTCAGCGACTGCCCTGGATTTTGTCTTCCGCACGGGGATGATATTCTGGAGCGATGTCGCCACGCAAAGCATATACAAGTGAGTTCGTGTGTTTGGCTTAATTCAATTCAGATTGATTTGATTTTCCTTTGCAGAGCTCCCATTGATGAGGGCAATGACAAGACAGTCGTGCTCAAGGACCATTCGGTGACGTCGGACGGTCTGGCCGTTGACTGGATCTACAATCACATCTACTTCACGGACACTCACAAGTGCACCATCGAACTGACGAATTTTGACGGTAACATGGGCAAGGTGCTCATCGAAGATGAACTGGAGATACCACGTTCCATTGCGCTGGACCCAATTGACGGGTGATTGCTCACAAACTTATACACCATCAAGCGTGAAAAGAATTGACTTTTTATGTTTTTTTTCTTTGGTTGGTGTTGTTTTGTTTTTGTTTTTACAGCTGGATGTACTGGAGCGATTGGGGCTCTTCACCTCGTATCGAACGTGCCGGCATGGATGGCTCACATCGGACGACCATTATCAATTACGATGTCAAATGGCCAAATGGAATTACTCTTGATTTGGTGCGCAAGCGAATTTACTGGGTCGATGCCAAATTGAATGTCATCTCGTCAGCCAACTACGATGGATCACAGCGCCGTCAGATTCTCTACTCGACGGAATACCTGAGACATCCATTCTCGATAACCACATTCGAGGATTACATTTACTGGACCGACTGGGATAAGCAGACTGTCTTCAAGGCGAACAAATTCAATGGGCAAGAAGTGGAACCCATTACAGCGGTACATATGGTAGGTTGGTGCAACATAACGTGAAGTGCACTTGCTGTTTGTCAGTCACTTAAACGTCAGAAAAGAGGTGTGCACATAAAAATATCGAAGAAGTACATTTTTGAACTTTCTGACGAATTGATAAAAAGCTGCTCGTACTTGACCAATACTTCTCATGTTTCTTAGATATCTTCAGTTTTGTGTTATGATTTTGACCACCTAGAATTTAAAAACTTTCATTGACATTTTGTCAAGCATCGTTTAGCCTAAGAAGAATTATGGACGAATGTGTATTGTTATTATTAGTTTATAAAATATCATTATAGGACTTTTATGGGATGATTTAAAGCCTATTGTATGATTACAGAATTATTATAAATCGATTTAAGTATTGTATAATGATAAGAGTTTTATTATGGGATGATTAATGGCATATTTTAGGTTTATAGGATGATTATAGGTTATGATAGGTTGAAGCGGCCGTCAGTCAAAACCAACGCACTTAGACCACGAAGGTCCGTTGTGATACCACAAGGATCTAGGAAAATTCCACGCCACTTGGAGCTTCATATGAAGCGCAAGAGACTATTAATATTAATAGTGGGTTAGATCGTTGAAAAATAACGCCCCCAGATGGAGCTTTCGCCTATACGAGAGGGCTGGGCACGTACAAAGTAGATGGATAGTGGTTTCCTCCTCCTCCTCCTCATCCATGCAGCTTCTGTAGAAATCGTTGGAAAAGACTCCTAGTCTTTCTGCATGCTTGCCTATGAGACAGTGTCCAGTGATGACACCTATAATGGCACTAATGTGCAATCTGTTTTGAGAGATCAAACACTCGGAGCGTTTCGGATCTAGCTTGTGCCAGATTTGCTTCGTTGCTATGCAAGTTGTGTCGTTTGACTATCTATAATTAGGTTTTGCTATAGCATCCCGTTTAAACATGAGTTTGCACGTAGCGATCGGCATGCCTAGTGAACCATATTCATAAAATTACCAGGATTGTCTCTATGCCCCGGCACCCAGCACAGGTGAATGTTGAAATGCTCCGTCATCTCCTCAAGAGACGATCGGCAATTCGGGGCTAAAATGGAATTTGTGGAGATTGATTCCATGGACTTTAGCGCAGCCTGGCTATCCGAGAAAATGTTGATATCCTTAACAGTTAGGACATTACTCTTCAGCCAAGACAAGGCTTCCTTAATAGCCATGATTTCACCATAGAAAACACTGCAGTGATCAGGAAGACGGAAAAAGAGACTTAGATTTAGTCTTTTTGAAAAGACACCTCCGCCAACCCCTTCATCAGTTTTCGACTCGTCTGTGTAGAAGTGAATTCCTTCATTCTCCAGGTAGATACCTTCCTTCTCCGGAAGACTTTTCTCTCGAACGCAGTTAAAAGGTCAGAATGCTTTCTGCTAAGCACCCAAGTCTCCGATCCATATGTAAGTACTTATACACTAGCAGCTTGCATGATTTGGTTAAGTTCCTGGATTTGAAGAGGCTTGAAAGACTTTAGTAGTCTTTTTTGGCTTTGAGCAACCGTTCCATGCTGTTATCGGTTGTTCCTCTCGCCGTTACGTCAGAGTCTCGCAGCACTTTCTCCAACGTCAGGTTAAAGAGGACGCAGGCCTGTCCATCCCCTTGTCGGAGCCCGTTATAGATGTTGAATGGACTTGATAGTGATCCAGATATTTTTACTTTGCTTATAAAATTGGTCATGGTCAACCAACATAGTCGTGTCAGCTTTGATATCGGCGATCAGATTACTCTCTTTGTCTTTGCAGTATGTGAAATGCGGTGTATATTGCGTCATACCGCGGACTCTTTGGTAGAACTTTCGCCCCTGGTGCGGTCCTTGCTCTCTGAACTGTACTAGTTCATGGACTAGGTTCTTCTCCCAGGCTGCTTTCTTTCGCCGATGAACTCTTCCGAGCTCTTTATGTTCATCTTCGCGTGCCGGCGTTCTATAATATCATTGCATTGCTTGGTACGCAACATTCTTACGTTCAGTCGCTAGGTTACATTCGTCATCGAACCAGTCGTTCCGATTTCTACGACTACTGCCTAAGATAGAGTCAGCAGTTCTAATGACAGTATTCTTAAGGCGTGCCCATTTCTCTTCTAAATATCAGCCCCAGAACATACTCTCCGTGCATTTAGGGAGAGTCCTATCGCTTGATCGGAACTGTTCCTGGTCTCTTCGTTGCGAAGGGCAGCCGTGTTGACTCGCACTTCAATTTAATATTAATTTAAGGATGAGATAAGTAATAAGGAATGACAATGAGATGATTTTAGGATAAAGAATTATCAAAAAATGATTTAAGGATTGTATGATAATTATAGGCATTCTCGTCTGATTTTACGAATGCAGCAACCTCTTGGAAAACTATCAAAATCTAAGAAAGAAAAATGGGTACTTCGCATTTTTAAATTCTTGTCAAGGATTTTTAGAAATACTCTCTAAAGATTTACTTCATTGTTATCATAAATCAAAGGTCGTCCTTTTTGTTTTTTTTTTAACCTTCTATAGCCAGTAAATAATAATATGTCTTGGTCTATCTATCCCCTCTATCTTTCTATACACCAAAACTCCATCCTTCCTCAATTGATGTGCAGCTTCAGCATCCGATGGTCATCCACGTCTACCATCCATACCGTCAGCCAGACAGCATAAATTTCTGCCAAGCCGTCAACGGACATTGCTCACATTTATGCCTGCCTGCTCCGAGAATAAACGAACGCAGTCCCCGCATATCCTGTGCCTGTCCGACAGGCCTCAAACTGATGGACGATAGACTGATGTGTGTCGAAGACCGTAAGTAAAAACAATTTGTGTTTCTTTTTTTTTTCTTTTAGCAAAATCCGAAATTTAAGAAAACAGAAACAACAAAAACCATCCAGTGATTCATTGTTGGTTGTTGTTTACTTTTGATTTTGTTTTTTGTTTTTTTAGTTTTTCAACTTCAATTTGCTGTTTTAATTTCACTCGTTGTCGTTTTCTTTCTCACTTTCCCACTATATAATTATCATAACAAACATTCGGGATTTTTTCGATAAAAATCAAACTAAAAATCAAAAAGTTGAAGTCGTTACGCCAAAGTCGAGTGCGACAACAGCGACGAATACCTCCGCAACAATACTACCTCAACATTATCCTACGAAAGTGCCACCACATGACGATGTGATAGTGACGGCTGGTCCCACTGATGATGATGATGGTATGATGTTTGCTATTGCCAATCTCTGTCCTGTTGTGTCCTTATTTAGTTAATCCACGTAATTGCAATCGCATAGTATGTAACATGTCCTTGCTGATTGGCTATTCCAATGATAGCCATTCATTGCTTCACTGTGAATAGCTTTTTTTGTAAATATCGAAATGTCCTTTCTCTAATGGTGGTGGTGGGTTTTTCATTTATTTTTTTCTTCTAAAAAATCTTTTGAATTTTTCGGAACAACTGACTCGGACTCTTCTGTTTGCTGTACTTTCTTTTCTTCCAAATTTAATGCTTCTCTGAAATATCATGTTCTCTTCAAATGTAATTAATGGGTAATTTTTGCTTCTTCTCTTGCTTTAATATCCAGTTAATTAAAAGAAAAATCGTGAATTATAATACATAGGAAACGGTTGAACACTTGCATCCAAAAATTCACTTTTGCACTTTTGATCTTTTTTATATACAAAAGCAAAATTGTATTGGTACTCGTAAAAAATAAACATCTACGCTGGATGTCGTTAAGCTCGAAGTAATTTTTTTTTTTTATAATTTGCGCACGCGAAAAGGGGTTCGCACCCTTATTATGTTCGGCTATATGCTTGGCACAGCGTGGGCGTTAAGGAAAATGAGAAGAGGAGAGGAGATATCTATGAGCTTGTGTCTTGAATGCCTGTGGATCATAGTGATGTGTAAAGACAGAGCTTGGCAGAGCATTCCAAATACGTGTTGTACGGCTGAAGAACGAATCCCTGAACTTTACTGTACGTTCGCAGATGGGATTGAGGGTAAACTGATGAGCATTTAGAGCGCCACGAGTATTGCGGTTGAATTCAAGGAGAGGTGGCATGCAACTGGCTATTTCTCTTGGGCACCGCTGGTGGAAGTCACAGATAAGAGACAATTAATAAAAATAAGGAAGAGTGTCGGGGACAGAACAGAGCCCTGGGGAACACCAGCATTTATGTGGTGTATTTAAGACTTGAAACCGTCCAAAACAACTTGAATTGAGCGGTCCAGAAGATAGCTCCTAATCCAATGAAGCAGTTTATCATCGACACCATAAGCACGCATTTTTGAAAAAGAGCTTGATGCCAAAATCTGTCAAATGCTTTGGAAATATCGAGTGCCACAGCTTTGCTTTCTCCAAAATGGTACAAAGATCGGTTCCACTGTTCGGTCAGATATACCATCAAATCACCAGTGGAACGTTGCCCACGAAATCTGTACTGCCGGTCACTAATAATTTCGTTGGTTTCAAGATTATGCATGAGCTGAAAATTGATCAGCGTTTCCATGACCTTGGAAAGAATGGATGTAAGTGCTATGGGTCGGTACAAAAAAGGAGACGACGGCTCACCTTTTTTGGGTATGGGCTGGACAAAGGCTGTTTTAAACTTCTCGGGAAGAGTCCAGAAGAATAGGATAGATGGAAAACGGTTACGCAACGGTAATGCCAGCTTGGAAGAACACCTCTTCAGAACTTATGGGGAAGTACCATCTGGCCCAGCGGATTTGTGGATGCTGAGATCGCTTAAAACGCTAGCAACTGCACGAGTACGAATGAATATCTGTCCCATAGAGTGTTCAATACTCGGAGGTGCCGACGGCATCAATGCACAATCTGGAAACGTGGAGCTAGCTGCAAACTGTGCAGCAAATAGATTGGCTTTGTCTTTAGAGTTGACAACTGGAGTGTCATTATAAATGAGCGTTGGAATGGACGACGAGGCTGTATTTTTGATTCTTTTCGCGAATGACCAAAAATTTTTTACTACCATTGGGACATTGTATAGGGTTTTTCAATAAGAGCACTTCAACTTTTTTTTTGAATAAAACACAAACTGTTCGACTTTTGAACTAACTTTTTTTTTTATTAACGAATTTGAACATATACATATGATACATTTAAGTATGAAACTCGATTTCTTTTGCATGACCACCGCGTGCACGTTTTACGAAGTGAAAATCATCGCTGAAGATGATTTTTCGGTGAAAATCTGCATCATTTTCGATTTGCTCTTGAGCCCAATTCACGAATCGGCGTCGCTTCAAATGGTCAAACGGCTTTAGTTGTTGTGTCAGCTTGATCTTATACGGATGTAGGCCAAGATCTTTACGTAAAATCGATTGTCGAACTTGTTAAATGGACCGTAAAATGGCCGTAATGCTCTTAAAGTAGCGGCAACAGAACGATTATTTTGATAAAAAATTTGCACGATTTGCAATCGCTGTTCACATGTGTAGCGTTCCATGATGAAATGTATTCTAATGAAGTTTCCAAATGACAAAAGAACAATAAACAATATGGCGTCGTTCGCCGTCCCTATCGGAGAAAAGTTGAAGCGCACTTATTGAAACACCCTATAGTAATTTTTGCCTCAATTTTTGGTCGTAGGCGAATTTGACTTGCCGAAGATGAGCATTGCAATCATTTCTGGCTCGTTTAAAATTTGTTCGGTTTTCCACTTTGCTTTGTAAACCCGACAGCAAACTTCTCTAATCCTAGAAGCCTCTTTACAGCACGAGTCGTACCATCCATCATCCTTTGGTTTAATAGACTTATCTGTGAAGGGGATAAACTTTGTCATACCAATAAGAATGATGTTTGTGATTGCATTAGCGGCGGCATCAACGTTGCTATCGCGAGACTATCCCAAAGAAGTTATTAAGGCCGTCCCAATTGGCTTTCTCGTATTGCCATACTGTTTTTTTGGGAGTTTTTTCTCTAACTGTGTGGTTTATTAACGAGAAATTAGGTGATACAACACAATTGTCAGACGAGCCTAGAGGCGATAATACATTGACGGAGTAATTATCAGGACGAGAGGTAAGGAACAAGTCAATGGTGTTTGCGGCATGATCTGCAATGTCAGGTATTCTTGCAGGCTCATTTACAAGCTGAGTAAGGTGATTTAACTCAGCGAACAACTCAACATCCCTTCCTACGGGTGTTGTCTAGCCAGAATGGTGAAGCCACCCAGAATTGTGTACATTGAAATCGCCCGCAATGACGATTTCAGTGTTATCATCATTTGTGACAATTCTTGTAATTGAGTCAGACAGTGCATCAACTTCATGAAGAGTTGAAACTCTGTCTAAGTTCTTAAAACGAATTAGTTGATCTTAAGAAAGATGGAAGAAAAAACACGAGTTTATAGTGAACGATAACCCAACAAAACAATAAGGTTTATGCCCCGTTTCACAGTGTGTGTTTAAGCACCGTTTTAACTTCTAAAAGAGCTTAAACTCTCGTTTAGAGAAAAATTGTGTTTCTCAGTGCAATATCAATTTTTTTGTTCGTTATAAAGTTTGGACCTTAACATTATGTGTGAAACACTATATCATTTAAATGGCCGCCTCGAGATCTATTGCAACAGTCGATCCTTTTGAGGTGATTTTTGGCCACTTTTTTACACATTTCGGCGGTATCTCGGCCATAACTTGACGAATGTTGGCTTTTAAGGGCTCTAAAGTTTTAGGATTATCGACATAAACACGGTATTTTGCATAGTCCCAACAAAAAAAGTCAAATTTCGTCAAATCGCATGATTTCGGCGGCCAATTGATGTGAAATTACGGGCCAGGAAACTTCTCGCGCAATAAGCCCGTTATCATACGACCATAGCGCTCCGCATTGATGGCAACTGTCACACCTTCATCATTAAAAATACGGTCCGATTACGCTTCCAGCCTCTAATGCGCACCACACAGTGACTTTTCGTAGGTGTAACAGTCTATCTATAATTACTTGAGGATTTGCAGATCCCTAAATGCGACAATTATGCTTGTTTAAGTACCCACCGAGTGAGAAATGGACTTCATCGCTGAAGAAAATTTTGCTTGAAAATCGTCATTCACAGCCTTGTGTAACCTCCAAGCACACATTGGACGCATATCCTGCATTGTGAATGGTCAGCAGGCTTCAATTGTTGCGTGAGCTGAACCTTATACGGACGTAGGTGTAAATCTATGTGAAAAATACGCCATACTTAGCCGTAAGTAAGACAGGCTCAATTGCTGAGAACGTCGGTAAAATGATATATTCGGTTCTTCATCAACACTTTCAATTGAAGCAGCAATATTTTCATTAGAGCGTACATTACTATGATGTACAGGCCTTTGCACATCCGTGACGCATCCAGTTTCTTCCAGTTACTTCACTATCTTTCCAATTGCTTCACCGATTTGCCTATGAATCCATGATGAGAAATAGAGTCGGCGTTGGAGTTTTCTCTGAAAATCTTAATCTTTCAAGGTGCTACAAGCTACCCGACTCTGCTAGCATTTTCCAGGCGACGATCACAGAAATAAGGGAGGCAAGTAGTGCCATATATCATAATACGGAGATAACTTGCAGGGTTGGCATATGCGTAGACAGCATATCCGCGATATGCAGCTTGGATGTTATAGTTATAATAGGATCTGTTGTCATTTAGCAACCGTGCGCGTATTTTTGGTTCCATGCTGTTATCGGCTGCTACGTTGACCCGAGTTAGTTAAAGGACTGCACCACTTCAAAATTCACGTTCCACTATTTTAATTGCGGGATCAATCTTGGATCTTCTACTCCCAGACGTGTACTTTGTTTTGCTTTCATTTATGTGTAGCCCGATATTTCGTGCTTCCTGCTCGATCTTGATGAAAGCTTCCTGTACAGCTCTTGGGTTTCTACCAACGATGTCAATGTCGTCTGCGTAAGCCAGTATCTGAATGGACTAATAGATAGAGGATTGTTCCTCTCGCCGTTACGTCATAGTCTCGGATCACTTTCTCCAACGCCAGGTCGAAGAGAACGCAGGCCAGTCCATCCCCTTTATAGATGTTGAATGTGCTTGATAGTGAACTGGATATTTTTACTTGGTGTAGTGAGTTTTGAAACTTTAAAACAATCTGATCAGTTGTTTATTTGCCTGGGATGAAGCCACGCTGGTATGAACCAATGATGTTGTGTTTAAGGATAGAGGAGAAAACCTTATACACGGTACTCAACAACGTTATACCATGATAATTACTGCATGTTGTGATATAACCTCTCATATGTATGGGGCACAGGATGCCTCTTCGCCAGTCTTCTGGGATCGCTTCTTCCTTCCATATTTGCATGAATGAATTGCTTGATGTATTGTAGGGTCTCCTATTTTAATCAGTTCCGCTGGGATCACATCTGATTCCGGGGCCTTATTATTTTTGAGCCGATTTATCGCTCTGCTAACTTCATCTGCGCTTGGTGGTAGCAACATAGTATGGTCTTCGGTCATTTGTGGAGCCTGCAACTCCCCAGTTAGCTGGCCATTTAGCAAGTCATGAAAGTGCTCTTCCCATCTCAGGCCCAGGACTTACTCTCTCTGCATTTAGGGCGAGTCCTATCACTTGACCGTAGTTGCAAAGGGCAGCCGTGTTGACTGGAACCTGATTCACGGATGCATTCTTCGTTATGATGCAATCCGCGCTCGGAGCACCATACCAACAGGATAGTGGTCCGAGTCGACGTTGACACCTCGGTACGTTCGTATCGTCATCAGGTTCGGATTGTGGCGGCGGTCTATCAACACGTGGTCTATCTGGTTGCGTGTGGCACAATCAGGAGATACCCAGGTGGTTTTGTGGATATTTTTACGCGCAAAACTTGTACTCGCAACGACCAAATTATTGCTTGCTTCCATCTCTATGACTCGTTGTCCATTGTCATTGGTATTACCGTGTAAGCTATGGGTGTCAATTTACTGCCTGAATACTGGCTCCGTATCTATTTAAGCATACATTCCCCCAGAATGTTCGACTGATTCAAAGAATTCTTCTTATTAATCATCTTGGGAATCCTCTGTAGGTATGTGAACGCTTATGTTTTGCAATCTGCCCCGCACGCGCAGAGTGCATAGTCGTTCATTTACAAGATGTCTTGCATGACAGCTGTAATGTATGTCATATTCTGATTTTTGTAAGACACCATTCCCCGTCCACCACATTTCCTGAATTGCTTTTATGTCAGCATTATATTAAGACAGGGTATCGGCTAGATGTTGTGCAGCTCGACCTCTATACAGTGTGCGTATGTTTCATGAGAAAATTCTTAAATCGTTTAGCTGTTTTCGTTGCCGTGGTCGTCGTCGTTCATCTCAGTGTATCCGAGGCTGATTTTGGGTTCCGTAATAAAGTTCTTTTTTACTGGCTTTTTCTGTATTGTAGGAAAATTAACGGCGGCCACCACGTGGAGATCGCACTTCCACCAGTAAGAGATAGTTACGGCCACTTGCATTTTGATGCATTTCGTTTTATTCCCCCTATTCTGCTGATGGCTGACAAACCAAAGTGAAATATACTAAACATAAAACAGGACAAGTGTAGAAGAGTGTATGGAACTTAAATTTTGAATTTTTGTATAGGATTACTTGTCAGTACATAACTTGCCAATAGATGGCTTATAAATACAGACATTAATTTTGTGAACATAGCATCTGTCCATAACCGTAAGACATCTAGGTACTTATTATCTTTGCTCATAGTAACTACTATCGAAAAAGAAAATAAAACACGCTCTTTATTACAGAAATCCCTATCAGAAAATACCTTAAACTTTAATAATCTAATCGTAGCTAATCATTGCAGAATAAGAGAAAAACACGAGAACTAGTTGGTCTTAACTAAGACATCTTGCAACAGGAAGACTGACTGTATTTATCTCTATAATCTCCAATCTAGTTATTTAACATTGGAAGATACTCTTAATGCCTTTCCTTCTTTATAAGTAATTTTTTTTTACTCTTTCTTTTTGGTATTTAGTGAATATGTCATTTCTTGAATACATGTGGTAAAGTTACTTACTTACTTACTTTCAAATAATTTCCTGTTCATTGTTTTGTGACTGAAAAGTTGTTACTATGTTTGTCCTTTATCGACGTTGCCCATTCAAACACAATCAAAAAAATGTATTCGTTAAAACAAAAACCATTTCATTTTTATTTGCATATACACATAACACACAAACTAACACACACACACACATCAATACATATACTCAAATTGATTATGGATATCATACATAAAAACTGTTTGTGTTCACCAATATCATCATCATTGTCATACCATAAAGCTATAATTTCAATCGATAGTGATAATCATAGTGGGGAGTACCCATACCGCCGCCGCAGCCAACCATACGACACATATCCCGGTGAATTTTTATTTTCAATTTGTTCAAAAATCTATTAATTCGAAATGGAAATGACGATGACGATGCCGGACGACAATCAGCACCATCGAATTGCGACAACGACAATATCGTCAAAGGCGACTGTTGAAGATGCCACTGCATCTGCATTAGTGACTGACGCAGATGATATTATTATGTCCCCTCGAGGCAAAAATCTCCATTCATCCATAAATGTTGATCATGATGATGATGATGATGATGGTAGAAATCGCACCACAACTACCACCGCTTATCAAAATGTCATTTCTAGTTCGAAAATCGCTGGCCGAGCGAATGAATCGTCTTCGTCAACTTTGATCAAAACAAAGCGAAGCGAAATCGCTGCAGGCACAACGTCGACGACGGCAATTATTGATGATGACCGTATACCAGCGGTCGATATAAGTTATGCAGCGAAAATTTCATCCGGAAATTGGGTATTAGCCACGAGAAATCTAGGGTCATTGACATCGACAACAAAAGCATCGGCGGCATTTCTATCAATGTCCATAGGCGATGGAGAGCAATCATTTTCAAAGTTAATCATGGACACCACACGGTCGCCATTGTCGCTAGTGCCTTTCATAGATAACAGCCAACAAAGACACCACTCATCTCAAAGAGTTTTCACATCAAATGTCGGACCGCCAGCTTATTTGCGTTGGCTGTGTGCCCGGATGCGTCTGCAAGGAGGAGGTACTCTGTGTAAAGTGATTTGTCCTAGGATCGTATTTAATAGTGTATGTGTTATCTGTAGTTTGTGTTGGTAAGTGTTCAAAAGTGTATGTTGATTTTCTTTTTTGTACGTACATTTTAGTTTGTTAGACTTACACAGTACATTCTAACTATGTTAGTGTATAAATGATGATCTTGCGCTGAGTCTAATTCAAATCTCGTTATTAAAATGTTCATAATGAGAGTAATTAAAAAACATAAGATAGTTAGTCATTCAGAAAAAAATAAATAAATAGAAAAGGTTTGAGATGGTTACCTTGTGGAACGCATAAATCAATAGAACAACTTAGAGTAGTGACTCGTTTACTTAGATTTTAATAGTGTATCGGAAACTTTAAAAGGCAACCCATAAAATATAAATATAAACTTCATATAAATACTTTAATTGGAGATACGCATATGTGCAAAGCTTGAATCGGGTTGATTTTTAAAAAAGAATATTTTAGAGACTCTCGGCTCTGGGGCCCAATCACTCTGAAAATTTTTACAAAAAGTGTTGTCATCGGAGATACACATGAACGACGAGTATTTATTTATATGAAATACAAAGTGAAGAAAGAAATATTGGAATTAATCTACGCGAGTGGATGACCGTCTACGATGGGTGCCCGATTTTGACTGACTTCTTCTCCGATCGGCTCTACATCACATTCGTCCATCTTGAAGATGTGTCGTCCCTGGCATATCTACGCATCCAAAGCACCATCCTCTGGGGGAGTTAGCCATGGGCGCCATGGTCTAAGCCATCCTTCAAGCGTAGGCTTGGCAGGCCTCGCTGTTTTGTTCCATAAATCCTACCGCAAAGAACTTTTCGAGCAGGATGCTCTTCGCTCATGCGAGCTACGTGTCCTGCCTACCGAGTTTAATTCTCCTCACAATGTTGACATCGCGGTAACGCTCGTAGATCTCATGATTTCGATTCTCCTTCCTCACATACGGGACGAACAATTATCTGTAAGACTTTTCTCTCGAACGTGGCTAAGACGTCAGAATGTTTTTTTCTAAGCACTCAAGTCTTGGATCCATAAGTAAGTACTGGTACGAATATTGTCTTAAACACCAGTAGCTTGGATGTAATGATTAAATTCCTGGATTTTAAGAGTCTTGACAGACTATAGTAGGCTTTGTTGGCTTTAAGCAACCGTGCGCGAATTTCTGGTACCATTCTGTTATCGGCTGCAACAGTTGACGCGAGATAGTTAAAGAAATGCACAACTTCAAATTCGCGCTCCACTACTTAACTGAAGGACCAATGTTGGATCTTCTACTCACATACGTGGTCACCATGTACTTTGTTTTGCTCTCATTTATGTCCAGCACCAGATTTCGTGCCGTCGGCTCGATTTAGATGAAAACTTCCTGTACAGCTCTTGGGTTTCTACCAACGATGTCAATCTCGTCTGTCTAAGCCAGTATCTGAATGGACCTATAGAGGGTTGTTCCTCTCGCCGTTACGTCAGAGTCTCTGATCACTTTCCCCAACGCCAGGTTGAAGAGGACGCAGGCCAGTCCAGCACCTTGTCGGAGCCAGTTTTAAATGTTGAATGGGCTTGATAGTGATTCGGATATTTTTAACTTGCTTATTGGTCATGGTCAACCTACATAGTTTTGTCAGCATTCCTTGCACTCTGTATTGTTCTTGTTCACGGACGAGATTCTTCTCCCAGGCTGCTTTCTTTCGCTGGTGAACTGTTTTTTCATATCTTCTGAGCTCTTTATAATCATCTTCGCATGCCCCTGTTCTATGTGATTGTTGCATTGCTCGGTACGCAACATTCCTTCGTTCAATCGCTAGCTTACATTCAACACCGAACCAGTCGTTCCGATCTCTACGATTTCTACCTAAGATGAAGTCAGCAGTACTAATGACAGTATTCTTAAGGCGTCTCTATTTCTCATCTACGCCCGACATCTCAGCCCCAGGACTTACTCTCCCTGCATTTAGGACGAGTGCTATCACTTGACCGTAGTTATTTCTGGTCTCTTCGTTGCGAAGGGCAGTCGTGTTGACTCGATCTGATTGAGCCTCCCGAATGGCATTAATATTCAAATTGTTGAAAGCTCCTTCTATGTAAAGGAAGGTGTTAAGAGTGTATTGTTTATATTTAAGGGAGTGCTCAATCGTACGCACCACCTCGTGTAGGACATTCTCCATAGACCTGCAAGCCTTCCTGACCTTCAGGAGAGCATAGCCTATACGATGTGCAAGAATCTTCGCACGCAGGGAAGTGGGTATTTATTAAGATGTCAAGAGATTCGGCCGTTGGTTCTGTCCAACTACCATCCGATCTTTTAATAAATGTTGGACAACATTTTGCAAATTCTGGCCGAGTTTTTGGCAATCCTTGTAGGGGCCAGATCTTCACTCAAGGTGGGTGCTTTCTTTTGCTACGGCTGATTGGACGTGCTACTTTCATGGCCGAATCCATGGATGCTCCAAAAAACTTTATTTTGGAGTCTAGATCCGCGGTCGTAGTTGGTTCAATATTAGGAATTTTGCCCAGTTTGGATTGGATAACTTTGCTGAACTTTGTCCAATTTGTTCTTTTAATGTTCCTGTACGGTTTAGGGTAGTCCGTCTGGAGGCACTGGTCGAACAGTATATATTTGTGATCAGAATAAGAGCAACACTGGAGACTGTCCAGTTGTCAAACCTGAAGTAAAGATTGTTAGTAATTAAGGTAATATCTATTACCTCCTCCCATCCGCTATACATATCCGTACTCGTAAAAATAAAGGTGGGAGTTCTACCAGTATTGCAAATGTTTACTTTAGAATTTATAACAAAATCAAAAAAATCATTGTCATCCTAGCTAAAGCAGCACATATTATTACCCTTGATCATCCTTTAAAAAATGATTTAATATTTACCTGCGAATTGAATGGGATCAACGACAAAGATCTTGACGACGACAATAGGAGCCACTTACGCGTAACACTCGTCGCACATCATCGTAGTGCACCTGAGTTCAGCCTTTTAAGAACACTTTTCCTGTATTTCCAAAGGCTTAAAAGCCTCCATTCTGAATGGGGCACTACTCACTCACTCACTGTCGAGAGCAGACTTTTCGTCGTTTCCTAAAAATGTGAATTTTGAGCAATTTTCCGTCATTTTCAAAACTGCAAACAACAACAATTTCAATGTGAAGAACTCCTTCACATGTCACAGCCATGAGGGAAAATGGAAAAGGATTTATTATCATTATGTGAAGTGCTCACTCTCACATAGATATGTATGTACGTGCATACCATTACATTTCCTCTTTTAGTCGGAAAAACGTCTCTTTTTGGTTGAGTTACATAATAGCTACAGGTGTTTTTTGTTGGTTTTTACCTTTTGTGCGGAAGTCCATATAGCACGCACCGGAAACAAAGTCAAACAGCTTCAGATTTGCCTTTTAAATTCTGAATTGCACTCGAGAATGCCACAGACTGCTGAACAGGGAGCAATAAAAACGAATTTAAAGAATTTTTTTTTTTGTAGTAAAACTCGCAGCTCACCTTAAGCAAACCGAAACGTGACAGCAGAGGTAAAATTATTCAGTCCTTTAAGCCTTTTTTTGATGTCTCTTGACTATACGACTATAATAATATTTAATAATAAATAACACCAATGAGCGCACTTGAATTCAATCTGAACGAAAGTTAACTCTAGTAGGCCAATTTATTTCCCATAAATATACCTCTGGCCGTTGTTTTAGATTTCAAATTAATTCGGTTATTCGTATGCTGTTAATTCTCACGGTAACTGCTCAAAGCTTAGTTGAATTATTGGATAGCGAAAGCTATTCCACCGACGACCCGAGAAGTCTGGTCTGGTAAACAGACAAATGGAATTTGAAGTAAAAGCTGATGTCTTGGATACAACGTATTTAGAAATCGACGTTATCGAGACCTGTACCAAAAATAACCTAGGAAGTGGTGTCAAAGGCGCTACAATAACTATTTATTCAGACGTTTTGAACGCTCTTCGGTGGACTTGAAAGGCTGGTCAGATTCAGTGCTTTGTCGCTAGGCAATCTCTCGTCTAGTCCATTTGAACTAGCCAGATCTGGTTCAGTCATCTACTTTTAAGCTGGGAGCCCTTCTGTGTAGTCAATAGTGGTGTAATGCCACATCAAGATTTATTTATCGCACTATTTGAAGTCCCACCTCTCGCAAAAGTCTGGCAAACGTCCGAGATTAATCACGCAAAGCTTCTCAATTCGCCGTTCGAATCCGGCAATAAATTGTAGGTCCCCTCCATTTGTGTGCAAAAATATACATGCTCAACACAAATGGTTGCGAGAAGCTAGGCCTTGAATCGCAATTATTAGAAAACCTCAGGACATAGACGATATACGAAAATAGTCAAGCCAAGATGTCCTTTCCTTAAATAAGGAAATGCGCTCTCTTGCGTGCCATTGGTGCTTGCGAAATCATGTTAATATACTGAACCTATCTCCAGTCACAATTTACTGGCCCTGTCTGGAGAAGGAAGAGACAACTGAGCATTTTCTCTGTAAGTGCCTTGGTCTAGTGGGACAAAAAATGATCACTATTCCTAAGACTGTAACACCAGGGACGTACTCACTTCCATGAAAAAGAAAGAAAGCTCAATGAAACCATAACATTGTATTGTGATCAGGACTGTACATCTGTGCAAAATTTCAATTGAATAGATTGATGACACAGATAAATCTTTGAAAATTCTACAGCACAAGTCTATCATCGCAACAGCTCATTTGCACCACAACATTGCAATGTCACGGGGACTACATGTTTGTGCAAAATTTCAACTCAATTGGACAACGAGAAGTTGATAAAAATCTGCATGTATCTTCAGAGTCCATAACCAGTCCAGCCGTTGGTGTGAGTCCCGTGTTTTCACCAAATTTTGTACGACATTTTCTTGTGATTTCGAACCAATTGTCTTTAAGATCTTAAATACTCCAATCAAATCCACTTAACCCCAGCCAACGCGCATATCAGACTGGAAAATCAACAGAAACGGCACTTCATAAGCTGACAACTGAAATCGGAAACACACTCCGAAGCAACGAGA
Organism: Nephrocerus scutellatus; assembly: GCA_947095585.1. Taxonomy (NCBI): domain Eukaryota; kingdom Metazoa; phylum Arthropoda; class Insecta; order Diptera; family Pipunculidae; genus Nephrocerus; species Nephrocerus scutellatus. The sequence goes on from OX352761.1 coordinate 17,330,941, forward strand.
TGTTACAATGCGCCTTCGTCGACATCCAAGGCGCTTTCGACAACACTAGCTTCGAAGTAATTCAAACACAAGCTAGAACCAGGAAAATAGAACCAGACCTCTATCATAGGATGGGTCATGTGCATGCTAAGGGGTAAGAAAATTCGGGTCTGATTTGGTGACGAAACCATCACAATAGCGGCAACAAGAGGCTGCCCACAAGGAGGCGTTCTATCACCACTCTTGTGGCTATTGGTGATGGATCAGTTGCTCGACAGGCTTAAGAGTAATCTTATCACAAACATTGGCTATGCGGATGATCTACTCCTAATGGTTCGAGGTAAATTGAAAGAACGATAACAGAGCGCATGCAATTCGCTATCAAAATGGTAAACGAATGGTGCCAGGAGATAGCCCTAATTGTCAACCAAAACAAAATAGTATGCACCGTTTTCACAAAAAGAAAGAGAACAACTCTTCCCTTCCCTTCATAATATTCCAAGGCAAAATACTCCAAATAATGCCTGAAGCCAAATACCTGGGGGTAATGTTTGACAGAAAACTGACATGGAACTCCCATATATCATACATCACCAACAAAACTAAAAAAGCTTACTTCACTTGCCAACGCATGTTCAGTAAAACGTGGGGAGTAAACCCGCAAGTTACTCTATGGCTATACCAAAGCATTATCAGACCCAGGCTTACATACGCAGCTCTGATATGGTGGCCAAAAACAGAGCAGTGGAAGACACGCTCAAAACTCAGGTAAATTCAAAGACTAATATGTCTTAGTGCAACAGGTGCTATCAAGACTTGCCCAACAGCAGCACTGGACTGCACTCCTAGGACTCACACCACTTCACTTACACATCAAAAGCGAAGCGGGTGCAAGAGCCATTTCACTCAAGGTAACTAACCAACTCAAAGTCAATAGACCAGGATAGACCATATAGGCATCATCACCAAAATCAACTTGGAAAGCGAAATTGTCCTTCAATCAGGCTCAATAATAAAAACAACTAATTTCCAAAGGAACTTCTCAGTAAGAGTACCGGACCGTACTCAAGTTGAAAATATCATAAATAACCTCGCCAATCATGCATTTATCTGGAACACAGACGGATCTAAAACAAACTCAGGAACAGGGGCAGTGGTATTCGGACCCAGAATCACATTACGAATACCCCTAGGAAAATCCCAAACCGTTTTCCAGGCAGAAACAATAGCATTAGAAGCCTGCACATTAGAATGCATAAAGAGAAAATATAGAAGAACCGAGATCTATATGATCTCCGATAGCAAGGCCACTCTGCTAGTGCTAAAAGGCCCAGTTTTCAATTCAAGAACAACGTGGAGCTGCTACTGCCAACTAAACGAACTGGCCAAAACCAACAAGCTCATCCTGATGTGGTCTCCAGGCCATTCAGGCATTAATGGGAACGAGGCAACAGACCCCTGCGCAAAAGAGCAGGCGCGGAAGAGACCTTCACTGGTCTCGAGCCAAGCATTGCCTACAGCAAGAGCCACCTAAAAAACAATATAAAATAGTGGGAAAATAACGCCATAGAGGCTGAATGGGAATCATCAACTACGATGATACAAACCAAAAAGCTTCTCAAATACAAAAATACAACATTGCAAACACAAACAAAGCAATCAAGTTAAATCGACATACACTCAGATCCCTTGTCTGGTACATGACGGGACTTGGCCCATTTAATGGCCACTTAACAAAAATGGGGAAATCCCAAACAGATCGAGGCAAAGGAGACGCCAGAACACAAACTGTTTATATGCGTGATGCCCTCACCTGGGAAGACTTCAATACCTCAAGGCTCACATAGTTCTATGGCAGAATGCCGGACCTATCGACCTGGCAGATATATTGGCATTGATAAAAGGACTAAGCCATCACATAATGTGGTAGACATCTGGGATGCACAATAGACCTTAAGTTCGCAGTACACAAGGCTTACCAGCCCACCAACAATAATAATAATAATAATAATAATTGCTTGGTCCTCAAAATTCCAGACCCTATTGGCCCTAACCCCGAATTTCCATAAGAACAAGTCTTTTATAGTCACATCTTATTCCTACATACCGAATCTCATGCGAATCGCTTGAGAAATTGCTTTGTTCCCGAAATTCCAGACCATAATGACCATGTTCCAGAAATGCCATAGGAAATTCTTATAGGCGCATATTAGTTATACATACCGACTTTCACACGAATCGCTTGAGAAATGCCTTAGTTCAAAAGAAATTCTAGTTCCTATTGACCAAATCCCAGTGGATATTAAAAGTGTGACATAACAGAGGACATTTAACATTTGACTTTTTGAATATGTACTCCTTAAACCTTGTACTGAGATGTTGTCACATCAGTTGAATAAAACAATAAAATTGGTAACCGGCCGATTCCACTAGCACAATTCCACTGGACGTAAATCGCGTGCGCGAATTACCACCCTAAATGCGTTTGATTATCAAAAAGTTAATTTGTGCAAGTTGAATTGTGCCAAGTTGAATTGTGCCAAGTGGAATTGTGCCTAATGGAATTGTGCCAAGTGGAATTGTGCCAGTGGAATTGTGTCTAGTGGAATTGTGCTAGTGCAATTGGCCTAGAATCATTAAATTAAAATCTAAATAAATGTTGCATAGTAATTTCTTTCAATTTTCGTAAGCAAATCGAAAAAAAATAGAAACAAATAACAAAGGATAACTTGTTGTGGTAATTCTGAAAAATTGAACGGAAAAGTGTAATTCATACTCCGTCTTGCTTATTGATTGAAGGATCAAAGAAAAACAGCTGGAATAAATGAAAAGCAGCTTACGTTGAGAGAAATGAGAACAAAAAACGATCAAAAGGAAAATCACCCGGACGCTTCCACCCTTAAGTGCTGTTAGATTTTACAACGAGAATTGATTTTCATTTTAACGAGCGATATTTATATTATACTTTCGAGTCAGTACTCTCCACCTTGATACATTTAGACGAGTCCTTTAACAACATTGAAATAATGTAGAAAAACATAAAAGGAAAAAACAATGAATTTTTTTTTTGATTGGTCGCGGTGAAGTGAAAGTGTAGGCGAGGTGATGGAGCCTCCAGCTACTTCAAGGCTACTGAGATATTCTGAAGGGCACATATGCTCCCTCAAAGCCGTACAATAATTTCTTCAATTGGCTTTGGTGGCTGGCTATATGTAGTTACTTGGTGTACATGTGCGTTTGAGTGCGTTTGAAATTGAAATGCCGTCATGTATGCGGTGCGCTCCTTGTGCTCCCTTTTAAATATGCAAATTGGGAATGAAATTGAAAGTGGTGTGTAGTGTGGGTGTCTGTACAAAAAGCAATAACCAGAGCAGAGTAAGACTGAGCGGCGATAAATATGGAGATTGTGTGATGAATGAAAAAAAAGTCGCCCTTAGCCATTCTCAGCCAAGGCCGTTTCGTATTTTTCCTTCTTGTGTGCAAACGAAAATAAGGATTTCTGTTTTCTTTCATTTTGTTAAACACACTGGTGATCGTTTGGCACAATTACACATGCGCTCATGGTTAACGTGTATTCCATAAAAGATGTGACATGTGTTTACGTATCTACGAGTATATGGAATTAAGTTGTACTTTTCAAGTTTTAATGTCGTACACAAGATTTTTACCACAAGCAAACGCTTGAGAGCAAAAAATTAAATAAAACAGCACTCCTATTATAACAAGAAGGATTTTAAATTTGTCTTTAAGGTGATATCATTGCTCTCCCTACTTTGTTTAATACAACATTTAACATTTAAAATCAAGTCCAATGTTTACCGCATAAACGCCGGTGTTCCTCATGGCTCTGTTTTATCTCCGACACTCTTTCTGATTTTCATTAATGATCTCCTATCCACCACCTCTAATCCAATCCATTCTTTCGCTGATGACAGTACTCTTAGCTTTTCATATGACTTTCTTTCTTTCTGCTTTCTGCACGCCCCTCTTCGTCACAAGTGGAACATGAACAACAACGTATGTAAAGCACGTTAAATTCTGACCTTGACAGCATAACAAGGTGGGGACCACATAATAGAGTTGAATTTAACGCTTCTAAAACCCAATGCTGTCTTCTGTCGTCCAAACGTAATTTAAACCCCCAACCTTTATCCATGAATGGATCTTGCATCAAAGAAACTGAAAAACTCTCAATTCTCGGTATGTGCGATAACAACAAACTTCGTTGGAATGACCACATATTTGCCATCGCCAATAATGCTGCGAGATGTTTAGGTTTCCTAAAACGGTGCAAGATGTACTTCACTCCTTCAGATCTGGCTACTATTTACAAGGCGTTTATTCGCCATAAGCTTGAATACAACTGTATTGTCTGGGCAGGTGCCCCCAAGACCACATTGCTTAAAACTTATTGGTGTCGTACATATCGCGAAAACAATCGAATCGCTTGAACATCGTGGGAATGTTACTGTTTTATCGCTTTTTCCACAAGCGGTGTTCAAACGCAATATCCAGATGCATCCCGCCCATTCTACAATCTATCCGTAATACCCGTGCCTCAACTTGAGCTCACGGGTCCACCATTAAGCCTATCTTCGGACGTTTTCGAACATTTTGTGTTAGCAGTGCTTTGATACGTCCGGTGCGATTATTTCTATTTTTCTTGTGCGCCACTATCGGATCGTATTTGCACTATCAAATTTTGTTACACACATTCTGTGAAAGTTTCAGCTCTAGCATTTATTGTGTATTTGAGTTTTAGTGTCGTATTACAAACCAACAGACATTAATTTTTATATACATAGGAGTATATATATAAATTTAGTATTAATTTTAGAAAGTGCAACAAACAGTCCAGTACACAGCACACAATCATTATTAAGCCTGACCGTTTTTTCGTCGACTTTAGTTATTTATATTCACTGAAAAGTTTCCAGAGACTTCCAATCTTATATACAGAAATATCTAGCAAAGACCAGAACATTGTGGCACCTGCTTTTCCTTATTTACACTACGCTCGCCAGTACATAATGAGTTATCTAGCGTAAAACTTCTAAAAATAGATTCTATGTACAACAGTCATTCATAGTTGATAATTGATTTACTTATTTATTAGTCTACGGATGGCGCTGTGCGCTGTTAGCAATGACAATTTACAAATTTCTTAACTCTAAATTTTTATCCTTTTAATCTACTACTAACTACTTTCCGTAACTATATATATGTTCACCTTAAAGTCCACTTTAAATTCTCTATATTAACTTCACTTGCCCGTGTGTTTGTGGGTTTGTGGATTTGTGTGTCATGGAACCTTGCGATCAATTTTTGACCCACTTCCCAAAGTCCTATTTTATTGAAATTTTGCACACATGAATATCTCTGATGACAACACTTTCTGTTAAAATTTGAGGACCCTCGGGTCACGGGGTCGGTGGGCTCCCCTTCAAATATTTTTCAAAATTTTACTCGATTTTCTTTAAATGTTATACACATGTGTATCTCTGATATACAACACTTTTTGTAAAAATTTTGGAGACCCCGGGCCCGGGTTCGTGGGGCCCCAAAACTTTTTTAAAAAAAATTATCCCGATTTTCTTTAAATTTAATACACATGTGTATCTCCGATAGAAAAAACTTTTTGTAAAAAATTTGGAGACCCTGGGTGCCGGGGTCGTGGGGCCCCAAAATTTAAAAAAAAAATTTAACCCGATTTTCTTTAAATTTTATATACGTATGTATCTCCGATGAAAAACAATTTTTGTAAAAAATTTGGAGACCCCGGGCCCCAGGGTCATTGGGCCCCAAATTTTTTTTTAAAAAAACTAACCCGATTTTTTTTTAAACTTTATATACGTGTGTATCTCCGATGGACAAAATTGTTTGTAAAGTTTTTGTAGTGAGGCCCTGAGGTCCGAGGGGTGCCCAAATTAATTTTTTTAAATTAAAATTAGCTCGATTTTCTTCAAATTTTAACACATACCCATCTCCTATTAGAGAATTTACATGAAAAATTGTATTTTTATGGGTTGTTTTTTTTATTATTGGCAAAACCTTCGATGTATCCAACAACTTGTGAAGTAGTGATTATTGAGCAAATGTTGTTGTTTAGTGGATGAAGTCAGTTAAGCAGGGTGGTTTAAGTAAGATAAAGGCATAAATCGTTTCTCCAAACTTTAAAAATCTGGCCGTGCTATATGCACTATGAAGCTGCAATCCTTCATTAATAAGAGGCTTTGCATTATATTGTACAATCTTGCGTACTACCGAATGGTCGATTGTAGTGGGTTTGTTCTTTTACCGCGACCCTGAGAAGAGCGAAAAAAAAGAAGCAACTGCAAGGGAATTACTTCCTCTACCAGCAAACATTTAAGAAGTCGTAAATCAGCCTGTTGAGTACAGCTGACGCAGAAGATTTGAATGATAATACTGTCATAACCTTATGGGATAGCGGTGGCAACTGCTAAGAATTCACCAAACTTTTTATGAAGGAAAGTAAATTAAATTCGGACCTTCTGGACGAATCGTATCTATAAAGGAACAACTTTACACGAAAATGGGAGAAAGTTTCATTGTATATATGCAGTGGAAGTTACTTACACAATTATGATTTTGCGCAAAACAATTGAGGCAGATCTAGAAATTATTGGAAAGAGCTGAAAATAGTTGCAGACTACCGTGATGGACTCCTTAATGCTCACGAGGAGTAACAGGACCCAAAAAGAACAAAGCGTCAATTGAATTCTATAGTTTCCTGTTGACAAGAAGAGAGAAATAAATTAATTATCACCACGATAGGATGCAACCTTGCCTGACTTCATTCTGAACTCTTTTTAGAGCTTTTCTTGGAATAGGACGTGTCATTTGGACCCCCTTAGGTTGATTAGTTTTTTATTCAAATGGTTATCCTTCGTAGATACATTAATTTCTATTGCAATAAAGTTCGAAGGATGCCTCCGGGGTAATCCTGATAGTCATACATAATGAAGCAAATACTTTAAATCTTTAAGGCTAATGCCACACGAGCTCCAAAAAGGTCGCGCGGCAAATTGTCCGCGCGCCCGGAGAAAATTTCGTTGTTGTCACACGAGCTGCATTTTGACCGCGCGACAGCATATTTTGCTGATCATGCTTGTTGGTTTAGTTTGGTTATTCCAGATGAATACAGTTCAAAATTATGTTTTATTTTTATATTTGTTGCAAGAAGAAAGAAAGAATCAATACGATCCATGATTTCCTTTCCTAAATTCATTAATTTAATTTATGTATTGCAACCGGGAAATTTAAAAATGCATTTAGACTCACCTTGCCTTACAAAAATTAAATTTTAAATGACGCACTCCACGCACTCGGACGCTCATGTGTTCATTCTGATATATAATAGTACCCCTCATGACGCACTACGATGCCTTTGAAAAATTTAATTTTAAATGACGCGCTCCCATTTGGACGCTCGTGTGTTCATTCTGATATATAATAGTACCCCTCATGACGCTCTACGGTTCGCGCGCCATGAAGGGAAGTCGAAGGAACACCGAAGCTAAGGTATTATTAGAACTTGTAGAACTAGTCGATTACAACGATTACAAAGTGTATGAAACAATAATATACCAGCAGCTTTGATGTAATGGTTAGGTTCTTGGACTTGAAGAATTTTGACAAAACATAGTAGACAGGAGACTTTGTTGGCTTTTTTTCCCTTAACATTTAACATTTATTTATTTATATTATAAACATTTTGATTTATTTTTTTACAATATAAATAAGCAAATATTGCTACCTTAGGAGCATAGGGCAGAAACATAATTCCTTCATCCTCGTCGATCTTGCGCTAGTCGTTTATTTTCTCGTCACGTTCCAGTAGTCCCCGACTCATTCAACACTCATCCAAGTGATACGCGGGCGCCACCTTTGTCGTGTTTCTTGTGGATTCCATTCAAACGTAATTTTTGCAATTTCATCATCCGGTTTCCTCAGAGTGTGACCAATCCATCGCCACTTTCTTCGCCGTATCTCAATCGCAACTGTTTGATTAGATGTTAGTTGTTGCAGGTCGTTGTTTGTTGGTCGTGTTGGGCCAGAATATGCAACACACTCTTCTTCGACACTTATTGATGAAAACCTGGAGTCTTTTTGTTGCAGAATCTGTTACTCGCCAGGTCTCACAACCATAGAGATAAGGACTGATTTCACACTTGAGTTGAAGATGTGAATTTATGTGCGTCTCGAGATGTTACGAGAGCGCCACACTTTGTTAAGTTGGTGATATGCGTGGCGGGCTTTATTTATGCGAGACGATATATCCTGTCTCCGAACCGCCATCCGCATCATTTTAGTTATGCTCAGGTTGACATTCAATCCTACTCGTCTTGCAGATCTTAGAGATCAAACTTTCCATTTTTTACTTAATTTCCGTGATCGTGTGTGTCATAAGACAGATGTCATCAGCGTAATCAAGATAATTCAGCTTTTGAAATGGACGCCTTTGTATTCCATTCGGTGGTTCGATGTTTGTTTGTATCATTACACTATCTAGGACGACCAAAAAGAGCAGTGGTGATAATACACAACCTTGACATACTCCTTTGGTGATGTAAAAATTGGCACTTTGCTTGCCTTTGAAGTGAACACTGCACTTTGTTGGCTTAAGGTCATACTAAATAACTACCTTGATCATGAATGTTTTACCTTCTTTTTACTCTTTTTAATGTCCGCTCGATTTGGATGAGTAATTATTTGTACAGCTCTTGAAGTTCCTCGGATAAAATGAAAATAACGTCAACGCATGAAGGTGTTAAGAATTGCTCCTCTTTCTGTACTTTCGTACTTTTATCAGGTTCCGGTTATATATGTGTTCTATCAACTCGTGGTCTTTCCGATTAGCCAGCTAGGTGGCTTTGTGGTTTCTCTTAGTCGCAACGAACAATTTTTTTATTCTGCCATTTCTATGACTCGTTGCTCATTTTGTCTTTAGTGCTCTCATGCAATAAGTTTTCAGTGCTTTCGGTCACTGACATAGCTTTGTTTTGCTTGGAGATCCTGTTCAACAAATTCAAAGTATTATCTTTATCGTCCCTACTTTGTGGAGGAGGTTATGCTTTTGAATTAGCATAGAATTAAATGCAACCTGAAATAACCGGCTCGCAATGAGTCTCCCACTTCTTTGCATATTTAGAACGTGGATGAATAAACATACATTTTCACCAACCACATTTCTCGGACAAAAAAATGCCACCTTGTTTCCCCATTATATTTCTATCGAAATTCTACGCAAATTCACTTTTCCGCGTTTACCTTTTCACGCATTTTCCCTACCAAAAGTCTGCCGCAAAAAATATCTCCGCATACTTTGAAAATAGCAAAATATTCCATCAATTCCACAATGAAATTCATGTTTTTTTCCGGATTTTAGACTTCAAAATGTTTTCCCATTTCTGCTATCGCAATTCACCGAACGATTTTCTTTTTACGTTTTTGTTAGAATTGGGTCCCCTCTAGCACTTTGGCGTAGATTCGTTTTGTATATTTTTTGTTCATTCTCTCTGACAGGAAACAACGTACTTTGTATTGCGGTTTTGATGGTGCACTCAAAATGTTTAACCAAAATATAAAAACCAAACACGAAACTATCGGGGAAAGAATCCAAGGAAATATTTTAAATTTCATTGAATAACATGATGATGATGAAGCTGCGGGAATTATAATTTTCGCATCCTTTTGGCTTGTATGCGGAAAAGTGTTCGCCGGATGTAGGGATAGGATGGTTAAAGTTAAACATTTCAATGGAGATAAATACTTTCGTTTATCCAAGTCATTATACATCTCAAGCAAATTTTTGGTTATTTTATTATTAGTACTATTTCGTAAAATTCCTATATACTTCTTAATATTGAACTTATATTGGTTTTAAAAAAATCCGAGTAACATAAATAGTTTTTTTTAAAAAAGCAAATGCTTGCACTAGTCTAGTCAACTATTGGTTTTCATCGAAGATATTCTCTGACGGTTCCAAAGCTTCTATTCTGCTCCAATTCCTATCTCCTATTTCCTATTTTAGTCTTGAATGGACTACATTTATTTTTTGTTCGTCATGAATTTTTATGTTTTTTCAAAACCCTCTTAGGATTCGTTGAAGATGGTATCTTTTAAAAAACGCACTTTTATATTAAAACTATTTTGACCCTGCTCTTTCAGCGATTTAACAAGACCGGCCTAGTGCTATGAATTTAGGGCAACCATGATATTTCTTATACTATATACTGAAACTGAAAAACTATAAACCAACAAACCTTGCTCTTTAAATTCCGAAAATATTTTGCCATGCCTTTGTCGGTGACCTTTAAAGAAGTGGAATGCAGCTTAGTGATATTATGATAATAATAATAATATTTGGCGTGACAGAACGATGCGTTCGAAGGCCATTCGTGTTGTGCGTGTTATATTTTTGCACACAAATGGAAAGGATCTACAATTTAATGCCGTGTCCGAAAGGCGAATTGAGTAGCTTTCTATGGACGTCTGTCAGACATTCGCGACAGTTGGATTACATCGCCTGCCTAAGGGTAAAAATCTAATCAGTTGATGTGATGCTGGAATTAAGCCACACTGCTATTGGCCAATAATGACTAGCATATGGGGCTGTACTGTTTTGAAACATAGAGGAAACATCTTATACGCGGTACTCAAAAATTTGATACTACCGCGATAACTACTTAATCCTGACTTCTATCCTCTAAGCGTAATCTAAACCTCCAATCTTTATCCATTAATAGAACCTGCATCAAAGAAACTGAGAAACTCGCAATAGTCGGTATGTGCGTCAAAAACAAGCTTCGTTGGAATGACCACATATTAGCCATTTATAATAATAATAATATTTGGCGCGACAGACCATTGCGGTCCAAGGCCCAGCTGCTCGCGACCATTTGTGTTGCGCATTTATATTTTTGGATACAAATGTAAGGGACCTAAAATTTAAGGTCGGCTCCGAACGGCGAATTGAGAAGCTTTCCGTGACAAGTAATTACTCTCGGAACGTTTGTCACCGATTCGTGAGAGGTGTGACACCGTGAAAAATACTTTTGGGGTTACTGGGATTCGAACCACGAACCTCCTGCTCAGTAGCCATGCGCATTTCCACTGAGCCACGGCGCCCACTACGAAATGCTTAGGTTTCCTAAAACGGTGCAAGATGTGCTTCACTCCCACAGATCTGGCTACTATTTACAAGGCATATATTCGCCCTAAACCACTAGACCACATTGCATCTACTTGACAGAATTCAGAACCGCGCGATTAAACTTATTGGTGGCGCAAAACGAAAACGATCGAATGGTTTTAACCATTTTTCCGGTGTAGGTATTTTCTAAAAAAGTGCTAAATCTTAGCCACACTTTCCGTCTTCCTAATCGCTGCTAAAATTATGGCGATCAGTGAAGTATTGTCTTGGCTGAAGTGATATCCGTATATTCTCGGATAGCTAAGCTGCACTGAAATCCCTGGAATCAGTATCTACAAATTCAATTCTAGCCCTTAACTGCCGATCATCTCACGTGGAGATGGCGGAGCAGTTCAATATCCACCTGTGTTGGGTGCCGCGGTACAGAGACACTCCGGGTAACTGTATGGACGACGAACTCACAAGGCAAGGAACAACACTATCCTTCTTGCCTCAATATGTTTCCATAGGTATACCAATCGCTACATGCAAACTCTTGTTAAAGTGGGATGGTAATGTAAAAACTAACTGTAGGTGGTCAAACGGTGCAACTTGCATAGCGACAAAACAGATCTGGCCCCAAGATGGTTTCGAAACGCTCCAAGTGTTGGATCTCTGAAAAAAGATCGCACATTGGTGCTATTGTAGGTGTTCATCAGTCATTACTGGACCCTGTCTTCTAGGTAAACATGCAGCAAAACTTGGAGTCTTCTCGAACGACTTCTGCAGAAGCTGCATGGATGACGAGGAGGAGGAGGCATATTTTTTGCACTTATCCAGCCCTCTGCCAAAAACGTAAACACCATATGGGAGCTTTCTTCTACAGAGACACTAATGATCTCATCAACATTGACATTGGTATTCTCCTACGCTTCACACGAAGTTCTGATTGGGTCATCGAGTAGGTGGAGGGAATTTTCCCTGGTTCGTGTGGTATCACAATGGACCATTACTGGTCTAAGTGTGTAGGTTTTACTGACAACCACCATAACCTAACCTAATCTAACCCTTTTAACACACTGTGTTCAAATAAGATATCCCGATGCATTCCGCCAATCCTCCAACCAATCGACTCAAGGGCTTTCCATCAATCCTTGCAAAACCGTTTAAGTGCCTTTCAAAAAACGAAGATTGCCCGATATGGGACCTGCCAATCCTCATTAGGAAGACGGCCGCTAGATGCGCTATCAAGCTGCAACTAGAATATGGGTACAAACTAGGTGACTACGTGGAACACCTGAATATTCTTGACTCAATCCGTGAAAGAGACATGTTTTGTACTATCCCAGACACCATGACCAGCGAGTACTATTTCGGTTATTTGAGGTAAAAAATTTGGGACCGAGTAATCTAATGGTGCTCCAGCACTGCGCAATAAAGCTCTGGTCCGGTACACAGACGGATCGAAGATGGATTCTGGAGTGGGGTATTCGGACCCAATACCAATGGGTAAGAGCCCCACTGTTTTCCAAGCGGAACTCCATGCCATTGAGGTCTGCGCTAGGATAAGCTATAGTAAGGGTGTAATAGGCGCTACGATACGATCTTTGCAGATAGTCAGGCAGCACTGAAAGTGCTATCGTCCAGCATATTGTACTATAAATCAGTTAAATGCTGCTACGATGCGCTGCAATCCATAGCAGGGCTCAACAGGTTGGGTTCCTGGTCACCAGGGTGTTGCAGGCAACGAGCATGCAGATGAACTAGCCAGGGCTGGTTCAGAATCTGCATTCTTAGGACTGTGACGTCAACTAGACTGCCACCACAGCGATGATTAATAAATCGTAAAGTAGACTTCCTCTGGCCCACTTGGGTAATATCCCAGAGCGCAGACAGTCCAAAACGTTTAATCAGGTCCTTTTCCTATAAGGAAATACTTGATCTAGACAAGGATAGCATCAGAAAGCTATTGAGCTTTTTCACAGGTAACTGTGGCTTGCGATATCACCTTAGCAAAATTAATCTGGGCTCAAACACAGAATGTAGGTTCTGCTTGGATGAGGATGAAACATCCGGGCACATCCTCTGTGACTGTCCAGGTTTTATTTAGTTAAGGAGACATTATTTTCACAAGGCATTATGTTCTTCGGCGGATCTGCATAATTCTGCCACTAAGAACATACTATCCTTCATTAGGAAAGTAGTAAGTCTCTTAGATTAGTAACAACCTATGATACAATAGATCTTTTTAGATCGCAGCCAGTTTGGCTAGAGTTTTGTCATAAAAAAACTTCCCGTGTCCGTGGCTGGCCGGCTGACTGGCTGGCTGACTGACTGGCTGACTGGCTGGTTGGCTGGTCAGATGTTGTGATAAATTTTTAACCCACTTCCTAACGCCCGATTTTATTCAAACTTTGCACATATTTGTATCTCCCATGACAATATCTTTCTATTAAAATTTAGGACCCTCGGGGTTCGGGGTCGGGTGGCTCCCATACAAATATTTTACAAAATTTACCCAATTTTCTTTTAATTGTATGCGCTAGTGTATCTTCGACGGACAACACTTTTGTAAAATTTTTGAAGTGGTTGGACCCCGGGGTCGGGGGGCTCCCATACCAATTTTTAAAAATGTACCCGACTTTTTTCAAATTTTATTCACATGTGTATCGCCGATTAGAGAATTTAAGATTACAATTATGGGCTATGGATCAGGCAAACAATTCTTTACATCTTCTGCAGTTCTTAAAAGCTTTTCTGGTAGGCAGATGTTTTGCTCTTATGTCTGGATATTGTAATTCTCCCTTACTTTTGGTCAGCGGATGGAAGTTTTTGCTATCAACGAACTCGGCTCTTTGGATGTTGAATTAAGAAATGTCTACATTGCTTTCCCATGATAGATGGACTTACACTCTTGTCTTTTTTCGTGTTCCTGTATGATAAAATGCATCCGGACTGAAATTACTGTTTTTTATATTTGTATCTGCATGTATTTGCTTAGAGACCTACATTTAAAAGAATTCGGCAACATTTTACGCCGACTCTTTGTTAAGAGAGACATATGCCAAGATTTATGTCGACAGACCACATCCTGCCATTTTTGCTTTTCACTCCAACAACGAATACATTCCGAGTATAATTATTACTAATCAGATTAGTGCGTTTATCATTTGCCCCGACGCGGAACATCCTTTTGCACTTTTAATGGCAAAAAATGTAAAAACCCGTGGCTGTAAATACTGTTGTGCTGTACTTAGAAGTACTCGAGCTTTATTTCTTTCTTTCTTATTAGAATTTCAGTGTTACCCTTAGAGGGATTAGATTAGCCATTTTCCGCTGCTATCACCTCTTCCAACTGTCATTTCCGGAATTTTTTCATTCCAACCGTTGGGAAAATATATTTTACATTTTACAGTTGCTGTAATTCCGCTTTCATTTGGTTTGGAAGATAAATAATGGGGAGTTGTGCTTCTGGGTAAAACTTTTTCTCCCCCTAAAATTCATAATTTAGCTCTTCCTCTGCATTATACGTTAGTTACTCAGATTCTGGTGCGATTTTCACTTATCTCCTCTTACTCATCGTTATGGTAAACCCTCCTGGAGTTACTCCAGTATTTGCTTTTTGTCCATTTCACCCACATTCCTTGTGCACACATTGTTTGCCTGTGTTAGCCTGGATTTGTAGAGATTTTACGATTATTATTAAAACGATTTACGATGTTGGAATCCATTCATTTGCCTAGCAGTACATATAGTAAAAGTTAGTTAGTTACCTCAGTCATTCTCTGTATTCATCCTCTTAGTTGTCATGAGAACTTTGTTATCCTTTCTCTTTGTGGTGTTTTACTTTTTTTTTTGTAAATGATAATCAGAGGATGATTTTTTGCTGCTTATCCCCTTAGTTAAATAAATTGTCCATTTAGAATTGCATTGTGTCGACGACGATGACGATGACAAAGAAAAACTTTAAATTTCCATCAGTTTGGTTAATATACTTCTGCTTTGCTTTTAAGGACATGGTTTACATTTAATGCATTTTATATCCTTTCCCATTTTTATTTGACAACAGGAAAAAAACTCATTTGGAATAAAAGGTGGACAGAATTCGCTGCCTCTATTTAAACTTTAGAATTTATAATTCTTGTACTATTGCTGTTGAAATTTGTTCTTAGAATCCTTGTGGCATCGTTTCCTTATTAAAATATCTCCCTGTTTTGTGATGTGAATCCTTGAAAGATATTTACACACGTTAAGAAATGTTTGGTGTGATTAATTCTTTTACTCTTTTGATAGACTTTTGTCAGTGTCGGTTGTCTAGTGGTTAGCATCGTTGGCCCCTACTCGAAAGATACCGAGTTCGATTCTTGGCGAGTCCATAAAAACGCACGCAATAGTCTCGCCGCACTGATCTCCTAAATTACACAGGTACAGATGTTATGATGCAGTATTTTACTTGTACGGTTGAGTTGCTGTATGAAGTAATCAAGATATAGAGCCAAGATTGTAGGTTTATGAACTTAACTCAACCTACCACAACACTTTTTTCTATCCCAATATTCCCAAGCCCACGCTTTCGCACTATAAGGGTACAAATCCGTTGAAGGACGCGCTATTATAAAAAAAAGAAAACTCTACCGCCTAGTATGGGTCGGTTAGTACAGAATTGCATGGCTTTCGTTTTCGGTATAGAACCACTTCTTCAGAATTCTTAAAAGAGGCATGTAGTCCTTTATCAAAGCGGAAGACGGCCAAGATGTAATTTAGACTCGCCAGTTCAATCTTTATAACAATTTGCTTGCCATTGAGTGTTAAGAAGTTTTCAGAAGACATTTCCACTAATTTTCTGTAGACAGTTATGGACGCTGCCGAAGATGTCGACTTTTTTTTATTCATAATCTTATTGCCAAGGGAGATCTCCATCTACGGCATTAAGGTGAGCTATGCCCTTATTATTAAAATTAAAAACAAAACAAAAAATCGAAGGAATGTAATTTACAATATAGATATAATATTCTTCTC
Organism: Nephrocerus scutellatus; assembly: GCA_947095585.1. Lineage (NCBI taxonomy): Eukaryota > Metazoa > Arthropoda > Insecta > Diptera > Pipunculidae > Nephrocerus > Nephrocerus scutellatus. The sequence continues at coordinate 17,347,094 of OX352761.1, forward strand.
GTTTCTATTTGGTTTACATTTTTTCAGAATTCCCTCTGATTCATTGAAAAAGCAATAGGGAAAAAACAAACAAGAAACTAAAAAGACGCGAGTCCAAATGCTTTAATCAATGGTTCATGGTCAGGGAAAACTACAAAAAACTCTGACCAAAGAAATATTACATAACATACAAAATGTAAGTCAGTCTTCAAAAATTCTTGGATCCTCTATTAAACAGTTCGGTCCTTCTATTTTGAAGGCCTGTAAATTAAACGTTTCGGGAAACACTAGAGTCACTGGATTGATTCCAAATCGATGTCACTCTCGGATAAAAGGAAGACTTGAAATCTTGGGTTCTAAATGAAAGAGGTTTTAAGCCCAATTTATATTAATTAGAACTGAAACGAGTGTTAACGTTTCCGACAAAAGGACCTAGAATTGGAGAACGGGTTTCTGAAGAGCATCTATCGTAGTAAAATTTTTAGAAAACAGTTAAAGCTCCTACATTCTACGGTCCAAAGAATCAAGAGATCAAGAAATGGTTACATCGTTCATAATACGGACAACTCTATTCTGAATTCTATTAAGATAATGCATGTGCTAATTTGGAGCTCCACCCCATACATATGAGTTAAAATCAAAAATTTGTCTAACATAAGTCTTATATAATCATAATACTTCAGAGGGGGTGAAGTAAAAGTTACAACGTTCTATAAAACCTAAGCATTGCTCGCTCTTTTTGAAATTTCATAAATATGTTCCTTCCGAAAAAGTTCACTTAAAACTCTCAAACCTAATATTTTAAGTCAATCAGATCTCGCAATAGAAGCACCATTAACTACTGGTGGTCTTCTGAGAAAAAAGACAAGCCTGGAATTTAATAATAATAATAATATTCAATACGTTGCGGACCAAGGCCTAGCTTCTCTCGACCATTTGTGTTGTGCACAAATGGAAGGGACCTACAATTTAATGCCGAGTCCGAACGGCGAATTGAGAAGATTTCCGTGACAAGTTATTACTCTCGAACGTTTGTCAGACATTCGCGAGGCCGTAAAAAGTACTTTGGTGTTTGTTGGAAATTTACCAACAATGGGAGTTTGCCCATTAATTACATCAAAACAAGACACTAAAATTTATAGAACTTCATTGCTACATTCTTTATTTTATTATTTTACTTGAAGGACTTAAATTTTGTGAGTGCCTTCGTACAAATCAAATTAAGAAGCACATGAAAAACAAAATGTATGGTTATGTATAGTCACAAACGTCAAAGACGAAAAAACGTGTATTCGTCACCAGAGTCGTTATAAGGCCAGGGTTATTAACAGTGTTACTAGGATGCAAACAACGAACCTCCTGCTCAGCAGCCATGCAGTTATCCACTGAGCCACGGCGCCCACATAGCCTAGAATTTATTCGGGTTAAATTCCACCCTATTAGATCCGCCCCAATGAAGAATGATTTGAATGTTTGATAGAGTAGCCGTATTCATTAAATCTAGCGAACTTGCATTCTTTTTGACTGACAAACTGAATGGAGGCCGATAGCGTTGTATGATCAGCAAATGAATGTATATCACAGGTTGTAGAAGATAATAGGTCATGAATATACATTAAGAAAAGCGTAGGCGACAAGGGTGATCCACGCGGCACGCCAGCATTTATCCTATGCGGAGATGAGGAAATACCATTTAATACTTCTTTTCTTTTGCGGTTTCATAAATAATCCTAAATTCATACCATGAGAGAGGTGTCTAAGTTGAGCGAACGAATTCTAGGCGACAAGGATCTGTTGAAGTTTTTTTGTGGGTCCTTTGGGGGTCCTTTGAGAATCTTTTGGGGGTTTTTAAAGACTCTTTTGTGATTCTTTTGTTGGCCTTTTGGGGGTCTTTTGGCGGTATTTTGTGATTCTTTTGACCATCTTTCGGAGGTCTTTTTATGATTCTTTTGGTGGTTTTGCTGTCTTTTATGGAGTTTTTCGAGGGTATTTTGCGGAGTCTTTTGATGGTCTTTTGGGTGTTTTTTGAGGTTTTTTTTTGGGGAGTCTTTTGAGGTCATTTGTGGGTCTTTTGAGGGTCTTTTAAGGTCTTTTTGAGGTCTTTTTGGAAGTATTTTGAAAATCTTTTGAAGGTTTTTGTGGTTTTTTGAGAGTATTTTGAGGATTTTTTGGGGGGTCTTTTATGATTCTTTTGTTGGTGGTGGTGATCTTTTAGTAGTGTTTTGGGGTCTTTTGAGAGTCTTTTGGGGGGTCTTTTGTGATTCTCTTGAGGGTTTGTCGGAGGTCTTTTTAAAATTCTTTTGGGGTTTTGGGGTCCTTTGGGGGTCTTTTAGCGGCACTTTTGCCCACAACATCAAAGAAGTTTCACTTCAACCGCGCATCAAAGGTACACGCACTGTATTTTATTAAGCAAACAATGCTGATGGTTTCCGACTCTGGAACAGGCGACATACAATTGACCATGCGAGAAGCACGCAATTTCCAAGGTAAATACCGCAAAAACTCGATGTGATTTGTTTATTGTAATTGCGAATGCAAAACGCAACCGAAACTCCAAATGCTTAAAGTCTAATGGCATGTCGGTCGGAATCATTGGGATGCGTTGACAGATCGCAAAAATAAGACCGTGCACTGTTGATCAGCTGTCAGATGATTGCTGTTTGTCCGAATTTTTTGACTTTTCTTTGTTTTTTTACTTTTTTTTTTTCATTATCTTTCTTTCTCAGGACCACAACGAACAAAACAAAAAAAAAAACAAAATAATTCCGTAAATCCATCGTTCCAATCGTGAGTTATTGTCGCGAGTTTATACAAAAATCTTATGAAAGACGCACTTTCAGTTTTTTCCGAATCTTCCAATTTTCCGGGCAACTCTCCTAATTATTTTATCCGCATAAACCTTACTCGGACTATGATGAATATTTCAAAATAAAAATTAGCCAAATCGGTGCTGAAGTGATGCGGTTACCAACGAACAGCCTTTAGTTTTTAGTGCACTTATGACCTTAAGCACAAAAATTTACAGATAATTATTCGGCCGCTTACGAGGCCTAAACTCCTTCGATAGCCATTCAGCAACTTTGTTGATAAAATTTTGCAAACAAAAAAAAACCTCCAGCTTGATGTTTTTAATTCACAAAAAGTATACTCTTTGATGACATAAACAGTCATTTTTGCAGTTCGCGGTCATTAAATATGTTCCACAAAGTCTGTTTCCTAACTCATTTTTTACCCTCTCTATAACTCCTTTACTAAGATTCAACCAAGTTCTCAAGTTATCACTGCCAATTAACTTTCTCAATCTCTTAATTCACTTAAAAGCCACCAAAAGTTTGCAACTCGATTCTATTTCCGTAAAAACTGTACGACAACTCATGTCCCACTTATTTTGATTTTTTTTTTGGCTTTGCCATTTATGGGAATTAGATGTAATTTTTCTGACAAATTACAACTTCTACTTTATCTGGATATTAAGGCAAAAATCCTCTATCTAGCAAACCGAACATTTGTTCTTTTCTAATTTCTGCAAACATTTTTAAGTTGAGTGAGCTCTTAACTTCTTAAAGACCTGACGACAAGCAGCACTAACGGCTAAAGTCAGAATTTTGTGAGAGACCTATTTAGTTTCTTTCGTTCATTCAATTTGATATATAACTAAATCTTTTAACTTTCTTACGCTCCATAAAGTTGATAGTCAAAAGTTTGGGAAAGTTTTCAACATTTTTTTTCCCGTGTACGGTGTGCTCGTATCGTACTGCTGTAGTGCACCCTCGTTAACACCTACTTCACACTTTAATTACTTTGTTTTGTTTCCTTTTGGAAATAATTGGTACGTGTGGAAAGTCGTCTTCTTCACACATACTCATATCCTGAACTACCGAATTCTACCAAAAAAGTTACACACAAGCAAGTCGCGTATTCGTTATTTGGAAAGCCCGACATAAGGACTCTGCGATGTCAACGAAAGCAATTAAAAGTTGTGACAGTACAGGGCTCGTAACATATTTTAAATGACAAATGTGGCAAGCACAGATGCATCATTCTAGCAATAACAACAACAACACCCAACAACAACCAACACAACACTTAAACATACCTCGTGCCGACTGGCAGAGACAAGTCTACCATTGGATTTCGAATGTTCTCACACAAAATGCATTCGTCCTTTAGCAAGCAATAAATGCAACCAAATATCATCACCGCATAATTTACCGCTTCATAAATAATATCCAGAGGGTTGATTTTTCCCGCCTTCATGTACGAGTATGGTACGACGCGACGCACCGAATGACAATTACAAACCACATTCTCGCACTGTGAGGAGCATCCTTGCATTGCCATTGCAATGGATGCCACCGCAATAAAGTTGCACATATGTGCAATATTTGTTGTAATGGTTTCGCGTTTCTAGCTTCCTCACAATTTTTGATTGCTCGCACGTACACCACGCAATAGACAAAAAAATTCCCGCTGCACTTTATGCAAATTTTTTTGCAGACTTAATACAAAATTACAACAGAATATGCAAAGAATTATTATGTCTCGTATGTGGCAAGGACATACGAAAAGTTATGGAACTACTGAACTTTCGATAGATTTTCCAATATGTATGACGGGTATTGTCCTCGTGAGTATTTCAAATTACAAACACACATAGACGCTGAAACATTATCGACACTTCCCTATTCAAATGAAATATTTTTCTTTTTACAATTTTATGATATATTTCCAAAGTCGGCGTCCTATAAATGACATAGTTAGGGCACTGACGAACTGTAAGGGGTGGGCCGAATAAATTTTTTTTTTTAAATGCAATAAAACAAAAAGTTCTCAATATTTTTGCAAATTTATTTTTTCACTGTAAAGAACAATCCTTCCGATTAATTATGGAATACTATTTCATTCAAATGACTGCCTCGGCTGGCCTTGACGTACCCCATACGGTCGTCGGTCCAATTTTTGAGCACATATTCGATGGTATGCGGCATTATATCATCAATATTGTTCTTGAGAGCGTCAATCGTTGCTGATTTATCGGCGTAAGACTTATCTTTGACGGCAACCCAAAGATAATAGTCCAACGGCGTCAAATCACAGCTCCGAGGCGGCCAAATCACATTAGCATTTCGGCTGATAATTCGATCTTAGAAGGCAGTGCGCAAAAGATCAATTGATACGTGTGCTGTGTGGCACGGAGCGCCGTCTTGTTGAAACCAAATGTTGCCTATGTCCTCCTCTTGAAGTGCCGGGAACAAAAAATCGTTTATAATGGCGCGGTAGCGCTCACCATTGACAGTAACGGCGGCTCCTTGCTCCGAAAAGATGATTTTTTCGCCAAAATCGGCATCTTCTTCAAGTCGATCGCAAACCCACTCAGCGAACCGAAAACGCAATGGGTGGTCTCTTTGCTTCAATTCCTGAACCAATTGAACTTTATACGGTGTCATAGCAAGGTCTTTATGCAGAATTCGTCGCAATGTTGTGCGTGAAATGTTCAATTCTTGAGCACAATGACGAGTTGACGTTCCCGGCGACTGACGCACATTCTCGGCTACAGCATCAACATTTTCGGGTGTACGCTTGGTTCGTGTTGGTTTATTAATTAGCAAGCCTGTTTCTTTAACTTTATTCACAAAGATGGAAGATGGCCCACCCTGTATAGAAACTTCTTAAACTGTGTACACTTTTGGTCTTTGCTGTTCTCTTAATAACCTTAACTCTTAAGTTTAAAATAATAATAATAAACTTGATTATGTTTGGTTTTGTCAGAGTCTTACCAGTCTATTTTTCATTCCTTAGTGTTGATCTTTTGATCAGATCATTCTAGCTCGTTCTAGTTTAAAGTACTGTCTAGCGAAAAATCAATGGTTATTAAAAGAAATACTTGAAATGAATCTTAAAATAATAATATAATACAGATTACCTACACTCGAGCTAAGAATCAGTAGTCAGTAGTGGTCCTTCGAGCCATATATGATAAAGATTCTAATTGATTCGTTTAATGACAGATTTTCTTCTTGACAATTCTAGTCCAAAAAAATGGAGGAATCCATGGAATTACCCCTGCCCGCGCGAGCCAAATCTTCTTAAGATTCTTAAAAAAAACACACTGTGGTATTCGTAATTCAAAATCCTTAAATGGGGTAATCCATTAAAAGCTTGATATTTTTTACCAAACAAATAAAAAACTGGCACATCATTGTCGGTTCATTTTTTTTTTATTATTATTATAATATTATTTCCTTTATTAAAAAAACCTTGCTCCGTTTGCTGGACTTGAACTAGTCTACTCGAGCTTCTAGACTACTAATTCGCAGAACATTTGCAACGAAAAATTACTAATTTTTCCGCCCAACCTGACCCAAGCTGGTTGATTCTGATATTTGTTATAGGTATAAGCACAGATGCAGCATCGATTTCGATGAACAACGAAATTAAACGTAGGTTCATCATAGAGATTTAGAATCTTATCTAAAACGATGAAAGCTTTATATGAGATTGATTCAGGTAATGGATCGGACACACGTAAGATGATGAGAATTTATATTTTTTCCAGTGGAAGCTCGTGTGCTCTGCTAATAAACCATCGCCAATTTTTTCACTTATGTTCTGAAAGCTGTACATCCCCCGTCGTACGTCCCCGACCAATTATGAATAAATCAGTTATAAATATATCAGGAGGTAGTAAATGCTGAGTGATGTTTAAACTGTAAAGATTACTTTAAAGGGACTAGCCCGATTATTTAGATTTTCCTGTGTTGGAGGAAAATAACCTAATACCTAATTAACGAAGACCCCATATGCCTCTTAAACAAATTATAGAACAGTATAGACTCGGTAATTCGAACACACAATAATTTGAATACCCCAGAATAGGGAGAATAACACAGAATGCATCAGAATTGCAGATGGCCGTTACTATCTCTGACTGGTGGAAGTGCGATCAAACCTACACGTGGTTGCCGGACGTGGAATGGTGTCTTACAAAAATCAGAGTATGACATAAATTACAGCTGTTATACAAGGCATCATGTGCTCTGGGTGGAGTTTCTAGTCAGCAAAAGAATGAAACCCACCGTTACCGGCTTTAAAGCAGTAAATGAACGGCTATGCACCCTTCGCGTGCGGGGCAGATTTAAAAACATAAGCCTCGTAAACGTTCACGCACCTACATAGGATTCCCCAGATGATGAAAAAGAAGAATTATTTGAATCAGTCGAACGGGAACTCTATGCCTGCACTCAGTATGACGTAATAATTATTCTGGGGGATATGAATGCAAACAAAGGGAGCCAGTATTCAGGCAGTACATTGGCAGCCATAGCTCTTATACGAGAACACTAATGACAATAGACAACGAGTCATAGAGATGGCAGCAAGCAATAATTTGGTCGTTGCGAGTAAAACGTTTGCGCGTAAAAATATCCACAAAGCCATCTCCTATCTCCTGATGGAGCCACTCGCAACCAGATAGACCACGTGTTGATAGACCGCCGCCACAACCCGCAACTGATGACGGTACGAAGGTACGAGGTGCAAAGGTAGAAGGTACCAACGTCGACTTGGACCACTATCTTGTTGGTGTAGTGCTCAGAGCGCGGATTGCATCATCACGAAAGACTGCAGCCGCAAATCTGATTCGAGTCAACAACGATCAAGCGATAGGACTCGCCCTAAATGTAGGGAGAGTAAGTCCTGGGGCTGAAATGTGAGGCGTAGAAGAGAAATGGACACGCCTTAAAAATACTGTCATTAGTACTGCTGACTCCATCTTAAGCAGTAGTCGTAGAAATCGGAAAGACTGGTTCAATGACGAGAGCTCAGAAGAAATGAAAAAAACAGTTCACCCGAAAAAGAAAGAATGTCGTCCGTGAACTAGAACAGTAGAGAGAGCGAGGACCACACCAGGCGCGGAAGTTCTACCAAAGAGTCCGCAAAGATAAAGAGCGTAATCTGATCACTAATCTCAAAGTCATCTTAGGTCGATGGGAAGAACACTTTCATGAGTTGCTTAATGGCCAGCTAACTGAATTGGAGGCTCAACCAATGACAGAAGACCACACTATGCTGCCGCCACCAAGCATAGACGAAGTTAGCTGAGCGATAAATCGGCTCAAAAATAATAAGGCCCCGGGATCAGATCAGGTATCCCAGCGCAGCTGATTAAATCAGTAGGCCTCGAAGTAAACCAAGCAATTCAGGAACTAATAGTGCAAGTATGGGAGGATGAAGCGATGCCAGAACACTGGCGAAGAAGCATCCTGTGCCCCATACATAAGAAAGGAGATATCACAACATGCAGGTGATGGAAAAATGTCTAGAGTTTCAAAACTCAGTACACCATATTTTTATAGACTTTAAAGCCGCCTATGATAGCATAGGCAGAGTAGAACTTTATTAAGTCATGAGTGAATTCGGCATCCCAAATATGCCGAGGTAAACACTTATACCGGGTTCCGACAAGGGGCTAGACTGACCTGCGTCCACGTCAACTTTGCGTTGAAGAAAGTGATCAGAGACTCTGATGTAACGGCGAAAGGAACAATCCTCTATAAGTCCATTCAGATACGGATGATTTATGGAACATGATAGCGAGGCCGGCCAAGCCAGCCTAGACCAGGACGCCCAGCTTTAGACTTTAAGACTTTAGGGATGCAAAACAGGAAGACATCGGCTCAAAATCGGCACCGGTGGAGAGATTTTTTGCGGGTAGCTAGGACCGGACCCCGGTTTTAAAGTCAAATATGATGATGATCAGCTTCCAATATACTAACTGCCCATGTCACTTGCTCACTCGTGGATGTGAAAGGAGAAATATTTCCGTTGCAAGACAATTGTTATTAAATAAATAATATAAACTAAACTACCGGGCTACTGCCAAGCTGCTATCTGCAATTTAAAATCTTGTCAAAATTGTAACTCAGTAATTTTTTCTCAGTAATTTAGATAAATTAGTTCGAGTCACCGACTCTGTACTGTATTACATAGAAGGCTTATCATCACTTGAAGCAATATTTTAAACGACAAACCCTTGATTGATACCAGCTCGACCCCAAAGTAGCAAAATATAAGCATTTTTCCATTTAGCTTTAAAGCGATTGTTGTTGTAAATATTTTTTTGTTGGGCCGTACACCTTATCAACAACAACTTCCGTATCTTAATCCTGCTCGTCCCCGATAAGTAGGTTTATTAACTGAACTGACACAGCGCAGAGAAACGTCCTCGTTCTACCGGTGCCTTCTTAAATGAAGGAGGTGGTGATTAATCACAAAGGATTTTATACGATGGTGTGGCTTATTTTCGCCTTTGTGAACTATAGAATGCATGAATTAAATTCAACTGAAACCCCAAAATTGTGAGCTTGTCATCAGCAATGATTCATGAGTTTAGTCGGGATTACCAGATAAGAAAGAAGCTTTGAACATGCGACGAATATTATGTTTTATAACCAGTTACATTACAAACTGACGAAGAGTTGGATTTAAGCTCAATGCAATAGGAAACGTGATAAAAGATACACACAGAAAATTCTAATTAAACCAAATATTGGAGTCGCGTCGTATTACCATGGAAAAAAGCAAATAAGGATCAGAGGTCTTCTCTCAGTGCGGAATCTGTATCTTTTGTGCCTTTAGCTTTATTACATTTTTTTTGTCTGCTTCTTCTTCTTCTTCGGTTGTATAGAAAGATGATAATTCCATCAAGGATATCAGGGATGATGACATCTTCATTGTGATATCTAAGTATAATCATCATTTATTGTAGAGGCACCTCAGAGCTTCCTGCAACGACGACGATGACGAAACAACGTTGATGTTGACACGGATTTATGTGCCGATTTTTATCACACTCTGACACCTACACACACAAACATATACATATAACCATAAAGAATTCATTTTGTTTCGTTTCTCTTTTTCTCACATTTAATTCATCAAGTTTTGCGAGATGTGCCGGCGACAATGACGGTCGGCAGGACATGCACCACTTACAGAAACAAATGTATCTTTTGCTATATGTCCCTTTTTACTTAAAATTAATTTATTTCTACTGTATAGTACATTCTTTATTGTACACACTGATGTAGCATGTCTATGGAGTTTCTTTCATTTATTGCATTAGAATCCCAGAGGCAAAAGATGTCGTAGAGCATAACATAAATGATGCAGACATTTTGGAATGGGTCCGTGCAAGCACCTATTTTTATTTGTCAGACAGATTCCCATAAATGTACTTCTCAAACTGAGGTAATTATGATACTTTAAGAGGAACCAGTAGGTTCCGTGAGCGTGGACGCCTTGGCTCAGTGTTTAATGCTTTCGACTGCTAAGTGGTAGGTTCAAAGATCGAGCCACAGAAAAACAAACAAAAAACCACCTCTCGCGAATGTCTGACAAACGTTCGAGTTTTATAACAGTCATGAGAAAAGTCTTCAATGCGTATTTCGGGTATGGCTTTAATTTGCTATTAATTGTAAGTCCCTTGTATTTATGTGGAAAAATTATAACATGCACTGGAGGGACGCACCTCACACTTATATGAGAATCTAAGAGTGTTATAGTCAGACAATAAATGGATTGGACTACACGTAGCAGACAAGAGATTATAATTGAATATAAGAAAGAGTATCGAGGACAAAATAGTATCCTGAGGTACGCCAGCATTACTGCAGGTAATTTCCTTTTCTTCTTTAATCAAATTTATGAATAGACTGGTTCTACTGTTTGGTAAGATATGCCATCAAATCACCAGTGGAACGTCGCCCATTAATTCCGTACTGCCAGTCATAAAGGCCAATAACCTCGCCCGTAAAAAAACCATATTACAGAACCCAAAATCAGCCTCGGATACACTAATTAACGACGACGACCACGGCAACGAAAACGGCTAAATAATTTAAGAATTTTCGCTTGGAACGTACGCTCACTGCATAGAGCTCGAGTTGCACAGCAGCTAGCCGATACCCTGATACCCAAATATAATGCTGACATAACAGCCATTCAGGAGATACGGTGGACGGGGAATGGTGTCTTACAAAAATCAGAAAATTACATATATTACAGCCGTCATGCAAGGCATCATGTGCTCGGGGTGGGGTTTCCAGTTAGCAAAACAATGAAACACACCGTTGTCGGCTTTAAAGCAGTAAATAAATGGCTATGCAGCCTTCGCGCGTGCGGGGCAGATTTAAAAGCATAAGCCTCATTAACGTTCACGCACCTACAGAGGATTCCCCAGATGATGAAAAAAAGAAGAATTCTTTGAATCAGTCGAACGGGAACTCCATGCCTGCTCTCACTATGATGTAAACATCATTCTGGGGGATATGAATGCCAAAATAGGTTGGGAGCCAGTATTCATGCAGTACATTGGCACCCATAGCGTACACGAGAACACTAATGACAATGGACAACGAGTCATAGAAATGGCAGCAAGCAATAATTTGGTCGTTGCGAGTACAAGGTTTGCGTGTAAAAATATCCATAAAGCCACGTGGGTATCCCCTCAGGGAGCCACTCGCAGCCAGATAGACCGACGCCACAACCCTAACCTGGTGACGGTACGAATGTACCGAGGTGCCAACGTCGACTCGGACCACTATCTTGTTGGTATGATGCTCCGAGAGTGGATTGCATCATCAAGAAAGAAAGCATCCGCGAATCAGATTCAAGTCAATACGGCTACCCTGCACGGCTGCCCTTGGTAGAAACCAAAGAGCTGTACAGGAAGCTTTCATCCAGATCGAGCAGATGGCACGAAATCTGGGGCTGCACATAAATGAGAGCAAAACAAAGCACATGGTGGTCACGTCTGTAGCAGATCCAACATTTGTCCCCCAATTCAAATATTAGAGCCCGAATTTGAAGTCGTGCAATCCTTTAACTATCGCGGGTAAACTGTATCAGCGTATAACGGCATGGTACCAGAAACACGAGCACGGTAGCTTAAATCCAAAAAAATCGCCACATCGTCGGCATCGTGAAGAGAATTGACCTCGGTAGTCTCCGGTGGGAAGGATACCTAACTCGCATGAGCGAAGATGATGCTGCTCCGAACGGCCAAGCCTACGCTGGAAGGATGGCGTAGACCAAGACGCCCAGACTTTTGGGATACCAAACTGGATGACACCGGCTCGAAATCGGGAAAGGTGGAGAGTTTTTTTGCGGGAGGCTAGGACCGGACACCGGGTGTAGAGCCAAATATGATGATGATAGCCTCTAGCAAGATATTAATGTTAAAAGAAGGGTTTCTGGGCCTTGTTTTAGTGGTGAATTTTAGCGATTTATCGCAATAAATAATTATAAAGATGTCGATACCGAAATTTGGCCATAAACAAAACCCCTGTTAATTAATTGGCGATTTAGAATTCTATGATGGCTTAACAAAGTTTCACTCTAAAGCCTATATACTAATTTTGGAATGAGTTTTGAAACATCTAAGACATATCATCGTCTATCTTAAGCTAAAAAGTTAAACTGTTATTGATTAGACTGTGGAATTGCGGAGAATGACTTACATGTTTGTACATTAAAACTACCTGGATAGCTCGTTGTTTCTAAGTTTCTAAGTAGAGCTCAAAAAATAAATTCTTAATAGTATATAACATAACGAGCAAGGAAAGTGGAGTTTATCGTGCGAGTTAGAAGCTTGAAACACGTGGCGGTAGCCGAGTGCGGTAATCTAACGAGCACGATGAGCACTTTTCTGCGAGTAATGTACGCTATTTTTCACACGACCCTAACCGGTTTTTCTGCTAAACCGATTATGCGCAATGCAAAATTACTCTGGGAATGTGTGTTCGCTGTGAATACAGCAAATAAAAAAAGAATTTTATATGTTAACTCACTAGTGTGTGGAACGGCTACGTTCGAAGATAGGTTATAGCGTATGAAACAGTCGCTTTCTTCTATGAGCGTGTGAAAAATGAAAAATATTGATAATTCAACAACCCGCCTAATGCAGTTGGTAAGTCGCACGGTCGACGCTTAAAATTGAACCCCATCTTGCTTGAGAAACCATCGACAACCCTCTTGAAGCCATCCTTATTTAATATTAATATAATCAATGACTTTTCTCTTTTGTTTCTATTTAATACCACAAACAAATTAAGAAAATTTTATGGATTTCCTTTTACTTTGTCCTTCTTGATTATAATAAAATTGCTTTTCATCATTTACTGCTATTTTTGGTAAGAACGCGTGGCACATCCTTTAATGTTTTTTTAAACTTATAGTTGCTAGAACTCATATACATATGCCATTCTTATATAATGCGATCTTTCGGCCTTCATGAATTTTTTTTATCTCTAAGCTCGAAAATACTTTTACTTCTGTCTTTGCTATGACAAAATTTGCTTCTGTTTGGCCTTAATGTGGGTAGAAAATTGTAAATCAATTGAGTTATACCGTCGTCCCATCTAGGGTGTATTCAAGAATTGAAGAGATAGTCAAACAAATTGCAATACTCTGTGCGGAAATTTTTCTGAAATCAAAAACATGAATGAAAAAACATCCTTTCCCTTCTTCCATGTCTTCCTTTTTTTTTAAAGGGCTTCGCTTCCCCTTTGAAGACGGTGACAACCATCTGCACATAATTTTTTTTGTGTCTGTTGCCGTCCGGATTAGTGACGAGCTGCTAAAGCTATTGTTTGTTATCAAATTGTGTAAGAGTATCCTGCGTAAAGTGGTATCTGTACGAACGCTAGTCCTCTTAGTATCCCTGCAAACCATAGATAACGTCTATAAAACGGTTGACTGACTACATTTTTTACAAATAATTTGAGACAAAATTCGGCTATTTAAGTCAGTCAGACTAAAATCACAATAAACGCAGAAAGTTGTGAGAATGATAGTAAGAAACAGCTTTAGATCCAAACTCAACAAGCTTGCATAATTTGGCGATGAACTTTTTGGCTAGCGTTTTGGAAGTTAACTCTAGCCAATCATTTGAATTTATTTCAGATCTTTATAAAAATGTTATTATAGATCTAACAACAACAGAATCGAACTTAACAGCGAGTACCTTAACAAAACATATCCTTTTTAATTTTGGTTTAATACTTTTTTGTCTCTTGTGATACCCAATCCATCATCACAATCGATCTTATGAATTGATCTGCTTTGATCGGTGATAAAGGTTTCTAGTGGAACAGTCTCTAGTGTGAACAGGATTCTTTGTATTGAGTTGATTACAAAATAGGACTCTAGAAAATCAATTTATTATTCTGAGGTATGGCGATGTGTCAACTATGTGCCGTGAGTACCAAAGTGCATGGCGTTCCAGCTTTATCTATATTGTTGATGTTATATTTCAGAAGTTTATTGGTTTATCTCATCCCCGTCGATGAGTTCCATTTCGCTTTGATGGCTTTGTTCCCCCACTCTTCAATCTTCTTCTTTAGTTAGCTTTTGGAATTGGCAATACTCCGTTCGGGGCTAGTAAAGGTTTTTTCTGCGCCTTCTCTTGCACAGATGTCTGCTGCCTCATTTCCTAAATGCCTGAGTGACCGGAAGATGCAATTAGGGTGATTAGGGTCCTTTCAAGTGTCGGAAGCAGTTCCACGTTGTTTTTGCTGGCTGAGATCATGTAGATCTCGGTTCTTATGTACCTTTTTTCGATACATTCTACAGGGTGACTGACACGAAGTGTTACCAAAACAAAACGCCACAGAATTTTTATTTTTTCCTGAATTTTATTGAATCAAAGTAAAAAATGTTCACAAATATTTAAATTTTCGAATTATCATTATCAGTTTTCGATTTGGCCTTCAAACGGCCGACAAAGCTATTGCATGCAGCACGAAAGTGGCTCTGCGGTATTTTGGCCCGTTCCCGGCGAAGCGCTTGCTCGAGAGTATCGACAATTTGGTATTTTTTTGTCCCAACCTTGCTCTTCAAACCCTAAACAGAGAAATCTAGCGGATTTGCATCCGGTGAATTGGGAGGCCATTGGGCAGTGGAAATGAACCGCGAAACGTTGTTTCTCAGCTAATCTTGATTGACGCACGCTTTATGACTCGGCGCCGAGTCCTGTTGAAATGTCCAGGCACTGCGACTGATATTTTTTTACTACCCAAGGCTTCAACGCGTCCTCCAACACATGATCCCGATAAATTTGAGCATATATCTTGATGCCACGGTCCAGAAAAACGAGCGGCGAACGGCTTTTTGCCGTTACGGCGGCCCAAACCATCACAATCGGCGGCGCTTAGTTTCTAGTGGCAATCCGTTGGTTCAAATTTTCAGTAGAACGACCGGGCAAGTAAATCCGGTCGTTTTGCTTGTTCACGTATTGCTCAATAACGAAACGGTAAATCATCGGAGAAAACCAAATTCGGCAAATCGCCACTTTCGTGCAAGCGTAACAACTCCTTTGCTCTTTCCACTCTAACTTTTTTTTGAGCATGCCGTTTTTGGAATTTTGAGGCCTTTAGTCCAAGATGATCTCTCAGTATGTGCTGCATCCGTTCGAGCAAAATGTTTGACAGCAATGACAGTCTGAAGTTGGTAACACTTCGTGTCAGTCACCCGGTAGGATGCAGGCTTCTGTTTCTATTGTTTCTGCCTGACAGTCGGAGATTTCCCTAAGGGTATTCGTTTTGTGGTTCTGGGTCCAAATACTACTACACAGGTTCCTGTGTTTGTGTTTGATCGGTCTGTATACTATGTAGATGGAAGCATGGTGTGGAAGGGTACTAATAATATTTTGAAATTGATTCCGTTCTGGTATTGTTATCGAAAAGTTCATTTGGAAGTTAGTTGTTTTTATCAATAAGGTTGATGGTTGGACAGTTTCATTTTTCAAATCTATGTTGGATTTATTTTGATGCTGGTGTGTCCTGTTCTGTTTACTTTTATTTGATTAGCAATTTTTTGTTTGCTACGTCTTGAAACAGCCTCGCTTTTTATATGTAAGTGCAGTGTTGGGAGTGCTAGGAGATTTTCTGGAGCTGTGTGTTAGCAGAGCCTATTGCATTTAGACAGATTAGGCTTTGGATTTCGTTATGTTTTGAGCGTATCTTTGATTGCTCTGTTGTTGACCACCAAATCAGATCCGCATAAGTAATCCTGGGTCTAATTATGCTTATTGAACCATTAGTTTGCAAGCTAGCGATGGCGAATATTAAAGAGTCGCGCCAAGGACTTATCCTTTGTACTACGGAACTTAGCAACCAAAGAAGGAACAAAGGAAGACACTGTTTGCTAGTTTGCTTGTGGTTTTATGTCATCCCAAACGGAAAATTATTTCTCTTAAGTTTCCACAATCGATTCGTAAACCAATTATGGCTTCGTTTTATGGAACTTTTTTCCCACGCTTTGTCTACAGTTTCTTCAATTTACAATGCTTGATTATAAATTCCATTGCCAGGATTCTTTGTTTCCATGCCTGGTTCGCTTGCTTATTTCAATGCATGTTTTAGGGGTTGATCTTGATGGTTGAATTGGTGTTATTGTTATTGGTTATTGGTATTATTATTGAAAAACATCTGGTAATGTTAGTAAAATATTACAATCTAGTCCCTAGACTAATAAGCAATTTTGTTTTGACTTAAATTAATAAAAATACAAAATTAAAAGTTTAGAGCTTTGAAGCTAACTTTGATGATTATATTATATGCTGCACTAGTTCAAAAGGTTTAATTCTTTTTAGTCTCCTAACTAGGTTTGTGTGGTCCAAGAGCGGGGTTGTCTCAGCGTTCGTGTGGTGGTGAAGCCGATCCTCATGCTTTTCAGCGAATCTATGAATTTCATTCTGTACGCATTCCATGCCCAGGTCCCTGTGAAGGTCATCGTTCCGAATATAGAAAGGTGCATTTACAACGTTTCTTAGCATCTTGTTTTGAAATCGTTGGATTATTTGAATGTTGCTTTTTTTGGTGCAACCCAAAAGTTGAATACCATAAGTCCATATGGGTTTTATGACTTGCTTGTAAATCAAAATGTTATTGTTTGTTGATAGACAAGATTGTCTTCCTATCATCCAGTACAGTTTTCTGTAGCGAATACCAATCTCCTCTCTTTTTTCCTTGACATTAGCTTTCCATCGAAGTTTCGCATCCAAAGTCATACCAAGATACTTTGCACAATTTGCGTATGGTATGGCTTGGTTGTTAATATACACTGGTATATGCTCTATTTTTTTATTTGTGAAATCAACATGTACTGATTTTGATTCGTTTAATCGTATTCGCCATTTTCTTGTCCAGTTTTGAATATGCGAGATCGCCTCTTGTAGTTTACTAGTTGAGTCCACATTACTTTCCGCAACTGCCATTAAAGCCGTGTCATCAGCAAATGTAGCAATTGAATTGTATTCTAGTGTTGGAATATCGTGAGTATACAGGAGATACAATATTGGCCCAAGAACACTCCCTTGGGGTACACCCGCCCTGGTTTCTTTAAGCTCCGAATATGTGTCTTTCTCTTTTATGCGCGAAAGTATCTGCCCGAAATGTAAGATCTTAGAATTTCAGCCTGTTCGTTGGGTAGTATCTTTTTTAGTTTGTAGACTAATCCCTCATGCCAAACTTTATCAAATGCTTGTGCTACATCGAGGAAGACTGCTAACAAACTTTTTTCTCTTCAAGCGCCTTTTCAACAAAGTTTGTTATTCGGTGTACCTGATCAATGGTTGAATGTTTCACTCGAAAGCCAAATTGGTGGTCTGGAATAATATGTTTCCGCTCTATAGTTGGTAGCAGCCTTTTTAAAAGCAATCTTTCAAAAAGTTCGGACATTATAGGCAGCAAAGAAATGGGCCTATAGGATAAAGCTTCGTGAGGTGGTTTTCCCGGTTTGGCTATCATGATAACTTCAGCTACTTTCCATAAATGTGGAACGTATTTTAATTTAAATGCAGCGTTCGCGATTCCTTTTTCTGGGAGTTGCTTGAGAATTTCACCAGTTATCAATCCTGGCGCTTTTTTCGCATTTCAAGTTTTTATTTCTTTTCTTACTTCAGATGACGATGTGGTGCGTATTTCTTCATTTTCTTCAGCTAGTTCTTTGCTAGGCAAACCGTCATGCTCTCCTGGGTTTGGTTGAAAAATTTCTTCCAAATACTCTGCAAATCTTTTAGCTTTTTGCTTGTTACTTTTTGCCCACTTTCCATCCAGTTGTTTGATTGGAGGAATGTGTTTATCCTGCGGGGCTCTGCTTTGGTGCCATTTTTTTCTCGCTCTCCGCTTTTCGGCAATTAACTCTCTAATTTCGAGAGGATAGTAGTTACGCTTCAATTGTTTTTTGATGTTAGGAGTATTTTCCCAAGCCGAAATTTGGATAGTTGCTCTTTAGATCATATTGGTGTACGTAGTTCTATCCTCTCTTGAAAACTTGTTTTGAAGCTTACCCAGTCCGTTTGTTTACTAGTAAGAGCTGGATTAATTACATTCTGGATAATGCTCTCACTCATAGTCAGTAGGATAGGTGAGTGATCCTAGCTTAAATCATGACTTTCTTCAATTTGCAAAGAGTTTCTTGAGATATTTTTAACTATGAAGAAGTCAATGAGATCGGGGATTTTTTGCGAGTCAGTCGGCCAGTAAGTGGGCTTTCCTGTAGATAACGCTTCGCACCCTTTCTCGTTCATTGCGTTCAGGAGTTCTCTTCCCTTGGTTTCGTTAACCTTGAACCCCAATAAGTGTTTTTCGTGTTAAAGTCTCCACCGATGATGAACTTTTTTCCCAGTTGATCAAGGAGTTCTGAATATTCGTTTTTTTTTTTTTATCGAATGTTTAGGAGGTCAGTAAATACTAGCAACAAGTATTCGGTAATTTGTTGTCTCTATAACTACTGCTGTTGATTGTATTTTATTTGTTTGATTCCTCGTAGTGATTTATAGTTTCCTTTACAATGACAGTGCTCCCCGCTCTAGCAGAATTGTCTGGGTGGATGGTATGATAGACTTTATATCCTCTGAATTTAATAATTAAGCCGGCGAAATGGTGGTGATGAACTCTCCTCTGCTCTCCTGCAAAGTTTTCCTTTACATCATACCATGTCCGTGAAGATAATGATGAAACCGGCTGCCAGAGTAATGGACTAAGTACCAACCTTGCTATAGAGATAGTTTCGGTAAAGGGTGTGCCCAAACCCCTAAACTAATGAATTCGGTGTTTAGTTTCATGAAAGTTCAAGAATTTATTCGTATGGTACATGGTACATATAGATGAAAAAATTAAACTGTATCATGATTTTTTTGTGAGTAATTCGCACTTGTTTTTGATGAATTTGTTCTTCACACTATATACTGCTGCCAGCTCTCATTTAGTCGTTTAGCGGCTAACTAATCCTGACCGCCTTCAATACATAGCTGCTTTACTTTTTTGTCTAAATGGAAAAACTACTCTTTTACTGTACTGCTCATACAAATTTTTTTAATTGATGTAATTACGCTTACGCCAACTCTATAAAAGAAGGTATTTTCACTTGACATACCCTCTTCATAAATGGACGAAAAACTTTTAACATAAAACGCACTCCTATATTTTAGTTCTGGTTATCGGCTTCTTTTCTGTCCACGTTTTTCTCATTTTTTCTGCTCTTTGCTGTCAAATCCTTTTTTTTTTTAATTTCCTGTATACGTTTTTAATTGCATATCTTTGTGTTATAAAAATAATTTTCATTTCATCTATAATTAAATAATTTAATTCATTTTCCATACGCATCCTGACCAAATAAATGATGGTGTGCAGAATTTTTTCCTCTTGTGTTTGTGTGCACCGCGTCAATTTGCGCAAACCGCATTCAACACAAAATGAAATCACAACGCTACGTAATGAAATAAATAATTTGTTCTTTGTTTTAATTTTTACTTTTTCGCCTCGCAATAAATAGTTGGAACTCGTCCAGCTGGCAATGCAACACATGCTGAGGGAACCACTATCGTTCAATCACAGCAACCGGATTCGGGATATGTTGCGTTAATAGTGATTGCTGGTCTAGTGGGAACGTCGCTTGTACTCGGAGTGGTAAGTTAATGCATGCAATAAGAGAGAAGAGAAAAAACCAACCAGTTAACTCATGCAAAGTCGCTTTTTGCATCACTGAACTGTTTAACATTCAAACCTATATCACTAAATAAGAACTCCAAAACTAATGTGGAAATTTTTCGCTTCGTCTGTTTTCCCTTTGGCAGCTTCTCTATGTTGGCTATCGCCACTGCAGCAGAAGAGCCGTGACATCGATTAACTTTGAGAATCCTGTCTACCGGAAAACCACAGAGGATCAATTCAGTCTTGAAAAGAATCTGCCAG
Source organism: Nephrocerus scutellatus (assembly GCA_947095585.1). Classification (NCBI taxonomy): domain Eukaryota; kingdom Metazoa; phylum Arthropoda; class Insecta; order Diptera; family Pipunculidae; genus Nephrocerus; species Nephrocerus scutellatus. The sequence goes on from OX352761.1 coordinate 17,367,328, forward strand.
CACGAATGTACCCCAGTACGGTGGACGAAGAGGTAAGCTCACATCTAATTAGAGATTTCAATTACGTAAGATTCTGAAGCGAAGCATTTTCTGTCGGTGGAACTCGTAATTGTCTAGAATGCATTTTTGTAAATAAGTATTGGTTCATTTGTTCACAATTATATACATAAATACAAACATAAGAACGTTTGTTTACGCGATCTTCGTAATCCTGTAGAATGGTTTTTTTGTGAAAATCGAGACTTTTTTTAGTTTTTCTACTCTTTGCTTTGGTTGTAGATGTAAAATGGAGCGTAGCACAAAAATAAGTCATTTTATATTGAACAACAATAATTCTAAGAGATCTTTTCCTATTATTTTGATACTTTTTTCTAGCTGCATTGTTCACAAAGAAGACTTTTTGCGCAGTATTGAAAAAAAAAATTTATTACAAAAATTACATACCTACCTAATCTTACGATATAAGGATTTTTTTATGTAAATTGACTTGATGAGATTTACAAAATTAACATTTCTGAATTTTTAAATAAAATGAAAATACCGTTAGTTTAAGTAGATAAGTATATGAATAAGATATCTAGCGTAAGCATTTGTATGAATAACTTCAGGTTAAGAAGGCTCAAAATTCGTTAATTCCTTATGAATTCTTGTGGGACCAGCAGACTGTTATACACAGATACAGATACAGATACAGATACAGATACAGATACAGATACAGATACAGATACAGATACAGATACAGATACAGATAAAGATAAAGATATAGATACAGATACAGATACAGATACAGATACAGTTACAGACACAGACACAGACACGGATAAAGATATAGATACAGATAAAGATACAGATACAGATACATATAAAGATACAGATAAAGATACAGATATAGATACAGATACAGATTCGGATTCAGATAAAGATATAGATACAGATAAAGATACAGATACAGATACAAATACAGATAAAGTTACAGATACAGATAAAGATACAGATACAGATACAGTTACAGACACAGACACAGATACAGATACAGGTACAGATACAGATACAGATACAGATACAGATACAGATACAGATACAGATACAGATACAGATATAGATACAGATACAGATAAAGATACAGATACAGATACAGATAAAGATAAAGATACAGATACAGATATAGTTACAGACACAGATACAGTTACAGATACTGATACAGATACAGATACACATACAGATATGCAGATTGTTATTTTTTTATCGTTTCATAATCTCATAATACATATACGAATTTTTTGTAATTATTAAGCGCGGAATGGAATTTTCACACCAAAGAGCATAGCACGCGCATTAGGGTATAAAGATGAAGAAATTAAAAGATGTCCGTGTTCTTGAATTTTGAATACTCGTGGATTATATTGGTGCGGAGATACAGAGCTTGGCGAAGCAACCCACATTCTCTAAATCTGTGGACGTAACAGTTGGTCAAAAAAGGGCTTATGGGTATAAATATTTTTGGTGGAGAGGCGTAGTGTAAGTAAAGCAATTTCAGTCGAACACCGCTGGTTGAAGTTGCCATTAAACCGAGAGAAGCTTAAAAAATTCCTGCAATGTTCAAGCGATCCGACCGGCTGTCCTTCCAATGTTTTGTCACCCAAAAGGTTTTGTTTGCTGCGTATCACATTCAGTATGACAGAGAGAGTTTCGTATTCAATGAAACAGGATTACATGAATGGGCAGGTTTTTTTTTGACAAAAGAGCCTCATGCCAAACTCGGTCAAATGTCTTGGAAATGACCACTTCGACTTTCACCAAAGTGCTGAAAAAACTGTCTTGGTTTAACTTTTCGGTGAGATATGCCATTTAGGACTTGCCGTTCATTTAGAAGTTATCGTGTTTCAAGATATTTGATAAGCTGGCGAATAATCAGCGTTTATTTAAGATTTGAAAGAAGTTACGTTAGTGGTATGGGTTATTATGAAGAAAGAGATGACGGTTTGCCTTCTTCGGATTGAGACATAAAAAAGGAATACTCTCCAGCTAGTCAGAAAATATGAGAACTTCTTTTTATAGCTATTGGGAAAATACCATTTGACCCAGCAAAGGGTAACATAAAAAAGAAAGTTCATCTGTCCTATAGAGAATTTTAAATTCGAAGTCGGAAGGAAGGAGCAATCTTAAAAAAGCGGTGGTCGTGAACGGCTTAGCACACAGATTGTCCAACGGTTGGAATGGCATTGTGCATTTGGAATTCAAAAGACCAAAACTGTTTACTTCCTTTGGGAGATTGTAATATTTTTTGCCTACATTTTTGGGAGTATGCGAGGCATTGCAGTCATTTCATTTTCATAGGAAGGAGATTTGCTTTATAAAGGGTGTTTTTTTAATTCCGATAGAACTTGAAATTGTAAAATATAACACAAAAAATTTAATTTTAATTAATTTGTTCTATCCATTCGGAATATCGGTTTATGGCATAAACATTTCAACATTGATTTCGGACACATAGGGCCACCGTGCCTGTTCTTAACGAAGCGCATTCTGAGCATCCAATTTCGGTGCTCTAGCCCTGCTGGCGGTTTGTCACAAGTAATACGAAAATATAAGCCTCCAAGGCGTTAATTGTTGCTGGTTTATCATCATAATTCAGTAACTTTACGTGGCCCCACAGAAAATAAACGGGAGGTGTCAAATCGCACGACCATTTCTTGAAATCTATTTCCAACTGTTTAGAGCCCAATCGGCGGAAGAACTACGCATATGATTTTCACGCAGTGGACGGACACAGTCTCAATTCCTGGAACCGATCTATCGGATCGATAGATTTGGATGTTCGACCAGACTTTCATTTGGCGCGGCAATAATCTCATCAGAGCGCACATTTCTTCGGGGTGTTGGAGTTATTCCATCAATTCGAGAGTATGTGGTACAAAATCTATCCACTGCTCGACGGATGGCCTGCTCAGGTGGACGACAAAGAAATCAGAAAGTCAACTTAAGTTGCGCAAATCGACGACTGATTTTCAAAGTAATAATAATATTATGCGCCAAAGATCATTGCGTTCCAAGGCCTAGCTACCCGCGACCATTTGTGTTCGCATTTATATTTTTGGACACAAATGGAAAGGACCTACAATTTAAGGCCGAACGGTGAATTGAGAAGCTTTCCGTGACAAGTTATTGCTCTCGGAACGTTTGTCACCCATTCGCGTGAGGTGGGACACCGTGAAAAATACTTTTGCTGTTACTGGGTTTCGAACCATGAACCTCCTTCTCAGTAGCCACGCGCATTTCCACACCCACGATTTTCAAAGTAAATTTTGTATAATTTGGTAGCGTTGTTCAAGAGTGATTCTCTTCATGATGATTTGCCAGAGTAGACTGATAATAAATGTCAACAGTGAGTGCAGTATAACAGCTCGTTTGACAGTTTACCCTTCAGTAAGTTCTATCTAAGCAAAAGTGAACAACCAATACATATAACCAAGAGCTTATCTCTCCGAAATCGTATGGCTTATTTGCAACTAATATCGTACCGTCCATTATATCTTCGTTTGATAGACTTCATTTTGTGAATAACTTGTCCACGTAGCTTTCAAGGTAGAATATAACGACAAGTTCAAAATCTTAAAGAAGTTTTTAAGGTCGCCGTCCCACGTCCCGGATTTCTTGCAGTACTATTTAGTACTTTTTCTTCTTCTTATGTCCTATATCCACTTGTGGGTCCTAGGTCCTCTACTACGCCTACACGCCATCGCGTAGTACTTTTGCGATGAGCTATTATTGTAATGTGGCACAGTTTTACTTTTTTTTCCTTTTCTGCGTTCTTTCGAAATGTGTTGAAAATACTTCAAGGGTTAATTCCTGTGCTCATTACGAATACTATGGGTTTAAGAAATAGTTGCATCAGCTATCTGTATAAAACGTCATATGTGTTCTCTTCGTCAGGTCCAGTTGGAGCCTAGCATGGGATTATTGTTATGTTTCTTAATTTAAAATGAAAACGAGTCAGAATTGCTCGTCTCCAAAATGGATTAAAATTCCATTAACGATTTTTTTCTGCTCTTGCTGTTATTCAGATAAAGCTGGCTTGTTTTTTACCGCCAGTAGTTCATTAGATAGTGACCTGACTGTATACAAAAATCACTCTCTCCCAACCATCATCGAGTTCGAGTTGGTAGCAATCGATTGTTTGCAAATTCTTTTACATTTTTGATTTTTAAAAATAACTTGAAAAGTAAAGGGAGCTTAGTCCTAAAAGTCGGTTATTTTTCAAAAAGGTCTTTGACACAAAAAAAGACATCAACAAAAAACGTTCATCCACCCTCAGCTTCAGTTAAAAGGGTTAATCCAACGCTAATCCAATGCTAATGCAGCAAAAATATGCTTCATACCGAATCGCGCCGGTGTTGTTGCAATCGCCGCCCTGCTGCTTTTACGCATTACGAAATTTTTAAATTTTAATCTCCCGCTCAGTACACACATATTAACACATAAATACACAAATATTTTCTGTTTTTTTACAATTTGTTTTTCACTATACATTCTGTACTTAATTATTGCACTTTAAGTTCTTAAACACCTGCTGGTTGCTGCATTGTTATATGGTTTTTGTTTCTGTTAACACCAATATTGTATCCTTGCGGAGGAGTGGTGTGTGTGTGTGTGTCTGTTGTAAATACGCATATTATATAATAATTGCTTATATATGTATATAGGCGATACTATGATAGTATTCAAAATTATAGACGCATTCTCTTTTTGCATTTTTCATTTATTTTCACGCTGCGAGAATTTCATATTAAAATATTAATGAAGCTGCATAATTAAGAGAATTAAAAAAAAATCCTGTAACAAACTGGTAAGTATCATGCACTAAAGCCTTTTGATGTATGAATTGATTTTTATTAACTTTATAATGTTCCCTCCGGATACATATGTTGGTGGTGGTATAATCCACCTGAGCTGAGCGTCAGTGGACATTAATGCATTTTGACATTGGAATTTAAACCCGATAGCTGCATCCTGCCTACATGCTTCTTTTTTTGTTTGTTGTTGGTGATATTTTTTTAAATTTTTTTGCTTGCAAAATAATTTGGATGCGATGCAAGTGTGTTGCATACACAGAGTCATGTATCTAAGGACGCTAGAGGAACTTGGAACTTTAGAAAATCTATTTTTATGGAAGAATGGAGAGCTGGAACTTCAAATTATTATTGAGAAAGAATAAAATAACACTACTGCCATAACAAACGCGAAAAAAGCCAACGTTCTAACCAAGTCATTCTCTGCAAATCACGATAATACAGGCAACATGAGAAGTGTACTGTCAGTAATACCGACGATAGTTTATTAATTGGTAACATAGTCTGCCGACCTAGTGGACTTGTTGTTGTTGTAGTAACTCCAGACCTGAAACGAGATCAAAAGGAAACCCTCCAAACATTAAACTCTCATTCACAGTACAAATAAACCTTTTTAATTTCGCAGTGTACTTAAATAACCTAAAGGCTAATGGCAAGCAAAGCAGATAGAAAATAAAAGTTCCTATACTAATTAGATGAACTTAAGGTGGTGTATAGTCATCGAGATATGTTGACAGGACAAGAAAAGTACTACTTTGGCTATTACCTTTGTGAACTGCAGGAAGAACGCAAATGCCTCTCCATAAGACTACCTGTCTTGACAATAATTCCCTTCTTCCACTAAATAATAGTATGCAACGTTAAATGTAGGTCTTTCACTCATAAGCGGTAGGTCATTCAGTCCAAAGTGATTTCTGAAATAGACTGAAAAAAAAACACATTTTACTTTGCAAACGTTTAGGCTTAAAAAATCGATAGCTATGCGTAGAATGAGTATTTTTTTCAGTTCAGTTCAGGAGTAATAACCCCTATTAATGAAATAATTACGCCATCGCAAGCCGATCGCTAACCAATCGTTTTAAAACAAGTCCCACCATATTTTAACAGGTAGAAGCCGAGTTATACGACACGACAAACAAACGTATAAATGTACACACGTTCGCTGAAAAATGATCATGTCCTCTGAATATATGCTATATATGCCAACAGGGTTGGACCACAGATCTGCAACGTCCAAATCCGTTGGGTGAATGGGGCAGAGGAATATGTGGGTGTAGTATTGGTGCCTTGATTTCTGTCGGAGCAGATATCATTGTGTACCAAGGACCCTATTAACCTTGCTTGAGAAGACTGCTGCAGAAACTGTATCATAGCGTATACTATTAGAGGCGGGATTCCAGTTGGCAGGTATGACTGGGCTTATGCAGTCTCTGTACGTCCTCATGTCTTGACGTATGCAGCGTGGATGCATCTCACTGACTGTAATGTCGTGAACTGTATGTGAGGGATTGTGGCAGGCTAACAAGAAATGCTTAGACAACAGTTCATTGTGTTGCCTGACGGAGAGCATGGACGTTTCGTCATGCAGTTAGTTATGGAGTGGCACCCAGTTGCGATGCGAAGGGCTGTATTTTGTATGGACTTGATATTATTCTATCGAGTGTCGTTTGAAAATGTCGTCCAGATGGGGGCGGCTTAGTTAATAGTTGAGCGGCCAATAGCTTTATACGTCGTCACAAGGACTACTTTGTCCTTACCCCATGCGGTTCCGGCTAGGCGTCTTAGAACCATATAACTCTATAAGCTCACTTTAATAACAATTTTCGGCGCAACAGACCATTGCGGTCCAAGGCCTAGCTTCTCGCGACATGTATATTTTTGGACACAAATGGAAGGGACCTACAAGGCCAGATCCGAACGGTGAATTGAGAAGCTTTCCTTTGTTACTCTCGGAATGTTTGTCACCCAATCGCGAGAGGTGAGACACCGTGAAAATTCTTTGGTGTTACTGGGATTCGAACCACGAACCACCTGCTCAGTAGCCATGTGCATTTGCACCGAGCAACGGCGCCAACATAAGATCACTTTACTGCAAATATTTTTTGCGTGCCTAAAGACGGTAAGGAGATTACATTTTGGGGTTATTAACTGTAGGGACGATTTAGTTATGTGATAGCCTAACTTCTTTAGTACAAGAGGTGAACAGCGTAGCAGATGATTTTTGGAGGGCGAGGTGGAGTTTCCTTTTCTTAAAAAATTCAGATAGCTCTGTCAGGTAGGAATTTATTCTATGTGTAACCTCGTTTACATTTGCACCGGAGGCAGCAGCAGAGCAATCATCAGCGTAAGTGATCAATTTAATGCCAATAGGGGGAGTAGGAAGCATCGAGACATGGAGATTAAATAAGATGGGAGAGAGAACCCCTCCTTATGGGACTCCCATCTTGAGTTTCCGATGCTTTGAGCAGGAATTTATGAATTCCACATATGTGCTCCTGCCATTTATGTAAGCTGAAAGGAACCTTTTGATGCAGTCGGGGAGAGTGGAATTTAGTATGTCCTTCCTGTAGGAGAATAGAGTGCTCAACCGTGTCGAAAGCCTTAGAGAAATCGAGTACCACGACAGCAGTGCGCCAGTGCGGGCGACGGTTGGTAAGATCGTCCGCAATGTGGGTCGTCAGCTCCGTTAAGGCAGTAGTAGTGCTGCGATGTTTCCTAAAGGCGAGACACAAATGTTGATGAAGACTGAGGAGGAGTAGTGTCTCTAAAGTTTTGGCTTAAGAAGATATCAGCGAAATTGGTCTATAAGATGATCCTTCGTGAGCGGGCTTGCCAGGTTTTAAAACTGGAATTATCCTGGCAATTTTCCATACGTTTGGTGTAGTGAAGTTTTCCATGGTTAGGTTGAAGATTTTTGCTAGATAATCCAGGCTGGAGTTATGTAGCTTCTTCAACATAAAAATGGAAATCCATGGAATGGGTTTTTCGGCTGTTATGTTAGATTTTGATGGATTTAGACTCTGAACACACTGGCACGTTCTATTGGAAATTCCCTTCACCGAAAGGAGTACACAATAGTGGTATTCGTAGACATTGAATCATTGAAGGCGCTTCTAACAACGTCAACACATCTGCGATTACGTATGCACTGTCGAGTTTGAGGGTGGACGACTCGCTTGGCGAATTGATTAATCTTCTGTTCATAAGTCGGATTATTAATTCAAAATTGGGCCTGTCGTCTGCCAGAAGATCTGTCTGCATAGGAACCCCACAAGGTGGAGTATCCTATCCCCCTTCTATTGAACTTAGCGGTGAATGATCTACTGGTATCCCTAAGAGTTGAGGGCTGCAGAGCAATCGCTTATGCGGATGACATTGCTATTGCCGTCTCAGGAAAATACCCGAATACCTTAAAGGAACACCTGCCAAGTGCACTCATTAAGCCAACTTGCTGGACAGATCGCGATTGTTTTAGGGGTAAATCCTCACAAAACAGAGCTTGTCCTATTCACCAGGTAATATAAAGTTCCACTTATTAACCCCTTCTTCTATAAAAGGTTTAAGCTTAAGCTCTGATAAAGCCAAGTTTTGTTGTTTGTTGTTTTGGACAGAAAGCTAAGCCGAAAACCTAACACACAAGAAAGAGTTCGTAAAGCCACAGTGGCACTCTTCTCATGTAAGAAAGCCATTGGTAGCAGATGGGGTCTTCAACGCCATGCAACTCATTGGCTATGTATAGCGGTAGTTAGACCTACTCTTCTATACGGTGTGACTATATGGTGGACTGCCTTAAATAAGAAAGTAAATCTAGACATGTAAAGCAAAGTCCAGTCCGGAGTTCGCGGATGTGTTTTCTCAAAAAAAAAAAAACTAAATCTAAGCCTCTCTTCCTAATCACTGTAGTGTTTTCTAGGCTTAAATTATAACGATCAGTGAAGTCTTGTCTTGGGTGAAGATAAACGTCATATCCGCTAAGGATATCCGTTTATTCTCGGATAGCCAAGCTGCACTGAAATCCCTGGAATCAGTCTCTACAAATTCAATTCTAGCCCTAACATTTTTCGTGGAAATGGCAGAGCAGTTCAATATACACCTGTGTTGGGTGCCGGCGCACAGAGACATTTTGGGTAACTGTATGGCTGACGAACTCGCCAAGCAAAGAACTACACTACCCTTCTTACCTGTATATCGTAACATAGGCATACCAATCGCTACATCCAAATGCGGGATGGTAATGAAAAAACTTACTGTAGGTGGTCAAACGGTACAACTTGCATAGCGACAAAGCATATCTATCCCAAGCTTGTTCTTCCTCCTTCCTAACATACGTGGCCAAAAATTATGTGTAAGACTTTTCTCTCAAACGCGTCTAAGAGGTCAGAATACTTTTTGCTAAGCACCCAAATCTCGGATCCATATGTAAGTACTGGTATGACTATTGTCTTATACACCAGCAGCTTGGATGTTATGGTTAAATTCCTGGACTTGGAGAGTCTTCACAGACTTTAGTAGGCTTTGTCGGTTTTGAGCAACAGTGCGCCTAGATCTGGTTTCATGCTGATATCAGCTACTATAGTTGACCCGTGATAGTTAAAGGATTACACAACTTCAAATTCGCGCTCCACTATTTTAATTGAGCGACCAATGTTGGACAACCAACATCACATCTGTCATAATACTCCGCAATAATTACGAGCTCATTAAATCAGATGCAATTACTTGAAGAACCAAATTTTAATTACCTGATTACAAGGTGGTTTCATTATGTATGGATTTAGTGTTGAACGGATACAGGTATATAATTCTGGCAGTCAATATTAATCTCACTCGTGGATTTTCCATTAATTGTATTACTCAGAGTTAACAAACATCCAAGCGTAAACAAACACTGTGCAATTGCACGAATAGCCTCAATTGGGTGGTGTGTGTGTTAAAGCGACTGACATTATTCGCAATACCAATAGCCATTGCTGACCATCTTATCACCCACATAGACCACAATTAGGGTACATTTAATTGCTATTATTAGTTGTGTAAATGCAATTAGGTTGGTAGCAAGCGGCACCACTTGCACGGCAAAATCCTATTATTCCAGCCTATCGCGTATCTTGTGACTGTAACTTTAAGTGCAATTTAGTGGATTGTATTTTGTTAAGTTTTGAGCCAAGTAAATCAGTGCAGCGATTACTATTTACCTCTCCAACTATTGCTAAGGCAATAAAAGAGATAAATGATAAAAGATAACACACCAGGAAGGACCTATCTATGTCATTAGTACTGGAGAATGATTTCGGACATATGACCCTTCAGGTTTTTCTGACATACCGCTTTTTGGCTTTCCATCTTACTTATTTTTATTTTTTTATTTACTTATCGCTTCAACCTTTCTTTTTTTCTTAAAGAATACGCTAGCCCTTATGGCAGACATTACCAACTAAAACACCTATTGTATCTTAGGGTGTATTTACTTTAAGAGACGCACCACCTCCCTAGTGACGGAAGGTATGTCCTTAGTGACAGAATTTCTCAACTGCGCTGTCGAGCATATTTCCTTATGAAAAATGCGTCTCCTTAATCAACGTAGTGCTGGCCATTCTCAGGGAATATGATCGCATGAATCATCATCCTCCGAGCAGAACCTACATTCTGTCCCTGATCCCCCCACACCAATTTTGTTGAGGTGATATCACAATCCACAACGACCTGTTAGAAAATTTCCTACTTAGATTAAGTATCTCCTTAAAGGCAAAGGGTCTGATTGATTGGTTGGATTTCCGAAGTCCGGGACGTTATCCCAGTGGGCAAGACGAAGTTTGTGTTCCCAACAATTTATCAGTGCTGTTGCAGCAGTCCAGTTGACAGTAGCGTTCAAGTCCTATGAACGCAGATTCTAGGGCTGGCTCGGAATCTAGTTCATCTGCAGATTCGTTGCCTGCAATTCCCAGATGACCAGGCCCGACCGTGTTTCACTCTGTTGTGTCTAGCAAGAGATTGCAGTACATGGTAGCAGTTTTGACTAGCTATCGGAAAAGTTATATATTATAGCGCCCTCAATGGCATTGAGTTCCGCCTGAAAAACCATCGGACTTTTCCCATTGGTATCGAGACTTTGATGTTGGGTCCAAAGACACCAGCTCCAACTCCAGTTTCCATCTTCGATCGATCTGTGAACCAGACTAGACTTCTAACGTCCAGTGCAGGAACACCATTGCACCAGCACCGGTCCAATATTTCTACCTCAAATAACCCACCGAAACAGAACTCCTTAACCATAATCTCTGGGATTGTGCAGAACATGTCTCTTTCAGGAATTGAGTCAAGAATTTTTAGGCGACCCAAATAGTCATCCGGTTTGTACGCGTATTCTTCTTTCTTTCGTTCCTTTACTCCGCGGGAGTGCATAGGGCTTCTAAAAAACGCCCGCCAACGAACTCGATTTATCGCCTGAGGTTTCAAGAGACGTCACTCTGTCCCCTGGGATCTTGCTTCCTCCTCTATTGTCCTTTTCCATGTCTTGCTAGGACGGCCAACTCCACGGTTTCCTTGTGGATTCCAGTCGAGCGCTAGTTTTGTAATATCGTCCGCTGGCTTTCTCGAAGTGTGGCCAATCCAGCTCCATTTTCGTCGTCTGATGGTGATCGCGATTGCTTCCTGCTGCGTTACTCTAGTCACAACTTAATAGCGCATCTAGCAGCCGTCTTCCTAATGAATATTTGCAAGATTGAACGCCCTACAACAGCTTCTAATGCAATCGTAGGGCACCCGTTATACCTACACAGGCAATTCTTTGAAGCTTCTGAAGTTGCCATTGTCTGTTGAAGAACTTTCGATGGCTGACTTGATAGGAGAATTCCAGTTTAGCCGTTTATCAAGGATGACGCCGAGATATTTAACCTTACTGGAATAATCTAACGTGGTGCCTTTGATGATGATAGGTCCCAAATCGACCAGTCTTCTTTTCGTGAAAGGCACTAGAACCATTTTTCAAGGATTGATGGCACCATTCTAAAACGTGTAGTAAAGCACCCTGCATGACAATAGTGGTAGCCGTGCAGTGCTTACCATTAATAAAAATCGACAAATCGTCCGCATAACCATGTAGGCGATGTAGCCTGATCTGTGAAGATCGACTAGAAGATTGTCAATGACTAGTGACCATATAAGAGTAGAAAGCACTCCTTCTTGGCGACATTAACTGCAGTCACAGACTCCTCCCGAGGAGGAAATAATATCTCGATACCACTGCCTCTGATTGCCCTTGCAATAGAGTCGTAGCCAATGTTATCAAAAGCGCCCTTAATGCTGATGAAGGCACACAGGGCCACTTTCTTGAAACGAAAAGTTCCTTCTAGTGAAGGGCACCTTCTGTGCTTCTGCCTTTCCTGTACGCAAAGTGACTTGGGTGACGAGTGGTAGACAATTCTAACCGGCCTCTAATATGAAAACCAATTAAACTCTCCATCGTTCTGAGGACAAGTGATGTTAGACTTATAGGTCTGTATGATTTAGGCCTATTGCCTGAGTTAAGGATAAATAGCACGTTTACCAGTCTCCAGATATTAGGAACGTACTCATACCTTAAAATAGCTCGAACAATTTCTTATTTAAATCTGTAGATTCAGCAGATTATCGAATCGACAATCAGAGATCGATCTGAGCGACCCAGTTGTAGCTAGCTCCAAACAAAGTAATCATACCCAGTAGGATGAGATTGAATGTTTTCTTTAGAAGCGCTGGAAAGATCTCATAATCGCCGGGAGCTTAAAAAATAAATAGCTTACTGCCCATTTAAGCTTATCTGGACTGAAGATTTTACCGGATAAATTATTTACCCTTCTAGTAATACAGACCGTTTGTTCAGATGCATTCGGGTACGTGTATGATGCACGAGTAGACGATACTGGGAAATGAACCTGGAATAGGGTTCTGATTGTATCGGGATTGATTGCCATCGGGCTTTTTTAATAAAATGACACAGTTTGTCTGATCCTCAACTAATGCTTTATGGCTTCGTGCAGCTACTAGCATTTCGACAATGTTTTCGCAGCATTTCCTCCATGTGGTCGTCTTAATATAGAGTTTTACTCTGTAAGGTTCTGTATAGGTTCTATATTTGTCCCAACTCTTCATGCGTTTAGCAGAGTAGAAGAGTTTTCTAACTTTCTTCCTAAGATTAGCCACCTGGTCGTTTCACCAGGGAACCTTTCGTTTACACAAGCTGGTTTTAGGGACACAGCTATCATGATAGGAAGAGAGCAACACGTCATTAAGTTGATATGCTACCTCATCTAAGTCCCCTGTGGACTTAATAGATTTGTTAACCTATATTAGTTATGGATACTACAAAATCGCACAAAATTTAATCATTACCCAAAAATTTAATATAATAACCAATATCATAAATGATGCATGAGGGTAATTATTTAAGTGTACAAACACATACGTAGTAGACGCATAAACGCAAGGCTGTGCACACACCCACATCGCCCTGTTGAAATGCATTCTAATGAATTTTCGAAATTAATTACGGAAATTTATATCCATAATTTACACTGTCATGATGCGAGTACTCCCATTGTAGAAGCTATGCTATGGGATTGTTTGGTATATTAGTGATTTTGGACCATTCCGCAAATATGCATTGCCAATTATCAGTTTTCTTCATCTCTCTCCATCCACAGTCTGCACCCCATTGCACACTGAATGAAAAAAGTTATATTTTAATTTCGAACAAATAATTCCGCTGCAGCGTTTCATAATTAATGAGTAGGTATGGCATCATCGGTTGGACCCCCTTCCCGCACTACGTCGTAAGCTCGCTGGTACCCGTATATGATATATACTTATGTACCTGATCATCCGGCGTTTCCCTCAATTCACTTCATCTTTCCTACTCCTCACGAACATCCTGAAAATTACGTTTTGTTAACGATAATTCCACACCGTGTGCATGGGTCATGGATGGGTAAGGTGGGATAAACCCAGACGAAGAAATACCTTTTGGCCGCTGGAAGTTTACAATTTTAAATTAAAATCGTCAAATTATTTATCTGTGTGTGTTTATGTGTTTGACTTCTATCTACGCCAATTGCGAGAATTATTAGCCTTTCATTTTAGATAAATGAGGTCAATTTCATAACTGACAGTTATTAATTGTATACTTTTCCAGCTGGGATTTGTCGTATCCACATACAATCAAGGGTTTTTTTTTTTAATTTGCACACGCCATATGGGTTAATACTTTTATGATGTTGGGCACATCGTTAAAATATTCGTGACGAAATGAGACGAAGATTGCTTTATAAGATTTGCGGATGAAAAAGAAGATCTAAAATTTACCTGAAATTTCTGTTGTTTCTTTAATAGAATGTTTACCTTGAAGATCGATCTTCACCCGGCTGAAAGAATCCTTGGAACACTGACACCTCCATTCAAAGTGATCGCAGAAACGCGGTTTGTTTTTATTGACCGAATGATTGAGGGCAGATTTTTGAGCACTGCAACACATATGGATCTATTGTGCTTTTGCTCTAGAGTTGGTGTAAATTCAAGATACATATCAATGACGCTTAAAAATCTACTGAATACGGTTTCAGGAAATGTCGCTCAGATTCCAACATTTCGTCGGTTCCCATATTTTTCCTTTTCTGTCAGATCTTTGCTCTGCATTTTTTTTATAATTCGCGCACGCTTCAAGGGGTTCGCACGCTTATAATGCTCGGCTATATGCTTGGCACAGCGTGTGCGTTAAGGAAGAGGAGGATAAAAGAGGAGATGTCTGTGAGCTTGTGTTTTGAATGCCTGTGGATCATAGTGATGTGGGAAGACAGAGCTTGGCATTCCACATACGTGTTGTACGGCTGAAGAACGAATCCCTGAATTTAACTGTACGTCCGAAGATGGGCTTGAGTGTAAACTGATGAGCATTTTGAGCGCCACGAGTATTGCGGTTGAATTCAAGGAGAGGTGGCATGCAACTGGCTATTTCTCTTGGGCACCGCTGGTAGAAGAAGCGATAAAACAGTGACAAGCAGGTGTTCAGGCGAATCTAATGATTTTGCTATATTTTCGTCACCGATAAGTTTTATCGCGCGGTTTTGTATTCTATCTAGCTGATGCAAAGTGGTCTTAGGCGCACCAGACCAGATATGACAATTGTACTCAAGTTTAGGGCGAATAAAAGCCTTGTAGATAGTAGCCAGATCAGAGGGAGTGAAATATTTCTTGCACCGGGTTAGAAAACCTAAACATTTCGCAGCATTTTTGGCGACCGTAAATATGTGGTCATTCCAACGAAGCTTGTCGTTGACGCACATACCGAGAATTGCGAGATTTTCAGTTTCCTCGATGCAAGTGCCGTTCATGGATAATGGCATGAGATTTGGGATACGCTTGGACGACAGGAGACAGCATTGGGTTTTGGAACCGTTAAATTCTACTCGATTGTTTTCTCCCCATTTTATTATGCTGTCTAAGTCAGAATTTCACGTGCTTAACATACGAAGTTGTTTGAGTTCCACATGAGAGGTGGATGGACGTTCCTCAAACTTATATGAGAAGCTGAGAGTGCTGTCGTCAGCGAAAGAGTGTATTGGATTAGAAGTCACAGATAAGAGATCATTAATAAAAATGAGAAAGAGTGTCGGGGACTGAACAGAGCCCTGGGGAACGCCAGCATTTATGTGGTGTATTTCAGACTTGAAACCGTCCAAAAAAAACTTGAATTGAGCGGTCCAAAAGAAAGCTTCTAATCCAATGAAGCAGTTTATCATCGACACCATAGGTAGTTAGAGTGGTGGTCCACGCTGTGCTTGCGAGGTCCTCAATTAGCGCTAGTATGCGCCATTTTGATGCCACAAAACTCGAGGGTTCTAGCATGGATAAGGACATGGTTTTAAATCCAGCCTGTAGCATTCAGGTATGAGATCAAGTCGATGATCCTGTAATCCGAGAGCTCTTTCAGGTCGTAAAATAGTCACCAAACCAGCGATCCATAGGTAAGAATTGGCCGTACAACAGCTGTGTACAGCCAGAGAGCCATCAGCCATAGTAAGGGCGTCATTTTGCATCACGATAATACGAACTCAAACACATCACATTAAACAAGCGAGTATTTGAGCAATCAATCGATCGAATTGATGGGTCATCCGCCTTACAGCCCCCGACTTGGCACTCAATGACTTCTTCCTGTTCCCAACAATCAAAGATAAGATGCGTGGGCAACGATTTTTATCCAGAAAAAAGATTAACAAAATTGAGCCTTGAGATTCACCATGGGCATCACCAGTTGTATTGGTTTCCAAAAAAGATGTTGGTATTCGCGTTTACGTAGATTATTGGCTGCTTAACGCAATTACCGTTCCTGCCCGATACCCTCTTCCACGGATCGATGACTTGTTGCACGAAGTAAAATCTACCTCATTTATGTTACCTCTGGATTTGGACCTATCCTCTTCGCACTGGAAAAAGTGTTTCGATAAATGGTTTGAGCGTATACAAAGGTGTATAGATCTTAAGGGCGAATATTTTGAAAAGCAATAAAGCAATTTTTGATGAAAAGTATTATTAGACCCTGTTTGGGTTGCATTTCACCAACATTTTCTTTGTCTGATGTAGGCCAGCTCATAGCTACAGTAATTTTTTCCTTCTTATACATCACTTCCCGCATTATGCGGTATTCTATACCACAGAATGGTTCTGGCCCTACAAGCGGAGTTTCTACCCCTTTGGTAGCAAGCCTATCTGCTGCTTTATTGCCTTCTGTGCAAGTGTGTCCCAGAACGGAGTACAAAGATACCTTTTTTACTTCACCAAGTCTGTTTAGCTTCGCACTCGATTCCTCCAACAGTCTGGACTTGATGTGGTTGTTGAAAGAAGTATCGCTCGAGATTGTGACTTAATAGAAGTAAAGTAGAAATCATGTCGGGGTTCCTAAAAGGATTTTGTAGACTGAAGGGGCACCTAAAGGAATTATAATTAGAAAAGGATGGCTGCTGGAGGCTTTGTGGGGAAGCGGAGGAAACCCCGTGGAACCTTCTCAATGAATGCGGATCAACGATCCGACAGAGAAGAGACTACATGGGAACTCAAGCGATCTTGGAGTCTGCACACCATATCATTAAGTTCATAAGAGGCACTGATATTGAGCGGAAGCTATAGCGATGGGCATGCACTGTCTCCATAGCACTAGTTAGGGGAAAGCTCAATAGATCCATATGGGTCACAGTGCTATTTGTATATACCCCATTTTTCATCATCATCGTCATCACTAAGCACTTAAGTCTTGGACCGATATATGTTAGTATTGCTAATACCATCGTCTTATACACCAGTAGGTTCGTTTTTATTCGGCTGTTATAATTGACTCGAACCCGCGCTCCACAACCTAAATTCAGAAAGCAATGTTGGATATTCTGCTCTCACCAACATGTACTTTGCTTTGATCTCATTTATGTGCAGCCCCAGGTTTGGTGCTCCTCACCCGATCTATATATAAGCTTCTTGTACAGCTCTTGGGGTTTTTTTTCCAATAATATTATTAATATTCAATATTTTCTGTGTAAGCTTGTATATGGATTCATCTCGTTGCATCAAAGTCCCGGATCTATTCTCCCAAACCAGGTTGAAGAGGACACAAACCATTCATTCATTCCCTTGTCGGAGCACTTGGCTTTTAACATTGTTCATGGTCAACCTACAAGTTGTGTCCGGATGTCAAATTTTTTCACAGATTTCTATACACAGTGCTATGCTTTAATTGGCGGCTTAAAAGTGTATAACCGAATGGTGCAATGGCCTAAGGGATTTTGAGCCGATTAATCTCTTTGCTAACTTTTATTATTAGCTAGCAATTTACAGGGTAATTACTTTTCTTACGAGTGCTTCCTCAGAGTATCATACCTAAAGGATTAAAGCTTCGCTGTAGACATTAGCAACGTAAATCAGTGTAACTAGTTCATAAAGGTGTTTTTCTCAACACATGCAAATACATCCATACATACAAACAGAAATACTCAGCCTTAATCATAAACGACCGCCTTCTGCTAATGTAAATGGGCATACACAACACACTCTTCGTGGTAGCAACACGGTAGATCAAAAGAAAGTGTTAAGCAAAAATTAATAAAATATTTATTTGTTATTGCTGCTGCGTTTGTAGAAGGATGCTAATCTGCTTACTCGTCAAGTGCAAATATCATTAAGTTACCTTCTTGAAATATTATCATTAGCATTAGGCCTCAGGTAGCAGACGGCAAAATATTTAATTGCCATTTACCCTCCCTTATAATAGCACGGCAATTGGTGGATGTGTCCTTGTTCTTTGAGTGTTTTTGAAACTTTTGATTTGCTAGAGTCAGCAAAAGTTTAGGTTTTCTACCAACACAACTAGGAGAATTGTTGGTCTTGCAATTTTCTCCAGTTACAGCTCATTATTGTTAGTTAATTTCACCTGTCAGGAACAGAACAACGAGTCCTCTTTTCAAGTACTTGATCATTTATTTTTATTTCTAAATTATAAGTACCCTGTTAGATGTTGTCTGTTTACACTCTGATTCTACTTTTATCGCAGACCATCAAGATGAGTTCTCTTGGGAACTGCGAATACTTGATTCAGTTTGTCTTAAAATTTATGTACTCTCGACAAGGTTTGAAGTGAGTTGTTTAACTTGGAAAAGCTTAAGCAAAAGACAAAACATTTTGATTACCTATCGATGAGAGTTGGTAATTACTCTCAAACTACCGGTTGTCTCTGGCAAAATATTAACTGAAGAAAATTCTTTTGTTTTGATAAGACTTCAATTATGATAGATTTCATTCCTAGGTGCTAGGTGCCCACTTGACATCACTACCTGGATGTGAAATTATGAGATCTCAAAATCATTGGCTGCACCATTTCATTTAAGAAATAAACTTTCCATACAAACACTGCAAAACATCTTCGAAAAAGTGGAAAAGTTTCATCACATTACTGGAGATCGTTTTATTCTACGTACACCCATAAAAAATAGACGGGTTATATCAAGTTTATTGACGTTTTGCAATGGCCCAAATTAACTGACACAACAAATATGACATACCCATCCATACCATTTACAACCGAAACAAAGTAAATGTTGATATGTATGAGACTTCAAATGAAATGTGATACCATAAACCACACCCTACCGTATACCAAAATAATTCGAAAAATTCATGTAAATATACTAGGTTAGGTTAGGTTGAAGTGGCCGTCAGTCAAAACCGACGCACTTAGACAGAGAAGGGACGTTGTGATACCACAAGGATCCAGAAAATCCCACGCCTACTCGTTGAACCACTTAAAGCGTCGTATGAAGCGCAATAGAGTATTAATTTCAATTTGGGTTAGATCGTTGAGATCGTTGAAAAATAACGCTCCCAGATGGAGCTTCCGCCTATTCGAGAGGTCTGGGCACGTACAAAGTCGGTGGAGAGTGGTTTCCTCCTCATCCTCAACCATGCTGATATCGTTGGAAAGGACTCCTAGTCTTTCTGCATGCTTGCCTATAAGACAGTGTCCAGTTATGACACCTATAATGGCACTAATGTGCAGTCTGTTTTGAGAGATCAAACACTTGGAGCGTTTCGGATCTAACTAAGGCCGAATCTGCTTCGTTGCTATGCAAGTTGTGCCGTTTGACCATCTATAGTTAGTTTTTATTATTGTATCCTGTTTAAACATTAGTTTGCAAGTAGCGATCGGCATGCCTAGTGAACCATATTCAGGCAATAGGGGTAGTGTAGTTCCATGTTTGGCGAGTTCATCAGCCATACAATTACCAGGAATGTCTCTGTGCCCTGTCACCCTGCACAGGTGAATCTTGAAATACTCTGCCATCTCCTCAAGAGACGATCGGCAATTCCGGGCCAGAATGGAATTTGTGGAGACTGATTCCATGGACTTTAGCGCAGTCTGGCTATCCGAGAAAATGTGGATATCCTTAACAGATATGACATTACTCTTCAGCCAAAACAAGGCTTTCTTAATAGCCATGATTTCCGCTTGGAAAACACTACAGTGATCAGGAAAACGGAAAGAGAGACTTAGATTTAGTTTTTTTTTTTTTTTGAAAAGACACCTCCGCCAACCCGTTCATCAGTTTTCGACCCGTCTGTGTAGAAGTGAATTCCTTCATTTTTCAAGTAGATACCTTCCTCCCAAGAAGACCTGGAGGGTATGGTAACCTGGAGCTGCGGAATGGTGTAGTCTAAGCTGACTGAATTCAGGATAGAAGAGTGGCCGAAATCATTCACGGTCCACTGAGAGATTGCTCTGAGGCGAGTAGCCGCGGTTGCAGCCAGTTGTCTGCCGAAGATATCGAGTGGAGCAAGGTTGAGCATAATGTCTAGTGCAGCAGAGCGAGTTGTACGAAGCGCTCCGCTCACACAAAGACACGCTGATCTTTGTATTCAGCTTAGTTTGTCGCGATTGATCGTTTTATCTAATGTAGTCCACCAAACAGCCACACCGTATAGCAGAATAGGTCTGACTACTGCTGTGTACAGCCAATGAGTGATACGCAGTTGAAGAGCCCATTTACTTCCTATGGGTTTTTTGCTTGAGAAGAGTGCCACTGTGGCTTTACGGACTCTTTCTTGTATGTTGGGTTTCCAGCTCAGCTTCCTATCCAAAATAAGTCCAAAAAAAGTTGCTAAATAAACATGATATGAATAACACATGGCGCAGCCGGTAGGATATAGATTACTGAGTAGTTTTAAGTAGCTTTAATAGATCTTTAAAGCAGCCCCAATCACCAGTATACTTGAATCCAGTACTCTGGCTTTCTTATAAGGCGCGAGGTCATTATTTTATTTGATTTAGGCTTTGTGTTGAGAATCCATTCTTACTCAGGCAAAGGTTGTTACTCACTCACCCACACTTTTCACCCAAATTCGATTAAAAAACATTCAAATTCATTTAATTCACAATAAATAATGTTTTTCTTCCTCTTCTTTTTCTTTTCTCATTTTCAGCTAAAGGAACCACTGAAATCGTTAGGGACAGAATGTGTATAGATTGTGAGAAAATGCAGAGAAAATGCCAAATATACAAAAGTATCTACATAATAGTTATCAAAAATGAAATGAAAAAATAAAAAATAAAAATAAAACAAAAAGAATGAGATTCTCCTACATAAAGATGCCTGCAAATCGAGAACAACAACCACAACAACAGATGGTGTTGCCAAACATTTAAAAAAAAATTATGTTTTTCTCTCTCTTTCTTCCCCTCGCACCATTGTCATGAAATAGGCTGTAATCTTTGAGTTCAACTGAAATTTAATTGAAATTGAAACCAACAACACCAACAGCAAAAACAACATCTAACACCACCTCGTTCTCATATACAAACACACATAGATACATATACCAACTCGAATAGTCAAGTGCATGAACAGACATCGTTCCCGGCCAACCCCTATTCTTTAACACAAAACCCGAATGCCATGGCCAAGGAGGAGATGAAAATTTTTGGTTTTTTGTGTTATTGTGTTCCCACTTTTAGTTAAAAAGATCCTTGAAACCCCAAAAAAAAAATATGAATTTGTACTGAAAGTGAAAACAAAGAACAACAAACATTTCGTAGTAAAATTTTAAATGAAAAGTCACTTAAACCACAGATCCTAAACAGAAGATGGCGTAACGGAGGAGGAGATGAAAAAATCATCATCACATTTAATATTAAAAAAAAAAATGGAAAAACATAAAAAACACTACACTTTATACACAACAGCCCTTTAGAATTAGCGGAAATAATTAATGAATACTTATATAAATATATATGTATATATATATTTATATATAAATAAATGTAAATAAATTATAACAATAAAGTTAACTAAGGCAGACATTTTCATGACAAAAAAAAAGGTAAAAAGTATTCATTGTAATTCGATGATAATTAATTATGTTTTCTGTATAGCACAAGGGGTTTTTAAAATTAAAATTTAAAATAAATAAACAAAAATATATTAAAATTAAGAAATTAAAGATTGTATTGTATTAAATTTAATAATAAATAAAAGAAAAACAAACCAATGATGTTACAAGTTTTATTATGTTGGCAATTGCATATCCTGATATCCTGAAATACCGTTGTAATAATTTCCTGTAAATTACTCGTATATATCTGAAATTTTCCCCTCTCTCCAGAAAAACATTTGATTGAGAGACCAATTTCACCAATTTTCGTAACTGAAAGTAAACAAAAAAAAAAAACAAAAACATTACCTTTGCATGCTGCGAGTAATATTAATTTTTATTTTATTTTTTGTCTTTGCTGTGATCTGTTAAAATATTTTCTTTAAATTTTTCAAAATAACTTGGCGTACGAGAGTGTATGCAAAATCCGCAAATAAATAAAACACAAATTAAATGATGCAATGTACATTTGAAAAATTAAAAAAAAATTAAAAAAGAAAATCTATACTAAATAAATTTATAAATAAATAAATCACTAATGGAGACAGAATTATTATTATTATTATTATTATTATTGTAACAAAGGAAAAGTCTAACAAATAAAATGAAAATATTAAGTTTTAAAATCCAAGTGCTCTTTGGGTCTTTTATTTCTTTTCAGGTAATTGAGGTATTTGCATTAGGCGTTGTAGCCGATGAGCATTACGGAATAAGGGAGACGGAAAAACAACCCATAAGAATTAAAATTTTTCGTGTAAATTCTCTAATCGGAGATACACATGTGTGCAAAATTTAAATAAAATCGGGTTACTTTTTTAACCCATTAACCGCGTTTGGGTATAATTATACCCAATATAGAGTACTTTTCAAAAAATTCTACCGGGTACCAGGTAATAGGTAGAGAAAATTGGTTTGGTGTATTAAATATAGGAAGGTTGAGGCTACATTATTTTTGGGAGTGGTGTGGTGGTGTATCTTTAAGCTATAGGGCGGGGGTCAAAGTTGAACAAAATTTCAAAACCAGAAAATTTACACTTGAGAGCTCCTGGAAAATTGGGGAAATGAAAAATCAGGAAAACCTTCGAGTGCCTATTAGCCTGATAGGTCCTCTATGTAATAAATATATAAAGGTCCGGGTTAGATAACTCACCTGGGGAGCTTGGGTATTTTTCTACCCATTCCGCGTTTATTTAACCAACATTATGAAAAATAGTATCCAATATCTTGGTTTATTGAGCTTTTTTTGACTTTAGTCACGTCTTTTGGGGTGCCAACATGAAACTCTACAAAGCATCTTTTTGGGTGAAGGGTCATATCACATTTGACGCATCCGTACTCAGTTTTAACGCTACATTGATTACTTCGGGCTCGTCTCCCAAGTTTTTCGACCAAATGATCCATTCGCTTTGCCATCTGTTGATTTACCTTTTCCGGAATTGTGACAAAATATTCAACAACGCTGACACGGAAATCAAATTGGCCCATTGTTGGTTCGCCAGCAGTTTTCCGACAGATACAATGTAGCTTCCATGCGTTTACCATAGCAGCGTCTAAGGCATTTCTAAGTAGCGGTCAAAGCATCTTTTTGGGTGAAGGGTCATATCACATTTGACGCATCCGTACTCAGTTTTAACGCCAAATTGATCACTTCGGGCTCGTCTCTCAAGTTTTTCGACCAAATGATCCATTCGCTTTGCCATCTGTTGAGCGTTGGGAACGGATTTACCTTTTCCGGAATTGTGACAAAATATTCAACAACGCTGACACGGAAATCAAATTGGCCCATTGTTGGTTCGCCAGCAGCTTCCACGCGTTTACCATAGCAGCATCTAAAGACTCGAATACGATAATTATTCATCGCATTATCAAAAAAATCCACGCCACCCATGCGCTGATTGTATTGATGAAAATGAGGTGTTGTTGGTCAATCAATACCATCTTACGCTGTTTGCGATCAAATCGTTTTGCTCGACACATTGGCTTAATGCCCAAGAAATTTGACATCATGGTCACAACAGAATTGTCGTTCCAACGAACTGCGATAATGTTGTTGTTTTTGTCAAAACGAAAGTCTGAGGATCCTCGAGTTTTTTTTTCATAGATTTCACATCCATCAGAGGTGCACGATTTGTGCGATTGTCGCGAACAGTACCAGTAGCAAAATATCCCTTCCCAGTCAATGTACCTAACAACTTATGGCTGGTGAAAAAATTATCGAAAGTGACATTGTGTCTGGATGGATCTGCTATTACCCACAAAAACCGCAGAACTACATTCTCTCCAAGTCCATAATGAGGATCATTGGCCGATGCACAAGCATACGGTATAAAAGAGAAGCAGTATCCACCAGCTGAAGCTTTACTAGAGTGGACACAGATAGACAGACAAACAGACAGAGATTTTTTTGGCTTTTTCTGATTCAGGAGATACGGAAATGGGTAAATCTGCAAAAATCACGAGTTCGAAAATTTTCATTTTCAAATTTTTACTGTGTAAATTTTTAGAAGTTTTGTATATCGGAGAAACACATGTATATAAAATTTAAAGAAAATCGACAAAATTTGTATGGGCCGATCACTTCAAAATTTTTTACAAAAATTGTTGTCCATCGGAGATACACTCGCGTATAAAATTTGAAGAAAATCGGGTTAATTATTTTAAAAAATTATATGGGTACCCCTCGGGCGTCGGGACCCGATCACTTTAAAAATTGTACATGAAGTTTTGAACATCGGAAATACACAGGTATTTCAAATTTGAATAAAATCGAGTTAATTTTTCAAAAAATTTATTTGGCCACATCTCGGTTCATAGGGCCCCCGATCACTCCAAAACTTGTACAAAAAGTTTTGTACATCGGAGATACACATGCGTTGAAAATTTGAAGAAAACTGGGTAAATTTTGTAAAATATTTGCATTCCCATACCATACCGCCTGACCACGAGGCCCTAGGGGCCCAAATTTTAATAGAAAGTGTTGTCATGGGATATACACATGTGTGCAAAGTTTCTATTAAATTTTCTATTTTGGGCCTCTTGGCCTCTGACCCTGATCCCATACAAATAAATAATTTACAAAATTCACCCGATTTTCTTCAAACTTTATACGCATGTGTATCTCCGATGTACAAAATTTTTAGTACAATTAATGGAGTGATCGGGCCCTGAAGCCCGAGGAATGCCCATATACATTTTTTAAAAACTAACCCAATTTTCTTCATATTTTAAAAACCTGTGTATCTCATGTGGACAAAACTTTTTGTAAAATTTTTGGAGTGATCAGGCCCTGACGTTCAAGGGGTGTCCATATAAATTTTTTTAAATCTAACCCGATTTTCTTCAAATTTTAAGCACCTGTGTAGCTTTGATTGACAACACTTTTTGGAAAATTTTTGGAATGATCGGCCCCTGGGCCCATTTAATTTTGTAAACTATGAGTCTTCCATTCACGCAGAAAAAAAATGGTAGCAGCATGCGGTTTGCCCGGATTTTGTGAAAGAACATGATTGTACATAAAGGTTTTTTTTTAGAAGATGACTCATTATATATGAGTATGGTTAGTTGTAAATAAGGGAAGTTGCCACAATGTTCTGGTCTTTTCTCGATATTTATGTCTATAAGATTGGAAGTTTCTGGAAGCTTTTGATTGAGTATAAATAAAGCTGTTAGGCGAAAGTAAGTTAGTCCTTATTTGGAATTCAACCAGTGCAGTTGAAAAGCTCTTGCAGAAATCGTAGTGAAGTACAAGCATTGTTGTAAGAGGTGTTTTGTGTACATTCAAAGTTATCACCAGTATACATCGTGAACTTATCGATTCGTTGTCGGTCACAGGAATTGGGTCTCTATCCATCTACTACGTAAAAAATTTTGCGGAAAGATCTTGGCCTACACCCGTACAAGATCCAGCTGGTTCTTTCTCCGATTGGACTGCAGTTGGAAACTGACCCGTTTTTTTATCTTAAAATTGTGTTTAGCGATGAGGCTGATTATTGGCTTTGTTAATAAGAAAATTTGTAGTGGTGCAAGTGAGACTAATCCACAAGAGACCCCACAAACTCGAGTATATCCAGAAAAGTGCATCGTTTGGTGCGGTTTACATGCTGGTGGCATTATTGGACCTTATTTCAAAAAAGGTCGGATATCGCGTTACAGTCAATGGATATCGATACCGCACCACGTCAATGATTTTTTGTTTGAAAATATGGATGACATTGATCCTGACGAGTTTTGTCAACAGGATGGCGCTACGGCTACGGCAACCATCGACTTATTGAAATCCAAATTTGGGGATAAGTTGGTTTGGAGAAATCGACCTGTCAATTGGGCTTCAAGGTCCTGCGATTTGACACTTCTTGATTATTTCTTGCCGGCCCACCTGAAGTCAATGGTTTATGCCGATAAACCAGCAACAATTGACGCCTTGGAGGCCAATATTGTTCTATTATTTGTGACACACGGCCAGCAGTGCTCAAAAATGTAGCCCAAAATTGGACGTCGAGAATGTGCATCGTCAAGAACAGCCGCTGTGGCCATATGCCAAAAGTAATATTCGATCTTTTGGATGAATAAAACAATAAATAATAGTAATAATAATAAATGATTAAAATTAAATGTTTTGTGTTATGTTTTTCAATTTTAAGTTCTATTTGGCTTAATAAATGGCCCTAGAAAGGAGTTTTCCCTGCTGACTTACGAAATCAACAATTATTACACGCAAGGTCTCTCTTCTCGAGCTTGGCCAAGAGTTCATAATGCTTCTTGCACTACAGATCCATGTTTGGCATCTGTATGTAAATGCATTGCCTTATAAATCAGCAGCTTGAATGTCATCTTTAGATACTTTTAAAACGGATCGAGGAGCAATAAAAATAAAAACCTTCAAAAAAGAGAAAAAGAAGAGAAAAATGAGTAGTGTAGGATTGTTATATTGTCATTCCATCGTCGTTAAAAGAAGGCTTAATAGTCAAACTCCCCAAGAAAGGTGATTTGAGCAATTGCGAAAACTGGAGATGAATTACCCTGCTAAACACCATCATTAAGGAGCTGTACCGCGACTCAACATGCCGCGTCATTCATAACGGTCATCTTTCATCATCAACCACTCGGCAGTCAAGCAAGATTGCATCCTTTCACCGTTGCTTTTCATAATTGTCATCGACTGGGTGATGCAAATAGTAACCCGTACTCCATTGGGTTTGCCATGGAATGTTTTCCACCGCCTAGAAGATCTGGGCTATGCCGATGATATCTGTCTCATATCACAATCGCTAGGTGACATAGAGCGAAAATAAAACTAACTAGAACTCCACTCTCCACTCTAGATTGACAGACATCAGATAGAGGAAGTAGATAAGTTTTGTTATTTGGGCAGCTGGATGTCAAAAAATGGTGGTGCTGACTCGGATGTGGGTTCTCGTATAAACAAGGTGCGACACTCTTATAGTATGCTAAACAATATCTGGAACTCATCGCAAATCTCCCGGAATCTGAAGCTAACGATCTTCAGATCTAACGTTCTATCAGTACTTTTGTATGGCTGGAAAACGTGGAAAGTCACAGAGTCAATTAAGACACGCCTTCAAGTCTTCGTCAAGAAGTGCTTAAGGAGGATACTGAGAATAAGATGGCCGGACATTATCATCAATTAAGACTTGTGGAGAGTAACGCAGCAGGAAGCAATCGCGATCACCATCAGACGACGAAAATAGAGCTGGATTGGCCACACTTTGAGAAAGCCAGCGGACGTTATTACAAAACTAGCGCTCGACTGGAATCCACAAGGAAGCCGTCGAGTTGGCCGTCCTAGCAAGACATGGAAAAGGACAATAGAAAAGGAAGCAAGATCACAGGGGACCGAGTGGCGAGCGTTTGTAGAAGCCCTATGCCCCCCGCGGAGTAATGGAAAGAAAGAAGAGAAGATGCAGTTTTTGAATGGCGCTCTTTCTTCTTCATACGTGCGAGACTGTGCAACAGGCTTTGGAAGTATATTTTCAATGCTGCTCCGCACATCACTTGACAAGTAGGAGCGTCCAGTCTGTTCGTCATCCGTGGTGTCAGTCAGCGAGTAGTGAGCTTTTTTTATGTATTCTCTGCGGTTCAAAGGTTTATTCTGTTTTGAAAGAACATTGTGACAATATAAAATATGTATATGAATTTATAAATGCTATGTCCAATATGCCATAAGGCAGGGTCATAGGCCATCAATTGGTTTTTCTTGAACATGACATTGTAGAGGACATTTGATCAAATGTGCCGACGCCCCCCTAAGTCTGGTTATAAAACATTATAATATTAGGTTTGCCGGTTGTAGGATGGAGGACACCTTCTTCATCACACGGTGACAGTAAATAAACCATCTTAGAGAGCTTAATGTCAAACATCCATCGTAGCAAAACATTTACGTGCCTACTGGTCGAGATCGGTTATTTTTCAAGTTGTCAGGAATCGCCCGTTTGTCTGATCTAATGGTGCCAACGAGAGTAAGGTTGTACGGTTTCTAAAGAAGTGATTTTGCGAGAGGTACTGAAGTTAACCAGTTATCACAGGTAATGTTTCGACTTGTGCCTTGAATAGGTCGGGTTAACTCTTTTATGTCGTATTCTCTCTAAGGAAGACCATTAGAATTTGTGGCTCTACCGATATATGGCATTGCATTCAGCATTTATTTTGTTCCACTATCATACATCATAGGGCCTTTAATTCCATACCTATTTGATTTATTTGGGATATACATTCTGAATGGACATCTTCCTCGCATTCCGAGTAGTTGTTCGCCAATGGTAACATGCCATCCCGGTGAATAATTTCCTTTAAATTGGGTTATAAAAAGTTCCCCAACATTTCGAATTGGAATGAAAGGATCTTCTTGATGAAAAACGGGACGCTAGGACTTGTCATCCATTCTGAGACAACTAATAAGGAAATCAAAAAAACGATCACTCCTCATCAATGCCACATACCTTGTTCCTGAAAAACTACTATCAAAGGTACACATAAGATAACCATTCGTCTCGCGAGCGCATGGCATCCTTATTCCTGTTGATATATGGTACCTACTACATAGAAACATCTGCCCAATGACAGGATAGGCCGGCCGAAGAGTGAGTTGGTTGTGAAGCACAAGTACAAGAAATAGCAATATTTTTACCGCCTCTGCAATATCTCTGTTAGTCAAAATGCAATATAAAATTTTTAGAAAAATATTCTGTCAAAGTGTGGATCGAAAATTCTATCTCTGATAATTTATTATTCGCCATAAGGATGCTTGATAAATTACAAATTTTCAAACCTCAATCGAAGACAGAAGATGGGCGCATTAACCTTTCTAATGAACAATTATCGTTTCTAGGACTTAAGAAGAAGCAAATTGGCAGCCTGACCAATTCGTCACAGTTCAGGAAAAACGTATTTATATTATGTCCGTCTTCATCAACGAGCATTTTATAAAAAACGACTCCTAATATATCATTTTTCCCCTTAGAAGACATCTTTTTCCATTATTGAGAAAGGACAATAACGACGATGACAAGGAGGACATTTTTTTAAATGATGCATAAGATATTGAGAAAAAGTTGTCTTAGGTTGAGTAGCAATATAACGAACAACTCATCGACCAGCATCTTAACGACTGGGAACCACAAAAAACCTTACCGAAAATATAAACAGATTTTAATGACAACACCAAGCAGCAGCATAAAATTGGGTAAAATCCTTTTTCCGTGTTTGGCATACTTGTCTTTCTTCGGTTAGTCAGCTCTTCAGAGAAAAACTGTACAGTCACCCGCTGTTATCCTATTTTTTCATTATTGCCTTGTTAATGTTGGCATTTGGAGGAATGGATATTGGAGCTATTAACGCCAAATCCAGAAGGTCACCTCCAGCCAGCTGAATATATAAACCCCAGCATTAAAAAGAAATACAAACGCAAAGTGTCAATAGAAGTATCAACTCGAAGCATTACCGACCGTTCTTGACAAGAAGGACGTTTTGCTGTTTCTGCTATTTATGTTAAAATCATGAAGGCGACCCACCCTACTAAACCACCCGACCTGCCCTAGTAGTCATAAGCACCACTGTGACCACAATAACATCGACCGGCTGCCGCTAAATGTAAACAGCAGGAGATGCAAAAGAATAAATGCGAAAATCATGGAATATT